>CM067322.1:44225396-44840396 GCA_034231615.1 Meghimatium bilineatum | reverse complement strand
TACAGAGTCCTCCTCTTCACAGTATGTAGAAGAAATCCTACCACTACTTTTCCCATCTTGTGTTGTTTATGTCTGCTCAATAGCCCAGTCCGTGATCCATCTATCATCAATTTTTACGCTGTCTTTATTTCATTCTTGATCCGTAGATCATGATATCTACATGTAACATAATGACAGACTATTGAGACAGTCTCAATAGTTCCACATCAAGTGTTTGTATTATATACATCACCTGCATCCTTGTATACGTGTAAGCCAAGTTTACATTTTCCAGGTGATTGAGGTACATTGAGAAATCAAGCATAATGTATGTGTCCAACGGCAGACATCTATAACATAGGGATGATGTAGTCAGCAGCACGCACACACCAATACTTTGTCTAGACGATCTGGTACCCATATCGTTAGGCTGGGTTGGTGATCTACAAAGTTGGTGATTTACAAATATTTCCGATCGAACTGGGAATTGAATTATGGATCACCAAACTAGGAAGCAAGTTCATTAAAAACTGCTCTACCGTGACACAATAGTTCACTAACAACTACGGATCAAGCTACCACGGGCCGACAATTCACTAAAACACCATACATTTATAGTACATTAATATTTCTTCCTCTTCTGAGTACGTTCTCAAATTTCTGAAGATTAGCAGGATGCAATCCCATGAACGGAATGCGTTGTCATGGTTTGCAACCGTAGCTGTGATATGTGAAACCCTCGTCCTGACACAACCGATTTCAGAAAGGCTTCTGTGTCACTTTAACCCTACAATGAATGGTACAGTCAATTCCACGATCAAATCTAAATTAGTCGTCTCTTACGACATACACAGAAGATAAACAGTGTCGCTACTCTTTGCTTTCCCTTTCAGGTATCGGAAACCCACGGACAACACATAACTAGAAGTACAGCTTCTACAGAAAAACAAAAACCGGCCAACATCTGTCGGACTACATGCAGTTGATACACCACTACAATTATTTTAAAATCAATCTATTAATCAGTTAGAGAATTGCTTTTGTAATTATAATCAATTAACGTAATAACGACATTGTCGGAATGATCTGGATTGAAAGTACGCGTACTCTGTATTCAGCTATAAATTTCAAAGAGAACTTCTCAATGTTATCATTATAACTGAGAAGCCAGAAGTTAGTTGTTATAGCACATGTCTGTTTAAGTGTAGCACTTCATTTGCCGAAGGTGTTGGAAAGTCTTAGAACACGATAACTGTTTAAATTTAACGTGTTTATCAGAAATACCCCTGTAGTAAATTCAATCAAATTCTTACTCACAGGGGTCATGTCGGCGAATTGCCAACACAGCGTGACATGAGATAGTACCGCCCACAAATCAATACAGATCAACGGCTTCACCGCGCGACAGAGGCCAATTCACAAATAGCGGCGTCACAACTGGCATCAATCTAACTCTTTGCACGCTAAATGGAACGGTCGAATGTGTCAAAGTGACAGTCCTCTTAGAGGCATGTCCGCGTAACCTGTCTCGTTTGTTGATCTGTCTTGGCAGTCACTTGATTTCCGGCTATCGTTCTATTTTTGGAACGTTGCACATGTATCTAAACTGTTATTGTAATTGTATCTGAAAATGTCTTCCAGACTGAGAATTAAACCAACGGTTCTAACCCCCACATAAAGAACTTATATGAGATATCTACGAAAGTAGTATACATTGTTATATAACAAATTTGTCGTGTGTCGCAGTTTACAAAACTTGGGATCATCTGTAGTATATATGCGGTGAGCCCTGGTTTACTACTTACGGTTTACGTAGATCATGGTTAGTGGTCCATGTCCAATCCACTAAACCATTTGCACTGGCGAACCATTTGTACAGGCCCGCCAGTACAAATGCATCAAGCCGAAAAGTGAGGTCTCCTGGGTGTGAAATAAAGCTCAGAAACTTCCACATTGCACATGGGAATTAAGAGCTAATCGCTCGTAATTCCTTTGGTTCTCAAACAAACAAACAAACAGACCCACCAAACTGAATTAAAATTGCTATATGCACTGGCCTATTCAGAAGATTGCAATCAAAAGCGGTGTCAAATTGTAAAATTCGATGCCAAATATTTATCAGGAAGAAAATACTATTTCAAACCTGTGTTGCTACAAGCTGAAAAACAGTGCTGTAATACATCTTTTAATATTAGATATTTAGGCTTCAACCCGTTTGCAAAGTTTGTTACGCAAAGAATATTTCCAACAACTTCAACATCTGGTGGAACTTTATGACACTAATAAAAATGCATGTTTCCCATCACTATTGGAACTACTTTTCGCTCTTGATTTTCGACCACAAATGGTTGCCCACATCTGGTATGCTGAAAAAATGTACTTTCTGATACAGTTATGCGCGTGCGCGCACACATACATATAGTGGTCTACTTTTTGAGTGATACTAAATGATGGCAGTCACGGATATTACATGGATTATGTAGTCCAGGGTGGTCCTAGAATATAATCATTATCTTTGATTGGCAGTTCCAAGCAGTAGTACATGAAGTTATTTCCAGTATTTTGTGGTCCAGGGTTAAATATGTACTTAATGAGCATTTGTAAACAACATGGTTCTTTCCAGAAAACTACAATATTTTGGCCATATCAAATTCCATGACGGACTAGAGAAAACCATAATGGATGATGCCAGGTAGATGAACAAGAGGCAGACCAAGAAGAAGATGGACGCAAGACATCAAAGATCACCTGACCATGACAATAACAGAAGCAGGAAGACTGGCTCGATAGACAGAAGTTCGAAAGGCTATAATGACTTCTAGATCCTCAGAATATACTTCCTGATGATGAGCTCTTGTAAAGGTAAAGTTCATGAGCTCTTGTAAAGTTAAAGTTAATAAAAAAAAACTCTTGCAAAGATAAAGTTCATGAGCTCTTGTAAAGGTAAAGATCAAGAGCTCTTGTAAAGTTAAAGCTAAAGTTCATGATCTATTATAAAGGTAAAGTTCATGAGCACTTGCAAAGGTTAAATGCATGAAAACTTGTACAGGTAATACCCATTAGCTCTTGTAAAGGTAGAGTTCATGAGCTCTTGTATAAGTTAAGTTTATTAGCTCTTGTGAATGTAAAGTTCATAAGGTCTTGTAAATCTACAGTTCATGAGCTCTTTTATAGGTAAAGTTCATGAGCTCTTTTATAGGTAAAGTTCATGAGCTCTTTTATAGGTAAAGTTCATGAGCTCTTTTATAGGTAAAGTTCATGAGCTCTTTTATAGGTAAAGTTCATGAGCTCTTTTATAGGTAAAGTTCATGAGCTCTTTTATTGGTAAAGTTCATGAGCTCTTGTAAAGGTAAAGCTAAAGCACACGACCTTTTGTAAATGATACGACCATAAGGTCTTGTAAAGCTAAAGCTCATGATCTCTTGTAAAGTTAAAGTTCATGTGCTCTTGTAAAAGTAATGATAAGTTCATGAGCTCTTGTAACGGTAATGGTAAATCCATGAGCTATGGAAAGGTAGCATTCTAATTATACAGTTTTCTGAAAGCTATAAAACTATATCTCAATCTTAAGTGCTGATCCCAGAAATCAAACCTGTCTGTCTATTCTACTGCCATCGGCATATATCTTTGACCTGCCTCTCCATCTTACTGCTGTTGTCATTGATCTTTAGCTTGTTTCTCCATCCAAACTCACCAAGGAAATATCCTTAGATGCGTCGTCAATGTGAATGTAGGTGATACTATTCTTTGCTCTCGAGTTAGGTCTCAAAGCACAAGGATGGCATTTAAAAATGAATCTCATTTATAATTTTGGTTTTAAAATACATTACACTTGTAGTTCTAGAGAAATTAGTTCAACTAGTTCTTGTTCACATTCTCAGAAATATTTGAAATTTGTGTTCATAGTTCATAGAAATGAGTTGAACATATACAGGACATAGTTGTTCATACAAATTAGTTATTGGTGATTCCTCAAGTTTGAAACGTTTTCTTAGAATTGTGTTTCTTGTAATTTTCCTGTTACTCTGATACCCAGAACAAGTAGGAGTTTAACCTATTAGGACATTCGGAACTTCTCCTTGCTACTTTCTGAACATTAACTACTAACATTTGTAGACGGGAAGGAGTAGGTTTGTATCACCGATCATTACCAAGGGATCATCATCATCAAGTGCCGTCTCCGCAACGAAGGTTGGCTGCAACGTATCTCCAACATCTCCTGTCTCTTGTCTTGGTGGTGCACTCTGCTAGATTGTAACCTGTCCATCGTGTAATGTTACTCTCCCAAGGGATAGGTGAGACATTATTTGTGTTCCACGGTAACACCGTGACGGTAGCTATTATTGGGGTAATCGTACACCGGAGTCAAATTCTGAGTGTATCCCTGAGTGTATACTTAAAGGATCAGGCTGAAAAAAGGTTTTTTCAGATACCCATTGTCAAACTCTAGAAATAAACATCCACTGAAGCGGGATTTCAGAATGCATCGTCCTGTCAGGTCAAGTTTTATCATTGAAATAAACCTCCTCTCCGTGTCATGCTAAGTCCAAATAGGGTACAGGTAATTTAGTGTTTCTACTGCCTTCAGTATGATTATAATTTGGTGTTTCTATTCCAGACTACTCAGTTCTCAGACTCTTGAGGTCCCGGGTTCAATCCACGGTTGGGACAGGATTGTATCTGTCGAAGGTACAATAAAAATCCTTCCTGTACATGTTCGCCACGTCTGCTATGACAATGCGGCCTTTATTTCCACAGCCCATAGAAAACCCCATATACTCCTTCACAGGAAAACATGCAGTAACGAAAGTTATTCCAGACTGTAATGCTATAATTTGGTGTTTGTACATCCGACAGTATGACTATAATTTGGTGTTTCTACTCCCGATAGTATGTCTAAAATTTGGTGTTTCTGCTCCCGATAGTATGACTATAATTTGGTGTTTCTACATCCGACAGTATGACTATAATTTGGTGTTTCTATTCCCGACAGTATGACTATAATTTGGTGTTTCTACTCCCGACAGTATGACTATAATTTGGTGTTTCTACTCCCGACAGTATGATTATAATTTTGGTGTTTCTACTCCCGACAGTATGACTATAATTTGGTGTTTCTACTCCCGACACTATGACTATAATTTGGTGTTTCTACATCCGACAGTATGACTATAATTTGGTGTTTCTACTCCCGACAGTATGACTATAATTTGGTGTTTCTACATCCGACAGTATGACTATAATTTGGTGTTTCTACACCCGACAGTATGACTATAATTTGGTGTTTCTACACCCGACAGTATGACTATAATATGGTGTTTCTACATCCGACAGTATGACTATACTTTGGTGTTTCTACCTCCGACAGTATGACTATAATTTGGTGTTTCTACTTCCGATAGTATGACTATAATTTTGTGTTTCTACTTCCGACAGTATGACTATAATTTTGTGTTTCTACTCCCGACAGTATGACTATAATTTGGTGTTTCTACACCCGACAGTATGACTATAATTTGGTGTTTATACTCCCGACAGTATGACTATAATTTGGTGTTTCTACCCCCGACAGTATGACTATAATTTGGTGTTTATACTCCCGACAGTATGACTATAATTTAAATAAATTGACTCAGGCAAAGCCTTGATTTTTATCTCTTGAAAGCCTGCCGTTGTCATAATCAAAATTTATATTGCACATAAAAAAATATGAGATATTGTGGTGTTGAAGAGAACTGGAATAGAAGCAACTGTGCAATATAAACATCATGGCCGTCTATTCATGTCGTAAGCGTCAACTACATTGGCTACTACATCGTGTAGATTGTGTACGGTTAAAGTGAAACACATATGTCAGGATGTAGTCAAATGTACCCTTTCAAAAGGTCCACATATCGCAGTATTCTATAGGATACGATACAATGCATTACGCTTTCTTGGGCGCAACACTAAGACTGACAATGTACCTACATCAATGACAAACATCTTGATTACAACGCTAGCACGTATACAAAACACAAGGTCGATTAGTTTTATAATGAACGACAGACTACCATATTATTGGGCAAGGGTATGACAAAAATAGAACGGAAAGACCTGGCAATTCAAAGACAGAAATGGAAAGCTATGGATTCTCCCCTATGCGCCGCCTATGACCCTGGAAGAACGTAACATAACATTACATATCATAACATAATATAACATAACATAACATGAACAAAATACAGATAACCGTAGACAAAACGGTTTCAATGCTTCAACTATAATGTCTTTTTTAAAGAATATACAAAACAAACTGTCTATTGTCTATCCCCAGGTGGATGGATGACAGAATATCCGTTACGCCGTTAAGCGTAGTGATGTAGACTGAAAGCGTTATTTGTCTATTCAAGGCCAGATGTGTCGTCTTGACTGCGTTGCATCCGTTGTTGCTCATGGTTGTCTTTGCGTTATCTATCCATCTTTTTCTAGGTCTTCGTTTGACTGTATCCGGATCTCTTTTTGATCTTGTCGGTAGTTAGTTATGGTTCATTCTCATAAATTGCCCAAACCATTTGTTATTTCTATATGTATTTTGTGCATAGTCTTATACTGATTATTCTCCTGATTTCATCATTTCTCATTTGGTCTAGTTTGGTCACTTTTGCGGCTTTTCTCAGGCATTTCATCTCGTATGGTGTAAGATTTCTATGCTGAGCTACTGGCAGCTCTCATGTTTGGCATTGGTGGAAGAGTATTGGCATACAAATACTATTTACCATCTGTCTCTTGACTTCCATCTTGATGTTTGGGCTCAGCAGTAATGGTCATAGCTGGTATGTCACTATGTTTGTTTTCTGACATCTTGTCTCAGTCTCTCTGTCCAATATTCTATATTCTGTGAATATACTTCCCATGTACTTAAATCCAGAGGTTTGATTCAATTTAGTTTTGTTTATTGTTATGTTCGCTGGATTTGGTGACTTGCCGAGTAAACAGTAAACATAGTTAAAATAAAGGCCCTATAACAAATGCATTAGACAGTAGATACTTAATAGCAGAAACATCCAAGGTAACATTGACGTACCTAAGGACAAGTATTGTCGTATAGATGCGCATAAAAAATATGGGAAATGAGAACGAAATAAAACAATTATACCTGAAATCAACATGCATGACACCACAACAGAGGCCCACCACCCATATCTAAATAAATGAATGGTTTGTATTAAGACCAAGTGATTTAGGGTACAAAACGGTAACATATAGCGATTCTCTAGAGTGTATCTAGCTCTATCCTTACTGGTGAAAGATTTTACTTCAGATACCTGAATGTGGCCTGCGCCAAGATGATCAGCACAAGTGAAATGCATAGCGACAAGAGTCATGGCGACAAATTACGGTATCGTTTGGAAAAAATTATGACACGAAATCTTTCGTTACTGCGTTTTCCAGTGAAGGAGTGCAGGTGGTTTTCTATGGGATGTGGAAATAGAGGCTGCTTTGTCATAGCAGACGCCACGACATGTACATGAATTATTTTTATTATACATTCGAAAGAAAAAATCCTGTCCAAACCGTGTGTTGAACCCGGGGCCTCAAAGGTCTGAGAACGGCATTCTAACCACACGGCCTTGCGCTCCAATGACATTAAGTATATAGAGGAAATTGGAAAAAAAACTAAGTGACCATTTCTTCCAACATCTCCATGCTAGTAACCTCATATCGCTTACTCCTGTTGATATGTATTTCAATGGCTCTAAGCTTTGTGGTACCCGCACATTCACATAACTGTAATTACATCTTGCACCAGTGACGATAGAAGTTAGGTAAACTCTTGAAATCATATACATTGCAGAGTGGTTCCCGTAAGCTATTTGATCTTGATACAAATCATGAAAAAGCAAGGAAACAAATGCTGCATTTTTCTAGCAGACAATATTGTAAATAACGTGGAGATAAGACCGTAAAATGAACATCGGGTTATATTAATTATTTAGAATAGACACTAAAAGTACATTAAAACATTTTAACAGATTTAATGTACAAATCCCATGGACCGCTGGATCAGCAACCATCAATGTACAAATTATCATAAGTTAATTTGGTCTGGATGAACAAAGGGGGGGGGGCGGAGAAAGAAGAATTATCATCGCTAGTGATATAGCATGCATGTCCTAATATGCGACTAAAATAATTTCGAGACGGAGCTGGTTGATTCGTACCACAGTATCAATGTCACCCGGTATTCAAGCTCAAGTTGGATGTTTTTTCCTTGCCTATTTTGTAATGTGAACAACATACTTTTCATATTTTTAGTATTCTTCCTACTGTCTAATTCTGATGTACTGGGCCATTGGTGCAGATAAAACGGCGATACAGTGAATCTTCACGTTCTGGACGACATCCTGCGGAATTCTAGCAGGAACATTGTTCTGTTGCAGGAGAGTTCCAGCGAGAGGTTGAGGGGGTACACTAAGATTATTCTTTCTTATCATTTAGTGTTGCACAATATATTTACATATTAACTTCAGTACATTGTTCAATGTTTCACGGTATCTTTGTATATGTTAACTTCAGTGTATTATTTATCGTTGCATAGTATCTATATATATATATATATGTTAACTTCAGTGTATTATTTATCGTTGCATAGTATCTATATATATATATATGTTAACTTCAGTGTATTATTTATCGTTGCATAGTATCTATATATATATATGTTAACTTCAGTGTATTACAATAATGTAGTGTTGTATAATATTTTTACATATGTTAATTTCAGTGTATTATTTAGAGTTGAATAATATTTTTACATGTCAACTTCAGTGTGTTATTTAATATTTCATAGTATCTTTATAAACGTAACCGCAGTGTATTTTTAGTGTTGAATAGTATTTCTGTACCTGTTAACTTCAGTGTTTTATTTTGTGGTGCACAGTATCTATATGAATGTTAACTTCAGTGTTTTATTTTGTGGTGCACAGTATCTATATGAATGTTAACTTCAGTGTTTTATTTTGTGGTGCACAGTATCTATATGAATGTTAACTTCAGTGTTTTATTTTGTGGTGCACAATATCTATATGAATGTTAACTTCAGTGTATTATTGATTATCTTCTTCACGTAATAGGGCTAAGTTCGGTTTTGTTAATTTACTATGCAGTTATTGTTAGATTGTGTAGTTGCCTATTCATTAGCGTTAAATTAGGATGTACTAGTACACGGTGATTAATTCCAACTGCAAGATAACTTCTAGTTAATTCGTTTAACTACGTTTAAAAATTGCTGTTTTGTTGCGAGAGTGCTTCAACTGGATGCATATATCCTTATATATTTATGTGTCATATCCTTACATAACATGAGTATTACGTATCCTTCACTGTTGGAGGACTTTCCTGTCCTACAGTCTTACATACCATGAATATTACACATGCTTCATTGTTGGAGGACTTCTATGTCGAATTATTTTTCAAGTGTTTCTTTTTCCTTGTGGTCTTATTTTGTTTGTTGATTTTATTTTTCCATTTGACGTTGTACAGGCTGCAAGGTGTGAATTATCCGTACGTTCCATGAGTATTACAAAGTCCTCACTGTTGGATGACTTTCCTGTCTTACATGACATGAGTATTACACATGTCTCACTGTTGGAGGACTTTCCTGTCTTACATGACATGAGTATTACACATGTCTCACTGTTGGAGGACTTTCCTGTCTTACATGACATGAGTATTACACATTCCTCACTGTTGGAGGACTTTCCTGTCTTACATGACATGAGTATTACACATGTCTCACTGTTGGAGGACTTTACTGTCTTACATGACATGAGTATTACACATGTCTCACTGTTGGATGACTTTCCTGTCTTACATGACATGAGTATTACACATGTCTCACTGTTGGAGGACTTTCCTGTCTTACATGACATGAGTATTACACATGTCTCACTGTTGGAGGACTTTCCTGTCTTACATGACATGAGTATTACACATTCCTCACTGTTGGAGGACTTTCCTGTCTTACAGTCTTTAGTACTACAACTACCACTAAAGTCAGGAAACGAATCGGAATTTTAAAGGAAACTCTTGAATAATAAAAAGTTTTAAAGAGTAGTAGGATCAGCAATGAAGCTTAAATTCAAGTTTCAACGTTTTATACAGAACAAAAATAATGTAAAACATATTTCCTGGAAGGTCATAAAGAAATAACAGGATGATAACACTAATATTTCTGCCAGTTAACCGAGCGTGATATAGGATGTTTGTAATGTTGAAGACACGCACAATCCAGTCCATGTTTTCTGACTTCAGTTGCGTGATAACAAATTAGATACAATAACAAAGAGAACTATCATTTGAAGAAAAATTAAGGCGTGGAAACAGAATTTCAAAATGTACAAATTTTCGTTTTTGTCCAACGGATTGCAAGAAAGTAGAGGGAAATAGAAATGGAAAAACAATTGTAGAATACGTGCATTTTTGGCAGACATGGTTTATAACTCGTGTATGTGTTCCCTTTATGAGGCATTAAAACTGTTTATGAACTTTGCTTTCGTACTCACGAAGTCTGGGGAATTCGAAGACGGTAAGAAATGTTGGCAAAATCTTGTAAAAGTCATTAGCAGCGATATCGTTACTCTAAGATCTCACCCGTGTCGACCTCTGGTAGTGGCAGGCATCGTTACTAGCTTCCAGGAGGCCTTCCCTGAGAGACTTAAAGTGCGAGAGAAAAGTTAGATGAAGTGCTTGTGCCATGTAGTGAATGTACATCACTTCTGCGTGTGTGTTTGCCAAAGTGTAGGGGACAAAATATCAAGCGGAGAAATGGGTTGATGAACGTTATAAAAGAAAACATCACTTCACAATTGTGCATTTATTAACTAATTAAATCACAGCAGATTTTGCTTGTCATCAGCAGAAGACTTATTGTTACTGTTTTGCATGTAATAGACAAGAAGAAAATCGTATTGTATTGCATGCCATAAATAAAAGACAATCTTGTTGTTTTGTTTGTTATAAATAGAAGACACTGTTATTGTTTTGCATGTCATAAATAGAAACATGTTATTGTTTTGCATGTCATAAATAGAAACATGTTATTGTTTTGTATGTCATAAATAGAAACATGTTATTGTTTTGCAATAGGAGTAGAAATTCACGAAACCCGGTATTATTCTGACCCAAAGTCCATACTTCGTCAGAGAAGCCGGAAAATGGAAGCCGTGGGACCCAGACACTCGTTGAGGCGGCTTCTGTGATCTGTCATTTTCTGAGAACAATTTCTAACCTCCCTCAGTTAATGATGACAAAAATATGTCATCCATCATCCGTTTGTGTAGCTGTTCGCCCTTCCTGTCAAAGATTCTTGGCAATCACAGGCATAGTATTCTGGACTGAAGGTCACGACCTTTGATTTTTCTTTCAATCTTTCATTCTAGCCTCTAAATATGGAAGCTTCTTAAAAATGTGATGTAATGAATATATTTTAAACAATTTTCAGACTTGTTATTATAATGCGCTTTAATCAGTTTTAATCAAATAATTCATCAATGTTGTACCGGTTAAAAATATCGATCGCCAATATCTTTTCTGTGTCTTGCTTGCTTTAAATCATACATTGCGTGTAGTTTTTGTACACTCAAGTGTGACTTCACAGTTTTACAGATAGTATTAGGAAGGCAACATACTGTAACTTACTGGTTAGAGCTGTACACATAACTCTACTCGTATAATGTGGTAACGTTTTTTTATTGTCCATGTCATTGAGGAATTTTGGGGTATAAGGTGTTAGGCCAGTTTTGTTTTCATATTCAACGCGGTATCTAAATGTTGTGGCCAACATCAGGCCTCTCACATTTACTTTCCTAGAAGATATGCTGCCTATTTTTCTGAGGCTCCGTCGACATATGAGCAGAAAGCCAGCTCACTAACAACTGAGCTACTCATATCTCACAATCCTGGGGGGGGGGGGGGGGCTACCGACCCCTACCAGGCGCGTCCATAGGTGGTGGATGGTGGAGGGCACTCCATATATGTCCATATATGGAGTGTTTGCTACAATTAAGCAGCCGCGGACCAAACCGGCGCTGTTGCCTACCAGGACGGGGCGGGATATCAGTCGGTGCTGATATCTCCACTGAAATACCCAATGTGTCCAGTAACGGGCAGCTTCAAGCAAGTACGAGCCGCTATAAGCTCATGCTGCTGGCGTGGATTTATCAACTCCATGCCAGGAGCGCGTTGGGGAAGGTGGGATTATTTTTCTCAAAATTGCTGCCTTGCAGTCACCATCGGGAGATGGAAAGGCTACGGGAGACAACCCTGACAGTAAAATAGGAGAAGGCCACTCCACAAACCTCCGATGCCTTGCGGGCAGTGCTAGGATGTTCAAGAACATGGATAGGAAGACTCCATAACTTCCCTCACTGAAGACGGAACATGTCAGCCTGAATAGACGTGGGTACCCAGCAATGGAAATGGGACATGTACGAATTATACAGTTAATGACTATGATCGGATTCGTTACACGAAATGGGGCTGCCCCTGTGGTTCATCGCCAGGCAGGAGGAGCTCTGGACCTCCAGCCTCGAATGGGTCCACCAAAAGCTACTGATGATGACTGTGTATCGGGGACCTGGGATTAAACAGAGTAGAGCAACCGGCCAAACCAATCATGACAACAAAAACACAATCAAAATCATGCAGTTCAACAGTGAGGTTGCGGCTAAGAAGAAACTAGAACTGCAGAATTTCCTCCAAAAGCAAAAGATTGATGTCTTGTGAATTCAGGAGACACATCCTAATGACAGCAACAGATTCTCCATAAGCTTTGAATGCTTCAGAATAGATAGATTAGGCCACAAAGTAGGGATCATCACAATGGTACGAAATAACTACCTACTACAGAAATCGCGCGTAACCCAGAGGACTCAGAACATCTCACCATCATATTACACACAACCACAGAACCACTGATTATCACAAATTTCTACTGCCCAAACAACAAAAAATTACACCTCAGGACAATACCTCTCACATCATCAAATCATATTATAGTTGGAGATTTCAACAGTCATTCCCCAAGTTGGGGTTATCCAACTATGGACTTGAGAGGAGAAGAAATAGAAGACTGGATGATAGAAAATAGGCTAATCCTTATAAATGAAAATCTATCAGAGCCAACCTTTTACTCCAGACGATGGAAATCTCAGAGCTCTCCAGATCTTGCCATTGCAACACAGGATATCCAACGTGTGACAGAAAGAGTAGTGGCACAACAGCTTGGTGGGAGTAACCACAAGCCCGTAATATTAACAATAAAAGGGTACCACAAGACAGAAAAGCAACAATATACAATCGTTAGCTGGAACTACAAAAAGGCTAACTGGGACACTTACCAACGCCTTACAGAGGAAAAAACTACTAACACATCTTATAGCAAGAAATATACGAAAAGATGCAAAATTAATAACAGGAATAATCCTGGAAGCTGCCAGCAACAGTATACCTAGAGGAAGAAGACAAAACTACAAACCCTTCTGGAACAAAAAAACTCCAGGCTATGCATGATGAAGCCTCTGCTGCAACATCCAAGATGGAAACTAGACCAACAGAAACCAATATCATTGAACACAATAGACTGCAAGCAATTTTCAGGAGAGAAAAGCTAAACAGCATTAGATCCAACTGGAAAGAAAAAACAGCAATAATCAACATGGAAAAAGACTCAACAAAAATGTGGAAACTTATCAACTGTCTCAATGAAGAAAACAACCCCCAAAGTAGTATCATCATAGAAGACAAGGGGAAGTCCTACACTGGCACACAAGCTGCAAATATTCTAGCAGACTCCTATGCTGAAGAAAGCAAAATTAAGATAACTAGAACAAGAACTGCCGAAGTAAGACGAGAGACAAAAAACCTTGTAAATAAACATCAACCTTGCCCAGGCACAATGACATCACCTTTTCACAAATCAGAACTTAACATGGCAATTCAAAATCTAAAAAAGAAGAAAGCCCCTGGACCCGATGGAATCACAAATGAAATGCTCCAACACCTAGGTCCTGTGGGTAGAAGAAGAATCCTAGACCTGTTTAATGAATCATGGGCGCAAGGGATCTTCCCAGAATAATGGAAAGAGGCAGAAATAATTCCAATTGCCAATAAAGGAAAACCAAAAACCAACAAAACAAGTTAACGCCCTATCAGTCTACTTAGTTGCTTAGGAAAGGTCATGGAAGAAATGGTGAATAACAGACTCTTAAACTACCTGGAGGAAAACAATCTTCTAGATGACTGTCAATCAGGCTTCAGAAAACACAGATGCACTGAGGACCAAATAACATACCTTGCCCAGGAAATAGAAGATGTTTTCCAGAAAAAAATCAAAACTCCTAGCCACCTTCTTTGACCTCACAAAGGCCTTTGACAAAATCTGGAAAGAGGGGCTATTGCTAAAACTTGCCCAGAAAGGAATCAGAGGCAAAATGTTTTAGTGGATAAAAAGCTTCCTACGAGGCAGACATGCAAGAGTCAAACTCCAGGGAATGAAAAGTAAATGGTCACCATAACAGAAGGTGTCCCACAGGGAGGGATTCTGTCCCCTACACACTTCATAGATTTTATAGACGATCTGCCAAAACTATTCACACCATATGTACATAGAGCTCTCCATGCATACGATCTTGCTATCTGGACCCAATCAGAATACATTAGAGTTGCAAAAGTTAGAATGCAGAAGGTAATAAACAAAGTTGAAGAGTTGGCAAAAACCTGGGGTGTTCAAATAAACAAAAGTAAGACCGTCACTACACTTTTCACCCTCTCCACAAAGCCTGAAAATTATACTCTCACTCTAGACAATACCCCACTCCCAAAAGAAAACACCACAGTCTACCTGGGGCTAAAATTTGACAAAAGACTTACTTGGGGATCACACATTGAAGAGACAGAAAATAAAGCCACACGCAGACTACAAATAATGAAAAAACTATCTGGGACAGTTTGGGGAGCCAACATAAAAACCATAAGACAAGTCTATGTAGGTCATATTCGTCCAACTCTGGAATATGGATTGACCACATATGCAACAGCAGCAAATACCAATCTTCAAAAGCTGGACAAAATTCAAAATGCAGGTCTCCGAATCATAACAGGAGGACTAAGGAGCACACCTATAACATCAATGGAAGTAACAGCAGGATTACAAATCCTAACAGACCGCAGGGATGAGAAAATCACAATAATGACAGAAAAATTTAGACGCCTGAAACATCACCCTAAGCATGAAAAAAGAAAAGAACTAACAAAAAACAGACTGAAAAGACCAAGCTTCAATCACCAATAAAAAAAACATATGAAAGCCAATAAAGAAGTAACCAGCAACAATCCGGATGAATGGGAACAGCTAGAAGCATATTACAACATCACAAACACTTCACCCATATATACTGCAAAACTTACAATACCAGGCACTGAGAGCAAAACTATAGAAACCCCTACTGCCCTTAAGGCAAAAACACTTGATCACCTAGACACCCAATACCCTACCTCACAGTGGATTCATGTCTTCACAGATGGATCATCAGAGGGTGCAGTAAAGAAAGGAGGCGCTGGGATACTAATACTCATACCAAACACCCCAAAACTAGAACTCTCAATCGCTATTGGCAAATTATCAACAAATTTACAGGGCAGAGCTACAAGCAATCTTGGAAGCATCAAAGGCTCTAGAAGAACGGAGGCTCAAAGGAGCTAACATAGTCTTCTTGTGTGACTGCATGTCAGTACTACAAACCACGCAAAAGGAACCTAAAGATCTCCTAACAAAAACAGCTGTAGAACTTCTAAATCAACTGGCTGCCAACAATACAGTTGTGCTGCAGTGGATCCCTGCACACTGTGGAATAGCAGGAAATGAAGGAGCTGACAGACTGGCAAAAACAGGTGCAAAAAAGGAACAATTCCAGCACAGAAAATCACTGACTGAAGCAAAAACCCTCGTCAAAGGAAAATACAAACATAAATGAGTCAGAGAACAGGCAGTAACTTTCCACATGACCCTATTCTAAAGCTAAATAGGTCACAACAAACCACAATTTTTATACTTCGCACAGGACACTGCAGACAACAAGCACATCTCCACAAAATTAAGGCTGCCCAAACTGACCAATGCCCATGTCAAAAGGGTCCCCAGATTCCAGAACATATTCTGCAGACATGCCCACCCTTTGATGACGTGAGAACCAAAATATGGCCCCAAGAGACAGATCTGAAGGTGAAACTGTGGGGTAACCGTGAGGACCTCCTGCTGACGACTGAATTCATGGAGGCGGCCCATCTTCCTGTATAGACTTATGAGCATAGGAAACTGATCGCAGAAGAAGAAGAAATATCTCACAATAATAAGTCTGAACTTTCTTTGAAGCTCAGTTCATTAATTCCCATGACTTTCTTCGTTGTCTCTAACGACATGCATGTCAGGTAGCAGTGTTATTATTCCGTTCCTGGTATTACAAGGACAATTTTTAAGATATAAAGAAAACATAACCGTGCGAAATACCAGTGTTGCAATGGCATTGCGAATAGTGACACAGAAAGTGTGATAGTATCTGGTTGCGGAACCCTTCACAGGCAGGGGGTTTCACAGTAAGAAGTGAGAACCCTTCATAGATAGCAAGAGATGGACGGCGTGAAATGGAACACATTTAATATTTTACTCTTGTGTAAATGTTGGTACTAATACTGAACGGGAGACGGTTTGTTGTACTAATACTGGAAATTGCAGACGAGTTGTTCGCACACATGTCAGAAAGAAAGTATGAGAGAAGCTAGTACGCTTTAGCTAAAGGCAATATTATTTATCACAAGTCTGCATCTTACGCACTCTAGACACGGGAGGTAGACATGACGAACTACAGAAGCAGAAAAACTATTGTGACGCTGCTATACCATACCTCAGGAAGGACAATGGGATGTTTGAACTGGAATAGACGAGTGTCTACAAACTCACACAGAGTCCGACTGCAATTTTTGCTACGCACAACAACCAGCAATAGAATAGGCAAGACGATTAAGTTACGTAACGCTAGGGGCATAGCCTCTTACCAGAGAGGAACATCTAACGTTACGCATGGTTTAATAAACGCATACAGGAGTTTGACAGGTGATAAGGTAGAGGCAGAGTCAGAAGCAGCAGAAGTGCGGACTGAGAAGAGAAGATGAAAGGTGGGGAGTAAGAATAAGGGCGGGGTTGAGGACCTCAACGGAGCACACAAAAAGAGGGAGAAGCAGTGCTAGAGACAGCAGTCCCCGGAGAGAGTTCCTTGATTGGAGGACAGTCTCTATCAGGCTTGTCTCGGACAGTCTGTACTTGTCTGCCAGGAGAGGCAAGTCCTAGTTAGTCTCGCAACAGTCAGAGTCTTCGGTCTCCCAGGAAAGACGAAGAGTTAGAGCCAGATAGTTAGTCGGTATAATCTCTAAGACTTAGCTTATAACCCGAGTGAAGCAATTCCTGGATGTGTTAGCGTAATTTGTAATCTGAGATGATTATATTATTGCACAGTTGCAGATAATTTAGGATTAGTCTGCAGAGTTGAGGACGGACTCGAATAAGACTAGATTGGGACTTGTGCCTTGTGTTTATTTGCCTCTCTCATGCTATTAATTGATGTATATCAACGTGTGTAAATAAACCTCATATTATTGTGAACGAGTGCTTTGGTTAACTGATTGATGTCGAGCAGTATTTCACAGATTTAGACCTGGTCACAGCACCAGTATTCCAGTAAGTCCTAAAAAGCATTTT
Organism: Meghimatium bilineatum; assembly: GCA_034231615.1. Lineage (NCBI taxonomy): Eukaryota > Metazoa > Mollusca > Gastropoda > Stylommatophora > Philomycidae > Meghimatium > Meghimatium bilineatum. Next base: position 44,822,623 of record CM067322.1, on the reverse strand, counting down.
CTTCCGTCGCAAATTATTGTGAAGCTGCAGATCTTCTTATCTGCCACACTAGTCTGTCCAGGACAGACAGTCAACTATATGTTTTCGGTAACAAGTTGTTTCTGTCACACATAAGTGGAGACCATGTTACTGTTACAAAAGGAGCAGATGTTAAGATTGAAGTAACATCTTTAAGAATGTTAAAATGCGTCATAACCATGAGAATCTACAGTCTACAGCTTCATTGAACGACTAACAAGAAAACTAAGATGAATAATTGACATTATTGAACACATTACTGGATGATAATCATATGATCAGTTCCAGGACAAATATTAAGCATGATGTTTATAGAAAACAATTTAATAGAGAAACATGTAGGAAAATAACAAGCATATTTAGTATGAGTAAAATCTTTCAAAAGAGCACATAATTATAATAGTGGAAAAAGGAAGTTATAACTGAAATCATTCTAGTATTTATGGTGGTTTTAGGAGGTGGAGTTGGCTGTTTCATGCCACAGAGTGATCCGAAGCTATGCTTGGATGATGTGTCAACAAAATGCGCAGATACAGCACGCGTTCCATTCTCCTGCCAATCTGCAGTTGTTTTTTTCTAAACGGACGCACAAGAAAATCATTTTTGTGGTACCGGAAATAAGTTTTCAACAATATAGAAAGAATCGCTGTGACAAATTTTGAAACATTGATCATCAAGTACCGTCTCCTCATCGTAGAGTGGCCACAACAAACATTCAACATCTTTCTCTTGCTAGACTGTATCCTGTCCATATATTGATGTTTTCCTCCCACTTATATCGCGTTCACTTATATCTCCACTCGCCCCATCCACTCTACCTCAATTAATGTTTTCAACAAGGTATTGTGTCTTTTAATTTGTCCAAAAATCTTTCATTGTTTGATCTTTATTTCCTTTAATAGTTCTTTTTTTTCATACACGGTATTGTTAGAATTCTGTGCTCGTTTTCTCCTCCTTCCATGAACTTTTCCATACTCTTTATATATACCTACATACCGTCTCTTGAGTACAAGGCTCCTTCAATAGGCATTGCACTAAACTGAAAGCTGAAGACTCCTGGGTATGAAAGAAACTTCGGAGAAACCTCCCCACTGCATAGGAAATTAGAACTAATCGCTCGCAATTCCTGGGGCTAGAGAAGAATAATAATATATACAAATCCAAATATCAAAGGCAGTCTTCTTCTTCTTCTCGTTCGCAGTTTGACATGTCCTGTTTTCTTAATAAATGCTGCTGTATTTGAAAACTCAGTATTCCCATACTGTATTTGAAAACTCCTCAGTGCTCCCATACATCTTTCTGTGGATATCCATCTCTGTGGGACAGTGTTCTTCCCTTAACTGCTTTAGTGTATTGCAGTCTTGCAGGATATGTTCAGCGGTCTGTGCTGCCTGCCCACAAAGGCACAGTGGTGATGGGACCAATCTTAGTCTATTTAAGTGGATGTTTAATCTGTTGTGTCCTGTTCTGAGGCGGAAGATTATGACCTGATCTGCTCTGTCGAGATAGTGGTAATTGTCTTTTGGGTGGTCGACTTTCCTGATAGCTTTGATGAGGGTCTTCTTTTCTTGGTATGTGATTTCTTGGTCTTTTTGTTCCTGTGTTGCTCCATCCTTTGCCAGTCTGTCTGCCTCTTCATTTCCTGGTATGCCACGGCGGGATGGTATCCACTGTAGTATTACCCTTTTTTGGATGCTATTCTTCACCTCCATTCTTCACTGCTCTGGTTGCTGATCCGTCGGTATATACTTGTATCCATGCTTCTCTGCGGTACATATCTTCAATCATGTTGCATACTATTGTTTTCTTTTGGAGATTATTCAGTTATATCATAATGTGATAGTTATTTATGGTGGTTCTGATAGTGAGATGCGGGTATTGCTCCCACGGAACTGGACAAAGTGTTGGTGATATCTCTCTTGTTATGTCTGGTAGTTCTTCCTTATATTTTCTGTTTATTTTTTGGAACGGTGTATACAACAGCTACTCTTCAGTTTTCCACTGGCTAGGTCACTGTAAAGGCAGTTAATTCTGTCTACCAGTTACTCGTTCATTATTCATGTTTCTGAGTCGTAGATGCAGCCGTTTATAATTTTCATTGTTAATTTATTTGTGTTTTATTTAAATGTTAATAAAATTCTCATGCCATTGAAAAGTATGGACATTTTGTATGGACGTTTGAAGCTAAAATCTATAAATACAACATTATAACATTATGGAGCCCTAAACAAGTTTGTAAATATAATCAAGGAAACATATCCACAAATGAAATATAGAGTTCCTCATGAAGCACTTCATGTAGATTGCTTGAAAAATAAAAGAGCTGTCTGAGACAGGTTGTAGGTTTAAAGGCATGGAGACTGACCGCTACCGATCTCTAGTAGCCTTATATCTACGCTAACTCTCAACAGAGCAGCTACTTGCCTATTGTATCAACAGCATATAACACTGTTTCACTGAAATCATTCAAATATATAACACGTTTCAACGAAATCAGCCCAATATAGCACACATTTCTAATCAGTCAAATATATCACAAGTTTCAAATCAGTCAAATATATCACAAGTGTCAAATAAGTCACATATATCATGATTTAAATCAGTCACATATGTCCCACGTGTGAAATCAATCAAATATATCACACGTTTTTTAATCAGTCTAATATATCAAAAACTTTAAATCAGTCAATATTTAACAAATTTAAAATCATTAAAATATATCACAAGTTTCAAATCAGTCAAACAAGATTCAAATCAGTCAAATATATCATAAGTTTCAAATAAGTCAAATATATCATACATTTCAAATCAGTCTTCTTCTTCTCCTGCGTTTGTTCTCAAACTTTCTCAATGGCCATTTGGGAGTAGTCATTGTTAAAAACACCTCTTAGTTTTTTGCGTTTACGCCTCTGCTTCTACTTCGGTTTCTTGCGTTCTGCATTTCCTCCCGGATATTGTTTTTTGTTATTGTTCTCACTCTAGCGGGTTTGTTTTCTTGCACTCCTGCGCCTCGTGTATTGTGAGCAACTGTGGCATGTCTGTGTTTTCCTAACCTGGTTCGCTTGCTGCAATGGCCTTATCCTTTTATTTAGCCTTCACTGTCCATTGTTGACATTGTTGTCATACTTTGTGTGACCATTCGTATGTAAGGAGCTCGGACCTGTCGCTGCCTCAGTTAAGTTATTGCAATAGTTTACCCTCATATATCATCACTATTATCTGCTCATATTTTCCTTCTGATTTTTGCATTTCCTCGCCTTTTCCTGCCGTTGTGGTCTCTTTTTCTATCCCTCTCTCTCGCTCTCTCTCCCTCTCCCATCTGATCTCACGTACCATCTCATTGTGCTCTTACCTTACATTACGATCGTATGTATGTAATATTCATTCTCTGTTTCTACTTTTGAGGTAAGTATTTTTAATTTACATTTAATTTACTTGCTATTATATCTCTTCCAATGTCCACCTCACTTTTTCCTGTCCATTTTCCCCTCCCAACGTACTACTTTTTCTCACCATACCTTCTTCTCTCCTGTCATGCTACCACATCTTTGTTTCCTCCATTACCTATCTGCTAGTGTCCTCTTCTTCTCCATATTATAACCCTATTTGTCTCTGTATCGTCCGTCCCTGAATCTCATTGTTAGGTTGTTTTATGTTTTATTTTGTTAACACATCTACCTATTTTTGTTTATTTTGACATTTGCCCTGTGTTACTCCACACACCTACTTCCTGTTTAGGGTTGTTACCCTACACTGGAACATTTATCCCTTGTTCTACTAAATACTATTGGTACTGACAATACATGAAATATTGATACTAAATGAAGTATTTATAATACATTAGGTGTTGATAACATATGAGGGGTTGGCAATAGTACACAATAGTATGAGTTATTGGTACTACATGTAGGATTTGTATTATTTAAGGGATAAGTACTGTGTCATGTGACGTATTCCTTCCAGAACGTTGTCTTTCCAATGAACTCTCTGAACCTCTCTCTGTCTTGGGCGATGTGGCTTGAATTTTCTAGCGATGTATTCATGTTATCTTTAATGTCGTCAGTCCATCGTCTTCTTTGTCTGCCCCTTCTCCTCTTCCCAGGTACTCTTCCCTCCATTATTTGTCTTTCTAAACAGTTATGTCTCGTTATATGACCAAACAGGCGTAGTTTTCTTTTTGTTATTGTGTTTAGTAACCAACACGCTGGAATATTCAGTGTGTTTATAATATCTGAGTTTCTGATTTTATCCTTCCATGATATTCTAAGTATCTTCCTGTAGCATTTCAGCTCGAAGGCGTTGATCCTCTTTGCCGCTGTTTTACTTAGAGTCCATGTTTCACAGCCGTATGTTCTATGGATAGGTACTATGTAAGGTAATAGTAGTATATTATGTATTGTGATGCATTTAGGAGGAGATTAACATGAACTGGGGTTATGATTACTAATTTAGAAAGAATTTGAAAAATACATCAGTGAATGCTGGACATACAATGATACAGTGATGATGCTAAAGTTCAAAGCAAACCCTTTTAATCTAGCCATTATACTAACATATGCACCAACGTCAGACCACGCTGAAGAACTTATAGAAAACTACTACGAAGGCCTACAACATCTAAGAAGCCAACATGATCTACATACATTCTAATAGTCATGGCAGACATGAATGCAAAATAGGGAAAGGAAGACATAAGAACATTGTATGACAATTTGGGCTAAAGACAAGGAACGAGAGAGAAGAAATACTTATACACTTCTATGAGGAGAATAACATGAGCATATGCAATACATTCTGTGTACATGAAAATAGAAAATTATGTACATGGAAAAGTCCTAGAGACAGAAAGAGGAACCAGAAATATTTTATTAAGATCAACAACAGATTTAGAAATAGTGTAAAGTATACTAAAACATACCCAGGAGCTGATATCAACTCTGACCACAATCAGTGTTGTGCAAATTTCATGTGAAACTTAAAAAGAAAAGAACATAGAAGAAAGCAAGGTCCACAGGTAGATACAATAGCACTGAAACAACCAGATATATAGTAAAATACCTTGTAGAAGTAAAGAACACATAGAACACAGAATGCGTAGAACAATACAGAAGGGAGAAGCCAAAATAGATAATAGACAACAAATAGGAAAGCATATGGAAAAGAATTTTAAAAAACCAAATGAAATAAATTTACCAGTAAGAAAAGCCAAGAACAAACAAACATATATGACAGATGATATACTAGAAAAAATATCAGAAAGAAAAAAAGCTAAAAATACCCCAAATTATTCACTTATAAAGAAGGCGATACGTAACATGTGTAGAACAGAAAATATATATATATATATATATATATATATATATATATATATATATATATATATATATATATATATATATATATATATATATAAAATAAACAATGGATAGAAACAACGTGCAGAGAAATAGAGGAGCTGTCACTATAACATAAGATTAAAGAAATATACAAAGAAGACAGATAATAAATAGGACAAAATTCTATATACATTAAAGATAAAAGTAGGAAAAATATATTGATAAGATAGAAGTCCTGACAAGATGCGCAGATTTATGTGACAGACCTGTTTGATGACTAACGGAACATAAACCTACAATACAAAACAATGGCAATATTTAAATCAGAATGGGAAAACACAATAAAAATGATAGAATGTGGAAATATAAATAACAGCAGACATAATAAAAACTCTAGATGAATTTGGTGTGGAAACTATCTCATAACTTTGCAATGACATATAAAACTGACAACATACCTAAAATCATCAGCATTCATACCAATAACTAAGAAGCCCAAGGCTGTGTATTGTACAGAATACAAAACAATAAGATTGATAGGCCACATAGCTTAACTACTACTCAAGATAATACCTGAAAGTATTAAAAGCAAGATATACAGTGAAGTCCACAAAGAACAATTTGGTTAAAGGAAAAACAAAGTAACCAGAGAAGCTATACTTAGTATCCGACTACTGATAGATAAATGAATAGAAGTAAATAAATGTATCCACTGGTAGCATATCCTGTTCAGGACGTGGCTATCAACCCAGCATTTTTTTTGGCGGTAGTGATTAAAAAAAAAATACATTAGGTATTCAAAATAAATGAGGAATTGCTAATACATATTCTATGGGTCATATTAAGAGATACCACGGCATGGAGAAATTGTTACTGAAGGGGATGATAGAAGGCAACGGGAGCAATGGCCGCTCAAGACGCCGTTGGACAAAAGACATTCAAGAATTCCTGCGCATGTCACCAGAAGAGGCAGGGCACCGTGCTTAAGACCGAATTCAAGAGATCCATAGGGAAGACTACGTTCTGGAAAGAATATGTCACCTGATAATGATGATGGGATTGCTACTACGTGAGATTGGCAATATATGCGTATGTGTAATTCATGAGGGATTGATAATACATGAGGGCCTGATAATTAGTAAGAGACGGCAGAATGGTAGGATATTAAAACTATTCAGACATGAGGGATCAGTAAGAAACGAGGGATTGATAAGACAAGATGCATTGGTTATAGTGGACGGAATGATAGTATATGAGTTATTGATAAAGAATGTGGAATAAATAAGATAAGAAGGATTGGTAAGATATCGTGGATTAGGAAGAGATGTGGGATTAATAAGATATAAATATGACATGAGAGATTAGAAAGAGATGAGGGATTGGTACGCATGAGGAATTAGTAAGCGATTGGGGAATCAGTAAAAGCAGAAGAATCAATAAGAGACCAGTGATTGATGGTTGGTTGCTGATCCAGTGGTCCATGGGCTCTTGCCCTTGATCCAACCAGGGATTAATAGAATATGAAGGACTGATAAAATATTTGGGGAATAATTAGACATGAGAGATTGATAATGAAAAAAAAATTGGTAATAGATTTGGCATTAATAACAGTTAAGGGAGCAGTAAGATTTGGGGGAATGGTAAGTGATAAGGGAGGTATGTATTAATGTAAGTATGTTTTTATGTTGGTTGGTAAGAGATGAGGGAATGATATGAGATGAGTTTTTCGTAAGGTATGAGGGATTGATAATAGATAATGGATAATGTGCTCTACATGAGACATTGGTTTGTTTGTTTGTTTTGCGTTCGCTCCATTGTAACCATCACGGGTGTCCGTGCGATTTCCGCCGGGAGCGTGATTACGTTGTGTAACCGTTATGCGCCTTGTAGGCCTAGCACATCCTATTTCGGCATGCCTTGACAATTCTTGTGGGCTACCCGTAGCCTGTGACAGCCTCTATATCTGTCTCCAGGCACGTGTAGTGGAGACTCTTCGCCCTGACGATTTTTTGCTCTCGTCTGACTCGAACGAGGTGTTCCACTGTCTATGAACTTGCCTCGTGTAATTGGACGTGCTGTGCCTGTGCCCATTGGGTACTGAACCGTTTCTCATCCGTGAGCCTGGTTCCTTAAGGGGAAGAACTCAACAGAGGAGTTGGACCCTGGCTCTTTCGCACTCTTAGCCAAGGTGTCATTCACCGACATCGTGTACCCCTTGTCCAAGTTCGAGTCTCACACCACGCGTTTGAGAGCAAGGCGTTCTCGAGCTGAGCGTCCTTGTCCCAATAGCGCCTGAGCCCATCAGGTACTGAACCCTTTCTCTCTTCAAGTGTATTTCCGGTGTAGGAAAACCTGACAGTAGAGTTGGGCCAGGGCTAAATCGTTGTCCCTTTTGTGCCTTAGCGCATCGAGTACGGAACCCTTTCTCTTCGCGAGCATATTCCCGGTTTAGGAAGGCTCGACATTAGAGTTGGATTAGGTCTTCTTGCTTTACCAAACGCCAATGAATGGGTCTGGGTCTCTGCCTGTAAGGAACACAGGTAACTAGAAGCTCGTCTCGAGCTGACGGAGCTTGTAGTTCCCTTTTCCTAGGAACTTTTCATTTTCTATTTGCAGTTCGCGCTGCCCTCTAGCGCTGTTCTGCCCTTTCATTGTTTCATTGTACTCGGTATGAAATATATTTGTCTCTCGCCATGCATCTACCTTTACGTGAATTTTACATTAGCCGCCCCTCCAATGTTCGGACTGGACTGACTAGCTTCACTGTATGTCGACAGTGTCGCTATATGTGGTGCTACTGGTGGTGTCGGAGATATTGTTTGTCTCTTGTGCAGTCAAATCTCTTTCCATCTGCTACCTCCACATTCTCGGACACGATCCCCAAATGATTTAGCCAGAATCAGCACGAGCTGCTTTATTTCTGTTTCCAGGGTGCACCATGTGGAGGTACATTTGGGATCTTGGTTATCTGCTAACCCTGGGTCCGCCTAGAGCAATGCGTTCCCTTTGCACCCCGAGACATTGGTAAAAGATATATTATTAGTAGAATTGGGGATTAATAAGCAAGGAGAGTTTCGTAAGAGATGAAGGAATGGTAAGAGGTGAGGAATTGGTAAGCAATCATAGATTGTAGGGTATAAGGGTTTCGTAAGAAATTACGGAATTGTAAGTGGCGAGGGATTGATAAGAGATTAGTGGAGTTGTAAAACATGAGGGATTGGTAAGAAATATAAGGATTTGCTAAGAGATCAGGGATTAGTAAGATATATAAGGAGTTAGTCAGAGATGAGAGGCTGGTAAGACATAAGAAATTGGTAAGAGATGAGGGATTAGTAACATATGAAGGATTGGTAAAAGATAAAATGAATTGAAATTTTGAAGACCTTTTCTGCACAGGTTATTATATAGTGAATAAACATCGATACAGTAGACACATGCTGGTGATTAGACATTAAAATAAAAGTCACATACTGGTGACTGGACATTGAAAAAATAGTCAAAAATGGCGACTAGATAGTGAAAAAATAGTCACATAATGGTGACTAGATAGTGAAGCAATATCCACATAATGGTGACTAGATAGAGAAACAATATCCACATAATGGTGACTAGATAGTGAAGCAATATCCACATAATGGTGACTAGATAGAGAAACAATATCCACATAATGGTGACTACATAGTGAAACAATATCCACATAATGGTGACTATATAGTGAAACAATATCCATATAATGGTGACTATATAGTGAAACAATATCCATATAATGGTGACTATATAGTGAAAGAATATCCACATAATGGTGACTAGATAGTGAAACAATATCCACATAATGGTGACTATATAGTGAAAGAATATCCATATAATGGTGACTAGATTGTGAAACAATAGTCACAGAATGGTGAATATACATTGAAACAAGTCACATACTGGTGACTAAATAATGAAACAATCGTAGAAGAAATGTTAATGAGAAAGTAGATAATCGATAGCGGTTAAACAATGTTAGAAAGTAGATAATCGATAGCGGTTAAACAATGTTAGAAAGTAGATAATCGATAGCGGTTAAACAATGTTAGAAGTGTGATATAATAGTAAAAAGTTACATTGTGTGGCGCATGGCCCAGAGGTTAGAGGTTTGGTCTCACATGTACATGACGTACAAACAGCAAGAGCATGCGGCCTTTATCAAACAGCTAGAAAGCCTCTCCCTGCAACTCCATAACGGGAAAACATGCAGTATTTGACAGTTGCATGATGGTGATGTGAACTGTATGCTAAATGTGGTCATTGTGGCAAGATGTGATGGTTTTAGTGTATGATTGTTGTGGCGATCTGATAAAGAGGGTGCAGGATGGTCATTATTTGATATGGTGATGAATACGCTCATGAAGACTAGCAGCGCGTATGCGCTACCATCTCACGGGCTGTGTCCCGGAGCGACATGGCGCGCCATCTGACGAGCACGGTCAGAAACAAAGAGAAGGTAACTTGATACTCTTTAACCAATAATGGATTTTGCTCAAGGATTCCATCCCCCTCCCTCCTTTCCGCCTCACACGCTATTCCTGTCACTGTTTTCCTCCCGACTTTTTAAATATCTTCTGGAGCAATTAAGAGGGAAGCTAACTCGTGGAAAAAGTTAATGATTTTAAATATCAGAGTTACAGAATGTTTTGAGCAAACAAGAATTAAGAAATTACCTTTAGTTATTGTCTCCCCTTGTAAAGTGTTAATGAAGTGACATCTGCTGACAGTCAATGAATAATGCAGCTTGCACTAGGAATGATTTAATGACCTACTATTACACACCAGGATCCCAGAACAGCCTTTAACCATTGTCGGTTCGAACGTCTTGAACACAATCTTTGCTCAATGATTTATTAGTGAGTAAATAGAGGTGTGTTCTGCTCCAGGGATTACCTCAGCCGTGGTCGACTAAATTGGGTTCCATTAATTGCATTCACGAAATATACTAAATGCACATTTGGCACATGAAATAAAGGCTGACATGCAGAATCCAAATTAATTTTAAAAAAAACAAAAACAAAATGTTGGCGCACATAAAGTAATTTAACATGCAAGGCATAATTGAAAATTTCAAATTACAAATGATTAAGAAACATGGACAACAAACAAACAATTAGAAGACAGAATTGATGCCTTTGAGATGTGGATGTATAGAAGAATAGGAAGAACATCTGAAAAGAGAAGGAAAAAAGATATTCTAACATCACTTCGTATGAAGAAAGAATTATTAAAGGAAAAAAAGATCAAGCAAATAAAATACTGTGGACACATTAAAAGACATGACACCTTATTGAAGACCTTACTTGAAGGTTAAATCAAAGGGAAGCGAGCAAGAGGTAGGCAGAGATACAGGTGGGAGAGTAACATCACACGATGGACAGGTTACAGTCTAGCAGAGTGCACCACCAAAAAAAGACAGGAGATGTTGGAGATACGTTGCAGCCAACCTTCTTTAGTTGGACGGGACTTGATGATGATCCATCCATCCATCCATCCATCCATCAATCCATCCATCCATCCACCCACCCACCCATCCATCCATCCATCGATCCATCCATCCATCGTTCTATCTATTCATCTATCTATCTATCTATCTATCTATCTATCTATCTATCTATCTATCTATCTATCTATCTATCTATCTATCTATCTATCTATCTATCTATCTATCTATCTATCTATCTATCTATCTATCTATCTATCTATCTATCTATCTATCCATCCATCCATCCATCCATCCATCCATCCATCCATCCATCCATCCATCCATCCATCCATCCATCTATCCATCTATCCATTTATCTATCTATCTATCTATCTATCTATCTATCTATCTATCTATCTATCTATCTATCTATCTATCTATCTATCTATCTATCTATCTATCTATCTATCTATCTATCTATCTATCTATCTATCTATCTATCTATCTATCTATCTATCTATCTATCTATCTATCTATCTATCTATCTATCTATCTATCTATCTATCTATCTATCTATCTATCTATCTATCTATCTATCTATCTATCTATCTATCTATCTATCTATCTATCTATCTATCTATCTATCTATCTATCTATCTATCTATCTATCTATCTATCTATCTATCTATCTATCTATCTATCTATCTATCTATCTATCTATCTATCTATCTATCTATCTATCTATCTATCTATCTATCTATCTATCTATCTATCTATCTATCTATCTATCTATCTATCTATCTATCTATCTATCTATCTATCTATCTATCTATCTATCTATCTATCTATCTATCTATCTATCTATCTATCTATCTATCTATCTATCTATCTATCTATCTATCTATCTATCTATCTATCTGTCTGTCTGTCTGTCTATATATCTGTCTGTCTGTCTGTCTATCTATCTATATCTGTCTTTCTTATCTATATCTGTCTATCTGTCTGTCCGTCAGTCCTTCCGTCCGTCCGTCCGTCCGTCTGTCTGTTTGTCTGTCTGTTTGTCTGTCTGTCTATCTGTGTAATCTATCTAAACAGTCAGTTAAAAAATCAATATCATTAGAAATTATGATAATTTCAAGTGTTATAAGTACTTATCTTTTATTGCCATGTTTGTGCACACTTCCGTACAATTAGAACAGCATTTATGATTGACATGAATATCATAATACTGCTTGAAATCTATGAAAACTAAAACCTGTATTTCTAGACAATGGAAACGGAAAAATGTGAACTAGGTACCATAGCAGCAGGCGGATAAATCTCTCAAATGGCATTTCTGACGTCAACACTTGACTTGCTATCGATTGGTTAGATCAAATTTCACATTCAACATTTGAAAAATTGCTTGTCTCATCCTCCCAAACCCCCGTCCATTTGTCGTTCTTTCTTCCCATGCTCTACTCTTGTTTCTAAATGCTGCACGATCTCCAGTAAAAAAAATAATACTACCATTTTCTGTTTTATTTTTATATTACTCTCATGTCCTAAACTGAGAAGTAAACAGATGGGATATTCTGAGCTTCTCAGTATTCGTGGTTGTAAATGGGAAAAGAAATAATAACGACGTACCACGTTCTAAGAAACAATTATGAACGTAAATTATTGTCGCAGGGTTTTGTCAGATGGTTAAACTGTCTGTGGTCAAATCGTTGATAAAAGATTTTAAAATGGTCAATTAAAAAAAATGCATATAAACGACTAAAAATATGCAGATTTTTACAAGAGTGAGACCTTTCTATAAATGTATATTATTAGTGCCTATATACAATTATTAACATTCATAGTTAGGTAGTCGTCGGATCATCATCACTGCCAACCGGACACGTCAATAGTTGTTCCGATCTCTCCCTGCGTGTATCCGCCATTACAATTCTACTGACAGTACCGGTCCTTTGCTGGTTGACCATCATTCTTTTACGCCCCCTAAAATGTTCACTTTTACCAACACCGCATTTCAAACTCTGATCTTTAATCCTGGGCATTGAAAAGGAATCACTAGTCTCAATTTCTACACAATTTTGCGTGCTATATTTCTTATGGAATTCAAAACGTCAGCTCGATCCATTGCCTCATCGTCCTGTGCTACAATCGCGCATGACGTCAGTTGATCTACTCTTTCATTGCCTCGAACATCCAAATGTCCCGGAACGAAAATAAATGTAACTACTTTCAAAACTAGCCTTTCTCAAGACCTCAATTCAGTGTTCGAGAACGAGACCGACTTGAACCTTCCTAATCATACTCATAGAGTCACTCAAGATGCAGACCCACGTTACCTTCTTTGTTACCATGTTACCAAAATTTCTATGGTCATGCTACTCGTAGTCGCCCTACTCTCCTCCCCTATCGTTTTACGTTCGCAATGAACTGTGAAGGGACATGCACTACAAACATATCTAATCACAGATCCATTAGTGTATATAATCACATCCCCCAATTTGGAATTCTCACTTCACTGACCAAAGTCTTTACCTCTCGCTCCACATCCGTGGGACACCATTCTCTGCATTTCCTGATAAGTGTTATTATTACTCTCAAACAAGTTTCGAAATTTGTGGGTAGACCTTCCGCACATGCTGCCATTTTTTTCAATCTGCACAGGCTGTGTATGACATCACCAGCACGTACCATCTAAGACTTCCCTCTCTTAAGTTTGCTACTTTTAACTTTCTGAATTTTGGAATGCAATGGATGTTCCTTATCTACATGCATCTGAAGGTACGCCCGTGCATAGCAATACTGTATTCTGTGCTCTGACGTTGGACAGTCTAGTAGGTACCGCATAGCTCTTGTCGATGTGACTTTTGTGCACCCAAGAATGATGCGCATTGCTGCATTCTGGATTCTAACCAGTCTTTCGATCTGAGTTTGTCTAATAATCAAAACCACCAGTGCATATTCCATCACAGCCACCACCACACCCTGGTACAAAAGAAATAACAACCTCTGCTCACACTGTGCAGCAGCCATAACCTTCATTGCTGCTAAGCCTTTGCCTGCCCTTATGATAACTTGGTCAACCGTTTTCCCTGAAACTCAGACTTCTGTCAAACAACACGATATATGTATCTCATTGTGTTGGTTCTTTCTAACCTGTTCCCGTTCATTCAAACATGAATTCATTGTACAATGACACATATATGTTATTGCTGTCTTAATTTTGTTATTGTAATGTTATTTTGAAATCATTCTCTAGACATGAAAGCAATGAAATACTTAAAACTTGAGTGTATAGTAAAATTATACATCTTACCTTTTACCTCGTAGTAACTAAATTTTCAGTCAAAATATTGTCCCAACTACTATCTAGTGTTTGCTACCAAATCAATTCCCCAAGACATATTTATTAGTGTACAGAATATTTCTTTTCCTAATGCGCCCATGTGTCAACATTTTATTATAAGTTTTATCTGGTTCATGAGACTTTCGTGTCGCAATTTTCTTCAACCTTTGTTGGAGTTCCTGCATGATGAAATCATCTTCAAACATGGATGAACTAGTAGTCTGGCCCTTTTCTTGCTGCTTCAGACCCAGACATCTTTCCTGCTCTGTTCACACAGGTAAAATAAATGGCGAAAGTGTTATTCTATTTTCTTGTCTTTTGTGATTGTTTTCTTTAAATTCATCACAGGTTTATCATTTGTTCTTCTTCTTTCCCAGATAAATTGTTCATTTGTGCCCAAGCCTTCTTACCATTTTTTCCCCTTAGACCTAAATTAGCGTCTGTATTTGTGCATTTTCATGTTGGACCTTTTTCACTATTAATTTTATTTTATAGTCCGTTCAGAATCGTTTGCCGAGATGTTAAATTATTTTTATCAAAAACGTATTGTTCATTTGGATTGATCTTTTGAAGTTAGGTTTAGAATAATAATGTCGCTATAGAAATATTTTTTTATCAAAGAAATGTGATCCAGTATCAAAGATACCTTATTTAACCTATATTAAAAAAAAGTTAATCTAAATTATAAACAATCGCTGGATTATGTAGATGCTTACATCTCACAGCTGATTATTAAATATAAAGGCATGACCCTCACGGTAGAATGTGCACCGTTCTAAAAGTAGTTGTTTCCACTGTACATTTGTATAAAGCAATGTTACATATGGAAATTCCCGTTTAGCACCAAATATTATTTTTCCTGAACTTAGAATTATGTGAAATCAAAAACGGCTATTGACTCGATTTCAAGTCACAAGTCAGAGGCACGTCTCAATATTTACAGAATGTAGGCGGCACTAAGCATATTACCTTCTGCAAGTCTATGTGAGAATGAATCTGAAAGCGAAATATTTTACTGAGCATAACATTGCTATAAAGATTTATCAATACTTCTGCAGAGAGCGTAAAAAGGGACATCTTTAGTGTTCTTTATCAAATCCTGAGAAGAGAACAATGCATATTTTAGGTTTGTGTAAACGTTCATTTGATCGAATAGTGGAAGCAAGCGGATATTTATTGCCAACAAATTCACGAAAGCAAGGAAGGAAAGAAAAGATAGACAGTTTCGATAAGGACCTAGTAAAAAGAGAAATATGTAGAATGTTTGATAAAAACGAAGAAGTGACACTTAGAAAGTTGAAGATTTGGCTGAAAACTAATAACGACATTGAAATATCAAAAACTTTATTATGGAAAACTGTAAGAAATGCAGGCTTCACCTTTAGAAAGTATGCTGGTGGAAAAAACATTATTTGTGAAAAGCCACATCTGGTAGCTCTTAGAAGCAAGTATTTACGTGAAGTGAAGGGAATGCGCGAGAATGGTTATGATATTGTGTATTTAGATGAAACTTGGATCAACGCTCATCATACAAATGAAAAGGAATGGCAGTTAGCAGATGGAAGTATTAAAAGATCAGTACCAAGTAGTAAAGGGCAACGTTTGATAGTTGCACATGCAGGTAGCAGACATAATGGGTTGTTGCAGAATGCTCATCTAATTTTCATTTCAAAATCCATTGACAATAGAGACTACCACTCCGAAATGAATGGGCACATATTCGAAGACTGGATCGAAAAAAGTATTCTTCCAATATTAGATAGACCTTCTTGTCTGATAATGGACAATGCTTCATACCATAACGTAGTGAACGTAGAAGATAGAATCCCAACATCATCAAGTACAAAAGATGCAATCAAAACGTGGCTCATAAAAGAACACATACCAGTTACCGACAGGTACTTGAAACCCGAATTGCTTAACCTTGTAAAACAGACACAACGAACAAAGATATTTAAAATAGACAAGTTAATTGAAGAACATGGTCATAGATGTTTGAGACTACCTCCATATCATGCACACTTAAATCCTATAGAGCTAATTTGGGCAAAAATTAAAGGACACGTAGCATCTACAAATACAACTTTCAAATTATGTGATATTGAGGCACTTACAAATCAGGCTCTATCAAATATACATAAAGACTACTGGGTGAAATGTGAGGATCATGTGTTACGCCAAGAAGAGGAATATTGGAAAAAGGAAGGTTTGTTGTTTGTTCAGCCGAAAACAGTAATCGACCTATTTGACTCGTCTGATTATGAATGATCATTACTCTGATTAAGGCTACACTAAAAAAAGTTTGATTTGCAAAATTTACAAGTTGATTTGTAAAACATTTCATTGCTCAATACCACCCAAGCAATTCAAAAAAATGTTATAAGCAAACCATCAACCATTACTTATAAAAATTAGCCCGCTTGATTCAATACAGAAGTTCAGATATCTTGGATCAACTATTACAGACAAAATTTCCTTACATGAAGAAATATATGTACTTATTTCAAAGGCAGCGACAACATTTGTGAAACTCACACCAAGAGCATGGAACAATATCAAATTGACTCTACGAACAAAAGATATATTTTAAATTTTTTTTACACCTGCCACCATGTAAAATTTTGTGGACACGCCTATGGGTCATCATTGCACTAGATTACTGTAAAATATTTTGTTTATGGTCGAAATCATATTTACATGGGCAAACATCAAAAGAATTCGCCGCTTTCAAATAACCGTTACAGCTAGACATCAAGTAACACATATGTTTTCGCGACATGGACATTTTAACAACGTATGCCAAAATTCATGTGAAATCATCAAGAACTTTTTGAATTATAAATCATAACATCTCGGCAAACGATTCTGAACGGACTATAGCACATGTTTTATTGTAAAGGATTTTTCCTTCTTGTGATGGCGTAATCTCAATCTCTTACTGTTTTCCTTTCAAGAATATCAGCTTGCATTTGTTTATTATAAAGTGGTTTATAAGATCTCATACTGTCCCTTGGGATGCCTTGCAATGTTGAGTTGATGATAACTTTTGTCACCTAAGCAGTAAATGTTTCTGAATCTTTGTTTTTTTGATATTACAAAACAGGTTGGTTGATTGGTTGGTTGCTAATCCAGCGGTCCATTGGCTAATACCCTTTGACCCAATGCCATTGTGTGATATATGCATGTGTTTGTGAGCTGTTGTTTTGTTCCATATAAGGTGATCCATCTATCTGGCCCTGGAGGGAGAAATTTTTTTCTGACGTCATCCAGTGCTGGACATTCAAAAGCTTGTGGTAAACATTTCATATGGATGTGTTGTGGTTGTATTCTGTTCAGGATTACAGAGCAGAAAGTCAGATATTTCGTGGAATAGTTTCCAATCTGTCTTGCCAAAATTCCAGAGAATTTTCTTTTTAAAATATACCTTGTTGGGTGTATTTATGGTGGTGAGGACTGGTCTTTGGTTACTTCTGATGTCATTAGGAATGTCTAGAGAGTACGAGTCTATTATATTAGATGAATAGATAGCGATTCTTGATTCTTGATTAGAAACTGGCTTCACAGCACGCGAGGCATTCCCATAAGTGCCCGTATCCCATAATATTCCCATCCGCCCTCAGTTTAAGAAGCCATCCCAGTGTATGTAGACTCAGAGTCCCAGTAGGGTGTTGATTGTGTGATCTTCTGGACTTTCCAAAAAAATTACTTTTCCTTCAATCTCGTCTAGATACTCCCATTTCTAACATTCTTTGTATATGTACGTTCTCAGTCTCATTGACATCATCATCTTGCAATGAATATGTAGCTACCTTCATTAAGTCTGCTTTATCTCTTCTCAGCAATGTGTTGTCTATCGCCGCATTGCTTTCCGATAAGTCGGCTCTCTCGTTTCCTCTGACCCCAGCATGACCAGGGCAATAGGCCCTATATCCATGGATGCTATGAACAATTTAGTCGAACAATAAGTCCTACCATTCTTTTCTCAGCATGAACTTTTTCATTTTGCGCAACATGCTTTGTCAGTCAGTGAGTATTATCGAGTGTGTTGATGTATCAATTATCAACCAACTAAAAGCTTCTGTAATTCCCTCTATCTCCATCCTCATGAATGATGTGACACTGGCATATGCTGAAGATTTCTCAACCAACTTCACGTAATTTCTGTAGGCAACAAAACCCCAACCGCGTTTATTTGTGTTTCTGTTAACGGAGCCATCTGTGTATATAATTATGTCTTGTGGTTTCGAGTGTAGCTAGGCGAGTTCATGCACTGTATCATGGGCCCTGACACCCATCCATTTTCGACAAGCTGTATCTTCTTGTATTATTACTTTAGTCAGTGATTTGTTCTCATTGTCTACCTCCACCAATTCACTGCCCTTTCCTATTTCTTCCAATTCACATACTCTTCGCAGTGTGTCTTCAGCCTCTGCCATCCATAATCTGACACGCTTGATTCGTTTTCCCATTGACTCATCTAGACATTGGTGTAATAGGTGGTGGTTGTATTCTGTCAGTTTAAGATACAATCTAACTTGCGCTACCTGATGTCGCACTCTAATGCTGGTGAGATCAAACAGAACTCTCATAGCAGAGATGGGTGTATCTGTAGTACACCCCAGTACCGCTCTCATTGCCTAATTTTGGACTTTTTCCAATTTATCGACTTGTGTCTGTGCCATAATCTATGACAGATAGCACCATCGCTTGTAGAAGCAGGAAAATGATCCTTTTGCTTTCGAGGGATTGATCACAACGTTGTATTTTCTGCACCATATCAACAATTGATCTAGTACACTATGCACACTGTCCGCGATATCTGTTCTGTTCCTGCTCATGTTGTATATTTAAGATATCATTAGCGTATGTTAGAACTCTGCAATTGCTTGAGGTTTGCAATTGGGCAATTCTCAAAGTATGCACATTAAACATCACTGGGGACAGGAGATCCTTGTGGCCGACCAGGTGCTATTCTTCTGATCTCAGAAGTTCTAGATCCACACATCAGCTGGGTTAGCTGGGTGAAATGTCCCTGGATATCATTTCTGATATAGGTAATTATGCCACAGCAGCAGTTGGTGCACTTACAGGCATAGCTGGTATATCCTGACATATATGTTTGAATATCTTTGTGAAAAGTATCATATAAGAGTGTCACATGTATGTTGTGATTGTGTAGTAAATTAGCAAATTACATTTTTTGTTTCATGTACCACAGATGTTTACTTGTAGAATGTTAAGCGAAGACTTTGTTTTATGACAATCTTGTCTATGCTGATTCTCCCGCTAAGGTTTCATTGGTTTAATGTTTAGGTTAGAAATAGCCAAACAAGAAGGTCATCCCAAGTGAACTCTTCTACCTGTGACGTCGCCAGGCAGTGCTCGTACGCATTTGTCTTATGATATCTATAGGAAATATATAAGAATTATTTGTATTATCTACATTCACAGGTCTGTACTATTTCTCAGGTCTGCGGTGATTATCCAACTCTCTTAACAAAACAGTATATTAGAAAGTACCAATGGATTTCATCTTCATTCTAACACTGATATTAAAAACGTACGGTAAAATAAATATGGGTATGAACTAGCGTCATAACACATGGTTTCCCATAAGTACTCAAATGACCAAAGACAAAAAAATCAGAAATCCTACCACGACGCTTAACGGCACACGTGGAAATAACAAAAGATGGATTTGTATACCATTGTCACCGGTAACGTTTTCCAACTTTGATATTAAATTGATGTAGTTCTTGTCGAGACCCCACTGTCCAAGTCTATCATGCCGTATATGTTAAGAACTAGAAAAATGAAATATGACCAAAAGATTTTGAAACGATAAGTATATACCACTTCTGAAAAAGAACAACTTGAAACTGCACACAGTACAAAATAGTTGTACCGATCAGTCATGCCTAAAAGATACTACTCATGATGATCATAAAGAAAATGAAACACGATATGGACAGAGATATTAATATATACTAGCAACCATAACAAACGCATTAGCATATTTTTACATTTGCCACTGCAAGTGTTGAATTAAAATTAGCAGAAACTATTTTTTCACATTTATGAATCATTTGCTGAATTTTAAATTGCAGTATTTTAAAACATAAACCATTGGTTGCTGAATATTTTATTGGGTCCAAGCCAGTCTGTTTGTTAATTGGCGTCTAGTAAGGATAGGATTAATGTTAGCACTTATTTTTTGCAAGCAAGAGGAGTGAAGTTTCCTTAGCACAGTGTCTGAGACAGAACAGAAGTACTGTAATCTCATCTTGAACATGAGATATATGCCAGAGAAGCTGTATCCGCGACGTGTACAGGAAGAATTTTCGATTGCAGCTCCGAAAAACAAAAAGCCTTGTCCGAACTGTGGATTAAACCGGAGACATCAAGGTTCTGAGACCGGCGTTCTAACCATACGACCACGCGCTCCACTACCTGTTTGATAAACTAATCACAGGCTTGTAAATACGTAACCACAGAAAATATGGAACATAATGGAAAGCATGGGCATCCCACACCATCTCATATTACTCATTACAATGCTTTTTCAAGATCAATATCCTTTCTGTCCTCCTTGAGGGAGAAACATCTGGCTGGGTTGAGGTCCAAAAAGGATTCAGAAAGAAATGCATCCTCTCATCACATATATTCAACATATACGCATAAAAACCTATGCCAAATGTAAGAGAGTACTCACGTTATTAACAGTTTCTTAATATCAGAGGACGTGATATTCCAGATATTAGATATGCACATGACACAACCCTAATATCAGGGAGCTTCACAAGATTAGATGACATGATTATGTCAGTTAAACATCGTAATTGAGTCACAAAATCTTTTCCTCAATGCAGAAAATACAAAAAATAACGTATATAAATTGAGATGAACTCACACCTATAATAGTCATTGACACAACAACAAGACAATGTCAGTAACTTTGAATATCTCGCTCAACTATCAACACCACAGGAGATTTTCAACAGATATCAGAAAGAAATTAGCAATGACCTTACCAAAAAACATCACAGATGAACAATATATGTGTGGCAAGGGAAAAACAAAAACAAAGTTACAATTATTAATAAGCCGTAATTTTCCAGTTAGTTAGTTATTCCTCTAGGGACATAGACGGCACATAAGGCGGATGTCATAGATTTCTATGTCTCTTGTTTCATTGCAATTTGCTTTAGATCTTCATTGTTTCTGATACCGATGTGAAACGTTATCTTGTAATAGTTCTACGTAAAGTTTCTTTTGGTTCCCTCGTTTTCTTTTTCCCTGTGGTGACCACACCAAAGTTTGACAGAGGAGTCTTTCGGTATCAATTTGTAGTGCGTGTCCGATGTACTTCCAGCGGCGTTTTCCAATATAGGTTACTATATATAGTTTCCAGTGGTAACATGTTAACATTATTGTTAGGCGTGTGCAATGGCATATGCAATGGAAAAGAAAATATCGGCATTCGAAATGAAATGTTATAGAAATGTCATAAGCATATCACGGACAGAAGAATGAACCGACACACACGTCCGCAAAGAAATGATCATAAAAGAAGACTGTCTTCTCAACAAAACAAAAAAAAGAAAAAAAAAAAGGAAAAAAAAGCGCAAGCTAACATATTTCCAATATATAAAGAGACACAATGATTTATAAAGATTAAACATGCTGGGAAAATTCCAGGTAAGAGAACAAGAAGCAGACCAAGACTGCGATGGACACATGATAGCGAAGAACTCCGAACATGACACTCAATGAAGCTGGGCAGCCTGAACAGAACCGTAAGGCTTACAGAATGGCAGTAAGGGCAACGTACTTCAAATGACAGGTCACATAGATAGATAAATAATTCTTGGTAAAGTTAAGCAATAAGAAGTATATCATTAGCGAAATAAATTACAGATAACGAAATCTCTCTTCTTCTTCTTCTTCTTATGGTCCATGCGTGTGGCGTTGTTTATCATGTCTTTCCACAGCCTTCTATTTCGTGTGCTGTCAATAACTTCTGATATCGATGTTCTCCCATGCCACAAAGTTAGGTTGTCAAGAATCTTCTTTCTTGGTCTTCCCTATTTCTCGTTCTCTTCAACTTGCATGTAGTTACCATGTATTCCATATTTCTTATGGCGTGTCCAAAACTGTGGACTGTCTTTTTTTTATACTAGTAGAAAGCTCCGTTTGAATTAAATTCTTTCAAGATTTCTTCATTTGGCTTTTTATCGGACCATGGTGTTCTTAACATTCTTTTATAAAACCACGTATATGCCGATGTGAAACATCACTCAATATAATGTGAAATATTATTCTGCTGAGTGTCAGATTCACTTCCGTACATCAGAATTGGTTCTATATAATTTCTAAGAACTAGCAAGGTGAGTAAGGTCTTACCTAAATCGACAATGATGGTCTTCATCTTGTGAAATAGTGCCTTTGCCTGGGCAGTTCTATATTTGACATCTTTAATACATCGTTCATCTGATGTTATTAATGTACCTAAATATTTGAATATGTAGACTTACATTTGAATATGTGAATTGAATATTCAGACTGATCGCATATACTTTGATGTTGCATTATGGAGTATATTTATTCTTTGATTTTACCATTAAATCTGTTGTAATAGTAATGAACACTTTCTACCTAATAGGTTAAGTATGTTGTGCTAGGAATGAACGCTCTCTGCCTAATGGTTAAGTATGTTGTGCTTGTAAGGTTTTCGATACCAGGATGGCATGTCTTTTAAAAATATATATTTAAAAAAATTCAATTTCTTAATGAGAGATACATCTCTTTCAACTGCGACCGACGTTCAGTGTGATTCTTCTTCTTCTGCTTTCAGCATCTGTGGTCATGCTATATTGTCAGGCCTGTCGTCAAGACGAAATCCACTGTCTTCTCCAGGTCAGAGCGGCTGTCCCATAGCTTTTGCCTCAAGTCTGTATCATCTGTCAGTGTGATAATACCAGGGGCATAAAAATTAAGCGAGGCTCACTAATACAAAAACCAAAAGAGGTTTAAACATTTTATTTTTAAAACTCATAGGCCATAACAAAATAAAAATTAAGTTTTCATTGACAAGTCACTGTACTCCACACTTTCTGATGGAATTATTAAATAAAGGGGTATTAGTTGCTCTTCTAATACATAATACAATGGTTTGGTCATCTGGAAAGAATGCCGTGTGATTCATTAGTTTATAAAGCATATATGAGAGAGGAGAAGCAGATAGAAGACGCAAGGGTAAACCTAGAGTATGCTGGATCGACAACATCAAAGAGACATTACACTAACACCAAATAACATTATCTGAAGCTACTAGAAAAGCGAGAACAAGAACATTGTATCTCCATTGACACCCGTAAAGGGTAAAAGAGGAAGGAAAGAAGAAGAAGAAGTTTCTCTTCTCTAAAGTCACTCAACAATGACTATAATGGGGATGTACAAATTAAATGGTGTCAGTATATACAAGTAATCATAATAATATGTATCTCTAATATATTTTCTTTTATGTATAAACATTAATAATGATTATTTGTAGTTTGTTTATGATTGATTAAAGGTTAACACGTTTCCTAATTTCGATGAAAGTATTTTTGCCATTCATGTTCTGCTTTTAAACCATATTTCATATTTGCCAATATCTGTGGTCACGTGCACAAAATATAAGATATTATTTTCTTGCTGTAGGTTACCTATTTTAACACATTGATCTATCGGTAAGCTTTCTAAAGATAAACTTGACAGATGTGTACGTGCAGCTGAAAGGTTGTGCAGTTTTAAGTATTATTTAATAACATAATGAACTGGCAAGAAGTTTATCAAAGATTTAAAATGTATTTATTTAATGTGTATCCAGATTTTATAGAAACTACAACCATAAGACTCATTAGATTCACGTAAATATTGGAACAAAATATGAGACGTTAGTCATGAATGATTTCCCTGACGCCAAACTGGCTTTTCCCCTCTGCTTCTTCATTTGCTAATCCTTGACCTCCATCGTTCACCCCAAGCTCTTACATTGAGGAATCCAGCATCCTTCTCAAGTTACTTAGTTTGTTTTTCCATCTTCCGTGTACTCTCCGGGAATCACCCAAGTTCCCAGATTTTTTCTCCCTGCAGACTCAAAACGAAATCTAACCAAATTGCCTGGTTTTTTTTTCTACCCTCGCCCAGTTACAAAACTGCTGCAGTCAAGCCACATTTATGTGGATTTGAAAGGCCAATACAAATTCGCTTTAGAAGAATTTTTTTATGAACAAATAATATAATTGTCTTAAACATTAGTCGGAAAATATAAATAAATCAAATGATATTGTCATGCAGTGTATTAGTTCGTGCTATGATGTATCATTTCTTATTGATGTCAACCATATCTAAGTCTATATGTGGAGGTCCTTGAGAAAATTGTGCAAGAACTACGATTCTTTCATTTGTTGGATACAAGAGAAATGAGATCAAATAATATTGTTAAGGTGGAAATAAAGCTAATTGTTTCATTATGGTAGAAATGACATAAATTGGTATGTTTACCGTAAAAATAATGACATCAAATAGTATTATTATAATAGAAAAAGTATCAATTCGTATAATACTTGTAGAAATGACATTAATTGGTGTGATTACGATAAAAATGACATTAAATGGTATGATTATGATAGAAATATCATAAATTCGTATGATTAGGATGATATTCTTTTGGTAAAAATGTCATCGAATTGTATGATTACAGTATAAATTACACTATTTTGTATTATTAAGGTAGCAATGACATCAAATGGTATGGTTGTGGTAGAAATGACATCATTGTTTGATTATTATAAAAGTGATATAGAATATGATGTTAAACAGTAGAAATGACAAAATAAATTGTATGCTTATAGTAAAAATGATATCAGCTGGTATGATTATATAAGAAATGACACTACTTC
This sequence comes from Meghimatium bilineatum, assembly GCA_034231615.1. NCBI lineage: Eukaryota > Metazoa > Mollusca > Gastropoda > Stylommatophora > Philomycidae > Meghimatium > Meghimatium bilineatum. Next base: position 44,797,525 of record CM067322.1, on the reverse strand, counting down.
TTCTTTGTCTGGGATCAGTTTCCTATGCTCAAAAGTCTATTTAATCAGTTACCATGTTGTTCCGACAGGCCGACGTTGTGCTTGAACTAGTTACGGGCACGGCGTGGTGGGTGGAACAACAAAGAAATCTGTCGCAAGGATCAGAGTTGTGCCCTGATGTCGACGTCTGTTTCAGCGGCATTCGACTCGAAACACCATCGAATCGGATGGCTGCTGGAACAGAGGGCGGAGCACTTATGAGAATGCCCCACGTGCTGTGAGGCCAGTTTCTAATCAAGAATCAAGAAGAATCTTCATAACTGACCGGATAGTTTTCTTGAGGTAAATTGCTCCCCCCCCCCCGGTCTTCGACAAATCTATCTGCAACTTCATTCCCTTCGATGTTACAGCGTGACAGTATCCACTTGTTCACTACTCTCTGGAAATTATTGTGCAACTGAACTAGAACTGTACTCAATTTATTTAGTTATGCGTTGCTCTGTAGTTTCATTGCTGTTATGACAGAAAGTCCACCTATTAGTAGTACAATATTCCTGTTCAGGGGTTCTGTATGTTTTACCATTTCTGCTGCTTTCTTGAGTACCTTCCATTTCTGCCTTAAAATTGGCTGAGAGCTCGCCTGTAGCTATGGCTAGAGTAACATCTTCCCCGTGTTTTATAGTCTAAGGGCCACTCCTCCTCCATCGTTCTCAATAGCATTTGTGGTGAAGCCATCTTTATAGGCATGTCTCCATGCATCATGTGGGCAATTAACTGCGATGTGATGTTTTATGATACGCTTTCTCTTGAAGTCTGTCTGAGTTCCTTTCTTTTCTATACCTTCTATTTGTTCTTTAAGGGAGTTTGTATGCCCAAGGGGCGGAGGAGGTGGTACTGACTGGTTGTATGGGTCTAGTTTCGCTTGTCCTAGAGTTGGTGCCTTCTGTATGAGTTTCTTTGCGTTTTCTGAGAAATTGCTCCTCTCCAGCCTGCTTCTACCACAGCCATAAATTATTTGGTGCATAGGATGGTTCTGGAGTCTCTTGTATTTTTCTGCTTGTTGAACTATTTTCATGTCTCTTCTATCTTCCATTTACTGAAGGCCAGTTATTGTTTCTACTGTATTTATACTTGTAAATTTCATTTGATGCAGTGATAATACGTGAATCAATAAAAAATTTATTCCAAAATTATACACCTTTGGTGAGTCATATATATCCTGTCACTAAGTCCACTGATCATGTTACACGTAATTATGAAAGATCTATGAATTTCCAGAACTTTCTTGTCACAGGCCATAATAGAATATCAGATTTTACAGCTTATTTATGAATTTAACTGTAATTTGTCCAAAGTAGCCAAGATCGTGCAGACGACCACAAAGGGCGTTCAAATTCATGGGTTTCATTACCTTACCTCAGATGAGCACTTATACGATGGTATGAAACGTTAGTGTTAAATTGGATGTTCCGGTATAAGCTGATATGTCTGCTGAAACAGCTGTTGAAACTGGGGGAAAAGGAATAGTAATAAAACGGAAACCTTTCACAATCAATTATTACTCTGTATTACTGCAAAAATTTTGAAACAGAAGTGGAAACCCTGACATGTGCAGAAAACAGTTTCAATTGAATGTAACGCCCACGCGGAGAATACAATTGTCATTCTCAAAGAAGGCTCTCAGTAATAGACCACTACGGAGCCAGAATATCAGTGGTATCGCATAGAAGATACAACGTATTTATTTCTCCTAAATACATCATGCTAATCTGCAGTAGTTTGAGAACGAACGCACCAGTGGAAGAAGAGAATGACTGACACACTAAGTAACTGAACTAACATATCAATCAACAAACAAACAAACTAACTAACTAACTGACAAACTAACCGACAAACTAACTAACCATCCAACCAACAAACTAACCATCCAACCAACTAACTAACCATCCAACCAACCAACGATTCAACCAACCAACCAACCAACCAACCAACCAACCAACTAACTAACTAACTAACTAACTGACTGACTGACTGACTGACTGACTGACTGACTGACTGACTAACTAACTAACTAACTAACTAACTAGCTAACTAAACTAACTTAACTAACTAACTAACTAACTAACTAACTAACTAACTAACTAACTAACTGACTGACTGACTGACTGACTAACTAACTAACTAACTAACTAACTAACTAACTAACTAGCTAACTAAACTAACTTAACTAACTAACTAACTAACTAACTAACTAACTAACTAACTAACTAACTAACTAACTAACTAACTAACTAACTAACTAACTAACTAACTAACTAACTAACTAACTAACTAACTAACTAACTAACTAACTAACTAACTAACTAACTAACTAACTAACTAAACTAACTAACTAACTAACTAATTAACTAACTAACTAACTAACTAACTAACTAACTAACTAACTAACTAACTAACTAACTAACTAACTAACTAACTAACTAACTAACTAACTAACTAACTAACTAACTAACTAACTAACTAACTAACTAACTAACTAACTAACTAACTAACTAACCAACCAACCAACTAACTAACTAACTGACTGACTGACTAACTAACGAACGAACTCACGAACGAACTAACTAACTAGAACAAGTGATTATGTTCCGCAGGATACAACCGACTATGACTGTTTGTATGACCTATGTGCTCATGTCAGCAGACAAAACAGACAGAGGTACATAACCTGCACAGTGACTACACTAAAAATTTTCAGGCTGAATACTGGCATACAGAGACAAAGATCTACATAAAAATAAATGGGAATCTTGAAGAACTTTCAAATAAAGCAGCATTTGTCAAAGAAAGCCACACTTGCTGTGCGACATAGTAAAACAACTGTGGAAGAGTAGCTAAAGTTGATCTTGCAATTTACTTAAATTGACTAGATCTTTCACTTTATTTTTAACTTCATGAAACTTTACAATTTACTTTAAATTGATGCAATTGTACATTTTATGAAATCATAAATCTTAATTTAGCTGGATTGAAATTGTTAATCTTACTCTATCTAGATGAAATTTTCAATCTTACTTTAACTGGATGAGATCTGTAGTCTTACTTTAACTGGATGAGATCTGTAGTCTTACTTTAACTGGATGAGATCTGTAGTCTTACTTTAACTGGATGAGATCTGTAGTCTTACTTTAACTGGATTAAATCTGTAGTCTTACTTTAACTGGATGAGATCTGTAGTCTTACATTAACTGAATGAAATCTTAATCTTATGTTAACTGTATGCAATCTTGAATCTTATTTAACTGGATAAAATTTGTAATTTTACTTTAACTGTATGTAATTTTTAGTTTTACTTTAACGGGAAAAATTCTTGGTTCTTATTTTAACTTGTTGAAATCTTTTGTCTTACTTTAACCGGATAAAATCTTTAATCTAACTTCAACTGGATAAAATCTTTAAGCTTACTTTAACTGAGATCTTAATGCTTACTGTAACTAGATGAGATCTTGAATCGTAGTCTAACGGGTATGTACATACAGGGGACATAGAACCTGGAGATAATTAAGAAAGTAAGCCTATCAAGTTTGCAACCTCCATTGAAGTGGTAGTCACACTTCACATGAATCGCAACAATGACAACCAGTGCATACAGATTCAGAGGTCGAGAATCTAATAAGTGAGAATTCTCCAGATGGAGATATTATTGTCTACACTGATATGTCTGTGATTCGGTAAGTGCTCAGTACTTGGACATAAACGGCTCAATATAGAGGAAAACCTATTGGTAAGAAAGTGATGCTTTAATAGCAACCACTAGTAGGATTGCGATAGAGATGACTGCAGTGACGAGTGCAGTGATATCAGAGTGGGCCTCAGAGTGCTACATGGAGCCTCAGGGTGCTGCATGTGTCTGTTTAAAATAAAAAAGTTTTTATGAGTATGCTTCGAAGGATTCTATCAGACTATCTACATAATTTGTGGCTGGAGTTCATGACGATATTTGTGCTGAAGATAGTTACTTTCATTTTTGTATCTTGCCTCATGGATATTGAGGGAAATGAAAAAGCAGACAGACTTGCCAATGTCACGATATTGACTAGTGACAGTTCAATGGCAATGAACTGTGCTGATAGTTTTAATGCAATTAAGGAGTTGACAAGTTTGAGGATATGGAATGTAATGCGTCTTCTTTGTCCATGGCTAGAGTACAGGCTGTGTCTCGCTACTAGTTTGTTTTATTCACTAATATCGGTAACACGTGTAACTATTTCTATTCATTTTGATATTTGCCTTGTGTTATCTGAACTCCCTATCCCCATTTTCAGTTGTGAGTTGTTTGCCGCCATTGGAGCTTTATCACTAGTATGCAGGACATGAGAATGAAGCGTGACGTTGCACACGAAAAGTGTTGCGTGATGTTACACACGAAACGAGCGGTATATAGGAATCAAAAGATAAGTTATCAACCAACAGAAAACCGGAACTGTCCGTTATCACTAGCTGATGGACACAATGAGATATAAGAATGGAACACTTATGCACGTGTCTGAAGTGCCATAATGATATTGCCGACACATAACACCCACTCATGTGGCCACACGGCGATGGTCATCATGGTGCATTTGATATGCAGGTCACCGCCATCAGATCTTGCACCGCCGATGATAGATCTAGGTATGTTCTAGAAAATCGTCTCATTTTTTAATTGGGTATACTCAAGTCTTTGGACTCAATTCCGACCACTCTTATGTCTAGTACTGGGTTGGTGTGGCCTTTGTCTTTATTCTTTTTGTTCCGTCATTTACTCATATTTTTGTTCGTTTCGTTTCCACATATATTTACGTTTTTATGTACTTTCTGACCTTCCGGCATCTCATTTCCATATTTACGTTGGATGTTGTGATAATTTTTCCATTCGTCGTCTTTTGATGTTTTGTTTTTGTCTTGATAAAGACCTTTTGGTTGAAACGTTAAATGTGATTTGTGTATTGTAATTTTTATGATTTCTTGTGTGCGATTCATTACCTACTAGTTTTAGCTATAGTCTGTCGTGTCTCATTTAAGCGATATATAAACCTGTGTTTTACGTAAGTCTATTTGTTGTTACGTTTCACGCAGTTACGTTGTATTGATTGTCATATTGCCGACTAACTAACTCATGAGGAACTTTAACTTGATGTAATCTGTAAATTTACATCAACTTAATGCAATTTTACAGCTTATCTTAACTCGATGAAATATGTAAACCTACTTTAACGTTATGTAATTTTACATCTCATTTTAATTTGATGAAATCCCACTTTTCTCCATATTTGAGGAAATCTCTTACAACTTAACATCAGCTTCATGATATATTATGTACAAATCACTGGCAACTGATTAACTTGCTACTGACTCTAGTATAAACAGAATATTTAGTAAGTGGAGAAATCTAAGTAGGCATGAACATGATGAAAAGTAAATAAATACTTCCTTAAGTAAATAAGTCTGACTGATGTCTTTCATGCTGCAGCAGGAACCTGCCATTTAAATTTTGGCGGTATGATTTTTGTAGCTGCAAATCTTCAACATCTCAAAGGCAGCTCAAGGAGATTTTGTTGATTTAAGAGACGAAGAATTTCGTTCTGCTTCTTTTTCTTCCACCACGTAGTTCGCGCTAAACTTTTTGATGAGACCTAATTGGACTTCCTCTTATTTTTCTATGTAAATAGTTCATTAAAATAACAACCCAAAAAACCTTTTCAGTCAGTTACTTAGCTATTCTACAGTACCACACCATTTTCCCGCGGTCTCTATCAACTGTAAACAATGTTTTCTGTTTTTCTTATTTGAACACTTAATATGTCTCTAATTAATAACTTCTTAATTTCTGACACTCTATCTTACTTTCAATTTATATTATTCTTATTTATTATCTTTTTTTTAATACTCTTCCAAATCATTTTTAATTACTAATCGTGTTCCAGACCCGTTTCTTTTATCTTTCTCACTCTATCTCGACTGTTCGACACGCTAGTAAGCAAACTTACCTATTCTAGACATTCTCTTGCTATCTTCTTTCTGTCTCACCTGCTATTTAGTTTCTTACTTTAAACATATGTTTTCTACGGCAAACCACAAACACATTCTGTTGCCCTCTCAACGTTCCCTACAATAATTTGTCTGCTTGCGTAGAACAGACTAACGATCGGCAGACATAAAAATTGTTTGCGCAATTAACTGTTGATGTAACATGTGAGGACCTTTGTGGTCATCATTTTTGTTTTTGTGTGCAGAGTGTTATATTTCGTGATATCACATTCAACGAAAGCCGCCGCGCACACATGTAGCTTAGAGGGAGGGTTGCTCCTACTTTAACATTTTAACCAGCAAAGGTTTGAGAATAAACGAATACCAAGAAGCAGTTTACACAAATATATGTTTTCATTCCTCTAAGAACTATTCAAGATTCGCTTGTTTCTAGGACAAGCAAGTGCTGATAGAGATTGTTGTATTGTAATTTGACCAATCATGGATCATTACTCAAGCCTTTCTTGCCAAGTCAGAAATCAACCAAACATATCAACATAATGAAGATATACCGTTCTAACAGTAAGACGCTAAAACCCATATCTAAATAGAATTAATTTAAAATGTAAAGTACTTGAATATATAATTATTCGCGTTTGGATGTATGTTCTTGAGGAATGAAAGAATGATTATTTCTGGCTTGTTATCCATTCAAAGGTGACAAAGTTGTTCTCTGTCAAAATATGTCTCACCTACTTGTCACAGTACAAAAACATTTGATATAAAAGATTAATAGAAAGTATCACTTCTGGCAAAAAGTAACACCACAACTGTCCGTCTTTCAATGATAGTACTGTATCCATAAGAACGATCCACCTATTGGGAAGATTATTTTAACTTTGATAATGGAGATGTATGGTGTTATATTTTTATTTACAAGAAGTATCCATTAGTAAAAGTAACCAAATAAGTGATCTTATCCGGCACTTATTTAATGTGTTCATCTTTTTTTTAATAGTGATTATAGCCTACATCTAACAGAAATTGGTCTAAAGATGTCATTAATTAATCATAACCTATTGACATTAACACGAAACACAACAGATTATTTATAAATCTATCATGACTTAATTGGTGTAAGTAATAAAGTCATGATATATAAGTGTAATCTAACAGGTAAGAGTTAGTCAGTTATGTATTACATAAATAAGAAGAAATGTCTATGGAGAACACAGCTCAAATCCAGCAAGCCATAGATGAATGTACGACGTGGTCTATCCTATCACAGAATACGATATGGACAATTACAACACTAACGTAGTTTCTCTCTATCTGAGGTGTGCGGGTTTGGAATAAAGAGCTGACTTAGTCCATCTCCCTCTGTGTGGGTTCGGAATAAAGAGCTGACTTAGTCCATCTCCCTCTGTGCGGGTTCAGAATAAGGAGTTGACCTAGTACATCTCCCTCTGAGGTGTGTGGGTTCGTAATAAAGAGTTGACTTAGTACATCTCCCTCTGAGGTGTGTGGGTTCGGAATAAAGAGTTGACTTAGTACATCTCCCTCTGAGGTGTGTGGGTTCGGAATAAAGAGTTGACTTAGTACATCTCCCTCTAAGGTGTGTGGGTTCGGAATAAAGAGCTGACTTAGTCCATCTCCCTCTGTGCGAGTTCGGAATAAAGAGTTGACTTAGTACATCTCCCTCTGAGGTGTGCGGGTTCGGAATAAAGAGTTGACTTAGTACATCTCCCTCTGAGGTGTGTGGGTTCAGAATAAAGAGTTGACTTAGTACATCTCCTTCTTTGCGGGTTCGGAATAAAGAGCGGACTTAGTCCATTTTCTTCTGATGTGTGCGATTTGGAAGAATGAACTCTAGACAATCTTATTAAATGCTTCTATTGTTTAGCGTTTGCTTTCAGTACAAACCTTCGTCGATGTGTTGCCAGGGCCCGAAAGGGGAGCAAAGAATAGCAACTCTGTTGACCTTCTACGCATGTCGTAAAAGGCGACCAAGGAGGTTATGGGATGGAGTTGGCTGTCCAATTCCATATACGGTCAGTGGTACAAAGCCATTCTGAAGTCGGATGTGTCACGGCGAAAGGCGCAGATAAGGCAGCAATGCTGTAAACCATGATACAACGCATTCCGTTCTCCTGAATACATCCTGCTAATCTGCAGGTGTTTGAGAACGAACGCAGAAGAAGAAGAAGAAGTACAATCCTTCATCTCTCAAGAACTGTCTTATATTATCCTTCTATTTGATTCTGGCTCTAGATTTTTGCCAATGTGATTCCTCATCTTGCCGTGGGAAACAATTTCTTTCTCATTTTGTAGTTGTGGTTAAGCCATTCTAAATAGTACTACTTTTTATTAGTCTACAAAGGGGTTGGATTCTAGACCTTGAAATATCGTGTCATTGCAAACCATATTTCTTATTAGATACTTGAACCATTGTTCATCCATTTCTTAGGATAGGATCTGATATATTTTAGCTGCAGTCATTCAATGATAAGAAACAGTCGCATTGTTCAATAACGTCCTTGAGGGTAGAGTTAAGGGATGTCAGCTAGAGGTAAGCAGAGATACAAGTGAGAGCGAAATGCCACTAGATGGACTGGTTACAGTCTAACGGATTGCACCACCAAAGCATGAGACAGAAGATGGAGATGGGGGTCCATTGTAAACAACCGTGTTTGCGGAGACGGTCTTGATGTTAATAAACCATTACAATATAAATATTGTATTTAGAGCTCAAATAACCACCGGTATCCATAGCTTTGCACTATATACTTGGGAAATGTGCATACATCCTCTGTAGGGCTGTGTCAGGACCACTTCCAATCAAAACCTTCCAACAAATTAATTAGGCCCCCATTCGTTACGTCGTTTGTTTAATTTTTGGCTTTAGGTTGGCCACAATTTAATACTTGGAATCGCATGACAAAAACAGCTGAGACATATCCAAGCATATAAATAATGACAAAACGAAAGCCCCTAAATAATCATATGTTCAACAAACATGTCACTGCAGAGGACATGTGCTCATCAATCATCATTCTGTGGAGGACATGTACTCAACAAACATCGAGCGATGCAGGACATATCCACAACAAACAGCTTGCTGTGGATGACATTTCACAACAAACATCCCGCTGTGGATGACATTTGCTCAACAAACGTCTCGGCGTGGAGGATATGTGCTTATCAACAAACATCTCGCATCTCCTGTGGGGACATGTTTTAAACAAACATAATTGAAATATTTTATGAAACGTGATAAGTATACCTTAGTCATGACAGTAATACCTATATCACCATCAATGTATCCACTTAAAGTAGTGGAAAAGCACCTTCATGGGTCTTCCAAACTTCACCTTACAAATACCACACGAAAAGGCAATAATAGCGAAGCCCTATCTTGTGTTACACATAGCAACACCACTGATCTGATAAAATTATGCCCATGGAATTCAACAGAGTTGATTGTCAGCACAAGTTCAGCAAGACTGGTAAGAGTGGGAGTGGATACAGAGGGATGAAATAATTAAAACAGAGTTGTCTTAATAAAGATCATTCATGTAATTATATTTGAGTGGTGTGGGCTTTTGTTGTGTTGTCATTCATGTTAATTGTCTTTTCATTTGTTTTCAGTTATAGTTGCTTAATTGCGTTCTTATTCCCCATATTTTTGTAATGTGCGTCTCCAGGACAATATTTTCATGTACCTACGTCATTGTTACCTTTGATGCCTCTGTTGTTAGATGTCTGCCGTGAAATGAATTTGTGATATTGCTTTATTTTCACGGTTTATTCAGTTTGTCTTGTATTTTCGTGATAAAGACTTTAGGTATGAAACGTCGAAATTGTCTTTCATACTGTTCTCTGTAGTTTATATATGTGCACATTAGTATAATAGTCTGAACGTCCATTGTAAAACTAAATAACCTTGTGTTTTGCATAAGTACTATGTTATACAGTTGTTTCGCAGTCTCGCTTATTAACGATTGTCGTATTATATCCACCTTAAAACATTTGAATGGGAATGTCAGTATGCATGAAAATGGCACGTTAGCAACTCTATACAATAATTAAATAACCTCCATGATATTTGTATTGAAATTGTATGGTCTCGGTATCCGCCGTCGACCTTAAAGCCACACATGATCAAATGACTGTGAAATCAATGAAATTATGATATAAATCACGTTGATGTTGGAAATGCTTTTCTACCAATATTCTGATGTTGAAATTGTGTTGTAAGATAATACTGTTGTAACAACAACTAGCCTGTTTTTTTAAAATATAATAATTCATATGATTTTAGTTGTGTCTCAACAAACATATGAGAAGGATAGCTAGCATCATCTTGCAGGAATGTGTAATTCGATAAATAATTCTGCAGTTCCTGCAGTTTCATGTTGCCTTACAAAGTGGTATCACTAACGACTGTGCACATTATCAAGACCATATTCTTTAGTCAATATTTTCTGTCGCAAGAGTGGTCACCTCGTCTTCTGCATATTTTAAGAATTTCACTGCTGTACTTATCTATACTTGGAGATAACTTTTCTCTCAATGACAGTAGCGACGTTGACAATTTCTATATTTCTGCTTTTCGTAATTCTTTATTAATAAAATAATAACATTGAGTACTAAGAGAGTTCTGGAGCAATTTCACACAATATTTGGGACATATAGTCTTCACCACACAACATTGTCAACACAACATTGGCGACATGTAATCTCCGCCACACAACATTATCTTCACCACACAACATTGAGTCATGTATTCTCCACCACACAACATTGGGGACATGTGGTCTCAACCACAAAACATTGTCTCCGCCACACAACATTTTCTCCGCCGCACAACATTGTCTCTGCCACACAACATTGTCTCCATCACACAACATTAGGGACATGTAGTCTCCACCACACAACATTGGGGACATGTGGTCTCAACCACAAAACATTGTCTCCGCCACACAACATTTTCTCCGCCGCACAACATTGTCTCTGCCACACAACATTGTCTCCATCACACAACATTAGGGACATGTAGTCTCCACCACACAACATTGTCTCTGCCGCACAACATTGTCTCCACCACACAACATTGTCTCCATCACACAACATTTTCTCCGCCACACAACATCGTCTCCACCATACAACGTTGTCTCCATCACACAACATTGTCTCCACCAAACAACATTTGGGTATGTAGTCTCCATCAAACAACATCGTCTCCGCTACACAACATTGGGACATATAATCTCGTGGATATGTAAATGAGAAAGCAGGAAGTATTGTTTGCCCATTTTCACAATATTTATGTATTGAAATCATGAAATATTGTTTGTCCATTCACACTATATATGTGCATTAAAATCATGCAATGATTCTGTTCATACTGTTATTAGTCTGGCTATGACTCCATGAAATGTGATGCATTATTCAGTATATCCACATTTCGAAGCGAAAATATTTTCAGCCTACCCATCTGAAAGAGATTAATAATCAAGGACAGGCATAACTTGTTGATATTTCCCGAATCTCCAACATCGGTTTACTCCGTGTCGACTTGATAAGACATTAGGCACGCTTGACTTGTCGCCCCGTGTATGTATTAGATGCTTGGTTAAAGCGCACAAGCCGGGGTTTACTAAGAAATCACAAAAGCGGAACAGACAAGAGTGGAACCCATTTGAAGTAAGAATGTTGGAAATACAAGCAACTGTATCGAAATTAAACCATAAGGGAGTCTGAACTGTTGTGTGTTTGTGGATGTCTTCTTCTAGCTTTATTTGACTTCCAAACAGATCAGAGACAGCTGGGTTTTTCTAGATTTCCATTCTAAAATAGGCGTTGTTACCATGAGATTTCAAACTTCAGACATTTAGTCTCCATTGAGACGGGTAGATTACAAACATAGTTGTTATTCTTGAGACTTAGCAAACACTGTAATTGCCATCATTAACTGTGAAAAGTCGTGTCTTGTTTCAATGTTCATTTCGAAATTTATATGAAATATGTAAACAGCCATGATTTAATGAATTTCTAAAGCGTTGAGGACTTGTTTAAAGAGTTGGTGTAAATGCTTTCGGAATGTGTGTTATTGTATTTGTGTGTGCGAGTGCCGGTTTTTTTCCAGTACATTTGATAATTTGTGTGTGTAAAAGATCCTATTTATCAATACACTTTAGAATTTTAGAAGGTCTCTGAGCAAATCTTCGATGGTCTCTGAAGGTCCCGAACTTTCTATTGACTTCTCCTAGAAATACCGCTAGTATATTCTGGGTTCATTAGGTACATTCAATTTTCATAGGTCATATCCATGTGTTCACTAAGTACATGCAATTGTTATATACATATGTTCACTAAGTACACCCAATTGTCATGTACCATCCATGTGTTTATTGCGTACATTCAATTGCCATGTGTTCACTAAGTACGTTCAATTGTCATGTGATATATCCATGAATGCACTATGTACATTCAATTGTCAAGTTTGTTATCCGTGTATTCACTGAGCACATTCAATTGTTATGTGACATATCCATGTTTTCTCTACGTACTTCCAGTTGTCATGTGGACTATTCATGTGTTCACCGCGAGCATTCAATTGTCATGTGACATATCCGTGTGTTCACCTCGAGCATTCAATTGTTATGTGGCATATCCATGTGTTCACTACGTCCATTCAATTGTCATGTGTCATATCCTTGTGTTCATTACGTACATTGGGGTGCAAAGGGAACGCATTGCTCTAGGCGGACCCAGGGTTAGCAGATAACCAAGATCATAAATGTACCTCCACGCGGTGCACCCTGGAAACAGAAATACAGCAGCTCGAGCTGATTCTGGCCAAATCATTTAGGGATCGTGTCCGAGAATGTGGAGGTAGCAGATGGAAAGAGATTTGGCTGCACAAGAGACAGACAATATCTCCGACACCACCAGCATCACCACATATAGCGACACTGTCGACATACAGTGAAGCAAGTCAGTCCAGTCCGAACATTGGAGGGGCGGCCAATGTAAAATGCACGTAAAGATAGATGCATGGCGAGAGACAAATATATTTCATACCGAGTACAATGAAACAATGAAAGGGCAGAACAGCGCTAGAGTGCAGCGCGAACTGCAAATAGAAAGTGAAAAGTCCCTAGGAAAGGGGAACTACAAGCTCCGTCAGCTCGAGACGAGTTTCTAGTTACCTGTGTTCCTTACAGGCAGAGACCCAGACCCATCCATATGCGTTTGGTAAAGCAAGAAGACCTAACCCAACTCTAATGTCGAGCCTTCCTAAACCGGAAATATGCTCGCGAAGAGAAAGGGTTCCGTACTAGATGCGCTCAGGCACAAAAGGGACAACGATATAGCCCTGGCCCAACTCTACTGTCAGGTTTTCCTACACCGGAAATACACTTGAAGAGAGAAAGGGTTCAGTACCTGATGGGCTCAGGCGCTATTGGGACAAGGACGCTCAGCTCGAGAACGCCTTGCTCTCAAACGCGTGGTGTGAGACTCGAACTTGGACAAGGGGTACACGATGTCGGTGAATGACACCTCGGCTAAGAGGGCGAAAGAGCCAGGGTCCAACTCCTCTGTTGAGTTCTTCCCCTTAAGGAACCAGGCTCACGGATGAGAAACGGTTCAGTACCCAATGGGCACAGGCACAACACGTCCAATTACACGAGGCAAGTTCATAGACAGTGGAAAACCTCGTTCGAGTCAGACGATAGAAAAAATCGTCTGGGCGAAGGGTCTCCGCTACGCGTGCCTGGAGATAGATATAGAGGCTGTCACAGGCTAAGGGTAGCCCACCCGAATTGTCAAGGCATGCCGAAATCGGATGTTCTAGGCCTACAAGGCGCATAACGGTGGCACAACGTAATCACGCTCCCGGCGGAAATCGCACGGATATCCGTGATGGTTACAATGGAGCGAACGAAAAACAAACAAACATTACGTACATGCAATTGTTATGTGCCATATACATGTGTTTACTATGTACATTCAATTGTTATGTAACATATCTGCGTGTTCATTACGTACATCCAATTGTCATGTATTCCCTAAGTACATTTAATTATCATGTGTCATAGCCATGGGTTCACTACGTACCTTCAATTGTTATGTAACATATCCATCTATTAATTGATACTTAGTTATTCGTTGGATCATCGTCATTGCACTCCGGACAAGTCCTTAGGTATTCAGATCTTTCCTTGAGTGTATCCGCCATTACACGTTGACTGACAGTCCCAGTACGTCGTTGATTGACCATCATTTTTATTCGCCCACGAAAACTCTCCTTTCTAACGACACCACATTTCAAACCAAGTTCCTTTATTCTAATCATGGAACAAGAGTCATCGTCACTTGTACAGTCATTTGTTCGTGCGTTTTCCCGTAGGGCATTCAAAATGTCTGCACAATCCATTGCTCCACCAACAGCCGTAATAGCAGCGTGGGCGGCCAACTTATCTGCTCTCTCATTACCCAGGACTCTCGCATGTCCCGGCACAAAAATAAAAGTCACTGTACGCACATAGGAATTATTCACTGCATCCAGCCACTGTTCTCGAACGTACCCCGCCTGAACTTTCACAATCATATTCATGGAGTCACTGAGTTTACAGGCATGCTCGCAGACAGTCTGTGAGCAGACCCATTGCAAAGCTTTGGTCACTGCCAGAATCTCCATTGTCATGCTGCTTGTCGTCTGAGTGAAAGCACCACTTTCCGCTCTGATAGTCTCCCCCACCTTTGAGATGTGAAAGCCCAGGAACTCCTGATGTGTCTCTCAACCGACCCATCTATATATATAATTATATCACCTTCCCTGGAATTCTCACTGATCAGAGCAAGCACCTCCGTCTCGACCACTGTCGGACACAATTCCCTGCACTCTCTATTGAGTGTTATTAATCATTGAAGGCTGTTGGATAATCCGAGGGCGCCAGGGTCCATTAGGCACCATGTAGTACATCGTCCAATCCGCACACGCTCTGATAGTTTATTAATTGATAGTTTAGACTATCTATGATTTGGATACAAAATTTCTATCGGGGGAATGCGGTATGTGTAGTTAATTTGTGACAGATGTGTGGAAGTGTTTATGGGTGATACATGTGTAGCAGCAGACTGTTGAAATGTTTGGAGAGCCATCAAATGAACTAAAGATTAAGCAGACCTACAAAAGAGCTACTCAAAATAGGCAGCTTCCTAATCCGCTAAACAGCTTCAGAAATCACTCAAGATACAAATCTACAAAACCTAAAACCACTAAACACCTTTAACACTTAACCAACCTGGGACAGGAAAAATCTTTCCAAGAATTATGGACAATAATACATATTGGACACGTCAATGTGTTTCCGTTTAAGAATGTTACTGCACGAGGTTAACGGTTTTGTGTTTTTTACAAATATTTTTATGTACCTTACTTATGGGGCATTTAGAAAAGCCTCCTACCAACGTGAAATGCTTGAAAACGATAACCAATAGGATACAACATTAGATGAAACTGCCGTATGTAAATTTTTCCAAACAACTATTTTCAATTATACTAAAAACATGTGATGTGGGCAACTCCAAAGGTTTATGTAACAAATACCGAAATGATTTGTCAAAGGAGTTTGAACAAGATGCTCTATTTACAATACAGATGGGTATTTTTCTTTACAGATCAAATATATATCATGGCTGTACTTACAATATAAAATAAAATATTACCAATTGAAGGTCCACTGTTTCCATCTTTCGACCCTTCCCCCACCCCAACAAACAAATAGAACAGAGATTGTCTATGTACCAACAGAACTGATAATAGAGAACATCATATGACAACAAATCCTTAGCTATAAGTATACAAGAGAATGAACCCAAATAACTACAAGATCAAAATTCAGAATTGTTTACATTGATTTTGCTACAACTTGGCGAAGGAAAAACACCATTGGATTATAAAATGAAAGTCATCATGTTCCCATTTAGTACCAGTGTTCAAAGTGTTCATGAAGCAACAGAACGAGTATTTCCTAATTTCGTTGCAAACTACACAGAAGTATCTTGGTTGTGGGAAAGGCCAGTATTGGCACGGGGAAAATGTTACGGTTAACTCTATTAACCAAAAACTACTTGGTAGTGTTTCTGGTGATGCATATATTTACAAATCAATAAACACAGTTATAGATCAAAATGAAGTTGTCGTCTACCCAACATAATTTCTATACCCATTAGATGTTCCAGTTTTCTCAACTCACGAGTTACATTTGAAACTCGAAATACCTATAATACTACTACGACATTTAGAACCACTAAAGCTCTGCAATAGTTTCACGATTGACTGTAAATGTTTTGCATTCCAATGTCATTGAAGCACAAGTGCATATAGGTTGTGACAAAAGTTAAGATATTTTCATTCTAAAATACCTTTAATAACTTCAGAATTTCTTGATCAATTTAGGTAAACGTTTATTTAGAAT
Organism: Meghimatium bilineatum; assembly: GCA_034231615.1. NCBI lineage: Eukaryota > Metazoa > Mollusca > Gastropoda > Stylommatophora > Philomycidae > Meghimatium > Meghimatium bilineatum. The sequence continues at coordinate 44,781,047 of CM067322.1, read as the reverse complement.
TTCCTGTTAGGCTCAGTTCTGCCATGTCCATTTAACAAATTTCAAAGACAAACCATGCAAGGTGTTAGTCTACAATTACAAGAGAGCCGTATTTAGCCACAAATGATGAAGATGTGCATACAATTACCAAAAATATTTAGGGAAGGTGGATGTCTTTAGAACAGTTTGTAGAATGAAAAGAGGCATTCTCTTCTATCTAATAAGCATTATGTTATGTTCACGAATATCACTATTATTTACTACTAAGAATGTGCGTTAATGTTATGGCAGGAGTTCTAGAATGCTACATGTATCTACTTTCTACTATCTAAAACTGGAGTTACCAGGCTCGATAGATTACGAAATGAATATATCAGGGAAAGAATAGGTATAATACCTTGTACACATTACATAAAGAGAAAACAGATCAAGTGGTTTGGCCACATTATGAGAATGCATCACGAAAAGTTGCCCGTACAGGCACATAACCAAATGAGTTCAGGGTACAAAGCCAGAGGAAGACCACGAAAAAGATGGATAGAAAACATCAGGGACATCCTGAACAGACACGGTCATAGCACAGCCGAGGCCACATATCTGGCTTTAGAACGCAAGCTCGAGCTCCAATCATCCCTACGAATAACGGCAAGAGTGGATCACACACCACATGGGGAAAGACAATAGACAAAAGAAAATCTACTTTCTTACTGATTCAATGAGTATTATACGAGACAATTAATCAGACCGTCTAAGCCGCCAATTATTCAACAACTCTTCGTAGAGTCCCCAATGAACAACTCTTCTTTGGTTGAAATTATGAACAGCAGTACTCTTTAAAAAATAAAATAATTTATAACGCTTGCAAATCGGGTATTCTTGATTCTTGATTAGAAAACTGGCCTCACAGCACGTGAGGCATTCCCATAAGTGCCCGGCCTTCTGTTCCAGCAGCCATTCGACTCGATGGTATTTCGAGTCCAATGCCGTCGACATCAGGGCACAACTCTGACACTTGCGACAGATTTCTTTGTTGTTCCGCCCACCCACGCCGTGCCCGTAACTAGCACAACGTCGGCCTGTCGGAACAACATGGTAACTGTTATCGAAGGTTACGACTACGGGATTGTATAGATGACGTGCCATGAAGCTTCTATAAGAAGATAACCTCAATATAAAGGCATGTCATTCTACTAAGGTTTTCTGTTGCATGGTTGGTTTGTCTAGTGAGCCATTGGTGAGACCCACAGACACAAACGCATGCGCAAATTCGGGTATTATCTCTAGTAAATATATATAAAACCGTGTTGCCACCATTTATTAATCATGCCGCCGACACATTGGCATATGGCTTCAATCACAGGCATGTAGATACGATTATATACTTTTTGAGTGTTATTGACGAAAACTTAATAAAACTGGGTATCACGTGAACAAATGTATGAGCCTCATTTAAACTGCAACGGAATTATCGGAAATGTTTACAACCGTCTGCTATATGATGTGGAAAATCGAGCAGTAATTCGTGCTTAATCTAGTCAGCGGTTCTCAACCTGCTGGTCGAACAACCCTTCCAAAGGGGTCGCCAAAGATCATCAGAAAACACATATTATGAAGTAGCAACGAAAATAATTGTGTGATTGAGGATTACCACATAATGAGAAACTGCATTAATGGGTGGAGGCATTAGAAAGGCGATAACCACTGACTAGATTATCGTGTTTATACTCTGTTCATTCTAAGAATGAAGTGGATCAAAACACACCTCCACATTACTCCGCAACAGCAGGTGATTTTAAAACAGTGGATGATATGTAAAAACAATATTATATAAAACTACTAAAACAATATTTAAACATTTAAAAAAGAAATTTAAAAACAATATTATTGGGCACTTAACAATCGATTAATGCGTTTTGCGTCCAACAATTAAATCAGAAGCACTGGCCCACTTCATTTTTAGAGTGAACAGAGTATAGATATGAACCTATAATACTATCTGCAAATCGTGGTGCAATCACAGTTAAGGATACTTCTACATTATAATATATTGGAAACAGGTATAAGAAGGTACTCAGAGAGAGAGAGAGAGAAAGAGAGATAGAGATAGAGGGAGAACAAGGAGGGTGGGGAGAAACAGGAAAAAGGAAACAACTCGATTATGTGTTGAAGAGGAACTCAAGAAGTGCAAATCTAAAATTGAAGAAAATCCTTGGGCATTTCTGTTATTGCATGGTTGAATAAATTTAATCACAAGAAAATGGCACGCGGTGTTGTAACCTGATCAGAACTGTCGCCTCTTGGGATGCCTGTCTGACAAAGCTTGTTTACCTAAGGGACATTGGCAGAAGGACAACACAACATGGTTGATTTGACAGTGTTTAAATTGTGTGAGTGTCCCCTCGACAGAACATGCAACCATGATTCTTCTGATTGTCACTAGTTGTAATGACCAAGGATACCACTAACATTTAAGAAACAACTTAATATTTACACCAAACCCCAGCTTCTTTGTGTGCCTCAAAATATATAAAATAACTGCGTCTTCAATAATTTTTTACTATAACTTTACACACGTTTGTACTACTATGAAACAATGACCATCTCCCATTATCATCATCATAATCCTCAAGCCCATAGCGCTTCAGGACGTACGGGTGTCACTCTAGAAACATCAACACACAAATTTCACTATGTCTCTCTGTTCTCAGTTCTTTGTTTAAGCGTAGAGAATCTGAATCCTCTATAGTCTTTAATATTATCAATCCATACTTTCCTCTCTCCTCCTCTTCTTCTTCCACCCTCAACGGTTCCCTTCATGACGGCTTTGGAAAGAGAACCGTGCCTCATCACCTGACCAAACCACACAAGTGTGCGACGTCGTACCATTGCCATGAGTTGTTCTTGTTGGCCTACAAGAGTATGTTCTGCATACTTTAGTTAGTTATTTCCTTTCATGCCGCAGGGGACACATATAGAGCAGAGGGTTTGATTCTCCATGTGCTGCGGTCCGCATCCTGCAGTTTTAATTCTTGAATTGTCTTGCAGTCTATTATATCCCCTTCTTTAAGTTTGGCTTTTTTATGGTTGCTTTAGGCCTTCCTTATTTTCTTTTACCCTCAGTTGTCCACATACGATCATTTTGGTTTATTCTGTTTTCATCTAGTATTAAAGCGTGACCCAGGTATTTCCATCTGCGTTCTCTTATGATGTTAGACCCATATTCTTGGTGTGTTGTGTTTCTTAAATCACTATTTGTGACGAAATCACCCCATTAAGTTGATTTCCAGCTTTCACTTTCAAATGTTAATACTGGGACAATACAGGAGTTTAATATCTTTAGCTTGGTGTTGCTTCCTAGATCTTTGGATTTCCTGAAATTAGTTAGTTTAGTGAATATGCTAGCTGCAACTGCTATGCGTGTATTTATTTCTTTTATTGAGTCTCCAACAAACATTCAGCTGCCCAAGTAATTAACGTTGGAGACTTTTTCCAGTATGTGGTTGTATACTGAAATCGTTTTTTGTAATTTTAACTGGTAAGTTCCATGATTTTATTATTTGAATGTATTGATCTGGAAGCTAAGCAGATCTGCGAGTGTGCATAGTTTGTTGGTTATATCTTGTGTTTGTTGATGAGTAGTTTTATTGCGATGTCGTTCGCAAAAACAAGGCCATTAAAGTGTTGTTTTTGAGCAATTAGATGCATACTTTTTCAGCGGAAGTGGTTTTACGCATGATCCAATTGATGGTTATTCCAAATGACATTGGCAATAATACACAGCCCTGTTTCACTCCTGTGTCGACATTGAAACATTCTGAATTTCCTGTTTCTGTTCGTACTCAACGGGTTGCTTTTTGGTCGAGTGGTTTTATGATGTTTATATATTTTATTTGGAATCCATATATTTTAAGGATGTCCCATACTGCAAGTCGATGTATATTGTCGAATGCCTTTTGGAAGTCTATAAAGTTAATTACTAAAGCAGTTTGAAATGCATTCGAATTTTCAATAATGTTTCTAAGAATGAAGATGTGGTCTACACACGAATGGTTAGGTCCAAAGCCGACTTGTTCTTCTCTAATTCTTTGATCAACATCTTCCTTCATTCTTTCCATATAATGCTACAAAAAAGTTTTCCTGGGATAGTAATTTCACGTCAGTTATTGAATCTGTAAAATTGTTGCAAATATTTGTCTAACATCTGTTTTCAAAAGCATGTATTCTCCTCCCAATTTATGCTGTAATTGTCCAAGTCTCACATCTTTATAAAAGAATAGGTATTATTAGAGATTTATATATGTTTATTTTCACTGCTGTATTTATTCTGCTCTTCCATGTGGCATTTAAAAAAATGTATAGCATTTATTTATGTGGTAGTGCTTCCATCGCAGGCTCACATAAGATCCTAAGTATTTAAAGGTATGAACTTTGTCTAGTTTCTATAATCACCTAGATGCTAACAGATATCGTGTTGCCATCTCCTTGTAGCATTATTTTGGCTTATCTCGATGTTTATTTTCATAAAATAGGTTTTGCAAGTTTTTTTTTTCCAGTTTAGAAGTAAGTTTTTGAAGTTCTTTCTCACTGCCAGCCAATAAGATCAATGTCATCTACAAACAGCAAGTTGCAGAGAGGGCGGCCACCAATTTAAATTGTTGTTTGATGGTTCTGTAGTGTCTTTCTTGCAAGATGTGTTACAATAATATATTGAATAACACTGTGATAGTATACATCATTGTCGAACTCCTGCTGTTGTTTTGAAGGTATTGAGGAAAGTATTGAATGAACGAAACAGAAGATACCCTAGGTCTGTGAGTTGGAAGAGGTAGGAATAGGCTGTGAATGGATAGAAATAAATAAAGAGATAAGGTCGCTGACTAGCTAGGAAGAGAGTGCCGTGATTGGGAGAGTGCCGTGCATATAAAACAGAGGGAATGATACACGAACTCTTGGAACAGTTCGTAAAGCCAAAATATAAAATTATTTACACTGATGGCTCAGTGGCAAGAGAAATAAATAGATGTGGATGCGGCCGCATCGTCTACCAAAATGACAAGAGGGTAGAGGAAAAGTATGGTGCCTTTCCCAACACAACATAGAGCATGAGAATGGATATAGAGACAGTAACAGCAGCTCTGACTTGGCTGACAGCGCAACCACCAACACCTACAGATCAACATGTATCTGACTCCAAGAGTATGGTGGGGTAGATAGGATATGCATGATAGTTAAAGAGTTGCACACTCTTCTCAACAGTACCCAGATTATCACAGGGATCTACTGTTTTGGTCATGCAGGAGTCTGGGTAACGAAAGAGCTGACATATTGGCGTGTAAACCTACAATGGATGGCAAAGTAATGAGAAGAGGCCTAGTTGAATTAATTTGAGCTACAAAATGATGAAGAGGATGCTGAAAAGACGATAATTTACTTTATCCCTCTAGGTTTGTACACTAACCAAACCTAGAAACAGCAGTAATACAAGTATCACTATATTTCTCGCTTCTGAACACGTGCTCAGAGAATGATAGAAATCGAATAGGCCAAGAGAGAGTGCAGAAAGTGCATACTTACTGGAAGATCCGAAGAACACACAACCAATAACTGACTGGACACTGAGCTTATTTACTTTTAGATAACTGACGAAATAGTAAGCAGATCTTTCATTTGATTGTCCCTTGTGCAGTGATGCTGGATCCTAATCCAGAATAATTACTACAACTTTAGGGTAATAATAATGAACGCTAACAAATAGTGCCCATTTCTTAATTATTATTTCATTTTATTGCAAAGAAACTGCTATATCATCATCAAGTGCCGTCTCCGTAACGAAGGTTGGCAGAAACAGACTTCCAACATCCCATGTCTCTTGTTTTGGTGGCGCACTCTGCTAGACTGTAACCTGCACATCTTGTAATGTTACTTTCTCACTTGTATCTCTGCCTACATCTTGCTCGCCTCACTTTGACTTACCCGCAAGAAAGGACTTCACCAAGGTGTCATGTCTTTTAATATGTCCGAAGTATTTTATTTGTGTGATCTTTTATTCCTTTAATAATATTTTCTTCATATTAAGTGTTGTTAGAACCACTGTGTTTTCCTTTCCCTATTCTTCTATGTATCCAAATCTCAGACATCAATTCTGTCTTCTACTTTTATGTTTATTGACAATGTTTCTGAGCCATACATTAATATAGAATATATAAAGCATTTTACATTTCTCATTCTTAGCTTGTTTGTAACTTGTTTAGATGTTAATAATTTCCTCTTGTCATTGAAAGTACTTTTAGTCAATCCTATTCTCCGTTTAAACATCTGTTTCTCATCTGCCATCATTTGTGATTATTTGTCCAAGATATTTATATACTACGTGTTGTAGTTTCTCTTCATGTTTGTTTATGTTTAGCTCTTGTTCTTCTGTGACTTTGCTGATTATCATGGTTTTTGTTTTTTGGATATTTATATCCAGTTCATATTCTTTACTTGATTTATGGACTTGATCTATCTGTCCTCTGCATATCTTAGGTTGTTTATTACTTTCCCGCCGATTTTGAGTTCTAGCATTACTTCTACATGTTTAAAGATATTCTCTGTGTAGATATTAAATAGAGTGGGTGATAAAATTCATCCTTGTCTTACCCCTCTTCTTATTTCTATGTATGATGAGTAGCTGATTTCACACCTTATTGATGCAATCTTTTTCCAATATATATTTCTAATCAGTTTGATACCTTTACATCTATGACTATTTCTTGAAGACATTTGTTTAATTTTTCATGTTGGACTCTGTTAAAGGCCTTACAAATTTGAAACAAATATGATTACTTTTTTAGACTTCAATATATGTATCTATCAATAGTCGGATGCTAAGTATAGCTTATCTGTGGTTCCTTTGTTTTTCATAAAACCGAATTGCTCTTCACGGACCTCGGTTTTAAACTTATTTTTAATTATTTCATGAACTATCGTGAGTAGTGTTTTGGTTATATGACTCATTAAACTTATTTTTCTGTATTCTGTACAGCCAACAGCCGTGTGCGATTTAGGTAGTGGTATGAATATTGAATTCAAGAGCCACAGATAGACTCGTCAGCACTAAAACAACCAGACATACAACAAAAATATCTTGTAGATGTAAGGAATAGATATGTACATCTAATGATAGAATGAATGGAACAATACAGAAGAGAAGATTCGGAAGAGAACATAGACAATAAATGGGACATCCTAAGGAAAAGTATTCAAACATCAAGTGAAAATTGATCAATAATAAAAGCCAAAAAACAACAAACATGGATGAAAGGTGAAATATTAGAGAAAATGTCAGAAAGAAAGAAATCTAAAATATACGCCAAAATACTCAATTATAGACAATGAGATACGTAACATGTGCAGAACAGCGAAAAAGCAATGGCTAGAAACAAAATGCAATGAAATAGAGATGTCAATACAACAGAAGACACAATTAAGGCAAAAGGAGATACGGTAGATCATAAAGAAGAAAAATCATATAAATGCATTAAAGATAAAAACAGAAAAATAATATTTGATAAAAAGAAGTACTTACAAGATGGGCAGATTATGTGACAGAACTGTTTGACGATCAACCGAACAAAACACCTACACTACATAACAATAATGGACCAGCAATACTGAAAGCAGAAGTAGAAAATACAATAAAATCAATAAAATGTGGAAAGGCTGCAGGCTTCGACAACATAACAGCAGACATAATAAAAACTCTAAATGAATTTGGTGTGGATATTATCACAGAACTTTGCAATGATATATAAGAAACAGACCACATACCTAAAGACCTAACATCATCAATATTCATACCACTACCTAAGACACCTAGGGCTGTGAACTGTACAGAATATAGAACAATAAGTCTAATGAGTCATTGAACGAAAATACTTCTCAAGATAATACATAAAAGAATTAAAAACAAAATAGACACGGAGGTCGGTGAAGAACAATTCGTTTTTAGGAAAAACAAAGGAACAACAGAGAAGCTATACTTTAGTATCCGACTAGTGATAGATACATATATAAGTCTAAAAAAGTATCTATATTTGCTTCTTAGACTACAGCAAGGCCTTTGGCAGTGTCCAACATGAAACATTAATCAAATGTATGTCATGTAACGTATTCCTTTCAGAACGTTGTCTTCCCAATGAACTCTCTGAACCTCTCTCTGTCTTGGGCGATGTTATCTTTAATGTCGTCAGTCCATCGTCTTCTTGGTCTGCCCCTTCTCCTCTGTCCAGGTACTCTTCCCTCCATTATTTGTCTTTCTAAACAGTTATGTCTCTTTATATGACCAAACAGGCGTAGTTGAATAAAGCCTATTACTGCTCACCGACAATTTTCTATGAATATTATGCTAATTGCTACACCACAAGATCACAATCCTAGAGAAAAAGTTCGGTTAATCCATTGGAAATTTCTAGGCACAATATTCCCGTAGGTTGCCATTACTTTCGGGAAGGAATAACCGTTAATCGAGCACCGTAAAGAGAACACATTCGTTCTAGTCGGCCATTTTGGCGGAAGTCCCCATTAATCAAATATCTTCAAGAAATAGGCATGGATGGTTCATCAGACTGATTAGAAATATATATTGGGAACAGACTGCATCAATAAGGTGTGAAAACAACTACTCACCATTCATAGAAATAAGATGAGGGTTAAGACAAGGATGCATTTTATCACCAGGTCTATTTAATATCTACACAGAGAATATCTTTAAAATTATAGAAGAAATGCCAGGACTCAAGATCAATGGGAAATTAATAAACAGTCCATAAATCAAGTAATGAATATGGATTGGATATAAATATCCAATAAAACGAAAACTATGATAATCAGCAAAGACACAGAAGAAAAAGAGCTAAACATAAACATACATGGAGAGAAACTGCAGCAAGTAAAACATTATCAATATCTTGGACAATGGCATATGTGAAACAGAAGTTAAAAGGAGAATAGGAATGGCCAAAAGTACCTTCAATGACATGAGGAAAATAGTAACATCTAAACAAATTACAAATAAGTTAAAAATGAGAATTATAAAGTGAATTATAAATCTAGTCTATATTAATGTATGGCTCAGAAACGTGCACACTAAACAAACAATTAGAAGACATAATTGAAGCCATTGAGATGTGGGTATATAGGAGAATAGGGAGAACATCATAGAAAAAGAAGAAAATTAAAAAAAAACACTTAATATGAAGAAGGAATTACTAAGAGAAATAAAGATCAGGCAAATTTTGGACACATTAAAAGGCATGACACCCTATTGAAGACCTTACTTGAGGGTAACGTCAAAGGGAATCGAGCAAGAGGTAGACAGAGATACAAGTGGGAGAGTAACATCACAAAATGAACAAGTTACAGTCTAGCAGAGGGTTGCACCACCAAAACTAGAGACAGGGGATGTTAGAGGTCTATTACAACGAATATTTGTTGGTTGGATGGCAATTGATGATGAATATTGATGATTTTAGGTCCGTAGATATGTGGCCTGTTCCATATATTCCATTGCCAAAGTTCTGTGATAGTTTCCACACCAAGATCATCAAGAATATTATGTCTGCTGTAATGCCGTCGGAGCTTGCGGCCTTTCCACATTTTATTATTTTACTACTTCTGCTTACAGCATTGCTGGTCCATCATTGTTGTGTATTGTAGGATTTTTTTTCCTTTGGTAATGAAACAGTTCTGTCACATAATCTGTCCATCTTGTAAGTACTTCTGTTTTATCAAATATTCTATATAAAACGGCTTTATTATTATCTCGATGAACATTTATGAACTCTTCGATGCCACTAAGAATACACCATGTGTGGCGATGAAATTTCTCTTTGTTTTCCCTACTGTGGCTGACAAAATGAAAACGCCGCGAGCTCGGGCATACCTTTAAATCAGTGGCGCTACACTTCACCCATTACATGCGGATTTCAATATGATGAAATGCGTCATGCTCACAAGGAGCAGGTCGTGGTATGGGACAAGCAGAGGATAAAATGGGACAAGTGTGTAATCCTCATTGCATTGTTCCTGGGAGGAGTGAATACATACTCTGCCTCCATTACGTAATACCTACTCTGTGGTCATCACATATGATAGAAGTTCCAGGGACAAAAACCCAGTGTCGGTGGATGCAGAACCCATCATCCTCATTAACCAAAACACAAGAAAGGATGATGTAATAATCTACACTGATGGATCAGTCATTCATAATCAATGATTTGCTTGTGCTTTTACCGCACGTTGTAGAGGAACAACTGTAAAAGAATGATGCGGCTCCTTTACTACAAACACAGGCATTCTTACGATGGAGACACGTTTTGACGGAAGCACTTGACGGAAGGCTGATGTAACATGACTATTCGCATGCGTGTTTAGTAACAGAACGAGCGTGATCTGCAAAGTTGAAGTGGGAGTCATCTGTCGTCAATAGATGGAAATAATGTAAGAGTCTATGACCAAGAACAATACCTCTATATTCCAGGTCATGCGGTTGATTGAGGCTAATGATCGGACGGGAACCGTGGCGAGTATAACTACAGTGTCGATATGTATATCTTGGATTGATCTGACATAGTTAATGCATTGAAGGACCTAGTGCGCTTAGAAGATTTGCAAACGTGTGAATCTTGATGGCTCCCAAGATTGCTCGAGTTTAGTGTAAAGATCGTTACAGCCCGTACAGAAAAGCATAATAGATAGACGTAGAGACTGATAAACAAGCAGTGAATTGGAATTGTCCGACGCTAGACTGATGGATTTATTGAGACGCGGATTGGAGCACGTATGAACTGTCCGGAGTGCTCTGATGATAGGCTACAGCGATAACTCATAGCTCTTCAATAAGTGGTATTTATGGGAATACTATTGATGTATTACTCCTTTGAGAATGAGACTTCGTTTCAAAATGTGCACACCGCTGAGAGTTGAAGTGTTCTGAGTATGAAATAAAGCTCTGGCGGAACCATCACTTTGCATATAGAAAGCTCTAATAAATGTCTAGTAATTCTTGGACATGGAAACAGCAGTAATAACAGTATCAACATATTTCTAGCTTCTGAAATAAAAAATAAAATTGACGTTTTTACAAGCTCATGATTTACAGTTGTCAGAACCAAACATATTACACCTGAATCGTAAAGCAACCAAACAATCCATTTATGATTGTAAAAAAAACACCAAAACTAATCCATCAAGAAATGTAAACTAACCACACCTAATCCAACAAGGAGTGTACATTAATCAAACCCAATTCATCAAGAAGTGTAATCTAAAAACCTTATCCCTCTAGAGTTGTAAACTAACCAAAAGTAATTCATCAAGGAGTGCAAACTAACTAAATCTAATTCAAGAGCGTAAACTAACGACACCTAATATATTATGGAGTGTAAACTAAGCAAACACAATGTGCCAGAGTTTGGTAAGCACATCTGAACAAGAAGGGAGAACCCGTCAAAATAGTAAGAACCCTTTACCGACAGCGAGGGATTGACGGTGTGAAATACCACGATATGTTGCATGACCAGTCCATAATGGCTCATGTAATAATATTGTCACACAACCACCTCAGGAATAAATAGCCATTACAGATGATGGAGACTCGCAAATACGGACTGGCGAGTCAATAAGCATTGTTCATTCTCCACCATATATACTAGAACTGGTCGGACAGAACGATAATGTGTTTCGGACACCAGGCATTCCTTAAGCACGCACAAAAGAACAATAGACTCTATGTCTAGGATGATACACGATTTCCATAGAAAGTATGAATGTTCAAACATGTGTTTACGTAATGACTTGTCTCACCTTTGTGTATAATGAACAAAATGTGCTCGGGTGAGTATAGATAGGAGTATGTGAGATGTATGAAGCATTTTGATTGGTCAGAAGTTCTTGCTAAGTTGGGTAGAACTAGGCAAATTAGGGTTGGATTGGAGATTCAAACATTCGAGGAATTAGACAGCTACTAGGTAAGTCGTAAAAGTGCCGACTGTAAGCCGTTGCGTAGCACGGGAAAGATTCCCGGATAGCTAGAGTTTAATGTAGAGTTTTAAGGAGTTTTAGAGTTCTAGCTTGAATAGCTCTAAGTTGGGAGACGGTTAAGTCTCCTAGGAAGTCAAGTTTCTTGCTGGATAGCGGATAATCGGAACAAATAGTTCCAAGGAGTGATACTGAGAACCTAAAATTTCAGGACGTAAAAATAGCCTCACACAAGTCGCGGAACTTGAACTTAGAAATTGAGCATTCTCTACAGGTAGATATGAGCTAAACGATTGCCATTACGATCGCCACACCGCCGTTTAGAATAGGGAAGAATTGTGATATATGGACCTCGAGTTGTAAATTCTAGCCGCTTACCATCACAGCTGGGGTCCGAAGGTTAGGTAGAAGAAGAATCTCAGCTTGCAGAACAGGACGATGGAATGTATTAGCGGTAAGCCAGTGAATAAAGAAATGTGTGATACGCCTAAGATGCTGCACATTCGAATTATAGATATTGTAACACTAGACGCTGTAACCTTGATGTTGTAAACAAGGTCTTTGTAAATAAATAATACACTCGTTATATTTATTCGAAAGAATCTGATGTTTCGTCTCTGCATATATTGTACAAGTAAAATCATCATACATTCAAATCCCTTCACTGTCACAGTAAATCCTCTTGGATTGTAAACTACCCAAACCTGATCCACCAAAGAGTGTAACCTTCTTCTTATGGTCCATGTCGTGTGGCGTTGATTATCATGTCTTTCCACATTATTCTAATTCGTGGGGTGTAAATTATTTCTGATACCGATGTTCTCTCATGCCACATTGCTTAGGTTGCCAAGCATCTTTATTCTTGGTCTTCCTCTACCTCTCTTGCGCTTCATCTTACCTGTTTTTACAATGTGTTCCATCTTTCCTCTTCTCAGTGGATTGTCTCTGATGCAGGTAAGCAGCTCTCTTTCTTTAATTAACTTCTTTCAAGATATTTTCATTACGATTTTTATCTATCCATGGTGTTCTTAACATTCTTCTATAAAACCACATCTCTGCTGCATTCTTAGTGTAAACAAATCAAACCTAATTCACCAAGTATTGTCAACTAATCAAACCTAAACCATCAAGGAGTGTAGACTAAACCTAATCCCTCCAGGATTGTTAACTAAGTAACATTAATCTCTCTAGTACTGTAAACTAATTTAACCTAATTCATCAATGTGGCCGTGTACCACGAACCCAACTAGTTTTAGAACCATCGCTAGCCACCACATGAAATACAGGGTATCAGTTAACAGAGATTGATATCAAATAATGAATCCTGAACCGTCAGCCGAAAATGGTTTAATTGCAACAAGAACCACAATAGGCGGACACGCGGAATTGTGTACCGCGGTCACTGGAAGGCCGTCCAGTAATACAAAAGACAGAAGAGATCGCTAGACTAGAGATGCGTATCGATATAAAGAGTGTGACTGATGTTGAATGAAAGGGGGAGATGGGTTGAAAGAGTGAGGTGGAGTGCACAGTTGGGTTTTGAACGAGAAGGCAGTCAGAGCTGGGCCCTTGCGCCGGACAGTCGTGTCCACGTGACTCTGAAAATACAGAGTAGATTCCATAAGATTGGATAGTCATTTTTTGTTGAGAGAAGATTCCAGAATATTGGATAGTCATATTTTTGCTGAGAGAAGATTCCAGAATATTGGATAAGTCATATTTTCGTTGAGAGTTGATGTTATGCCTTGTGGATTTGAACGAATATGTACAATAAAGTTACGAAATATATGTGAACGCTGGAGTTGCAGCCTTGTATCATACTTTATGTATCACACATTGAACGTGACAACATATATGACTACTTTAAGAAGAAGCAACCCTAATACGGTCATAACTGGTGACATAGCAACTTTTTACCCTACCATATCAAGAAGTGTAAACTAGCTAAATCTAATTCCTTTAGGATTGTAAACTAACTAAATCTAACCCACCAAGGATTGAAAACAAACTAAACCTAATTCATCAAGGAGTGTAAACGAACTAAACCTAACCCATCAATGATTGTTAACTAATTAAACCTAATTCATCAATGAGTATAAACTAACTATACCTAATTCATCAAGGAGTGTAAACTAACTAAACATAATCCCTCTAGGATTGTAAATTAACCGAATCTAATTCCTCTAGAATCCTAAACTAATTAAATTTAATTCAGCCCAATTTAGATTAGACATTTGAATTGTATACCAGGACGAATTCCCTGACAGGGTGGTTTCTCTACTGGTAGTATATATTGTGTGGCGTTCGTTACCTTGTCTGTCCACACCATTCTTTGCCGTGTGATGTTAATACATGTTGATACCAATATCCCCCGTGCTTCAACAGCTTCTCTATTGGTCTTCCCCTATCCTAAGTATTGGTGAATAAAATACCAGTATTTCCTGCACACTATGAAGCTTGGTTACAACTGTTACACTACTACTAATATTAATCGTGTCGTTTTGATACTTTCACAAGAGGCTATAAGCCATGACAACACACATACATATACTGAAGATACGGTCACCATATGTATGTGTCCTATCAGTGTATCGAACTCAACGTATGTTTATTCAATAATCCAATTATTATTAGTAGGTCAGCCGTAGCTTACCGTCAAGGCCAACTTATCAACACGTCACGTATAAACTCAACTACATGCCACATTCAAATGTAGCTACCCGTCATTTTCACGTTTAGCTCTCTGTCACACATACACTTAAATTCCCGTCACCTACAAAGTTTACTACCCGTCACATTAACACTTAGCTATACGTCACATTCACACTTATCTATTCATCACACAAACTTAGTTACCCGTCACAACTACACTTATGTATCCGTCACATTGATACTTAGCTACTCTTCACATTCGCACATAGCTACACGTCACATTCAGTATTAGCTGCTCCCCGTCATATTCACAATTAGCTACTCATCAAACTAACAAACAGCTATCCGTCACATTCACACTTAGCTACTCGTCCCTTTCTCACTTAGCTACTTGTCTCATGCAAGCGTAGCTTCCGTCACATTCACGCGTAACTACTCGTTACATACAAACGTAGCCACCAGTCACATACAAATCATTGCCTGGTCATGATCAGGAAGTAGATTTAGGTCTTGATTCTTTATTAGAAACTGGCCTTACGGCACGTGGGACATTCCCATAAGTGCTCCGCCCTCTGTTTCAGTAGCGATCTAACTCAATGGTGTTTCGAGTCTAATGCCGCTGAAACAGACGTCGACATCAGGGCACAACTCTGGCCCTTGTGACAGGTTTCTTTGTTGTCCCGCCTTTTCACGCCGTTCCCGCAACTAGTTCAAGCACAACGTCAGCCTGCTGGAACAACATGGCAACTGTTATCGAAGGTTACGACTACGGGGGTTGATTTAGGTCATATAGACCAAATATTAGACTCAACACACACACACACACACACACACACACAAAACACACACACATATATATATAGATTCTCTCTCTCTCTCTCTCTCTCTCTCTCTCTCAGTAATGACATATACCAGAGATTAGACCGTATATATCAACTACTTACACAAGAAACAACTATTTTATGGATTGAAACTGCTCTATAGTCACCTATACCTGCTACGGATGAACCACGCGAATGTCTGTGTGGAAATAGACTCCTGAACTGACTCATGACTGCTCAGTCTTCGTTGAACAACAAAGCAGGAACTAAGGGAATGCAACATTTTTCAGGAATTGATGTGTTTTAGGGAAACGCTTTTTAAGCAGTTCAAGAATCGCATTACATCAACGACATTCTTCTTCTTCTTCTTCTTCTGCGTTCATTCTCAAACTCCAACTGGATCTAGATGGATCATGGTCCTGCTAGATTTCCAGCAGGATGTAGTCCAGAAAATGGAAATGCGTTGTGTCACCGTATTATCTGCGCCAATGGCCCGACACATCTGTCTTCGTCGGGCAACGACATTCAATAATAATGTACTCTCTAAATTCCTTTGAATTGATTCGCGAACTAAAAAAATTTAGTTCATTTGACAATAGTTGCTCTTAAACAAATACCGGCGGACACACGCATAATGAATGGATCATTGAATAAGATATGTTACATTCAATGCACTGGTTGGACGCATACATATTCAGTGAACTAACTCGAGAAAAAAAAAGGTTTTGGGGCTGTTATTCGGACCTGGAGAAGACTGAGGTTTTTCCTGGAGATCTAACTGAGTGTCTGGAAAAAAATCAACATAATTAAGAAATCCGCAAGAGAAAGGAGTATAGAAAATAAGAACAGTAAATTTGCCACAAATTAGACCAGAAATGTTGCTAAATAATGGTGCACTACTATTGAATAAGACATATTAAAATTAATTGCACGACAAATAGGTCTGCAAATCAATTCATCATAAAACAAAAATTATGGACTTCACCAATTCACCTAACGAAATTACTTTAAATGGACAACAACTTGAAAAAGTACACAAATTCTCCTATCTTGGAAGCAAATTAACACTCGACGGTGATGTCATGACAAAGTACAACTCGCATTGCCCTAGCATCAAGTGCATTTAACAGACTGTCTAATATCTGGAAGTCAAAGTCAATCAGCACACGCACGAAAATACGCTTATTTAATTCCTGCGTTATTCCGGTCTATCATATGGATGTGAGAGCTTGAAAAGCTATTTATCTTCAGAAAAGAAATTACTGAGTTTCGAGAACAAATGTCTTCGTAGGATAACTAACACCCATTGGAGTGAATTCAAATCGAATGATATAATCAGAGAAGAGACACATCAAAATGTCATCACATATGTTATCAGAAAACGCCGTTCGTCCTACATCGGGCATGTCCTACGCTCAGAAACCAACAGAATACACCACCAATCTCTTAAATGGATACCTACAGGCAAAAGAGAAAGGGGTAGACCAAAGGAGACACTCAGAAGAACAATACTTAGAGAAAATAAAACAACCAATATTCATACTATTCAAGAACCGCACAGAATAGCTTTGAACAGACAGAATTGGAGAGCTCTGACCTCTGCCCCTTGTGCTAACTTCAGCGCAAAAGGAAAATGAATGAATGAATGAAACTATTGAATAATTCGATTGAAGACTCCTGTTGATGCTTGTATTTTTATCATGGAGTCAAGTCGGTCTCTTCATATGACCACAAAATAGCAGGGCCTATGGCCATTAAGGAATATGTACGTACAATGCCTCCTGATTTGTTGGTTTTCTGTTAGATAATTAAGTGTTTTCTACTCCTACATAAACGGCAATTTTTCAGGATAGGTGTCACTCCGCTGCTCAGTGGAGCAAGCAGAAACATTATTTGAATGGATTGTTCATTACACTCAGAAAGAAATTGTATGAACAAGTTATAATCTCTAAAATGAACTCCACGTTTGACAAGAAAGGTGTCATTCTCCTAGCCTAGATATGATTCATAGATATCTTTCACGTAGCCTGACTTGCTTAGATGGCAATCGCTGCTGAACATTGGTGTCTGCATACGTCTCTGCGCTTTTCCAGTGCTTTTCCCTTTGCTTTTCTGATAGAACCTTTCACCTATTATAAAAATGGCTCACAATTTATAAATCAAGGGAATGCAACATTCTTCATGAATTGATGTGTTTTAGGGAAACGCTTTTTAAGCAGTTCAAGAATGGCATTACATCAACGACATTTAATAATGTACTCTCTAAACTCCTTTGAATTGAATCGCGAACTAAAAAATTGAGTTCATTTGACAATAGTTGCTCTTAAACAAATACCGGCTGACACACTTATAATGAATGGGTCATTGAATAAGATATGTTGCGTTCAATGCACTGGTAGGACACATACATATCATGTCTCTATCTTTAACACATGTATGTGTGTTGTATGTCTTACAGTTCATCATCATCATCATTAAGTGCCGTCTCCTCAACGAAGGTTGGCTGCAACGTAACTCTAACATCTCCCGTCTCATGTCTTGGTGGTGCACTCTGCTAGACTGTAACCTGTCCATCGTGAGATGTTACTCTTCCACTTGTATCTCTGCCTACCTCTTGCTCGCTTCCCTTTGACTTTACCCTCTAGTAAAGTCTTCAATAAGGCGTCAATAAGGCCTCTCTGCCTTCACTGTATCTGTGTAGCATAGCTTGCTGTTGTATGCTGTCTGGTGGTAGTCTGCTGATGTGTTTAAACCATTTGGTCTTTTGGCTCTTAATTAATATATTCCAAGATTCGGCGGTGCCCGTTCTTTGTCTAATGTCTTAATTTCTCATACTGTCTCCTAGTGATAGTCCTAGGATTCTGCGTAAGTATGTCATTTCGGCTGTCACAAGTTTACGTTTGCTGTCGTTGTCCATGTTTGGCTTTGGTAGCACAGCCTTGGTATAATAATAGTTTTGAATAGTGTTATTTTGGTGTTTAAGTCTACATTTTTGTTTCTGAAGATTGGTGTCATTTTTCATAATTCTTGGTCTGCTTTATTACATTCAATTGTGTATTTCTTTACTGCTCTTGCCATCTGTTGTTACTAATATAGATATATTCAAGATATATTGGTTCCATGACAAAATATCCGTAGACAAGATATACCCAGACAAAATATTCCCAGGACAAAATATTCCCAGACAAAATATACTAGACAAAATATTCCAGATAAAATATTCCCAGACAAAATATACTAGACAAAATATTCCAGATAAAATATTCCCAGACAAAATATACTAGACAAAATATTCCAGACAAAATATTCCAGACAAATTGAAACCAGACAAAATATTCCCAGACAAAATATACCAGTCAAAATACTCCAGACAAAATGATCCCAGATAAAATATTCCCAGACAAAATATACTACGCAAAATATTCCAGACAAAATATTCCAGACAAAATGATCCCAGACAAAATATTCCCAGACAAAATATACCAGACAAAATATCCCTACATAGCCAAAAATTAGGAAAGAAGTTATAGTAATAGTAACATAGAAAAATTGAAGTAATTTATGACAATCTCCTAAGAGATATGGCACGTTACGTTTTATGTAAACATAAGATGTAAACATAGTATGACATCTTGTGTACAAACATATCGTGGAGAGATATGGAGTGACTAAGGCTGTGGAAATAACACCTTTATTGTTCAAATTATTGTGTATTCACAAACTAGAAAAGCAAAATAACATAGGCTGGACTCAGGGATTCGATCAACTGTATACGATCAATGCATTTGAGGATGTCAAATAATCCCATGTGTATATGCACTTTTGTCTGGTCGTAGTGAAGCAATGTACCACCGCCCACTTCAGCATATCATAGAACTGGAAAGTAACGGAAATGTAGCTCCATCTTCAATAGTTACTGATTTCGAATTAGCTGCAATTAAATCTTTTGAATGTGCATTTCCACGAGCTCAAGTATCAGGATCTTATTTTCACTTTGGACAGAACATTTGGCGAAAACTACAGTCCCAGGGTAAACGGTGCTGTACATCTCTGATGAAAATTATTCAGTCAAATAACTGATGGCTTTGTCATCGTACCATAAACTGATGTCATTACTGTTTTCGAACAACTCACCAGTATTGATAGTTTCTCAGATCTGGATTTTCTCATCGATTTCTTCGAAGATTTCTACATTGGACGGATTTCTATGTGGTCGCCGTTCGCAGCCTCGATTTCCAGTGAGCTTTTGGAATCAACACACTCGTGTTATGAATAAACTGCCAAGAAGCAACAATGCTGTTGAAGGTTGGCACAACGCATTCAACTGAATGGTTAATGTATCTCACCCAACAGCAGCAAGACTTGCCCGGAAGTTACAGCAACAACAACATACATCTGCACTTTTGAGAAGTCAGATTGCCACTGGTCAACCAACAACAAAGAAATGAAAAGTTACCACGATGATGCTATTAAAACAATAGTTGAACGTTACAATCCAGCAGATCTTATCAACTTCTTGAAAAATATATCACGTGTTTTGAAAATTAAATGTTGTATAGTTAACTCAATTAAAGAACTTAATTTCATATTCTATCATTTATGAGACAATTCATATCACATGAAGATTTTATTATAATTATTTACTAGCTATATTGTACATTAGTGTTTATTACAGTTTGTATGAAATATTTAATATATTACCTTTGCATTTAGTCTTAGGGATATTTTTTTCTGGTATATTTTGTCTGGGAATATTTTTTCTGGGAACATTTTGTCTGGAATATTTTGTCAGGTATATTGTGTCTGGGAATATTATGTCCGGTATATTTTGTCTGGAATATTTTGTCTGGGATATTTTGTCTGGAATATTTTATCTGGTATATTTTGTCTTGGGGATATTTTGTCCGGTTACTGATAGATTGGTAATGTAGTATTTTTAGTCGGATTTATGCACTTGACATTTCACTTTGCTGATGTAAAACGTTTGTTATGGCACCAAACTTAATGGATGTTTTTTTCTCAATCTATCAAATTCGATTCTTTCTAACAAAGTGTGCAGTATAAACAAATTGGAATGTTCGTTGCTCAAGAGAGAACATTTCATAATGAAAATGACAAAAAGTGTCCTATCTTATAAAGCCAACATAATCCAATACGGCCGTATTGATGGATATCATTGGCTCATTATAGCCAAAATAACAGCCTTCAATACGGACGTACTGATGGACAACATTTCTTCAAATAAACAAGCAGCATTGATCATAGAAACTTTATAATGACTTATAAAATACTAGAAACAATACCTGGCGTTGCCCGTGTGAGATTAAGAGAAAAAAAGAGTAATAAATTGTTTTGTTTTAGTGTCTACATATTAACCTTACCCTCCAAATAAAATAAAATAATAATAATAATTATATCAAGGATTGAATACCAATAGTCCCTTACAGTCTCTACTGTACGAGAACGTACAATGTTAGCTACTCCAGTCACACGAAAGACAGTGTAAAAATGTAGTTTTATAAATGTTGCGTACTCTCATGTGTGCCATCTGACTTACTGTTTTCCATAATGTAGTGATAACAACATTTACCAGAGAATGTAACGATCGACAGTTATGGCTTTAAGAACAGATAGAAAGGCTGATGTAAAAAAATATTATATGATGTGCTCATAGACAGATATATGCGCGATAGTAGCATAAAGCAAGAAGAAATAATAGTGAACCTGTTAGGACCGAGTAAACGTCGATAATATTTCTAGGATTAATCCCACCATTTATTTATTTTACCGTTAAGCAGCTGTCAAAAGTAAAAGGTTAACTAATAATATCCATTAAGTGAGGTAGTAACGTGTGAAAGTAAATGTCAAAAGAGAATGATGTCATTGGGAGATTATTGCATCATTTCTCGATCGATATGGAGTTTGGACTGTAATTATCAATTTTTAATATTTTTTATTTCGACCATAGACAGACTGTAAACCAATAAGTCTACGTGCCAAATGTCATTGGAATCGGTCAAGCCGTTGAGATTTCTATACCGTTCGACTAGATCATAGATCGACTAAATTTATCCATGAATATGTATAGATTTGATTCGTCACTAGGGAATATTGGATCTCATCATAATAATTTAGGAAAACACAAAGGTGACGAGACAGAGATGGACGGAGAGAGATATTAGGGGTGAAGAGAAAGGAGGGGAGGAGAATGCTCGTCTGCAATAGATGCCCTAAAATGTCAAATGTAAACATATGCTCAATAAGGGCATTTCTTTAAACCTGTCGACGGAAGCAAGTTTATTGCGTCCTACATTGTGTGTTACTACGAGATACTAATGATATGTGAACAGCCAACGAAAAGTACGAAGAAGTCTTTCGTAGTGAAACGTAACAGTGTTTCCTTGTATTTTTGCCAATAGGAGACAACAGCCTCCACATAACGGGATATTTATATATGAACTGTTAGAAACAGTATTACCAGCGTAGTGTTATTTCTGTGGCAGAGAAGTAGAGTGCGTTTCCTACAGGAAAAATATCACGTTCAAATCCCACCGCATCAATTGTGCATCTAGTTTTACAGTCTTTAGCGGGTGTTGGTATCAGAAAGCACATGCATTTACTGGATGTGTTACTTGCGTAGAAAGTGGTTTCAGCCAAATAATGCAGAGTTTGCCGCAACGTCCTGGAGTGGATATACTAGCAATTTGCATGTCCTTAAAGAAACATCCACCTGGACGTTCTTTCTATGGTTATATCCTTCCATTGGAAAGCCCTATAGCATTTCATTTTACAAAAGAAGTTCTTCATTTGCTCATATCGTTCATGTGGAAGCTCCCCCCTCCCCCATATAATTTCATATGTACAATATAAGTTCTTCATTTGTTGATTTTGAGAATATACCATCTAGATAAACAACATTATGGTTAACTGTCGAAAATTGTTACCATTAGAAGAAATCCCTAATCGCAAGACCTCAAACGTACTTTGAAAATGGAAAAAGGACGCTGAAGACATTCGAATTTGGAAAGCCACCGTACTTCCTTGAGCATCAAGACCTTCAACATTATCCAGGCATACGGAAAGACGTGAGTTCAGTGAACTAGTTTTGATTTTATTCTGTTCTTATTTTTCTTTTCGCTTTATACTCCTGGCTTGGGCTGTTGGCTCTTAATATACTCCAAGATTGGGGCGGTGACGGTTCTTTGAGGACATTAGCCAAATCAGCAAATCCAGCTGGATGTAATCAGAATAACAGAATGCATTGTGTCATGGTTTACAGCTTGGCTGCAATATTTGCGCATTTCGGCATGACATATCACACAACAGAATGACTTGTGCTTCATTTTCACCTTCAATGGAATGGGACAGCCAACTCTACTCCCCAGACATTCTTAGTCGCCTCGTACAACATGCATGGCAGTAAACACATGTTGATGTGAGTTTTCTCCCCTTTTAGGTCCGGCAACAAGCGACCAAATAAAGTATAGTTATTACCACGACTGTTTCCAGTAAAGACCTGGTATCTGGAATTGTCACGTGCCCGGATGGGTACCCTTTTTTAGGCTCTCGATTAGTCACTTGTTATATACTTGGAGTCGCATTGACTTTTTTGGCATGCCATTTCATGTATGCAAGCCGCTACCAACTGACAGATCAACAATAGTCAGAAACATAACAAATGGGTTCCTAAGTAATTCAATTACAAGGTATTTATTGGTGAGGGTCATGGTTATTACGAGTATAATTTTATATATCACCATTACAGCAACGACAGATACATCTTAGACCATCGATAATGTTTACCATCAAACGGGTTGATGTGTTAATGAATACCCTTTAAACGGTTTACGATCTTATTGTTCGCTATAGCGTGAAACACATACTGTTGTAAACAACTTGTGATGTTTGGCATCAATAGAAGGTGGTACTGCCAGTAGAACATAATGGAAAATAGTACTCACGTGTAAAACAGGTAATGAAGTCCTACTGAATGATGACTAAAACACTACACACTATCACTAACGGATGTAAATATGGTACATATAACAAAACAAAACACAGAATATAATCTACAGATGACAGTACACAGGACAAAGTCGACGTTTCGGACCAATAGGCCTTTTTCAAGACACGGACATAACATACAAACATAAAAAAACCACAAGTAAAAATGAATGCTATCCGAGTGAAATGTGGTACTAAGATAGATTTAGTACCACATTTCACTCGGATAGCATTCATTTTTACTTGTGGTTTTTTTTAATGTTTGTATGTTATGTCCGTGTCTTGAAAAAGGCATATTGGGCCGAAACGTCGACTTTGTCCTGTGTACTGTCATCTGTAGATTATATTCTGTATTTTGTTTTGTTATATGTACCATATTTACATCCGTTAGTGATATTGTGTAGTGTTTTAGTCATCATTCAGTAGGACTTCATTACCTGTTTTACACGTGATGTTTGGCATGCACTTTGTGATGAACTTCGAAATGAATGGTGATGAGAGTGGATGCTAATTGTTCGTCTCATTTCCGATACTTAGTTGCAAAAATTACATATTGTTTTTTACCAAATTTGATAAATGTGGCCATAAATGATCAATACCTGCATACCCTTATTCTGCTGATTATCCTAAATTCACTTACATGTATGAGAAAAGGTTACATATAACTACATAGGGATGGTGAATGTAGCATTTACTGCCACCTGCACAGATTCAGTCTGCCACCCAAAAAATTGCAAAGTGTCCTAGCCTGCATCTTTTCGTCGTTCATTGGGACCATGCGACAGAAACGACAAGTAAGAGATCCATACAAAACATGCAGTGACAATGCATATTTTTTCACACTTAAGAGAATAAAGGGACATACCAGCTTGAAAAGATTAATAACTGAAGGCAGAGTTAGCGGCAGCAGGGGAAGGGGGCGACCAAGACGACGATGGTGCAGTGATATATCAGATTATTTAATATCAGAATATATAGGATTATAGTAGATTATTTAAACATGTGTCTAGCTGTCAAGATGCCCAAAATCTCGAAGTGTTCAGATATCCACAATGAAGATCACGTTTTGGAAAGAATATGTTACAAATCTTCCTCTTCTTCTGCGTTCGTTATCAAACTCCTACAGTTTAGCAGGATGTACTCGGGAGAACGAATTTCATAAGTGTCATTTTTTACAGCATTGTTGTGATATCTGCGCCTTTTGGCCTAACACATCCGACTTCAGTTTGGCTTGGGGTTACTGATCTTAAATGAGATGGGATAACCTACTCTATCCCATAACCTCCTTAATCGACTCTTGCGAAATGCATAGAAGGTAAACAGTATTGCTATTCTTTGCTCCCCTCTCGGGCCCCGGCAACACACGGGCAATATGTTATATGATAATGATGAGAGGATGTCAGCATACCAGCCAATCTTTCATTTTCGATTTCAACAACCTGCGTGGTTAGAAGACACTGGCTCTATTTTTTACACCCTGAACTGAAAGTCCAAGTCACAATCATCCGACGAAACAAAGAAGAGGGTAAAGAAGAATAAGAAACTTCACTTAGTCTACTTTCGCATATCCTGCTTTTGCATTGGCTCTAATGATGATGATGATGATTCAATCCCTCTCGCTGTGACAGGAAGTTCTTGACAGCCCATAGCCCTTCTGTCGAAGGCACATGTGTGGTGCAGTTTCCTCAGCAGTGGCGCAGTTGTATAGAGTGTGTTGTGTATAGCTGGAGCGGTGGTAGTAGTTCTTGTCCGATGTCTGTTAGTTTTGGGCACTGCAGTAGTAGATGTTCGACAGACTCCTCTTGTGCGTTACAGTGTCTGCAATTTGGTTTGTGTGATGGATTTATTCTGTTCAGGTGTTTATTAATGGGAGCGTGGCATGTTCTTAGTTGGACCGTAAGACTCTGGTTTGCTCGCTCGAGTTGCCTCTCAGGATCCATTTGGTTGGGTTTCTGTTGGTGTTAATATAGTGAGCGTCCAGTCTTTGAGCTGACCCACTGTTGTAACCATTGTTGTCTGTTGTCATTAATTTGTAACCATTCGTTTGCATGTTTGTAGGGAGATTATTGGGGAAAACTGAGGGGCAGCAGCACTTCTCTTAGCTAATTTATCCGCCATTTCGTTACCAGGGAATCCGGCATGGCCAGGTATCCATTTGAGGATGACTTATGTACCATATAATATGGATAGCTGGTCAATTTGTCTGTTGATATTGCAACGAGGAGGTGTTTTTTTGGTCTCCAATGCTTGGGGTGCTTATTTTGAGTCGGAAAAGATGACTGTCTTCAGATGTAGTAATTCCGTTCTCAAAGTCCAAAATAATTTGATTCAGAGCTTTCTCAATTGCTATTATCTCTGTTGTGAAGTTAAAGCAGATATGTCCGCATGGGCCAAACAATTGTGGATAGTCTTCTGGGTCAGTTTTGGGATATTTTATCACATCTCCATGTCCAGTATTTTTGGTAGCATTTTGTGCGGATCCATCAGTGTATACATGGAATGTTTCTGGTGGTTATGTATGGATTGTTTCTAGGGCAATGGTTTTCAGGAATGGGATTACAGTGTTCTTATCTGCCGAGGGGTTGAGTCCTTATGGTTCTGAGAAAGTTCAGTCCTATGATATGGGTTTTTGCTTGCCTGCAGGATAGTTCAATGTCTATCAATTCCTTTTGTTCTCTATTTGTTGGCAGATGATGATTTTTTGCTTGCTTCTCTTGAGTAAATGAGGTACAATGTCTTGACTATTCTGCGTTTTCAGGCCACTTTCTATTTTCTTCTCGTGTGTCCATTCTCATGTATCTTTCATAGATCCCTACTACCGCTCGTTCTCTTCTTGGATGTACGAGTTCTATGTCTGTGTTGATCTCACATGCACGCAGCAGTTGGGGTGGTTTTTATGGCACAACATATAAATTGTAGATTGGCTCTGATAACATACACGAAGTTTTTGTGTAAAAATGTTGTGCTGACTCTTGTTCTTCTTCTACCTTTACTGATTCACTCTCAAACTTCTGCATATTGGCAGAAGTCCGAAGAACAGAATATGTTGTTTTATGGTTCGCAACTGTGCTGCAATATATGCGTGTTTCGGCTTGTGATATCCGATTTCAGCATCGCTTCTATGTCACTTCGGACTCATATATAGAATATGACGGATTACTACACCGCATAACATCCTTAGACGCCTCTTACGATACACATGGAATGTAGACAACGTTGCTATTCTTTCATTCCCTCTCAGGCCCAACGGAGATCTAGCACATTCAATTACGACACGCTTTTTTAATCAGTTGAGCTTCACTATTCTGTAATAGTCTACCTATCTGTCGTCAGGCAACGAGTGTATATCAGCTTTACAGAACGGCGGTTTATCTCCCACCATACCCTTGGATTGTACACACTAAAACGTGTCCTGGGTGGTAACATCCGTGCAGACGGCAAGCAGAGATTTAAACTGGATCGACTACATATATCTCGTACCCGGTTTCCGTTGCCAGAGAAATTATCTCGTGTAAGAATACGATTCTTTGCATGTTGTGCACTTGGGTTATGATCATTACCTAGATTATAATCCTGGTTCCGTATATGAAAACGCTCAACAGTAACGATAGAATAGGATTGGTTCTACCTCTTAGCCTGTGTTTTGTTCACTGATATCGCTAACACCTAGTCTAAGTTGGAGCTTCTACACACATTTTTCTTTAAAATGACTGATATCGCAGGTCAATCACAACTTTCCACACCAACTGCTACTGGAAGATAGCTGCAAGCATGTTCACACTAGCATAAACATTGCTTTCTTTACGATTTTGATTTTCACACTGGTTCTTGCACATCGCGCTTTCTTTATCGAACTCTCTATCATTACCCTTTTTCTTCTTCTGTGTTCGTTCTCAAACTCCTTAATATAAAACTGAACGCGTCGTGTCCTTGTTTACAGTTTGGCTGCGATATGCATGCTTTGTTTCTGATACATCCAACTTTTCAGTATGGCTTCGGATCACTTTGACCCCAATGGGATAGAACAACCAAAGCCACCCTAAGGAAACTTTCTTAGTCACCTATAACGACGTGCATTTAGGTTACATTGTTGCCATAATTTGCCCTCCCCCCGTGTTGCCCCAGTTTAATCCACGGCCTAAATCTTTGTACATTCCCTGACATTTATATTTTCATGCTATATTAAATGACTATGTGGATAAGTTGTTGCTAGGTAACCTTCAATACGACTCTGTTTATCCCAATTTATGACATCAAATGGAACGAAACAGCTCAGAAATCTTCATCATACAAACAAAAAATGTAATGAAATCTTACTTATGGCCTGCTTTGTAAATGAAATAGAGACATCACTCTATATTTCCTTCGTCATCAATCAAGTTATACATTTTATTCCTCGCGACTAAACACATCGCCTTCCTTTATTGCCTGTCATTAACGTGTGTGGCAGACAGGTCAGACCTGCCGTTGAGGTTTGCCGATTGCAAAGAGTAGCTCACCCGAGAAATTGCAAACGGTAAAGACGTTATGAAATGTTATTTATATGGCATAACGACATCACAACACTGTCACAAGTACGTAAAAGACATTATTATACAAGCTTTCACAATAACTGGCCACTTATTCGTGATCGTCTGATATGTTTGCCAAACAGCCAGTTTGACTTACGGAAAGTATTTTATAATTACACAGAAAATTCTTTTGACCGGCATAAAGTGCAATCAGCTACATATGGTGTATTACAAGACGACTTAGCAAAACGACATTGCAGATCTTTACTGAGCTGCAAGCAATTTGTGCAAAGCAATTTCTCACAGTCTGACTTTAATTTATTAATATTTTTACTGCAATTACTGAAGTATCAAAGTTTAAGATAAAACTCAAAAAGGTAATCTAAAACAGCAATATGACTCGGTATGATACACCCAAAATTCCAGAAGAATTTGGAGATCATGGAGATCAAAAACAGATTTTCTGCCCTAATGGACGAGCAAAAGATGATTACAACAGAAGATTTAGGAATAAAATATTTTTGAGAGATATTTATCACAAGTGCCCGAAAACATATTCTCAAAATAATACCAAACAATCAAATATATTTCAGACATAACAATGAAACAGGTGGAAGATAGAAGAAATTATAAGTCAAAGAAAGACTCAGAAAGTAAAACAATATATAGAGAACTAACAAGAGCTATTAGAAAACAGGTTAGACATGAGAAACAACATTATATAACCAACTCTTGTAAATAAATAGAAGAACTACATGAACAAGGGAAAACAAAGACATTCTCTTCCGCAAGAACTACACAGATCAAAGTTTTAAACCATCATTACGTCTCATAACAGACCTACATGCATGTTTCATCGACTACACGAAGGCGTTCGATTGTGTACGACATCACCAATCATGAAAATGTATGGTCGACATGGGATTCCAAAAACATCTCACATATTTAATCGCAATGTTGTACCACAAACAAAGCAGTAAAAGTGGATAGAACAATATCAGAATAGTTTAATCTACAGAAAGGAGTTAGACAAGGATGCACACTATCACCGTACATGTTCAACATCTACGCTGAAAACATAATGAAAAAAGGTAAAAGACGTCATGACATAAGCTGACTTCCAACCTCTTACCATCGGCGGTCAACAGATCACAGAAATCAAATATGCTGGCACAGTTATCTTAACATCAAACGGAGGTGGTCTGAAGCAAATGTTACCATCAACCAAAAAAAAAAAACGAAAAAAAAAAGTGAAACCCATAACCTATTCTTAAATATGAACAAAACAAAAATTATGACACCGGAGAAAGTAAAAGTGCAACCAAAGATAACAATCCTAAAGCCTTATTTGGAAAATGATTGAATGCCTCGCAGTTAAACTTGAAATAAGGACGGGTTGATGATACAGCACTGCAAAATTCCTTCACTTCCTCCTTGTTCTCTTTCAGACTTCCCCATTGATGACAAAAGTATCAGTTAACGTCAACAATGCTCCGAACAGTGACGTTAATGTGTTTCATGAAATGAGACAATGTATTGATTCTCCTTTCTTCATACTATATTGGACAGGTCTGCAACAGCAACAAGTGTTTGGTTGCCATATTGTTGATGTTTCAGTTGCACACGTCTGTTGTATCGATATTATATTCGTGATTTAATTTGTGATCCAGTCGGTTTTGTCCCGTGCATAATCGTAAAAAGATCAGCTTTTCCCGTCTGAGGAGTCGATGGTATATATCATTTTTTCATTAATCTGGATGGTCACGGTTCCACTTTGAAGTGAGAGTGGGTTGCATTGTTCTTTTAGCTATTTCTTTAGTAGTTCCTGTATCACTGTTGCAATTTCACACTTTCATCTGTGAGTTTGTCTCCTGCTTCATTTCCCGAGATGTTACAGGTATGATGGTATCCACTGGATTGTGTACATCTTGTAACACTGGGCAAAAGTAAATGACAGAATGCCAGTTATCCATCAATGGTGATTTCCTATTCAATGATATTGATGATTATTCAAGTACCACCACAGAACTCTTGTAAACACAACTATCCCTCATCACAATTATCCCTCATAACCATCGTTTGCCCTCATCACAATTAGCCCTCATCAAAATCGTTTGGCGTTTGCACGAGCTTGAAATTCAGCAACAAACAGTATCGAAAAAAAGAATTCAATTCGTAGGAAGGAGTTAAAGCCGGTGTAAGAGACTTGTTGCCATGGATGCTTTTAGGGTGGTACTAAGTAGATCTTCTTATAGTGACTGAATTATGGCTGAAAAAGATAGTAAAACAATGATCTGCATTTTGTAGAGCTAAGTTACCGTGTGTTGTTGTCATGTGACGTATTCCTTCCAGAACGTTGTCTTGCCAATGAACTCTCTGAACCTCTCTCTGTCTTGGGCGATGTGGCTTGCATTTTCTAGCGATGTATTCATGTTATCTTTAATGTCGTCAGTCCATCGTCTTCTTGGTCTGCCCCTTCTCCTCTGCCCAGGTACTCTATACCTTGTGAAGTTCGTGTATATTCTAACATGTTTAGTTACCAGCATATTTTATGTATATTCTGAAACGCTTAGTTGCCCATTGTTAATTTTTACATGATGTTGTGTAAAATAAATGCTGTTGACATATAAGGATTTCTCCACCAGCTAGTCTAGGCTAGGAATAACACACATTTCAGAATTCATGTTATAATGTTGTTCAGGAGCCAACACTCATCGAAGTTCAATGTTCTTAGCACTTTTTGGTTTGTCTTTTTCTCTGTCCATGCAATTATTAAAATCCTTCTGAAGCATCGCATTTCGATGGCAGCAATTCCTTTTGCCATTGATTTAATAAGTATTGACACTTCACAGCCGAAAATTGTTAGTGGACTTCCGGAAGCTTGTTTTAATCAGGTGTAGTATAGTTTATTGGACACATAATGACAAAAGGAGGCATTGAGAATATAGTGACAATAGGAAAGATATAAGGAAAAAGATCAAGTGGAAGACCTAGAGATAAGATATTGGACACTTTTTGACTAAATGGCTTCGATTGACGACACCAACAGTGGTGATGACATATATGGGAGATCAATGTACATGGAGAGATATGATCACCAAACCCTATTCGGCACAGCACTTGATGATGATGATGAGTATAGTTTATGCTGCTACTGCCCTGCTAAAGATTTTTAATGTGTACTAGATGCTTGACACTCTGCTCCTGATTTCTGCTGCACAAGTCCCTGAACTGTTTATTTTTGAACAAGGATATTATTATAGATTAATGCCATCTTCCAGTTGTTGATTCTTAATGATGACTTTTGCTCGGGGTTTGACTGTATCTACTGTCATGAATTGTGTTTTCTTTGTATTTAAGTGCAAGTTCTGGGCTTAATTTTTGTTGTTGTTTCAGAACTTCCTCGACTGCCACTACAAAAACTGTGTTATCTGCATAATGAGTATAATTTTTGCGTATTCTGAAATGTTTCAGGTTGTTAAAATATCTAGAGAACAAACGGCCGACTCAGGCGACAACAATGATAATCAAATCTTCTGGTAAAGAAAAATACGCCAGGCCTGTTGCTAATCACATCGTCTTACCTTTGCTCAAGGACAACTACAGGCTAACCAAAGCTTGTATTTTGCTATACATCTTACTAATGTGATAAGGATAAACTTTAAACACAGATTCAAGATAAGGGTATATCCGTACATTACCTCAACAATTGGAAAAGGGGGAGGGTTGATCAAATGTACACCAATTGGATTGCTAGAGTTTGAACAAATTCTAAAAATTTGAAAAAAATCCACCATTTTATGTAGCATTGAAACACATATGTTAGAACATCCCTTAAAACAAATGTGTTAGAACTGCTCTAACTAAACAACATGTGTTAGGACAGCCCTTGGTTGGTTGGTTGCTGATCCAGCGGTCCAAAGGACAGCCCCTACAACACATGTGTTAGGACAGCACCTAACTAAAACACATGTGTTAGGACAGCCATTAAAAACATATGTTAGGACAGCACCCTAAAACACATGTGTTAGGACAGCCCCTAAAACATATGTGTTAGGATAGCCCCCTAAAACACATGTGTTAGATATTAATGGAGCGAAATGTCACCTTTGTCTTCTCCTCGTCTTCTGCATTCGTTTTCAAACTGATACTCGTTAGAGAACGGAATGAATTATGTGACAGTTTACAACTCATTCCCAATTTCTGAACACGTCGGTCTCATAATCTGACTACATCATGTCATTTGAGTGACTTTATGTTTGAATTATCGTGAGAAAACTTCACTCCAATTCTCCTTAGTCGTCTTTTGCAACTTGCACTGCACGTCACTGTGTTAATTATTTGTTGCGTACCTTTCGGACTGGCAACCACGTAAAGCAACTGTAGACATTAGCTCAGCGTTTATACATATGATTTCACAGAAATAGAATCGATGCGAAGCTTGTTAATATACGCACTTTGACACTGCGTTCTTCTATATAAAGTTGATCCACATCTGGTCATAAAATATGTAGTTTTGCCGCTAAGAATCGGAGATGAGAAGAACAATTAGCATCCAGTCATTTCACTACACATTTCCAAGTTCATCATAAACTGCTTGACAAACATCCCATGTTTCTGAAAAAATCGAGTGTTTCACGCTACAGCGAACAACAAGATCGTAAACCGCTTAAAGGGTATTCATTAACTCCTGAACCGTTTTGTCGTAACATTATGGGTGGTCTAAGATGTAAGATATCTGTCGTTCATGGTAATGATCATATATAAAATAATACTCGTGGCAACTATGCTTTATTCGGTCGCTTGTTGCCGGGCGAGAAAGGGAAGAAAATTACATCAAAGCTGTTTCCTACCATGCAAGTCGTACGATGATGCGACTACATATGTCGGTTGGGGGGGGGGGTAGAGTTGAAGCTGCCTTATTCCAATAAGGTTAAAATGACACACAACAAGTGATGTGTCATGCCGAAAGCGCAAATATTGCATCCAAGCTGTAAACCGTGACACAATGCATTCTGTTATTCTGATTACACGCAGCAAATCTGAAGGAGTTTAAGAACAAACATAGTAAAAGAAGATATAAATTATTAAGTTGCTGGTTACTGCTCAGACAGATGTAGTCTGTAATACGCACTAAAATAGATTTCACATATTAATGTTTATGACGACCCTCCTTCATAAGCAACTAGTCAATTATGTGGATTCCTGAGGGTAAAAGAAAACGTGGAAGACATAAAGCAACATGAAAAAAACGCCATACTGAAAGAAGGTGAACTAATAGGTTGCTAGACTATACAGAAACTAAAACTGCAGGCAGCAGACCGCAACACATGGAGAATCAAAACCTCTGCACTATGTGCCGACTACGGCACGAAAGGAACAAACAAACTAACTATCTAACCTACATAAGAAGCATACATTCCCACTTGCGTGAGGAGTAGCTGGCACCATGACCAATCCGTCACTGAATACAAACATGACTACCAAAGAATTACAATATTAATGTAATGAGCAGACATTCACCACTTGCGTGCTGAGAAATTGGCACCATGACCAGTCCGCAACTGAATCTAAGCAGGACCATCCTTGAAAATGTTATATATGGCATAGAATATGTAGCAGTGCTGTGCATGAATGTCCTTATGGGGGTATGTGTGTGTTCGGCCATCACAAGTGATGATGACCATTTTTTACATCCACTTTTGAAAATTCAGTTATAATTATGACCATGCATAATATTTCATAGATGGAAAATGAGCCCTATTCGAGCTGTAAATGTTCTGTCATTTCTTTGTCATGTCAGTTTAGACATGGAATGATCACTGTAGACGGATTTTGGTCTATCAGTGACTTTATAGCTACTCTCCGGTGTTGGGCTGCAACATTTCTCCTCTTTTCACAAGATGATGCGTTATTTTTTACTGTAGAGCGCCATCAGCATCATCATCATCATCATCAAGTCCCGTCTCCGCAACGAAGGTTCGCTGCAACGGATCTCTAACATCCCCTGTTTTTTGTCTTGGTGGTGCACTCTGATAGACTAACCTGTCCATCATGTGATGTTACTCTCACACTTGTATCTCTGCCTACCTCTTGCTCGCTTCCCTTTGACTTTACCCTCAAGTAAGGTTTTCAATAGGTGTCATGTCAACATACAACATACAGAGCGCCATGGGATTCTATTTTGTGCAAGTTCTCCCCATGTGTCTTGGTCTATTTCAAACGCTTTTAGTGAGGCTTTAATGAATCCTTGTAGCGCTTCTTTTGGTCACCTTGATATCGTTTACCCTTCTCGAGCACACTATAGAGAAGTATCTTGGCAGGCGATGGTCTGACATACTTTTTTTTTTTAAAGTGTGTCCCTATGGTTATTAATGCACAGTCTGGCAACATGTCAGAGATTATGTAGTGTGTGGTTATACAATAGCTACGAATGTCGTTTCTAAGTTTTTTATAGTAGTGATTTGATTTTACGTGAAAAATAAATGTTACAGTAATTGCTGGTGTAGTCTGGTTCATTTGTTGTTGCAAGTGTAAAAATGAAATATTCCGAATGTAATATTTTCTTTCGTTTGTATTGAGATTATATGTAATGAGATATAAAGTTAACAGTTAAACGTTTATGAAATTGTATTATTATGTACAATCACGTCAGATTAAAATAAACATAACCATACATTATACTTATCGTAGTCATCATCATCTTTGTCCTAGTACGAACATTCCAAGTACTAGTGTTAACATTCTGGTATCGTCGACCAAAATATTTTCTCAGTACATTCTACAATGCGGTGAAAATAAAACGTCTCTTAATATTATCAGTCTAGGACCGTTTGTTTCTCACCTCTTACCCTAAAGTCTCCTAGTTTGCTCTGTTATGATTGTTTTAGAGAGAATTTAATTTCTCATCAAATGACTAAATCGCAACAGTCAATTACATTTAACGATTGTAAATATGGTATTGTCCAGCTAGTCTAGGCTATATATTATATATTAATATAACACATGTCTTTACATTGATAGATATGCCACATCGACTGTGTTGTTTTCATTTATTCACTATTATATTGATGCTATCAAAATCCAACTTCTTCTCGTTTTCCCCATGTCCTTGTTTAGAGTTCCTCGTATTGTTATATTCATAATCTGATGAATCGTAAAGATCTATAATTGTAGTTGGTTGAATGAAGCGTAACCCAGCTTTCTGCCACTTCTTTCTTCCACTTTCAATATATGGTCCTCACATTTTATCCAGAACTCAATTTTTTGAATATCATTAAATTTGAAGGTTTTATTTTCTTTGCCACTGCCCTTTAAATGTGAATGGTACGGTGGTAATTATATACATCTATGGGCATGTTCCTGTATAATTTTGTAAATGTGGAAAATTTTTGCTGTGTGCATTCATTACCAACAACAGTAACTCCGGTTTCAAGTTCATTTCAGTAAATGGATCTGTTCTATTCTAAGAATATTTTTTATCTCTTCCTTAGTAGGTGAGAATGTAAGGATCTTATCTTCACATGCAACATTGTGGTAGGAAGCTTTTTCCATAGGTTATGGAAAAAGCTTCCTACCACAATGTTGCATGTGAAGATAAGATCCTTACATCTGGTAGACAGGAGGGTCTATCTAATGAGGGAAATACAATCTTCTCTATCAACTCTCTAAATATATAACCATTCATCTCAGCATGGTAGTCTCAATTTTTGGTAGATTTGGAAATGAAAATTATTTCACCATTCTTCAAAAGACCATTTTGTCTGCTACCTGCATGTGCCATTATTAATCTTTGACCTTTGTTGCTCGGTGCATATCTCTTAATATCTCCATCTACAAATTGCCTTTCCTCTTCATTACATTAGTGTGGTGAGCGTTTATCCATGTTTCATCTATATATACAATATAATTTTCTTTACCCATCTCCCTAATCTGTCTCAAATATTTACTTCTGATAGTTCTTAAATGAGATGTTTCATAAATGACGCTTCTGCCAAATGTGTATTTGCGAAATGTAAATCCTGAACCCCTTACAGATCTCTATAATCTAGTTTTCGAAATGTGAATGTCGTTGTTCTTTTCTAGATTCGTTTTCAATGCCTTTATTATCACTGCTTTTTTGCAATCCAAAAGTCTATGAAATGCTCTCTTAATAATCTCTTATACGGTTGAAGTAAGGTTGTGAAGTAATGTTTGAAGTAACGTTGTGAAGTAATGTTTGTAGCAATCCCTTGAAGAAAACGTTTAATGTCAAGTTTGATGTCATGTTTTGTTGTTGTTCGTCCGTCGTAATCAACAATGACCAAAAACTCAACCATAATAATAATAACAATAAGTAATAAAAAATAATAAAGTTAATATTGTGATTTTAAATGACTAACAAGTCCAATGCGAGAACTAAAAGTTCTACACAATTGACAACTTTAGAGGGTGTCTATGGGACGTTGAGATATTTTTGCTATTCTACTTGCCCGCTTCTGTCTTGCAATATCTTGCCTGGTCCTACCGCCGCTAGTGCTACATTTCTAAGGCTGTAACGCCATACTATTCTATCCTGAGAGTTAGAAATTACTAGGGCTGAAATTGGTTTATAGTGCGGAAGAGTTGCGTTAATCGTCAGCCACACTCTTTTTCTCCTGAGTTTTATCGTATGTTATGTTTAGAAATCATGTTGAAGTACTATTTTAAGTAAAGTTTGAATTCTAAACTTGATTAAATGCCAGCATCCTGGCACACAAGACATTCCGCTAGATCCGTCGTTCTCCGTTCCAGCAACCGTACAAGAGAATGAAGACTCAAAGTCAGATGTTGATTATGTGATCTTCGTAATTTTCCATAGAGGACACACCTTCTCCTAGCATCCCTGGTTATCTCCCCCGCATCCCTGGTTATCTCCACATCTGTCATTCTTTGTGTGTGCATATTATAACATCCGGCATCATCTTCTTTACTTTGTACCAAATCGATGACCACCCTTAGATCGTCCCTAAATCTCTTCAATGCACCAAAAACAGCATAGACCGCCAATTAGTATGCTCTTTCGTTGCTGCCTCTGACCCCTGCATGATCAGG
This sequence comes from Meghimatium bilineatum, assembly GCA_034231615.1. NCBI lineage: Eukaryota > Metazoa > Mollusca > Gastropoda > Stylommatophora > Philomycidae > Meghimatium > Meghimatium bilineatum. Next base: position 44,743,990 of record CM067322.1, on the reverse strand, counting down.
GCAGTATATCCATCAAGTGGTTCAGTAATGTGACCACATTTTTTCTAAACATGAACATTTCTATTGTCTGCATCATACTCTATGAGCCATCGGTATAAATGATTATGCTGTGAGTACATCTGACAAGTTCTAGTAGCGTTACCTCAGTCATGACACAGTCCATTTACTATATGCGTTTCCCAGGTGTATTACTACATTTGTCAGACATTTTCTCTCCGTCCACCTCCACCCATTCACTGCTTTTCCCTACTTCTTCCAATTCACATACTCAGAGCACCCTCTGCTTCTGCCATTCCATTCCATTGTCTTTGATTGGTTGTCGTTGTTTCATTATCCCATCTTACGCCGAAGACGGATGTGTCGGGTCATTGGCGCAAATAAAACGGTGACACAACGCAGTTCCATTCTCTGGATTACACCCTATTGGAAATCTAGTAGGACAATGACTCCACACAAAAAAATAATGGCATTGTGAAGTAATGTTTAAATGCATGTTTCTGCGAAATTGTGTCAATACACACAAGACCTCGAAATGTATCGCTTATCTGTGCCGGGAATAAAGAACTAAACGCCTGCAGTTGATGTCAGGGGTATTTTCCTGGTTCGAATGTAGCAAAACACAGGACTATTGATGCCAGAGGTTAATATGACAGTAACAGTTATGTTAGTTAGTTATTCATCTAGTGCCAAAGACGGCACATGTCAAAGACGGGGATGTTATAGATTTCCATGTCTTTCGTTTAATTGCAATTTGTTTAGGCTTCATTGTTTCTGATACCGATGGTGAAATATACTCTTGTAATAGTTCTACTTAAAGTTTCTTTTGGTCTTTCTCGTTTTCTCTTGCCCTTTGGTGACAACATCAAACCTTGACAGTTAAGACTACATTCCTATTATCAAGGAATTTATATCGACAACGTGGATATCCTGAATTAGAGCAGGGTCTAACTGTGTTGTGTAATTTCAGTTTAGTCTTTATTATTGATTAAAAACTTGCTTCACAGATCGTTGGACATTTCCATAAGTGGTCCACCCTCTGTTCCAGTGTATGTAGACTCAGAGTCCCGGTCAGGATTGAGTGATCTTTGGGGCCTTCCAAAAAAATTACTTTTCTTTCTCTCCCGTCTAGATACTGCCATTTATGACATTCTATGTATTTGTACGTTCTCAGCTTCATTGATATTATCTTCATCTTGGAATTAATTTATTACTGCCTTGATCAAGTCTGCTTTATCTCTTCTCAGCATTGGGCCATCTATCGCTACATTACCTGCCAATATGTCGGGGGTCTCGTTTCCTCTCACCCCAGAATGACCAGGGAAGTATATTCATGTAATGCTCTGGACAATTGAGCTGTTCAAAAAGTCCAACCATTCTTTTCTCAGTATGTACTTTTCTATCTTGCGCAGCATGCTTTGTGAGTATTACCGAGTGTGGTGATGTATCAATTATCAACCAAGTGCTTCCGTAACTCCCTTTATCTCCATTCTATGCTCGATGTGACTGGAGTATGCTGAAGAATTCTCAACCAACAACACGCCGTTTCTGTAGGCAACAAAACCAAACCGCTTTTATTTGTGTTTCTGTTAACTGATCCATATGTGTATATAATTATGTCTTGTGGCTTTGAGTGTAGTTGGGGAGTTCATGCACTGTAACTTAGGCTCTGACACCCGTCCATTTTCGACACGCTTTATCTAGTTGTATTTTTGCCTGTTCGGGTTGCCCCTGACGTTTTCTATCCATCTTTCCCGTGGTCTTCCTCTGACTTTGTACATTGATTTCATTTGGTTATATGCATGTACAGGCATCTTGTGATGCATTCTTACAATGTGGCCAAACATTGTCATTCTATGTAATTTTCAGTCATTCTATGTAATCTATACAAGGTATTATACCTATTCTTTCCCTTATATCTTCATTTCGTAATCTATCGAGCATGGTGACCCCGGCGGCATTCCTCAAGCATTTCATATCACATGTCACTATCTTTCTGTAATGTGAAGATGAGAGAGACCAGGTTTGGCACTAGTAACACAGTGTTGGTTGAAATATAATGTAGACCATTTGTCTTTTAACTTCCATTTCGATCTTGGGATGAAGAAATATTGGTGATAGTTGGTATGTTACTGCATTTACATTATGCCATCTTGTCTTTATTTCTCTATAGAGGCTGTAAAAATACTACCAAGATATTTGAACTCTGTTACTTGTTTTACTCCTTGTCGTCTATATGTATGTTTAGTGGGCTTGTGTTCTGTATATTATCATATTTTTGGTCTTTGTGTATTGATCTTCATGTTGTATTTTCTACATGTTGCAGATAGTGAGTTAACATGAATTTTGATCGTTTTGCTGAGTTGTGAAGGCCCAAGCACTGCGAACATGTCTAATCAAAGATCCATCAGAGTATATAGTCACATCCCCCTCTTTAGTATTCTTACTGACCAAAGCCTACACTTCTTTCTCCACAGCTGTGGGACACCATTCTCTGCATTCCCTGCTAAGTGATATTACTACTCTCAAACAAGTTTCGAAATTTGTGGATAGACGTATCCATTCCGCACCTGCTGCCACATCCTGCAATCTGCACACGCTTTGTATAACATCATCAGCACTTCCCATCCACGACCTACCTCTCTTGAGGCTGTTGCCTTTAACTTTGTTTTTAGGAATGCAACGGGTGTTCCTTATCTACATATATTTGAAGGTATGCCCGTGCACGGCAATACTGTAATCTGTGCTCAGCTATTGGACAGTCAAGTAGGTATCGCATGTGTGTATTGTGTCGATTGTCGATGTGTGTATTGTGCATCCCAGTATGATATGCATTGCTGTATTCTGGATTCTATCCAGTCTTTTGGTCTGAGACTGGCTAAGAGTCAGAATTGCCAGTGCATATTCCATCACAGCCACAACCAAACCCTGGTACAAAAGAAATAACAACCTCTGCTCACACTGCGCAGCAGTCATAACCTTCATTGCTGATAAGGCTTTGCCTGCCCATATGGTAACGTGGTCAACATGTTCCCTGAAACCCAGGCTTCCGTCAAAGAACACACCCAGATATCTCATTGTGCTAGTTCTTTCTAAACTTTTCCCGGACAACGAAACTTGTGGCATGGGTATCTTTAGCATGTGATTGTTCAAGGAAAACCACGTCATGAATGCCTTAGAAGGATTGACCACTGCTCCCGTATCTCGGCACCAATTTGTCAGTATGTCCAGCTCCTTCTGTAGTTCCACGACGCACTCTTCTCGATTTCTGCCCTGTCTATACACCAGGATGTCATCGGCATATGACATCGCTCTGCCAACACCTGTGATTTGATTGCCAGCGATATGTACTATGTATACATTGAAAAGTACAGGAGATAGAGTAGATCCCTGTAGCAGACCAGGGCTAATAACAGTTGGTGCAGATATACAGTACCACACTTAAGTACTACTATCCTGTGCATCAAGGCGGCAGTTATTTCAGTAGCTTGTGTGATCGAATCACGCACTGACACCCATCGGTTCAAGCCTGTATGTTCATCCATTAACTTTAAACATGTTCTTTATTAGACCCGATGATGCATCTTTCAATTGAGTCTTAACCAATATACTATGGCACGCTACGATAAACTAAAGGGAAGTGAACATCTTACGGTCAATAGTGATAAAAAACACTGAATTGAATCATTTGGACAAAGATCTACAAACAATATGTCAATAGAATATTAATTTTATTTCTCATTCATCAGACACAAAATATTGATGTTTGCGAGTAGATGAATTTATTTCTCAATCAGTAATAAGTCAATTATACAGAGAGAGAAAGAGAGAGAACGAGCGCAGTTGAGTTCAAGTCACACAGAGACGGACTGAATTCCAGTCATATAGAGAGAAATCGAGTTCGTCATAGAGATATTGAATTCAAGTCATACATAGAGGGACTGAATTCAAGTCATACAGAGAGCGACTGAGTTTGTCATAGAGAATTGAGTTCAATGTATAGAGAGAGGGGGTGAATTCAAATCATAGAGAGAGAGAGAGAGAGAGAGAGAGAGAGAAATGGAGTCAAAATTATACAAAGAGAAAGATATGAGTTCACGTCATAGAGTGACTGAATTTAAGTTATACAGAGATGTTATGTTATGTTATGTTCCTCCAGGGCCATAGGCGGCGCATAGGGCAGAAACCATAGCTTTCCATTTCTGTCTTTGTGTTGCCAGGTCTTTCAATTGTTGCGTGTTGTTTAGGTTCATTGACATGCCTTCTCTATTAATGGTTCTTTGTAGAGTTTCTCTAGGTCTCCCTCTTCTTCTTACTCCAGGTGGCACCCAATATAGTGATTGCTGGGGAATTCTTAGGCTGTTCATTCTGAGAACATGGCCGATGTAAGTATAGTAACTATGGTTCTGGTTCATAAACAGTGGTAGGTATTATGTTGGCAGTAGTTTACACAACCGAACAACCGAGTAATCCAAGACCGATAGAAAAACATTCCTCCATCTATACAGAGATAGATTGAGTTAAAATCATAGAGTGATACGCTGAATTCAAGTCTTAGAGAGAAAATTCATGTCATATAGAGATAGAGAGAGATTGAGTTAGTCATTACAAAGAGGGACTGAATTCAAGTGATACAGAGAGAGAGATAGAGAGAGAGAGAGAGAGAGAGAGGGAGGGAAAGATTGAGTTCGTCATAGAGAGATATATAATTAGTCACAGAAGAGATTAAGGTTCAAGTCACAGAGAGAAGTTGACTTCAAGTCATAAAGATAAATATTGAGTTCATACAGATATAAAGCGTATAAATATGGACTAAATTCAAGTCATACAGATAGGGACTTAAATAAGTCATACAAAGAGGGACTAAGTTCAAATCATACAAATCGAAAACAATCAACTTCAACTATGCTACTTTACTACCAGATGACATAAACCTTCCATGTTGAATTAGATGTAGAAAACGTCTCTCAGGGATAAACGACACTTGCAGTAGGTTCAGTATTACATTCACTTGAATGCTAAGAGCAGATGTTCTAGGCTGGTACTTTTTTCACTGTTAATAATATATTCATGCTTGATTAAAGGGGATGACAAACAATCAAACATACATGTGACACAAATACACGAACATATATACAAATATATATACAGAATATCGGCATACGTCATTGATTGAGTAGTTTGTGGTAAATCAATGAGAATTATACTAAACACCCGAAGCAGTCATGTATTTCAATATGTAATAAATGTATATTTTCTATAGCAGCCAATATGGGTCATATCGTATTCTTGTAAGTATGCACCGAGCGATGCACTAGATTGTTGCACAAATTTACACAGGTTTAATTCACTGAGAGCCTGACTATCTGAAAATTGGCGCATACTCTTTCCGATTCATGGATGATAGAGCGCCGTGGCTAGCGTTTTTTTTCAGTGCGCTCATATTAAACGTTTTAATCTGCTTATTAAAGAAGTGCGCATCTATTGAGATTTTAGAGTTCAATGAATTGTAATAATTGTTTTTTAAATATTAGGAGCATACAAACCTGTAACCAACACTTGAAGTAGGTTAAGTATTACATGCATTTCAATACTGTAGCAGATGTTCTAGACTGACTATTCCACTTTTAATTATATATATATATATATATATATATATATATATATATATATATATATATATATATATATACTATTGATGGCGTATTGCGTCTGTTCAGAAATATTACGAAACTCTCAATAGATATCCTCTCGAGTGACTCATTTTTTTCAGTTTAGCGATCCGTAGAGATGAGATTAGTACCACCGCTATTAACATAAGCATACAATAAGTAAAATATCATGCATCTTGTAAACAGAACACACCAGGCACCCAGTGCAGGATTTACCTATAAGCTAAACAAGTTATAGCTTAGGGCCAACCTCCCCCCCCCCCCTCACTGTCTTGGGGCCCCACAACATTTTTAAAATGTCACTATCCATATATTCCTAATCGTTAAAGGGCCCCATATCTCAAATAGCTTAGGGCCGTATCAAGTCTAAATCCGGCCATGCAGGCACCCATGCAAATAAAACACACCATGCATCCACGTAAACATAACACAATAAAGTAATCACGAACACACAGACAATGAGAAACACACTGCTATAAGCAATCATCCATGTCATCAATACATATTTCATTCACGTATTCATTGACGTCAATATTAGTAATTTCATGTGCAACCGGCCTTTGCCCATTATTGACATTCCATGAAGGTCTACGCACATTGGGAGCTACCACAGTACCTGTAAAACTATCACAGTCCATGTGTCAAGAGGATCTATCTGGATTAGCTGCCGCTACCTTTGAAATGATGACTACCTAGTCCTGTGATCCGTAGATTATTTTCTTTGTCGAATGGAAACATGCAAGACCACCAATGACTTCTGTGTTGACACAAGCTAAGGAGATACGTGGCTTCTTATGATATACTGGCGGCAGAAGTGATGTTAAATATATCACCATACGTTGCTAACAATATGTTCCCCAAAACCTGAATGACATAATAAGTTACTATTTGACTTTGTTATATTAAAATCAACATAGCATATTATCTACGTATTCATAATATGTAGATAACATAATCAACATATTATCGATCACAAGTTGAGAGATAGTATCGCATATATTTTCTCGGGGTTCGCAAGGGTAGATTGCGCACATTTCTCCAGCTCACCATGAAGAAGCATCTTTGGCAAGTGATGGTCTGGCATACGTACCAAATGACCTGCCCAATATCATAGCTGTTCGTAGAATCGGTCTATTTGTATTATAGTCATTGTCGGGGAGTGTGCGTACATTCTATGCTCATAGTCAGCGGGAACCTTTTCCCTTCTAGTGAGTTTTTGTGGATGTGAAAATGACTTGCACTTTTGATTTAAGTGAGGAAGAGTTGTGCAAAGCGCCGACATCACTCTCTTGTCGGACCTCATTTGAAACCAGTGGTAACACGAATGGAGACGACTGGAAGTGAAGTACGATGCAGTAGATCATCATGGTTGTCTACGACACCTTAAGTAAGGATACATTAACAAATAAACTTATATACTCTTTATCCTGAGAGAAAACACCATCAGGTATAAATATAAGTATATGCAATGTATTGGCCGAAAAACCAGTGCAACCCTGAGTGAATGAGAATCTGTCATCGTTGTCTTAGTTCCAAAGGTTTCGGTAGTATAGTCATTTTATTTATAGCACATTTATAGTGAATGTTTGTCTGTACAATTCTACAGAAGAAATCACACATCGTGAATGACTCACAAAGGCTATGCATGTCATCATGTCATATTGATGTCGCCAGTTTTTAGTGTTTAATTTCATGGACTGAGAATCATTCACCATATTCGTAAATGAAGACCCAGATAGATAATGGAAGGCTGCAGAGGCGGACCCAACCTCTATTGTCATATTGAAAGTATTTTTCCTATATGCTTCATGACGATTAGTGATATCACTTGAACTATACTACTATGTTTCCCCATCTGTAGTCCATACTTGATTAGCACCAGCAATATGTGGATGAGACCACAGATAACACGTCTATGTTACATTATTTGTTTGTTCTTGGACAGGGGAGAACTCGGCAATAAATGTAGAATGAAAAGCAAATCGATCTTGCGGCGCAGATTAAGGAGTGTGCATAACTAGCAAGCCACGGGTACCATCATTATTTAGAGATATCTACATTTGATGGGAGACAGCGCATATATATTCGTTTGTCGGAGTGCATTGATGTTGATTCCTGAAGAATCACAAAGTAAGATGGATAACACAAATGCATAATTTCACTATGTCCTTAAAAAACCTCATAAACTGTTACCTACAATATAGTGTGCTCTCTTTAGTACACACAGTGATATCTTTAGTACACACAGTGATATCTTTAGTACACACAGTGATATCTTTAGTACACACAGTGATATCTTTAGTACACACAGTGATATCTTTAGTATACACAGTGATATCTTTAGTACACACACTGATATCTTTAGTACACACAGTGATATCTTTAGTACACACAGTGATATCTTTAGTACACACAGTGATATCTTTAGTACACACAGTGATATCTTTAGTACACACAGTGATATCTTTAGTACACACAGTGATATCTTTAGTACACACACTGATATCTTTAGTACACACAGTGATATCTTTAGTACACACAGTGATATCTTTAGTACACACAGTGATATCTTTAGTACACACAGTGATATCTTTAGTACACACAGTGATATCTTTAGTACACACAGTGATATCTTTAGTACACACAGTGATATCTTTAGTACACACAGTGATATCTTTAGTACACACAGTGATATCTTTAGTACACACAGTGATATCTTTAGTACACACAGTGATATCTTTAGTACACACAGTGATATCTTTAGTACACACAGTGATATCTTTAGTACACACAGTGATATCTTTAGTACACACAGTGATATCTTTAGTACACACAGTGATATCTTTAGTACACACAGTGATATCTTTAGTACACACAGTGATATCTTTAGTACACACAGTGATATCTTTAGTACACACAGTGATATCTTTAGTACACACAGTGATATCTTTAGTACACACAGTGATATCTTTAGTACACACACTGATATCTTTAGTACACACAGTGATATCTTTAGTACACACAGTGATATCTTTAGTACACACAGTGATATCTTTAGTATACACAGTGATATCTTTAGTATACACAGTGATATCTTTAGTACACACAGTGATATCTTTAGTACACACAGTGATATCTTTAGTATACACTGGTATCTTTAGTACACACAGTGATATCTTTAGTACACACAGTGATATCTTTAGTACACACAGTGATATCTTTAGTACACACAGTGATATCTTTAGTATACACTGGTATCTTTAGTACACACAGTGATATCTTTAGTATACACTGGTATCTTTAGTACACACAGTGATATCTTTAGTATACACTGGTATCTTTAGTACATACTGCTATCTCTAGCACATACATTTTTCTTAAGCACATACAATGGTATCTTTTGTACACAAAGTGGTATTTTACTACACACTGGTATCTTCAGTACACACTGGTATCTTTAGTACACACACTTTTATCCTAAGTGCACACAGTGGTATCTTTAGTACACACAGTGGTATCTTTAGTACACATATCGATACCTTTAGTATACAAAAGTGGTGTCGTTAGTGCAACCAGTGGTATCTTTAGTACATAGTTGTATCTTTAGTACACAGAGATATCTTTAGTACACACAGTGGTATCTTTAGTACACAGTTGTATCTTTAGTACACATATATCGATACCTTTAGTATACACAAGTGGTGTCTTTAGTGCAACCAGTGGTATCTTTAGTACACACAGTGCTATATTTAGTACACATAGTATATCTTTAGTACACACAGTGGTCTCTTTAGTACATTCAATGGTATTTTTTAAAATTATAAACAGTTATCATAAGAACAACCATTATTATATGTAGTATACACACACTGGTAACATTAGTGCACACACTGATATTTCACCTACTCATAGTGCCTTTAGTACACAATAAAAACATGAAATTTCAGTTGTTTATTGGACAGTGATTGTTCAATTTGACCAGTATAGAATAACTATTTCTCGTTTGGTAGTTCTCTTTGGTAAATATCTAATAAATTCCAACTAGTTATCTTTGGTAAATATCTAATACAGCCAAATTAGTTATCTTTTAGTTCTCTTTGATACTTATCTAATAATGTATATCTAGTTCTCTTTGATAAAAATCGAATACAGTCTAAATAGTTCTCTGTGGTAAATATATAATACTGTACAGCTAGATCTCTTTGGTCTATTGTCAGTCACCAGGTGAATGATGGTTAATCGTATTCACACTTTGCCGTTAAGCGTAGGGGTGGGAGCTTAAGCTGTCGTTCCAAGGCCAGATGTGTCCGCGTGGTTGAATTTAGTCCATGTTTGTTCAAGGCTATATTGATGTTTTCTATCGACCGTTTTCTTGGTCTACCTTTGGCTTCAACCCCTATTTTTTTAAATGTTATATGCTCTTATTGGTATTTGGTTTGGCTTCATTCTCATCAGGTGACAAACCCATTTTAATTGCTTGTCTTTCAACATGCTCAATACATGATATTATACCAACTCTTTTCCTAATTTCTTCATTTCTTATTTTATCTAGTTTAGTAACCATTGCAGCTTTTCTTAGGTTCATCGGAGGTTCATTTCACATGTGACGATTTTCTTCTGCTGCAAAAGGCTGTTAAAGACCATAATTGACATTGGTAGCGGCGTGTTTGTATAAATATTGTAGATATTATCTGTTTTTTTTTTTAGTTCCATCTTGATCTTTGGGTGAAGTAGGAATGGTGAAAGTTGGTAGGTCACTGTGTTTGCTTTTTGGCACCTTGTTTCTATTTCTATATTTAATCTTCCATTTTCTGAAAAAATGCTGCCTAGATATTAAATTTTTTTGGCTTGTTCCACTTTGGTGTTATCAATTGTCTTCTTCTCGTTCGTAGTTTGAGAACACTTCATGTCTACACTTCAAGTCCTGTTTTCTTAATAAATGCTGCTGTATGTGAAATCTCCTCAGTGTTTCCATACATCTTTCTGTGGATATCCATCTCTTTGGGCTTGTTATATCCATTGGTGTTGAGACTTGCTAATTTTCATAACTTATGTTTTTTGTATGTTAATATTCATGTTGTACTTCTGACATGCTAATAGTAATGCATTGATGTGATTTTGTAAATTTTCCTCATTTTTGTATATTAGACGTTTGTTATCGGCAAATAGTAGTTCGTTGATTTCCTTGTTAAGTTCCTCATCAGGTTCATTTGCAATGTTTTTCTCTTTGTTGATGTGAGCTTATTTTATTATTCTGTTAATGGACGGAAGAGTACATGGGAGAGGAGAAGGGGCAGACCAAGAAGACGATGGACTGACGACATTAAAGATAACATGAATACATCGCTAGAAAATGCAAGCCACATCGCCCAAGACAGAGAGAGGTTCAGAGAGTTCAACGTTCTGGGAAGACAACGTTCTGGAAGGAATACGTCACATGACACACCATGTATATGCTGAAAAGTATAGGTGAAAGCACTTAGCATTGTCTTACTCCAGATCTTTTTTCGAAAGGTTCAGTCGTTGCATATGTTGTTCTTAACTAGCTTTGGCATTTTTTATTTATAGCTTTTACATTATCTAACAGCTGTCTTCTGATGTTATAAATTTCTAAGGTTTCCCATAGAATGTTTCTTTCTACAATGTCGAATGCCTTTTCCTGGTCTACAAATACTGTGTATAAATCTTGATTGTATTCGATTGCTTTTTCGCTCAGATGTCTCAGTGTGAAAAATGCGTCTGTACAGTTCTGAAGCCAAATTGAGAGGGACTCAGTTGTGGTTCTGCAATGTATCGCATTCTCTTTTCTAAATTATTTTTGCGTAGATTTTACCTGTATACCTTAATAAGGAGATGGTTCTATATGATTCACTCTCTCTTACTACCTTTGTTTTTCCATAGTGGTGCAATTACTGATTTTTGCCAGTCGTTTGATACTTTTATTTCTGACCAAGTTATTGTGAATAATCTGACTAACCACTGAACCCCTGTGTTTCTACACCATTTTATTGCTTCGCTTGGTATACCAACAACTCATGGTGATTTATCACTTGATTTTGGGGCTTCTTCTATTTCTTGGTTTAGTATACACCAAGTTTAGTTTATATCTGGTTCTGTAGTTTCTAGATCTTTTTGAGCGTTGGTGAGTATTATATTGTCATTGTTGAGTTTTATAATTCCTGGAAGTATTATTTCCATCTTGCTTTCCTATTTATGCTGTGCACTAAGGGTTTGCCATTTTTATCATTGATGGTTTTTATGGGATTATGGCTTTTTTCTCTCACTAGCATTGATTTAATACTATTAAAAAATTCCCTTGTGTTGGTTTTACATTGTCAGTTTAATGTTCTCCCTACTTGTTCCATGAATTAATTTTAATGAATTCTCTTTGGTATTAATCTAATATTGGTCAACTGAGCTTCTGGTGATATTCTATGTGAAAATATACCTCAAGCAATCAATCAATCAAACAATTTTCTTTCAGCTTCCTGCGGAATATAGGGTTGCAGCTGTCGATCTCCAACGGTGCTCCTGCTGCGCTTTCCTCGACATCTGCGCCCACGAGATGCCAATTTTTTGGGTTTCTTCACCCACTGCTTTTCTCCAGGTATTCCTAGTTTGTTTTTTTCGACTGTCCTCTTTCAGTGTAAAGTCCTATCAAAAGACCCCCTCGGTATGCAGTCAGACTTCTTTCTGAGGGTGTTGTTTATACATCTACTATTTATCTTTATCTCTATCAGAACTGATGTAATGGTCACAGTAAGAAAAGTTATGAAATAGCGTTATAGTACATGGTTTCCCAAAAGTGCTCAGCTATTTAGCCAATGGATGACCATTAACCGCATGACTAGCATCGTCTATTGTATTTGCTCAGAAGCAATTCCTCGACTCTCCAAGAGCATGACACCCAGTACCATATTTCCTGGTTTCTGGGTGAACCATATGAGCAATTTTTATTTAGTACCACAAGTAAGGAGTGAACTCGACACTCGAGTCTGCTGGTCGGCGGGAGAATAACTTAATATTATACCACCGTGGCTGCTAATACAAATATATACCACACGTTCTTTTCTCACAACATAATTTTCTCACAACAGATCTATAAGGATACCTTTGGCCATCTAATGCTTAGTAAACATCTGAGACATATATGGATAAATATCTGCAATTTTGATGCGTTTCTTCTGTGTTTCATACATATTTTGGAGTAGATAAGCAATGCAGACTTCACATGTGTATTAAGCAACGTAACTGAAATATTTCTCTTATAATTATCTAAAACTATCGAAATCTTTCCTGGTGGTAATATTTTCTCAAACTATATTTCTGTGATGAAATATTTGGAACAATTTTATTTTTCGTCAGTGGTAGTATAATATGGTCACGCTAAACAATATATGCAAGCTCTCTAGTTGGTAGAAGTGAACTCCAACATCCAGGTTAGAACCTTTAAGAAGTAAGAGCAGTAAGGCATCACATGCGGAAATGCCTGCTTACAAGATGAGGTGTACTTCAAGATAACAACTCAACAGTTCTCTGCTTCCATATTATTCAATAATCTAATCACAATGATAAATGACTCAGTTGCAGTAGCTAAACAAAGGATAAACTAATAGCTATTATCAATAAGACATTTTCAGTGAGCTGAAATGATATTGGCACCATCTAGGTTACTATGAGTACTGATACGACGTCATTTAAATGTTTTTCGTCAGCAAAAGCTATACAATGAATGTTTTTTTATGTGTTTGTACGTCCACGTGTGTATGTGTATTTCAAAACGTGGCAGTTGCTGTCATTCTTGACATCTGTTAGGGATGGATTCAGGTTCGCTGTATTTTCTATACAAATAAGTTGTATATGTAGAGATTGTTGCAAGGAAAACACACTAAGATGAAATGAAGTTTGTCACTTTCATAATGTCTGATATTCTTGTAACATGTGGTTGCTAGCTGCTGAGACATTGGAGAGATGATGTCCCATATGGCTTACTGCATGGTTATGATGACTTCCCATCATGCTGTTCACCGCCATCATACCACCGGCAGAAACTGAAGCAGCCATACTGGAAGCCTTTTGCAGATCAGCATATATGGCGGACGGGTGGGGAGGGGACTGCTCGTCCAATTTGGTTTGTCCAAGAGATTCAGAACTGTGTTCTTCTTTGATGTCTGAGCTAGGTGAGTTCGGATCTTGTGGCATACCAGGCTGACCTGGCATTCCAGGATGTTCTCTGTGGATAATTAATCAAGATATAATTTAATGCATGTCTCAAATTATTAATTTCAATGGCAGCTTCAGTAAAACATGCATGCAACAACATATCTATAAGTATCAGTTAAACATACACACACAAACAGGATCAGGACATTAGACAAGAAGGAAAATGGAGATTGGTTATGGGATTCAGGGTCACCACTCCCATCCTAAGCAAATAGAACATTATAGATAACATTTTGCATTATAGAAAAGTACACATGATAGCAATGAAACTGAGACTGAGACAATTCTTTGAGACTGAGGCCTCCATTTCAGTAAGTTGTATGCCTCCTCTGGCCTCTTTCAGGGAATGCCATCTCCTTTATATGGAGCCAATTAGCCGTTGGATCTGTTGTTGTGGGATCTTTCTTCCCGCAGTGCAAGAGACAACTGTCGGAGATTGGCATGAACCACGCCTCGCTGGCGGAGTCGTCTGTTGCGTTCACCCCATAAGTGTTCTATGGGGTTCGTGGCTGATGTCATGGCTTGCGACAGAATGGTCTGGATGTTGTTGTCAGAGAGTGTGCCACAAATGGGTGGGGAGTTGTGCCACATTAGGTCGAGCGTTATCCTGCAAAAATGGACCCTCGTGCAGCCAAAATTCTAAGGACGCAAGATTGAATAATTTCAGGGATGCATCGTTCGGTATTCAGGAGTCCTTCAATTTTCAGAAAGGACACTTCTTCAGATGAAGCGTATCGCTTCCCCCCCCCCCCCCACATCAGTATACCTTCTCTACCATACGGAGGAGCTTCATTAATCCTGTTCTGGGCGTATCGCTCACGGACTCTGTAAAATACTATTTTCCGTCTATCGTGTCGCTGAAGTACAATTAATGATTCATCACTAAGCCAAACCCGTCACCAGTCATTCTCAAATGGTCCATTAACGATGCTGGTTCATCCCCTTCAGTCGGTTCTATCGATGCCATTGCTTAAGAACATGACATATGTAGGGTATTTTAACCCAAAAACCAGTGTCGTGCAGCCGGTTCCTGACTGATCTGAAATTCAACGAGCTGTTGGTATTGAGTGGACTGTGGAGGACGAAGATGCTAATCCATTCCTGAGTGACGCAGCCGTTTGAAGCGGTCTTGAGTAGGTGTTGCGACTCTGGTTTTTCCACTGCGTGACCGATCTGCACTGAGCCAGTGTGATGAAATCGCCTCCAAAGGCGAATAATGGTGCTTTTAATCACATTAAAATGTCTAGCCACTACACTTTGTGAGTGTCTAGTTCGTAAGCGTCCAATGAGGATATATCATTGTTCTGAAGTGAGATGAACCAAGCTTAAGCATTGAATTTTCAATTGAATTTTTCCAGGACTGTCAATATTTAATAGGCATTCAATAATGTGGTCATAGAGTTTGTGTTCTGTGAGTTTCACGTGATTCTCATAAACCTGTCATGAGTTATTACCAGAAATCTTATTTTGACCGTGACCTCTTTCATTATCTCACGAATTATGAGGTGAGTACTATTTAGGTAATCACGAGAAGTTAATGACCTGATGAACACAGTTGATTGCTTGAATGGTGTCCAATCAGTGAATATAGTTTATAAATGTAACTCTTCATAAAATGTATAAAAGTGAAACGAACAGTATAGATAACAAGCACACATATCTACTTGTACACGAGACAGCGAAATTAACTAGATAACAGATAGAAAGAACTACTTGTACACGAGACTGCGCAATTAGCTAGATAACAAGATGATAGAACTACTTGTAAAACAGACTGCGATAATTACTAGAGAACATTCACACAGAACTACTTGCACAAGGACTGCGAAGTTAACTAGATAATAAACACAGAAACTACTTGTACAAAAGTCTTCGAAGTTAAAACCAGATAACAAGGAGACAGAACTACTTGTAAAAGATACTGCAAAGTTGTGATAAACAAAGATAGCGAGCAGACTTACCATAAATATGGGCCACGGACGTGAAGCACGTGACTAGTTCATTGTGTTGGATTTCATTAATACATATTTATATTACAAAATTACAAGCTGCAGTTTTTGGCTGATTATGCGGCTAATAATGACAGCCGCATAGACAATATGAAAAACAATAATACAATTAATCGCCTCTTGATTCAGACCCATGTGGCTCTGGCCAGCCAAGTTCCTTCAATCCGTCACTCTTCATTAATCCCGGTGACCATGATTGTAAAAGTGGTGGGCTATGCGGTTGTACATAAATTAGATTGCAGCATGACCGGGTCGTTCCACCTCATACAATTATAGTTCAGCCGTTGAGTGGGACCACAGCGCTAACAGCGCCCCCCTGCGTCAATTACGCTCCGCTGTTTACAGGGATGTTCTGACTGAGAAATGACAGAAAAATGTGGATTGGACAACGATGTCCTAGTAGGGGGCAAGATGTCTGACGTAATGTACAAATATTGGAACTGACACAAGAACAGGATGTAGTTTAGCGTACATGCGTGTATAACACCTGACAGTCGTCATTAAAAGCTAACAGAAAGTTACCAATGCCGCAGATATGACTTCGAAAAGGGGGGAGGGAGATATTAAGAAATTTTTAAAAATTTGGAGCATGTTCTCGCTTATTAATATGTTATGGTGTCCTGAAAAGGGAGCAAAAAATTGCAACGCTGTTTAACTTTCACACATGTGGTAAAAAGGTAGGTTTTTCTTCTTTTCCGATTTCAAACTCCTGCAGATTAGCAGGATGTTGTCCAGATAACGGAATGCGTTGTGTCATGGTTTGCATCAATGCTGCGATATATGCGCATTTCGCCCTGAAACATCCGACTTTAGCATGGCTGTGGGTCATTTGGATATGTTGACCCTATATGGGATGGGACAGCTAACTCAATCCCATAACTTCCTTAGTCGCCTTTTACGGCATGCTCGGAACGTAAATAATGTTGCTATTCTTTGCTCCCCTCTCGGACCCAGGCAACACACGGGCGAAAAGGTAGGTTACATGGCAGCAACCTGCCGTCGGGAAATGAAAATAACTCTTCATGTATTAAGTTATAGGAACTATTAGGTGGGTGGTCAGTTACCTTCCTTGCTGTCTTTACCTTACCCAACTCATGTATGTCATAAGAGGCGACTAAGGAAATTATGGGGGCGAAGTTGGACATCCTAACCATATAGAATCAAAGTGACCAGAAGCAATGCTGACATCGGATGTAGTAAGCCGAAATACGGAAATATCGCAATACAGTTGTAAAACATGGCACAACACTTTCTGTTTTCCAGACTACATCCTGTTAATCAGAGCTTGAGCGAGAACGAATGCACCGGAAAAAGATGGAACATGATATTCAGTAATGATAACCCCCCCCCCCCCCCCTCCCCAATATCCCATTCTAATTGATCCTCCAAACATAAATATTTATACGAACGCGAGAAATTGATAACATTTTTGGTTTAGGTAAGCTACCTCAACAAAAGACGTATGCACGGTCCTGGTTGTAACATATTATGTATCAATCAGCAGCTATATAGCTCTTACGCTCTTTTGGGTTCAAACGAATTAAAGTTGAATTGTGAATTTAGCAGACTGTGAACAGATTAAACGCGCGCCTTTCAAGTCGAGTAGTCTTTGCTATATCAGTGTTTAATCTCCTTGGAAAGTAGAGGAGATGAAAGTGCATAAATTCATATCATAAATCGTATGATTAGAATGTTCTTGGCTGTAGCTAGTCCAATATTCAGTACTTTCATTCCTTGTGCTGTGCACTATTTTCTGATCACTCTGGGCACTCATGTTCTTCTGCGTTCGTGCTTAAAGCCATGCTGATTAATGGCATGCAGAGAAATGAAATATCCTTGCCCAACCATGGACTTCGCCGGCAATGCCCTGTGTGATGTTTAAGATCAGCATCACGTACATTGGTTGAAGCAGCTATACAATGGTCACTTTGCGTATATTATTTTAATAGAATCTTTATGTGTCAAGTAAAGAAGACAGAAAACGTCGTTTCAGTTAATCTGACACTGTTTGGGAACAGCATGCAGGACTATCCCGTTGAAGGACGTGGTCCAACTGTTTTTGGTTGCCTTTTATCAGTTTACGTCATGCTTCACAGCAGCAGGAAATTCGTCAGAAATTTCGTTCCCAATTCTGGTACCGCCAATGAGCGCAAGTATCGGTAGCCTAAAACTACTCACTTGTGATTGTACAATTATCTTCTTGTTTGTCGTCACCTTTGTTTCTATTGATGATGTGGACAGATGGAACCTTCCCCCTCCCCACATTTTATCGCTAAATGAAATTGTTCAGAACTGATACGGGTCACCATTGTACCACTATAGGAGATACTTTGTAACTGATCCGTGTGCTCATATGTCACTATTTCAGCCGTTGTGTAACCGATTCTGGTCCGCATTGTACAACTATTTCTGGTGGCTTATAGATCACCAGCTTAAAGCTATGTTTTTGTTTCTACTCCTATTTTTCACAATCAATGGAGCATTTATTGTTTTTGCAAAGTTATCCAGTTCTCTTATTTCTCATTATATTCAGAGTTCACTTAGGTACAAGAATGTCGTACATGTGACAGAACTACCACAAACTCTCAGGAATGGCTTAATGTCGAGTGCAAAACGTGCACAAGCCAGGCAGACGTGAATGACAAATACGCGCCAGCAGACATAGTCTTGTACAACATTTATGAGGAACGCGTCTCTAGAAAATCCCTAAGCGATAAATAAACAAATTGACTTTCTATTTGTCATTTCGTGGGGCTCAATTGCACATTTTCATGCCGTTGCTAAGCAAAACAGAATCCAACATAGCAAACCAATCAAGTAGGTCAGAGGTCGCAATGAATAAAAGTACCTTGACTTCGATGACTTAATCTAGAGAGTTGACAGAGTAGATGAGTCGAGGCAACAGTGTGTATGCATTGATGGCTTCAATTAGGGAACGGTCACTCCTGGATGATTTAAGCGATCGTGCCCACTGCTTTTCTTTAAAGTCATATGATCCAAGTTGACTTTATTAATGGGCATGTCTGAATTGCGTGCCAAATCCTTTTCATAATTTATTTTCTGTCATAATATGAGTAGAGTTACATTCTCCAGACACTGCAAGGAGAAATAGTTTCAGTACATGGGTTATAAGCTAGACCCCTGTTTCTTAATTGTCAGTATATGGGTTATAAACTAGACTCGTGTTTCTTAACTGACAGTACATGGATTATAAACTAGACTCGTGTGTTTCTTAATTGTCAGTACATGGGTTATAAAGTAGACTAGTTTTTCTTAACATATTGATTGTCACGGACCTTCTTTCACTATATTTATACACATGTGTCTTACCGGGGCACAATGGCGAGCAATGAATATCATACGGATACCTGCCATGCATGTAGCAAGAGGCGACTGAAATAGTTTGGGGGTGGAATTGGCCGTTGTATCCGACACAGGGTGAAAGTGACACAAAAGCCATGATAACCTGGATGTGTCAGTCCGAAAGGCGCTAAGGTGTAAACTATTATATAACGAATTACAATCTCCGGACTGCATCCTGCTAATCAGCAGGAGTTTTAGAAGGAACGAAGAAGAACACAAATCTATTCACAAATCTATTTTTATGCTGTCCCTTTCCAACTTAATTGTATGATTTGGGCGCATTTTTATTTATTATTAAAACCTCTAATTTAAGGGATTCGTACCAAAATTTTAAAAATTTTAATTTTTATCTTCAGACCAAAAATTGAACAGCTTCGAAAAAAATGTTTCCGGAAACTGATGAAAATAAAATGAAGCAATTTCGTCACAAATAGTGATTTAAGAAACAAAAACAAACCAAGAATATGTTTTAACATCATACGAAAACGCAGATGGAAATACCTGGGTCACGTTTTAAGACTAGATGAAAATAGAATAAACCAACAAACCATCACGTGGACACCTGAGGGTAAAGAAAACGAGGAAGACCTAAAGCAACCCTAAAAAAACACCATACCTAAAGAAGGGGAGATAACAGGCTTCATGACCATAAAAGAACTAAAAATTATGTGAGACAATTTAGCAGCCCTTGCCATTCTTCTAGCACGTTTTTGTTGAACAGCAGCATTTCTGAGGTTGTTTGCAGCAGCTACATCAATCCTGATTATGTGATGCTAGTTGGAGCTGTCCTGTGTGTAATAACACACGGATCTATACCTACATTCCCTGCCCAAGGCAGATGTTTCGGTCAATTAACGCAAATAAATGGCGACACAACGCATGTCCATTCTCTTGACTACATCATGTTGGAAATCTAGTAGGATCATGGTCCTGCTACAAGGGAGACCCAACGAGAGTTCGAGAATGAACGCTGAAGAAGAATACCTACATTGAAATGAATCAATGATGTCTTAAAGTAGCTCTTCTGTTGGTTATATGAAAAATAACTAGCCATGAATAGATACAAAAAATATAGATTACCACAAATTCTCAGGAATGGCGTCTAATAACTCTATTTTTAAAACTCGTTACATAAAAAGTAAATCTCTAGATTATAGCAATGGTAGAAATCATATCCACACCAAAAAGGAAGAGGGAACTTGAACAACAAAGGGGGGGGGGTGTGGAACATGAATAAGGGAGAGAGACTTGAATAACAGAGAGGATGGAAATTGAACAACAAGAGATAGATAGAGCAGTGGCGTACCGAGGGTGGTGCTGGGGCTGCGGACGCACCGGGCATCAAGGCTTGAGGCGGATCAAAATGCCC
Organism: Meghimatium bilineatum; assembly: GCA_034231615.1. Lineage (NCBI taxonomy): Eukaryota > Metazoa > Mollusca > Gastropoda > Stylommatophora > Philomycidae > Meghimatium > Meghimatium bilineatum. Next base: position 44,723,357 of record CM067322.1, on the reverse strand, counting down.
CTCAAAATAATTAAAACTTTGAAATGTGGTGTAAGTGCCTTTGCCGTGACAAAGTTGATGCCCCATACCGTTAAAAAGTAACATTTCTCCTTATTGTTAAGCCCATGTATTTGGCAATTAGGTAATAACACATTTTTGGCACATTATTATAAAACAACAAAATTAAAATTAATCAATAAGTAGAACTAGTTCCTCTCGCAAGAAGACACTCCCACAGTTTACTTCAAAATTATATTTTAGCATGTAAGAAAAACGAAAAATAAGTTTCAGTTTCGAACGTCAATCCATTCAGTCGTTCATTTAGCACTGTAAAAGTCCGTTGTAGGCAGTCTTTGAGTTCGATGACAAATCAAGTTTATTTCTAGCATTCTAGCGTTGAATGCTATCATTCAACGACAACGATTCTATCATCGATAAAATCAAACATTTGAATCAAATTTTAAATTTTGGCAGGCACAATCAGGCTCGTGTTTCAGCGCGTCATAAAGTCCTATCACCTAACTATAACCAGTGAAGAAATCAGATAGTGAAAAAGTGTAAAAAGTGTTGTGTACAAGTGCATTCTGGATATTAGAAAAAAATCATTAACTGTGAGCTAATTTTAAAGAATTTAAAGAAATTTAAAGTGAACTAGAATTTAAAGAAAAGGCCTTTAAAGAAAAGAACAAATGCCTTTAGAATTACTTGCCTTCATTCAGAAACATAAAAAAAAAATTCAATCAGAAAAGTGCATTTTAATTAAACATTTTAACATTTATTTCTGTCTTTGTTAAACGTGGATAAAATCGATGATAATAATTAACTTGTAAAATTTTAATCGCATATTCTTGTTTAAAAAAATCAATTTCGGGGGCGGGGGTGGGGGGCATCAAAATCTTCATCGCACCGGGCAGCACTTACCCTAGGTACGCCACTGAGATAGAGACAACTTGAACAACAAGGCTGATGTAACTTGAACAACAGGGCAGAGAAATTGAACAACACAGAAGAGAAAACTTGAACAAGGGAGTGGAAACTTGAACAACAAGGGAAATTTTACTTAGATAACAAGTGAGAAGGATTTTGAACAAATGATAGGAAGCTCGAACAATGACTAGAAAACTTGACCAACACGGGAGAGAAAACGTGAACAACAAGCGTGGGGGGGGGGGGGGACTTGAACAATAAGTGAGTGTAGGTTTGAACAACATGGACTAGGGAACAACAAGAGTGATTAAACTTGAACAACCAGTGGAGGGGAGGTGGAGCTTAAATAAGGTGGAGATAAGCTTGAACAACAAGGAAGTTGTAATGTGAACAACAAGGGAAAGAGAGAGAGCTTGAGCAACAAGAGAAATGTTACTTGAGCAACAAGTGAGAGAAAACTTAACAATGGCGAGGGAACATTAAAAACAAGAGAGAGAGAGAGAGAGAGAGAGAGAACTTGAACAAACAAGAGAGATGGTACTTGGGCATAAAGGGAGAGGGAACGAACAATAATGCAGGGGGAACTTGAACAAATAGGGGGAGGGAAAATATAAAGGTTCTTATATATTACAGAACATTTAGCTAATTCCTTAACGAGACGGAACAAGACCCATGACTGGTGATCTGCCACTCATATCGTAAATGAGGACTATGATGGTTTAGTAGTGGAGATGCATGCCCGATCACAGAGGTCAACGTTACCCAAATACTCTGCTGACGCTGAAATGCGTCAGTATGAAATGAGCAAATATTGCAGCAGAACTGCAAAAAATTCCATAACAATACATTTCGTTAAACGGACTTTGTGATGAATTTGAGAACTAAAACAGAGGACATTAAAAACCTACAGGTACCTCCCACCAATGTGAGATTACATTAACGGCCAGGTTAGCGGTTCACAAAAGCAAGCAGTTGCTTGTATTAGGTTCAGATCGTACCTGTCCCCGGACTCTATGAGATAGCCACATCATTTATCTTATTCTTGGAAGAAACAAAAGTAAAACTCTTCTCAAGTGACAGATCGATACAGCGATATATAAATGTGCATGGATTGACTTGGTTAACATTCAAAGAGAAGATTAGACTAAGTTACATGAAAAGTTGAAACTACGCCGCAGGTATCTTACTGGGGCTAGAGAGGGAGTGAAGAACAATAATACTATAATATGCCCTGTACGACGTCAGAAGCTATTAAGAAGGTATATGTAGAATTGGATAATCCATCTTGTAGACGTTTAAGTGATAAAAATGTCACGGTTAAATCAGGTGAAAGTGTGCAGATATTCAGCAATGATGTTAGACCAATAGATATCGCAGTAATGATGTTACTTCAAAAGATATGGCAATAATGATGTTACATCAACATATATTACATCAATTATGTTGCATCAGATACCGCATCAATGACATTACAGCAAACGATAGTGGATCAATGATGGTATACCAACAGATAGCGTAATAAGGAAGTTGTATGGCATTATGACCAGTTGGTCATTAAGCGCGCGCGCGCACACACACACACACACAAAACAGCATTCCATTGAGCATTAAAATCTGAGAAGCTGTTGTTTGTTTCTGTTTCTCTCCTGGCGTGTGTTCCTAGCCCAGGTGCTTATAATACTTATGTGAAGAACGTGCCCTGCCCATTTTGCATTAACTCCCATCTCGGTTCCGTTGATGTAGTCAAAGGGAAAGGCACTGCCGATATACTTGGAATTAAGCAGAACTGCAGGTTATGTCTGAGCAAGATCAGATACAACCATCAACTGCCTTAGGGCCACACCATTCGGATTTTTAAATGAGGGTATGCTCCCTTTGTATATAGTACTCCCGTACCGTACTAGCCTACTTAGAGTTGGTTTGATGACGACGGGCTCCAGTGAAGACCTGTGGACTGATGACATAGAAGGCTGATTTTTATTATTGCCGTGTCTTTCATTGGTCGACCTTGGCTACTTTTTAGATCCGTCCAGCGAGGCAACACACACAATTCATAACACACCCGGCGAAGCTATTCACGGTCGGTCATGCTTCTTAAGATGCATCACCATCATCATCAGGTGCTATGCCGGCTGGCGTAGGCGATAATGGCTTTCCACAGCTCTCTATCTCCAGTATTATGTATCAGGATCGTTGTTGTTTCCCTGCCATGCCAGGTTGCTAAACTGTCTAATATTTTCTCACGTTATCGCCCTCTGTCTCTGTTGCCTTCACTCTTGCCTATTGTGACTATTTTCTGCAAACCTCTTTATCTCATAACGTGGCCAAAAAATGAAGATGGTCTTTCTTATTATATTACCTAATAAACTCCGCCCCACATTTGACCCTTTCAACACCTCCACATTAGTTTTCCTGGCAGGCCATGTATTCTGAGTATTCTTCTGTAGAACCACATCTCTACTTCCTCTAATTTGACACTTTCCTGTTTGTCTATTAGCCAAGAATCCCATCCATATATGAGATACATACATTTTATTAAAATGTGTTTTGTGTGTTCACGTTTCTTGATAAGATCCAATGGTCGCAACTTCGAAAACATTTGTGTTATCATTTATATTTATTATTGTACTTACTTTTAAATGTTTTTTCCGGAAAGCAAATCTAATATTTTTTTTTACCTATTCTTCTGATATCACTTTTAGTTTGTGTTACAGTGGCCCATTTTCATTTTTGATCAGATAATTTTAGTTCTTTTATTCTGTTTTACATGTACTATACTTCCTTATTATGGTTCTGACTTGTACTTCTTATTGAGTTTCTTGTGTACGTATGATTAATGAACTATTACCCTATTATAGTAGTTAAGTCGTTTGCTTTGTGCTCTAGAGGTGGGGGACTCAAATCACGCTCGCGACGGCCTGTTTACAAAGTTGATTGTTTCAGATATCTCTGGAAATTATAATTGAAGCTACGGAGTTATGTGCTGCGAGATGGTACTCGCGGCAGACTGCTTACCATTTCATTGAGAGGGATAGAATATATATGGGGTAAACGGAGTTCAATATAATATATTCAATCGTCTACGTTATTTTATCCCTGTATTATATATATATATATATATATATATATATATATAATACAGGGATAAAATATAATATATATATATATATATATATATATATATATATATATATATATTTGCAAGGCACACATCTCAAAGAATATAACTTTCCAGGGGTGCAAAGGGAACGCATTGCTCTAGGCGGACCCAGGGTTAGCAGATAACCAAGATCCCAAATGTACCTCCACGCGGTGCACCCTGGAAACAGAAATACAGCAGCTCGAGATGGTTCTGGCCAAATCATTTGGGGATCGTGTCCGAATGTGGAGGTACCAGATGGAAAGAGATTTGACTGCATAAGAGACAGACAACATCTCCGACACCATGTGCATCACCACATATAGCGACACTGTCGACATACAGTGACGCTGAACATTGGAGGGGCGGCCAATGTAAAAGGTACGTGGAGATTGATTGCATGTCGAGAGGCTAATAGATGTCATACTGAGTACAATGGCACAATGAAAGGCAGAACAGCGCTAGAGGGCAGCGCGAACTACAAATAGAAAGGAAAAAGTTCCTAGGAAAGAGGAACTACAAACTCTGTTAGCTCGAGACGAGCTTCTAGTTACCTGTGCTCCTTATTGGCAGAGACCCATGCCCAATCATGGGCTTTCGGAAAAGCAAGAAGACCCAACCCAACTCTAACGTCGAGTCTTCCTAAACCGGAAATAAGCTCGCGAAGAGAAAGGGATCCGTACCCGATGGGCTTAGGCAGAAAAGTGACAACGATGGCAGCCCTGGCCCAACTCTACTGTCAAGTTTTCCTAAACCGGAAATACACTTGCAGAGAAAAAGGGTTCAGTACCTGATGGGCTCAGGCACAAAAGGGACAACGATATTAGCCCTGGCCCAACTCTACTGTCAAGCTTCCTATACCGGAAACACACTTGCAGATAGAAAGGGTTCAGTACCTGATGGGCTCAGGCGCTATTGGGACATGGTTGCTCAGCTCGAGAACGCCTTGCTCTCAAACGCGTGGTGTGAGACTCGAGACTTGGACGAGGGGTTCATGATGTCGGTGAACGACGCCTCGGGTAGGAGGGCGAACGAGCCAGGGTCCAACTTTTCTGGGGAGTTCTTCCTCTTACGGAACCAAGTTCGCGGATGAGAAACGGTTCAGTACTCGATGGGCACAGGCACAGTTTGTCCAAAATGCACGAGATGAGTTCATAGATGGTGGAACACCTCGTACCAGATAGACGCGCTCGACTAGCGTCTTAGCGAAGAGGCACTACACACCAGCGTGCCCGGCGACAGATAGACAGGCTGTCACGGACTAGGGACCAAACCCGAAATAAAGGAATGACGAAAAGGGATGTGCTGGACCTCGGACATCCTGACCACAAGTGGCCAACCGGGGTGCAAAAAATCACAGTTTTACTGTGGAACTTGCAGCACAACGTACTTCACGCTCCCTGGCGGAAATCACACGAAAAATTTGTTGTGGTTATTTGAGAGCGAACGCTGAAGAAGAAGAAGAAGAAGTTTCCAATTTCCAAGACGCAAATACACAGATAGAACCAAGGCCAAATTCAATCCAAGACACACGGGACTATTAAAATTCATCATCATTATCAAGTGTCGTTTCCGCAACGAAGGTTGGCAGCAACAGATCTCCAATATTCCATGTCTCTTGTTTTTGTTGTGCACTCTGCTAGACTGTAACATGTCCATCTTGTAATGTTACTCTCCCACTTGTATCTATGTCTACATCTTGATCGCTTCCCTTTAACTTTACCCTCAAGTAAGGTCTTCAATAAGGTGTCATGTCTTTTAATGTCGTTCAAAATATTTGATTTTCCTGATCTTTATTTCTCTTAGTAATTCTTTCTTCATATTAAGTGTTTTTAGCACTTCTTTATTTGTTTTCTTCACTTTCCATGATGTTCTACCTATTCTCCTAATACCCACATATCAAAAGCATCAATTCTGTCTTCTAATTGTTTATTTAGTGTCCATGTTTCTGAGCCATACATTAATATAGAAAAGATGTAACATTGTATAATTTTTATTTTTAACTTGTTTGTAATTTGTATAGATGTTACTATTTTTCTAATGTCATTGAAGGTATTTTTAACCATTACTATTCTCCTTTTAACTTGTTTCACATCTGCCATCATTTATGACTGTGTCCAAGATATTGATGTTTTACCTGTTTCAGTTTCTCTCCATGTAGTGTTCATGTTTAGCTCTTGTTCTTCTGTGTCTTTGCTGGTTATCATGTTTTTTTGTGTGGATATTTATATCCAGTCCGTATTCTTACTTGCTTTATTGACTTGATCTATTATTCTTTGTAGTTCATGTTCACTTTCTGCTAAATGAACAGTGTCATCTGCATATCTCAGGTTGTTTATTATTTTCCCACTTTATTTACAATCTTGAGTCCTGGCATTTCATCTATATTTTAAAAGATATTCTCTGTGTAGGTATAAAATAGGTTTGGTGAGAAAATGCATCCGTGTCTTACCCCTCTTCTTATTTCTATGTGTGGTGAGTAGCTATTTTCACACCTTATTGATGCAGTCTGTACCTAGTATATATTTCTAATCAATCTGATGTCTTTTCCATCTATGTCTATTTCTTGAAGACATTTGATTAATTTTTCATGTCAAAGGCCTTGCTGTAGTCTATGAAGCAAATATAGATACTTTTGTGGACGTCTATATATTTATCTATCACTAGTCGGATATTCAGTATAGCATCTTTGGTTCCTTTGTTTTTCCTAAAACCGACTTGTTCGTCACCGACCTCAGTGTCTATTTTGTTTTTAATTCTTTAATGTATTATCTTGAGGAGTATTTTAGTTAAATTACTCGTTAGACTTATTGTTCTATATTGTGTACAGTCCACAGCCTTAGTCTTCTTAGGAAGTGGTATGAATATTGATGATGTTAGGTCTTTAAGTATGTGGCTTGTTTCATATATGTCATTGCAAAGTTCTGTAATAACATCCACACCAAAATCATTTAGAGTTTGTATTATGTCTGCTGTTATGTTGTCTTTCCACATTTTATTGATTTTACTGCTTTTTCTCCTTCTGTTTTCAGTATTTTTGGTCCATCATTGTTGTGTATTGTTGGTTTTTTGTTCCGTTGTTCGTCAGTTCTGTCGCATCATATGCCCATCTTGTACATATTCTGTTTTATCAAATATTATTTGTCAATTTTTATCTTTAATGCAGCCACCTCCATTTATAGGATTTTCTTACTTGTGATCAGCCGTATCTCCTTATGCATTCATTTTGTCTTCTGTTGTATGGACATCTTCTCTATTTCACTGCATTTTGTTTCTAGTCATTGTTTTTTCGCTGTTCTGCACATGTTGCGTATGTCCTTGTCTATAATTGAGTATTTTGGGGTATTTTTTAGCTTTCTTTCGGACATTTTCTCTAATATTTCATCTATCATCCATGCTTGTTTGTTCTTGGCTTTTCTTATTGGTAAATTTTCATTTGATGTTTGAATACTTTTCCGTGTTAAAGAATATCAAAATTAGACACATATTTATAAATAAGAATAAGAAGAATTCACGTTTATGCACAAGATCACACAATCATAAACAGGACAGATATTCATGGGCAGTTCATAAATTGTCAACAGTTTTTGAATATTTCAATTATGCCACATTTTAAATCTCTCTCTCCCCCCCCACACACTCACACATTAGAAAAATATTTAGAAAAAAAAGAACAAATTACATGATTTATATTTTATTTTTAGAAAAATGTTTCCAAATATTTAAATGGTATAATAAAACATTATTGTTTACGTCAACGTTTGTCATACACCCCCTTCCCCTTAACACTTGTCTAGGCATACCCTAACCTTAATTATTGTTTATAGATAGCCACATAGATATGTTATGTGTATTTGTACATATATATATATATATATATATATATATATATATATATATATATATATATATATATATATATATATATATATATGTGTGTGTGTGTGTGTTGTGTGTATATGGGCATTCATCTATTGAACATACAATTTTAATAATAAATTGAGGAAACGAAACACTAACAAAGGTAGAGAGATGTAAATGAAGGCACAAATTTACAAAATATGGTATAGTAATGTGCAATTGACAAATAAGAATAGAAAATAACTAAATGTTGACATACATAAACACCAAGACATAATGCAAATATACAGAAATCTATTAATTTCCAAAATAATTACTAATGAGCTTGTACAAAAACAAACAATTGCAAAAATCAGTAAAATATGGGGGTAGAGATTATTTAAAAGAAGTGGATAGATCAAACAAATCGGTGATTAATCGGTTCATACCATGTGATTGGAGGACTCCCATATGACAAATGAGCCGATATTCCAAAGACTTACGTTGCCGATAATCAGAATAGCAACGTAACAAACCAGTTACAGAAACATCACAGCTACCATGATGTGAAAGGCTGTTGAAATGCTTGGCCACTGGGGTGTCACGATGATTCGTGATATCTCTTAAATGTTCAGCGAATGTCAGGATGAACGGAGTGACAGGAACCTTCGTGATCTCTTGATACATTCCAGTCTGCGCATCTCTGTAGGTCACCCTGGAACTGTTCCTTGTCCCCGGAATTGTTTGACTTGCCCTTTTGTTATTCTAACTCCAACGCTCCAGTTCCCTATGTCCCATTTCGACATTCAAGACTCGTTCTCGTGTTTGTCCTGTAATTTAATATACTCTATCATATATAAGCGTTGTAAAATGAAGTATATTGGTGACAGATTCGCCGAACATTTACGAGCTATCACAAAGCATCGTGATCCCTGGTGGCCAACCATTGGTGTGTTACGTCGCTAATCTAGTGACCAGCAACGTCAGTCTTTGAAATATCGGATCATTTGTCATATGGGAGTCTCCAACGACACGTCACGAACCTTAATCATCGATTTATTTGATCTACTCACATCTTTTTACTAGCTTCTACTCCCGTATTTTACTGATCCTTGCAACTGTTTATTAACAATTGTTTATTTCTGTACACGCTCTGTGTATACGCTTTGTTCTGTGTGTTTGCATCATGTCTTTGTTATTTATGTATATCAACATGTGATTATTTTGTATTCCCATCTGCCAATTGCACATTACTATACCTTATTGTATAATTTTTTTCTTCATTTACATATCTCTACCTTTGTTAGGGTTTCGTCCTCAAATTGTTATTATAATTATTTGTTAAATAGATGAGTTCAATATATATGTATTTGAACATGCATATTATATTACATGTTGATGTATCCATACAACTACTTTGGGTCACACACGTGTGTGTGTGTACATATGAATGTGGTATATGATTGTGTAATGCATGAATGTTTATAGTAAAAACATGTATATATCTCTTTGCATGCGAATGTTCATGTTAATACATGTATTTATGTGAGAAAATGTTTATGTGAATGCAAGTATATATGTTTATGTTAGTGCTTGTATATAGTATTGCATGTCTCCGTTACGTAAGTAAATTCATTTCAGTTGTGGCTCCCCTCTCTGTGCATTGCAGTTGATGCTAGCTGGTGCAGTCGTCCATGTAGTCTTTGCTTTGTTTCGTTGCTGGACAGTATTTTGCATTTATTTTCCAACATTTTGCTCTTCAGCATGGATTATAGGTCAGTTTGATCTCTATCGGATTGAGACAACCAACTCCACCACCCAAAACCTCATTATTCGTTCTTATTAGCAGGTCAGTGTGTTGATATGATTTGTATTATTTTTCACAGAACTTGTTTTTCCATGAAATCAGCGTATCCATCTGTCAAAACGTCATCTGATAGCTTTTGATCTATCGAAAAATATCGGCAGTACCTCTTTTTTGGAATTAGTAATAAAAGTTGTAGTTATTTTCACAGTGTGGCGATGAATATTTGTGGGGAAAAATATTAGAGCCCGATTGGATGAAAATTGAAGACAGTCACCAACTGACGATTTCAGGCGTATAAAAAAGTCACTTAAAAGTTAAATTACTCATTTCATCCTTCAAATAAGAGGGACAAAATAAGTCTGAAAAAAACCCATAAAGGACAGTGCTGCTTCACGAAATGGCAACATCTGTCTTTGTATAATTTTCAATTACACAATCATGGGTTATCAAACCGTAAAGTTGTATGCAAAAATCCGTGTTCATTCGTATAGGTTTTTTGAGGTAATACGAAAAGTTTAGGACCAAGCCTTTTAGATCAGACTATTAGAAATAGAACAAACATATAAGTATGTGTAGAACTAAAGATGCAGCCGTGTGTTCTATAGGTAGCAAATATGTGTGATACATGTAACAGAATTGGACGAGAAAAAGATATTATGTGTAGAGACTGTATCAGAACGTGACCAGGACAAGATATTATATGTAATAATTGTAACAGAACATGACGATAAAAATGCATTATGAATTATAATTACTGAAGATTTGATTAAAAATTGATGATCACCGAAGAAGAAGATTAAAAAGTACATTTTTTCTCACCTATCTTTAGCCTCGGCCGCTCTATCTCTCTGCCTCCGATTCTTGAACCAGTTACTAACTTGAGTTGTGGTCAAACCTGTAGCCTCTGCTAACTCCCGTTTCTCTCTTGGGGATGGGTAGGGATTGTGTGAGTACCATTCCCGTAAGACAGTTCTAGACTTCTCCTTGAAGCAATAACTTGTTTCTTCTCCGTCCCAGATAGTTCTAGGGAGAGGAAATTTCCGCCTCACTCTATATTTACCAACAGCTCCCAACGGTCTTCCTCGAAGCTTTTCTGCCTCAACGTAATGTGCCTTCAGCCATAAGGCCTGAAGTTTTGGATGATTATGCGGGGAAAATTGATTGTTTTCCAAGATTTTGTACAGTTCCTTGAAGTTTCCTCTATGAAACGCAACCACTGCTTTTGCCTTGAGAACGCTTTCATTTTTATGAAGGTGCTCACATGCTGGTAGAGACCACAGGAAGCGAGCAAGGCGGTCGATGTTTCCACCTTGCTGAAGTACCTCGCAGACACAAGCCACCTGCTCCTGGGTAAAACCAAACGAAGGAAGCATTGAACTACCACCTCCTGAGGGGGATCCCCCAACATTAGTTCCTGTCTGGTCGTGGAGCATGGGGACACTACTAAATGGCCGGACAGAGGCCCCGTTGTCTGACCGGAAAACTGCCGAAGAAAAAAACAATAGAATGGCATTTATATGTGAATGTTAGGTCTATGTACTAAAAAATATGATTCAAAAATGCAAATTAGGTCTATGTACACAAAATAGGAGATTCATAAGTGCATATTATGTTTATTTCTTCTTCTTCTTACGGTCTGTGACGTGCGACGTTGGTTAGCTTATCTTTTCACAGCATTCGATTTCGTCTGTGGTAAATCATTACAGATACCGAGAATCTCCCACGCAACAAAACCAAGCATCTTCTCTCACTTGGCCTTCCACTACCCCTCATCTATGTACATTAAATATAATATTCATATTCTAATATTTACAAGTGTGAATTTGGTATATGCACATAAAATGTGATATACCAGTAAATAAATATCCAAACACTCGACATCACAGACCTTACAGCAACAAATGACATGAAAAAAATCTCTCATTGATATAGAGCCCATGAGGTTGAACATCGACATTGTTGCCGTGCAGGAAACTCGTCTTCCTAATAAGGAATCAGTTACAGAAAGATACTACACTTTTTTCTGACAGGAACTAAATTTAGATAAACCTTGACTGTACGAATAAACGTAGGCTGTATAAAAAATGTTGAAACATTAATCTAACTAGTACAAATAATGAAGTTATATAGATCTAACTCATGCAGACAATATAAATCTAACCCATGTAAACAATGCATAAACGTAAATCTAATCCATGTAAACAACGAAGATACATAACTATAACTCTCACAAGTAATGATGATACATAAATCTAGCTCGTGCAAATTATGAGGATTCAGAAATCTAACGCAACAATGAAAATACAAAAAAATGTAGTTTGCGTAAACAATAAAGATATATAAATCTATCTCGTGCAAACAATGCAAAAACATAAATCTAACGCTGGCAAAAAAATGCAGAAACATAAAGCTAATCCATACAACCAACGAAGGAACATAAATCTCAAATAGGGCTCATTAGCCATCTACGAACTATTATGTCATAATTGTAACTGAATTTTCAAAAGTAGATGTAAAAATGGTCATCATCACTTGTGATGGACAAGCACACAACATAAATCTAATGCATGCAAACAATGAAGATTCCTACCGGTAAGTCTAACTCGTCCAAACAATACAGAAACATAAATCGAACCCATGCAAAAAATAATTGTATTTCCTAGGCGAATGATGGTTGATAGTATCCACACTTGCCGTTAAGCAAGGTGACGAGAGCCTCAGTTGTTCCGAGGCCTGATTTGTCGTCCTGGTTGCATTGAGTCCATGTTTGTTCAATGTTATCTTGATTTGGCTTTGTGCTTTATGTCCAGATATTCTTTTGTTATTTGCTCTTGTATTTTGTATGGATTTATTCTTAAAGCTAACCAAAGCATTTGACCTAACTCGTGCAAACAACGAAGATAGATACATTTAACTGGTGCAAACAAAGAAGATATCTATACATAAGATCTTCTTAATAAGGACAGTAGAATGTATACTTCTTAATAAGGACAAAAAGAGAGAGAACCCGTACTCACCATGTATCAGTTAATCAAAACTCACACAGACAACACACACCAAGAACATCAACAAACACACATACACAAATATAACAGTAAATGCATTAGACTAGTTCAGAAATGTACCACAGTTTTGTGTCGGCTGACGATACTGACCTGACCTTATTTAGTGCGAGACTCACAAATATTTTGTATATGTTTAGTCTTCTAGAGATGCAACTGTGTTATATATTTGTAGATTTATAGAAGTGTGAAAATATGTATTCACTACACAAAACTGAAGTCCAACAGGTAAAGCTTGAAACGAGGAAATATAGTTTTCTAAAGTTTCTATTAAATTGGCCGAAATGATAGAAAATGGTCTATACAATTTACTATACATGTGAACGCAAGTTGTGCCGTCCAATATAACCAAAGTTAACAATTGACAATTTCGCACTAGAGGACGTAACAAATCTTAAGTATTTGGTCACAAACATAAATAGCCCAGGAGACTGAGCTATAAAATCCAGAGAATAGCAATGACGACATTGAAACTCGCGCAGATGAAAAATCTTGGTAAGGTACCAGCAGCATAGCCAAACTATGTATGATCAGAACATGCGTATTTCCAGTGGCAATATACAGTTGTGAGGTATGGACATTAAATAAAACAAAAGCAAAAAGAATCGATGCTTTCGAAATGAGGTGTTACAGAAGAATTTTACTAATACTATGGACAAATCAAGAAGTGTTAAGATATGTAAACGTCGAGAGGGATGGTTCATTAACAAGATCCTCACAAGAAAGTTGTGGTTTTTTTGGGGTCGTATAAAGATAAATAAAAGCATGGAAAGATTAACTGCTGAAGGCAGAGTTATCGGCAACAGGGGAAGAGGGCGCCAAAGACGACGACTGTGCAGTGATATATCAGATAGTTTAAATATGTCTCTAGCTTCGGCAGACCAACTCGCCCAGAATCGCGGATTGTTTTGTTCAGAGAAACCATAAGGAAGACATATGTATATATATATATATATATAGCTGTTTCAAAGCGCATGACGGTCCGGTCCTTGAGAATCACGACTTCATGGTCGTTACCCTGAATATCCTTAGCGCTCCGATGACCTGTGCCATTGATGTGGTCGGCAACATGAGTACCGATTGGCTTTTAATGTTATACATATGTTCGTAGAATCAGTCTGTACACCTTCTTCCAGTCTCACCTATAAACGACATGGTGCAACGTTTGCAGATGATGGGATAGATGCCGTTGCGGAACACACAGGTGAAACGCTCTTCAATGGTGAATGTGACTGAGAAATGTTACAGACCGAGTCTGGATGACATAGGCACAGATGTAGCATCTTTTGCGTTTGCAGTTGATAGTGTCAAAATAATTAGAGGCGTCAGGCTTGAGATAACTCTGGATCAATAAATCCCTGAGGTTCTTGTCACCTCTTTAGCAAACCCGAGGAAATGCTGGTGGATCAAAGAACAATTCCTACATCTTGAGATTCGACCAGAGAATAATATGTTGTCGGAGGAGAACGAATAGCAGCGCTAGGGGGGGGGGGTAGAAAATGAGAACATGTTTGACCCTGTCCGATGAAGAGGACATCCAATTGTTCAAGGGGATATCCTGGAGGGGAAGGCTGCACATACGAAACATGCTACACCTGAGGGCCCTGTTAGAGTATAGGCCACAATGGAAGAAACCTATCATCTCACATGCTTTCTCTACGCGTGCCTGGAGACAGATATAGAGGCTGTCACAGGCTAAGGGTAGCCCACCCGAATTGTCAAGGCATGCCGAAATCGGATGTGCTAGGCCTACAAGGCGCATAACGGTGGCACAACATAATCACGCTCCCCGCGGAAACCGCACGGATATCCGTGATGGTTACAATGGAGCGAACGAAAAACAAACAAACAAACATGCTTTCTCAAGAAAATTCTCATCACCACTATACAGACGCCGGAGACGGAGAAATTGAGAGAATGGAAGAGAATCGAGACAGGCAGCTTGTTGAGAGTACGCGTGCAGGAAGAAACCTATGGGAATCAGTCGGTTTGTAATGTGTGTATCAAGGAAGATCATATGGGCGGTAAAGATCTCGGATGTGAACTTGATGGCTGGGTGGAAGTTATCGAAGAAGTATATGAAGTGTGACATCAACCTCAGACAAATCAATGATGCATCTATATAGAACATCAATGGGAAGGGCTAACACTACTAGGATTCCAGTGTTGTTTCACCTCTGATCTAGTTTAAACCCTTCCCGGTTATCTCCACATTTAGCTGTGCCATATGTAAGTCAATAGTGCCATGTTTGCACTTTGTTTTGTTGTACATGTAGTCTTGTTGCACATTTTTCGAGTTTTTGTTTCAAATGTTGATTTGTGTGTGCTATTATGTGTGTTTCCAATCATTAGAGAAACTTCATTACCATGCACCAAGCGTTGCCTTTTGTATTTGTGTATTCTTCTAGAGATGCAACTAGTGTATATTTTTAGTCTTCTAGAGAAAGAATTAGTGTTTTCAAAGCTTCCAGAGATTCAACTTGTGTTTTCAAAGCTTCTAGAGATGCAACTTGTGTTTTTTAAACTCGGGAGCCTGTCTAAATACACATTTTAGATCACACTCGTGGGCTGGACAGACATGGAATAACGGGCCAAACTGTGAACTCGGGCCGTATTTACATAACAATGACCTAAATTATGTTTCTGGTGACATTTAAATCAACGTTCATCTAAAAATGAATGTTACTACTTCACTTTCGAACATTTCCCGTTTCATTTTTACAGCATCACAATATTCCCTTTCTTGCATTAGAGGAAAGAGTTTTCATAAACATATTAAAGTAGAAATAAACATGAAATCGATGTCGATATCAGAATGAAGGGCGTATCAATGCTAAGTACTGTCACATCAAAAACCATGAGATCTGTATCTCTGAACACATGCAGAATCCTTGCGAAGTGTTAGACCAACGGGTAAGGCACTTTACTCAGTGAGATAAGAATCTACAGGTAGTTCGTAGACAATTGACTCTTTGTTGTTATTTCTTTCATCTTGAACTGTCGGTTTGATCTTGTCTGTCTGGGAATTTCAGTTTCCGTACACTGTCTGGCACACACACATATTTCTATAATTATCATCCTGTGCCGTGTCGAGTGGCGTATATATCTTTGATGTCCACAACATTTTATCTGTAGTACTGTGTATACTGCTGACTTTCTACCATGCCACGATGTTAAAATCCATCTCCTCTCTCTTTGCTGTGCACTGACATTGTCTCTTGAATTTCTTCAGTTGGAATATTGTATTTCAGACATCTTGGTATCAAAAGATGTGAATTCAGATATATAGAAATATGTATACGAATTTCTTGTGGTGTTAATCTCTCTCAGTACATTTTCCTTGTTCTTCTATCTGGCCATGCAATTCTCAGCGTTCTTCTAAATAAAACTTATCTTTGTGACATCTAGTTTCCTACCTATTTGTTTATTTATTGCCCATGATTCGCTTCCATATTATAGAACTGACTCGATACCTCATTGAAAATTCTTTATCTTACTTCTTTGGCAGAAACATATTGCACGGGATGATTATCATCACCATCCCCGACCACATCATCATCTTGTTGCGAAGCGAACTACTTTGCAAGCATATGCCCTATCTTTTGGTGCTAATTCCAATTTTTTTCCCTTTAATTTTCTGTATGTAATAAATATCTTCATAAAAATAGGTTTTTTAAAATGTGTGGTTGTGTTTGAAACTAGTTGTGAATATAGTTTCAAGAAATATATATTTGGAATACAAGTCATAACACAGGAATGCTTAGTGTGAATCGCAGAAGTATTGACACGAATAATAACACAGGACCAACGTTTCCAAATGAAACATGAAAGTAGATGAGCTCGTCTGGGGTTTGTCAATATGTTTAAATATACTGTTAAAAAAAGGGCTGCACATTAGCATTGTTTAGTGCATGTCACCATATACTCGAGACAACCAAATAGGAAACCATATTAAAGGCATTGTTCATGATAAAAACAAGATTTTCAGTCGCACACCATATTCAGGCTGGTTTTTATCAAATCGCATACAAAAATCGTGCTTTTTAAGTTATAGTGAACTTTAAGAAATTCTTCAAATCAGAAGAAGTAATTTCCCCCCTTTCTTTTACACATCTTGTTAAGAGGAAAATAGAGTACACCGAGACAACAGTCAAGGCAAGAGAAACATGGTCACACAACGATGGACAGAGAAAGAGAGCAAAAGAGATGGACAGAGAAAGAGAGCAAAAGAAGATGAACAGAGAAAGAGAGCAAAAGAAGATGGACAGAGAAAGAGAGCAAAAGAAGATGGACAGAGAAAGAGAGCAAAAGAAGATAGAGAAAGAGAGCAAAAGAGATGGACAGAGAAAGAGAGCAAAAGAAGATGGACAGAGAAAGAGAGCAAAAGAAGATGGACAGAGAAAGAGAGCAAAAGAAGATGGACAGAGAAAGAGAGCAAAAGAAGATGGACAGAGAAAGAGCAAGAGCGATGATGCTGGATATTTGATATCATTGCAAAGGAATGCATATCGAAATTAATTGGCAATACATGAAACTGCAGATTGTAGCCATATATGGTAAGCAAAAACATTTCACATGCAATATAATGAGAAAATTTAGATACAATTCCAAAAATAACCATTAGGATAAAAGAACAAATTTCTGTTTTGTATATTAATAAAGAAATTGTGTTATAAACGGAAATAACTGAAATTGCTACCAACTGTAAACACGATGTACTATACGGAGGTTAAGGACTGACGACATTTCAACTAAAAGCCGTCATCAGGACGGAACTCGCCAGGAAACAGACAGAGAATTCTATGTTTGTCCGTCATTTGTGATCCTGATGAAGGCACGTTTGTTGAAACGTCGTCGTTCTTATGTTTCGCCGATAGTATTTAGTCAATATTATTGAAAATACTTCAACCCATTTCTATTTACTTCTTCTTTTTCTGTGTTCGTTCTCAAACTCCTGCAGTTTAACATGATTTAGTCAGGAGAGACTGAATGCGATGTGTCAAAGTTTACAGCGATAATTAACTGCGATAATTAACTCTTTCGTTCTAACATATCCGACTTCAGAATGGCTTCTCTGTCACTTTGACCCTCTATGCATTGGATGGAGACGTCATCTCCACCCGCATATCTCCTTATTCGTCGCGAGCGACATACATGACAGATAACACTGTCGATATTCTTTGGCTCCACGGTATTCAATCTGCAGTACTGTGTGTCATCTCTACTGCTGACGATCTACCATGCTACGATGCCAGATATGAAGTAACGATGCCAGGTATGAAGTAACGATGCCAGATATGAAGTAACGATGCCAGATATGAAGTAACGATGCCAGATAGGAAGTAACGATGCCAGATAGGAAGTAACGATGCCAGATAGGAAGTAATACTTTATTTTTCCCTATACAAAAGGCGGATGTTTCCTTGTTCCCTATACATAATGTGATGCTCTATTATTCCCTAAACAAGGTGAGTTTTGTATTTATTCATTTCACAAGAAGTTGGTGTTTTATTGTTCCTTACACACGAGAAGGGTGTTATATTGTTTCGTACACATTAGATAGATATTTTATTGTTTACTATACAAGAGGTAGACCCTTTAGTGTTCCATATACCAAACAAACTGATGTTTTATTGTTTTTCATACAAGTGTTATATATTTTATTATACCTTATACAAGAGGCAGGTCTTTTATTGTTCCTTACACAAGAGATTGTGCTTTTTTGTTTCTTATACAAGAGGAGAATATTTTATTGTTCCTTATAAAAGGTGTGGATGTTCTATTGTTCCATATACAAGAGGCGGTGTTGTATTGTTCCTTATACAAAAGGTTAATATTTTATTGTTCCTTAACTAAGAAGCGCGTATATATTTTTTTATACAAGATGTGGGTATGTTATTATTCCTTACACAAGCTGTAGGCGTGTTATTATTCCGTATTCAAGCTGTATATGTGATATTATTCCTTATACAAGCTGTAGGTGTGTTATTATTCCTTATAGAGGAGGTGAGTGTTTTATTGTTATATATACAAGATGGGGGTGTGTCATTATTCCTCGTATTAACATTTTTTATAATTCGTGTTATTCCTTATCTATTGTGTGGGAGGTTATTGATATGATAAACTTCACAAGTTCCGTATGAGTTAGCGAGGCTATATAGCTGAATTGCATTGAAGAGGTTTGATGTATATCTTGTGCAATCTCAAGCACGACTTAATGTAGATATAAGCATTCCATTCATGGTTCTTGGAGAATTCTCTGAAGCTGAGATACATATCCTCAGCATATCGCTGCTTATTAATGTCTGTTATGATACCTCCACCAATAGTTGAAGCAATGTCTTGCCCAGTTGATCTAGCCTAGATCTGAAGAAATTCAAATTTTGTTGAGCTGTGTAACCAGTGCAAATACAATCCCTATTTCCAAACCAAGCTTTGTGACATTTTGTAACAGAGAACTACCTAACTGCAGCTTAGTTCATCAAGGCAGAACTGAATTTTTGCCTAAACTACCGTGCTGAAAATGTGCGTGCAGCAAAGAGGGCAGTAATAGATTGCGACACATCTAAAGAGAAGTTAGCTATTTGCACAACAAACAAAGAAGTAAGTATACATGAACATTAAAGCACTGGTTATAATTAAATATTATTTTATTCTCTTGAATCCATACAACATATTATATACTTGTTCATTTTATTCGCGTTCTGAACAGATTTATGTGATATTTTCTTATGCTCATACACAATTATTTCTCTATGATTATTCCTAGTCATTTGTGTGACCTTTCCAGTTTTCTAACCCCAGGGGTCTGTCGCTAGATTTGATTAAAACGCTAATTTCCGAGTCGTTATGTCGACTACCAGACATGACAGAAATCAGTTTTTATCCACTCCATCTATTTCTTTCTTTCGTTCTCTCTCCTCTCTCGGTGTTGAATATCAAATTACTATGGCAACAAACGCAGTCATTGATTTTGTTCTTGCTGAGCACATAAACTAGTGATAAAACTGCGGGCGCCAAATTGTTTCTGTGTCTTCACAGCAAACCAGCACCCGGCTAGAACTTCTGTATACTGCACTAACACGAGCCTCAATGAGATAGCTGGTGCTTTCATGAAAGCAAACACATGGAGAGACCAACAGCGAACATAAAATATCTTGTGTAATATGCATTGTAAGATCGTAAATAAAATGAGTGGAAATACTGGTCTGTGATCATAGTTGTTGGACAAGCAGGCAGAAGTCCGGCAGAAGTCAAATGGGAAAACTTCATGGGATGCTAAGTGATATGATTTGAGAAATTGTGTGCTTTCGTGGTAGAAATTAGAGAAATCTAGTTGGATCATTGAGAGCTTTCTAACATTAAACTTGGAGAAGAGATTTTATACGTTGAAAAGATGAGTTTAATACATTATCCGGGCGAGGTTTATACAGTGACTACTTAGTTTTATAAATTAAGAAGATAAGTTTTACATTGTGATAAGATGGGTTTTATGCACTGACAGGATGCGTTTTATTCATTGACAAGGTGATAGATTTATTCGTCCACAGAATGAAGAGTTTATATATGAGTTGAGAGTTTTATTCATTGATGATGTTTATATATTGACTACATTTTAAACAAGAACAATTAAATCCCATAGCAACTACCTGTCATCAGTGATGAAGTTAACTCTTTGTCTTTGAGTCGCAGCATCTATTAGGTGGGGTTCTCTTCCTTGTTAGGTTTACCTTTTGTAATTCACGGGTCAGGAACCCATTTACGGCTGGGTCGGCTGATGGAACGGTCGTGTCAGGGAAGAAATCAAACCGTGTGTTTCCCGGAAGTAATTTTGGCAAATTGACTATAACAAGAATGATTCACTAGGACTACCAACTAGAACTGTGGACTAGGCTACCGTGCACCTCAGGTTAGTGGCACTGCCTACTCCACACAGTAGAAGATTAAAGTGACCCAACAATAGCCATGCTAAAGTTTGTTGTGTCAAAGTAAGATGTACACATACTGCAGTCCTGCTAATAAGTTGTGTCAAAGTAAGATGTACACATATTGCAGTCCTGATGTATGTAATATGTACACAAGAATTGACAACCCACGATTATAAGACAATGTTTGATACAAGAATTGGCCACCCACGGTTATAAAATAACGTTTGATAATAAACGGACCACCCAAGATTATGAGATAGCTATTGATACAAGAATTGTCCATCCACTATTAATAGATAACGTTTGATACAAAAATTGACCATTAATGATTTGGTTTGATACAAGGTAACGTTTGATACAATAATTGACCACCCATGATTATAAAATAACGTTTGTTAAAAAATTATCCCCTCCCCCTCGATTATAAGATAATGGTTAATACACAAATTGACCATTCACGATTACAAGATTACATTTGATAAAAAAATTGGATCTTAGGCCAGATGTCTCCTATTTTCAAGAACAGATATGTGAGCATAAGCACCAAAACAGCACCATATAAAACGATAATGCTACCATCACTATGCTACCAATGTCAAACATGAACACTAACAACAGAATTCAAAAGAAAACTTGTTACAACAGAAATTGCTTGTCTACATAGAATTCTCAGAGTACAATAAGAGACATAATCAGAAACCGAAACATAAGAAGACTAACAAACACAATGACCATCCTAGATTACATCAGAATTTTATTTTTTTCACATGCTTCCAGGTTACCTTCAGACACTGCTCCTAAAGAAAAGCGTTACTATACAGACAAGACCTTTTTACAAACGATGGATTAAAGAAATAAATGAGTCAACAGAAATAAAACATATATGAAGCACACAAAAAAGTCACCTCCAGATAACTATTCCACCCTGACGCTGAAAGTTATAAAGGGGTAAAAAGGGAAAAGAAAAAGCAAGATTACAATTATTCTCTTGATTTCTGCTGCAGAATCCCCAGAACTGACAATTGGGCACTAACTTATTCAAAATTAATTACATATGTGGCTATGTCTATAACGATGCAGACAATAGCAAAATGGCAATGAAGGTGAAGCGAGTTTGACCGTAGAAAGCCGTGTGGTTGGTGATCAGCATACAGTATGCGAACCAGTTCTCTGGTACGGTTGGTCTTGATTCTTGATTAGAAACTGGCTTCACAGCACGTGGGACATTCCCATTAGTGCTCCGCTCTCATTTCCAGCAGCCCTCTCAGTGTATGTAGACTCAGCGCCCCGATCAGGTGTTGAATGTGTGATCTTCGGGACTTTCCAAAAAAATTACTTTTCCTACCCTCACCTCTAGATACTCCCATTTCTAACATTCTCTGTATGTGTATGTTCTCAGTCTCATTGACAACATCTTCATCTTAAAATGAATTTATTACTGCCTTCATTAAGTATACTTAATCTTTTCTCAGCATTTAGCCGTCCATCGCCGCACTGCCTGCCATTAAGTCAGCTCTCTCGCTTCCTCTGACACCAGCATGACCAGGGCAGTATATCCATGTAATGCTCTGGACAATTGAGTTGTTCAATAATTCCTACCATTCTTTTCGCAGCATGAACTTTTTATTTTGCGCAGCATGCTTTGAGAGTCTGTCAGTATTACAGAGTGTGGAGATGTATCAGTTATCAACCAATTAAGTGCTACTGTAACTCCCTCTATCTCCATCCTCATGTTCGATGTCACAGTGGAATATGCTGAAGATTTGTCAATCAACTCCACACCGTTTCAGTAGGCAGCAAAACCCCAACCGCTTTTATTTGTGTTTTTGTTAACGGAGCCATCTGTGTATAAATATGTCTTGTGGTTTCGAGTGTAGCTAGGAGAGTTCATGCACTGTATCATGGGCCTTGATACCCATCCGTTTTCGACACGCTTTATCTAGTTGTGTTATTACTTTAGTCAGTGATTTCTTCTCAGTGTCTACCTCCACCCATTCACTGCACTTTCCTATTTCTTCAAATTCATATAGTCTTCGCAGTGTGTCTTCAGCCTCTGCCATCCATGATCTGCCACGCTTGATATGTTTTCCCTTTGACTCATCTAGACTTTGGTGTAATTGGTGGTGGTTGTATTCTGACACTTTAAAGTACGACCTAACGTGTGCTACCAGATGTCGTACTCTAATGCTGGGGAGATTGAGCAGAAATATTATAGCAGAGATGGGTATATCTCTAGTACACACAAGTACCGCTCTCATTGCCTCATTTTGGACTTATTCCAATCTATCGACAGTGTTAGTAGGTCGAGGCGTTAATCTATGACAGATAGCATCAGCACTTGTAGAAGCAGAAACAGTACTCATTGTTGCATGTCGAAGGTCGCCATAATCTTGATAACATTAATCCCTCTTTTAACCTTCTGAATAATATTTGTGACGTGTTTGTTGAATGAGAGACTTCTATCAAAGAATCTTTGACGGTTGGTCTACTAGTAATATGGTTAAGAAGTCCATCTTTAAATTGAAGTGGTAACAAGGTATTAGTTACCACCGCCGCAGTCGGTTGATTTTGGTCATTGGAACTAAGAAATACAACGACACATGGCATTTACGTTATCTGGACTACTTCCTGCTGATGATGATAATTTCAGATAAACATGTTAAGACATGATGAATTGCTCACACAACAGTGTGTTAAAGTGGTAAACTGCACACACAACAGTGTGTTGATGTGGTAAACTGCACACACAACAGTGTGTTAATGTGGTAAACTGCACACACAACAGTGTGTTAATGTGGTAAACTTCACACACAACAGTGTGTTAATGTGATGATAAACTGCACACACAACAGTGTGTTAATGTGATGATAAACTGCACACACAACAGTGTGTTAATGTGGTAAACTGCACACACAACAGTGTGTTAATGTGGTAAACTTCACACACAACAGTGTGTTAATGTGGTAAACTTCACACACAACAGTGTGTTAATGTGATGATAAACTGCACACACATCAGTGTGTTAATGTGATGATAAACTGCACACACATCAGTGTGTTAATGTGATGATAAACTGCACACACAACAGTGTGTTAATGTGATAAAGTGATCACAAAACAGTGTGTTAATGTCATCTGGTGGACTTTGAGAGCTAGCAAAAACAAATATGTTTTTCACTCTGGGCGAGTATAACGTTTGCTGAAAACTACACAATTAAAAAAAAAACCATCAACTTATGTGATTGAAATCAGCAAGCACCTGAATCTAGGCCGCCAGCCACCATGTGTGTGGCGCCAACATAATTAATTAAACATCAGATAGTGTATACATTAGTTCATACTTCTTTTATTTGAAGAACAAAGAAATATTTGTTTTGTTGATTTCTGATTTTCATGGACACAAATTGTAATGAATGTTTGATACGCGCTTAATGTAGTTTATATTTACATTTAAAATAAAATATAAAACAAAACAAAAAAACAACACTGAGTCTGCATATAAAACGCGCTAGATTACAGAGTTATTAATGTTGGAATATTAAAAACGTCGTATTGGAATACTTAAAGACATCATGTTGGAATACTGAACTCGTCATGTTTGATGCGGTACGTCTGATTGTTTCACGAAAATGTTCTCACTTCCTTACATCTAGCTGGAGGTGTTAAGAGTTGAAAGCTTACACAGTCAATCAATCAATCAAGTGCCATCATGAATGGCGTAGGCGATCATGTTTCTACGCAACTCTCTGTCTCTTGTGTTGTCAATAAGCTCGGTTGGTGAACTTCTACCGTGCCATAATACTAGTCCCTCTAGCAACTTCTTTCTTTGACGTCCCCTGCCTATTCTACCCTTGATTTTTCCAGCGGTTATTAAGTATTCAAGCTGTGTTGTTCTCAGTACATGCCATAGTACCTTGACTGTCTGCCCCTAATGTTTAATATGATTGACCTTTTTACTCCAACATCAATGAGAACATTTCCATACGTTTTCTTAGCTGTACCTGGTATTCTCATAATTTCTCCCAGAACCCACATCTCTGTAGTCTCCAGTTCGTTTTGAATATTTTTTGGTTTGCAGTTCATGCTTCGCATTCATAAAAAAAAAAAAAAAAATAGGTTCGATATAACATTTCCGCACACTTATTTACTGGTCTGCATTGATAGTCTTCCATTACACAAAACGATTCTAATTTATTCTGGAATTCTCATTTGGCTTGTGCTGTTCGATGTTAACAGGGTGCCAAGATACGAGTATTTAGCTTTTTCAACTTGTTTTAATTTTGTGTCACTAATCATTATGTTGCATCTTGGTGGTGTATGTCTCTTCGAGACAATTATTATTTCTTATTTCGTCTTGTTTAAACTGAGACCTTTGTTTTCAATTTCTTTCACTACTTTATCCAATAGGGCGTATAGTTCTTACTCACTTCCTGCGATCAGTACTGTGTCGTTAGTGTATCTCAAGTTATTTATATTGCACCTCCCACTGTCTCAGAAGAACATTTATGAATGAAATAAAATTAGCAGGCATAAATGCACAAGACCTGCAATCCTTGGCAACTGACCGACAGGCATGGAGAACTATGACATCCGCCCTATGTGCCAAACTTGGCAAAAGAGAAACTGACTGACTGTTATTCCTGTTTTCGATAATGTTAACATGTTGAGTGGCATCACTTCGTAAACCCAACTTTGTGAGACCGTACACAAACCGACAGAAGGCAACAGGAAACCACTGTCGTACTTCCAAAGAAAAATAATATTTCTGCATGTATATCTCTACATGTATAATCCAGAATGAAATGTAAAAACATAAATATAGCAACATGAAATGTAAGAACCCTATTCCAGACAGGGAAATAAAAGAATGTCAAAAAACGTGATGGAGAGGATGGAAATTAATATACTGGGAATGAGTGAAGTTAGATGAACAGGAATATGAAATATAAAATAAGATAAACACACATTCATATACGTAGGAGGAGATAAACACGAAAAAGGAGTAGGATTAATGCTTGACGAAGAAACAGCAAAAACAATCACAGGCTACATAGGCATATCAGATAGAATACTAATAGTAATAATAAAAGGAAAACAAATAGATATAAATATAATACAAGTATATGATCCAACATCAGACAGCTATGAAGAATATATACAATTATTTTATGATGATTTGGAAAATGTGATGAAACACAAAATTACGTGAATGTAATCTTGTCATCGGAGCCTTTAATACAAAAATCGGAAAAGGAACCAAAAAAAAACACCATATAACTGGTGAATATGGATTAGATGAAAGAAATGAGAGAGGCAACAAGCTACTAGAATTGACAAAATACATAATATGATCATAGGAAACACATGATGTAAACAACACTCTTGACGATTAACAACATGGAGAAGACCAGATCATACGACGTTCAACCAGATAAATTATATATTAATCAACAGACGATTCTGAACAGCACTGTTAACAACTAAAACAATGGCAGAAGCTGATTGTAATAGTGACCATGACCCACTTTGTGGAAAACTCTGAATAAAATTAAAGAAAACAATTAGAAAAATTAAAAACATGAAACTCAACAGACATTCTTAATAATAATCAAGAACTGAGAGACAAATATCAACCAATAATAAAGAATAGATAGAATGCGAAAGCCAAAATAACTAGTGTAAATGAACAATGGGCAATGTTGAGAGACTCAATACATCAAACAGGACAAGAAGTGCTTCCACCTTAAATAGAAAATACCAAGAATAAATAGATAACAGAAGATATTCTGAACATAATGGATAAACAAAGGAAAAACAAAAATAATAAAGATGAATATAAGAAGATAAAATAAATAAGTAAAGCATAAATACAATGAAGCAAAAGAGAAATGGTTTAATGAACAATGTAAACATATAGAAACATATTATAATAAAGACATAAAAACAATATACAAAAGGATTAACGAGCTCACTGGTAGAAAAACAAAATATAACACAGGATGCATGCAATCTAAAAATAGCAAAATGCTCCTGAAGAAAGAAGACATTGTAAAAAGATGGACAGCATACATAGAAGAGCTTTATGGAGAAGGAAGACCAGAATTAATAGAAAATACAATAAATTGTGAGGGGCCACCAATACTAGAAAAGAAATTATAGATGCCATAAAACACATGAAAAAAAGGGAAAGCAGCAGACCCTGATAATATTTCCGTGGCAGAACTAGAGGCGCTGGAAGACACTGGAATTAAAGTAATAACAAAATTATTTAATGATGTGATGATTTAAAATAGTGATTTAAAACAGTGGTCACGTACCTGATGACTTTCTAAAATCAACAGTTATAGCGTTATTAAAGAAATGGAGCAATAGAATGTGAAGAATACAGAACCATTAATCTTTCCTGTCATGTAACAACAATTTTGTTAAGGGTTATTATGAGAAGAACAAGACAAACAATTAAAGAGGAAATAGCGGATGAACAATTTGGATTTGTTGAAGGGAAAGGATAACAAAACGTCATATATACATTAAGAACTGTAATTGAAAGATCATTAGAAGTTCAGAAAGTTATATACGTTTGCTTTATTTATTATATCAAAGCATTCGACAAAGTAAAACACGATCAGATTATCAAAATTCTAGAAGATATTAATATGAACAGTAAAGATCTTAGAATTGAGCGCAGTATATACTGACAACAAGAGGCAGCCATGAAAGTGGATAATATAACTGTGAAGTGTACACAAACAAAAGAAGGTGTACGCCAGGGATGTGTATTGTCACCAGATTTATTTTCTCTTTACAGTGAGAATATCTGGAGATCAATTAAGAATATGCCAGGCATTAAAATAGGAGGACACTACTATATCAATACTCTACGATATGCAGGTGATACTGTGTTGATAGCAGAAAGCCAAGAACATCTCAAAGATATGTTAAACAAGACGGTGATAGAAAGTGAACAAAAAGGTCTTAGTTTAAACATAAAAAAGACAGAAACAACGATAATATCAGGAAATAATACCCCACCAAATAGTAAAATACGAGTATTTTACTATTTGGTGGTATTTCTCGTAGTATTAAATGAGAAATACTTAAAGCAGGTGAATAGTTTCAAATATTTAGGAATATTATTAACTTCAGATGGTAAATGAAAGACCGAAATTATAAGCAGAGTAGGACAAGCAAAAGCAGCATTCTATAAAATGAAAATATCCTATGCAAGAAGTCCATATCGATGGAGACTAGAAAACGTGTTCTCATATGCTACATTGAAGCAGTGCTTCTCCCAATGAAAGTGAAGCATGGACAATAAATAAGACATCACAAAAATCATTGGAGGCAGCTGAAATGTGGTTTATTCGAAGAATGTTACGAATTCTTTGGACAGCAAAGATTGCTAATGAAGAATGTCTTAGAAGGATGGGTGTGAAAAAATGCATTATAGATAATATAAGAAAAAGATAGTCAACATTTATTGGGCACATAATGAGAAGAGGAAGCATTGAAAATATAGTGACAGCAGGAAAGATAGAAGGGAAAAGATCAAGGGGAAGACCCAGAGAAATGATATTGGACAGTTTGACTAAATGGCTTCGATTGACGACATCAACAGAGATGATGACATATATGAGAGATCGATGTACATGGAGAAATATGATCACCAACGTCATTCAGCACGGCACTTGATGATGATGATTGTTATTCCTGGCATATTTTGTATATTTCGCAATTCAGAACTAAACCACATCATTCATAAATTAAAAATACAAAAATATGTTAAGGGGTGTTGTAGTTGGGTGGCGCAAGGACCTGTTTTTATAGGAGGGCTACAAGCGATTAAATATTGTGTTTTACAAATCACGTACATCTGCTGCTATGATATCTCACAATAAAGTGGTACTCAATGTTATAAACACTTATCATGAACAACACCTTCCTACTACTGCTACGGCTCTACACATTATTGATAGCAGTTTAGGCACACCAGTTTTATATATGCCGTCTAAAATTCACAAAGAAACTAATTCAGGTAGACCCATTATCGTTCCAGGTAGACCCTTGACGTTTGCTCTTTATATTCTTCTATTCCCCATTCTGATGGTCTTAGGGCATAGCAGTTCTTATTGATAAGAGTCGTCATCCCTCTTTACCCACACTTATCAGCCTTGATGAACTTGTGCTAACACTCAACTCTTTTTAATTCGATGGGCACATTTGTGATCAGGTGAGTGGCAATGCTATGGGCACTAAGATGTGGCCTAGTTATACTGGTCTTGTCATGGGACATTTGGAAAAGCAATTTTGGGAGACCTATGAAAGCCATGTTTCATTTCATGCCCATAGATACATTGATGATATCGGTATTACTGACATGCCTGAGACGGAATTGTCTCGTTTTATCAAATTGTTTCAACGATTTTAACCCTGCGATTCATTTCACATCTAACATTTCTACTACTTTTGTCACATATATTGACATAATTGTCACAATTCCTTCTTCCTTACCTTAGTACACCTGTACACTAAAACCTATTGATGCACATAGTTTTTTGCTTTGTACATATTCTCATCCACATACTTGCCGTAACTCTTTGCCATTCACCCAGCTTCATCACTTATGTAGTGATGATTATGACTTCCTTCATAAATGATAATTGTACTTACGTAAAACACAGGTTATGTAATTGCTTCACTCAGACACGGCGGACTCAGGACCGGATTTACGTATAAGCTAAGCAAACTAATAAAGCTTATACATGCTTATGGTCCTCACTGTTATGGGGCCCCGAAAATATTATATTTGGAACTGACATATAATATATGGACTTATAATGGGCCCACATATCTCAAATAGCTTAGGGCCGTATCAAGTTTAAATACGGCGCTGGACGGAATATAACTAAAACTAATGGGTAAATAGTCGTGTCTGAGTGAAGCGTTTATATAACCTGTGTTTTACGTAAGTACAATTGTTGTTACGTTTCACGCAGTTACCTTATATTGATTGTCATAAATCATTTGAGATTACTGACTTCTTTTGATTATGTCAGTAAATTTCCTCGCCATAAAATGCAGTTCAGATCCACTATGCAGTTCAGATCCACTTTATTTAATTTCCCAAGATTATTTTCACTATCGACGAAACTTCACATGCGAATACCGAAACGTCATTTACGTTATCATTTGTAAACGATGTGACAAGAAACATATAGGTGTAAGTGACCGTTTCTGCCAACATCTTCATGCCATTAACCACAGATCACCTCCAGTCTCTGTAAATTTAAATGAAACTTAACATCGTGGTGCCCGTGATACTCAGATCACTGCATACGATCTTGAAACACTGACGACATATACACCCTTGAAAATCGTTATATCTTACAGTTTAGAACCCATAAGACATTTGCTCTTAATACTGATAATTCATTTATTTAGGTTGGGGAGGGGACGGTATTGTTTATTGTTTTCATTGCTATTTATGCACATCTCAAGGACAATATGTATGTATTGATACGTTAAGGTTACGTTGGATGATGTTAAATGTCTGTCATCTAATCTTTGATGATAGTGCCATTATTTATATTCTGTTTATTGTTTGTCTTGTGTTTGTCTTTGCTCTTAAAAAGACATTAAGGTTGAAAAGTTGAAACTGTCTTGTATACTGCTACATCGATGCGCTACATATATTGCTATAACGCATTCATGTGATACAGACGCTGCTACAACTCACGCATGTAATACAGCTTGTCCATGTATTACATATATTGCTACAACTAAATCATGGTATACATATATTGCTACAACTCACCATTATGCTGATGATATTGCTACAACTCACCATTATGCTGATGATATTGCTACAATTCACCATTATGCTGATGATATTGCTACAAATCGTAAATGTGATTGTTGTTATTTGTTCATCAAAACGGATGATGGTCATTTGTTAAATCCACTTCTGAATTTCATTTAGTGTTGTCCTTGACACTGAGTTCGAAGATGGTTAGTACGCCCTATTCTAGCAAAATATGTTTGGACAATTCGAACATGTGATGACCATTTCCATTCGACACATACATTGCTATAACTCGTTCATATGTTACAGAGGCCCGAAGAGAGCAAAGAATAGTAACAGTTTGTCATGCATGATATAAGATGCTATTAAAATAAGGTTTTGTGTGAGGTTAATGCTTCATCCCACCAAATTCTGAGAAAAATAGTTACTCAGATGAGATTGTTACCCTGTGAAAATTTTTTAGGAAAGATATTTCCAGAACGTTACATGCTCTGGATAAGGCCAAGGCTCGGATTGAAAAAAAAATTTCATGTGGCTGTGTCAAGCAGCTTTGGTAAACATAACTTAGATGTCAGAAAACTTGACAACCATAATGTTACTGTGAGAAAACTTGATACACATAACCTTGTTATGGTAAAACGTAATGAACTTGCTATGATGAAAAGTGACAACCATAAAGTTTCTTGGGAAAAAAGAATATATTCAAAACATCAATATGATAGAAATTGATTAACACTATGACAATATTGATAAACAAATAGATGTCATGACAAAACTTGATAAACATAACTTGGCTATGATAAAGCTTAATAAGCTTGACGTGTATTATTACATAACTTTAAAAAAAACATAACGTTACTGTATCCTACTAAAACTTTATTATTATAATGTCACTATGATATAACTTGATAATCATAACGTCACTATCACAAACGCAATAAAGATTACGTTACCATGACATAACGGGATAATCATTACGTTAGTATGACATAACTTGATAAACATAACGTTACAATGATATAACGGTATTATTTGTACATGCACATACAAAAACACTAGTAGTCAACACAACAAATTATACATAAATATTCAGGTATATTAAAATAAGAACAAATTATCGCAAACATCTGCTGATTCAAAAGTCATCTGAAGATTTCTGGTCCAGTCATCTCTGTAATTAGATTAAATCCACCCACGCATTCGCACGCGCGCACACACACCTGCCGCACTGAGCTAGAAATTAGTTACTTATGTGACAAGCGTTAAGTGCGCCTTTATTAACGCCAGAGATTATGCAGGAAATTGTCCATGCGGCATTCCGGTCCGAATCATTCAACCCGTGCGACAGTTGGCGCCCTTGCAGATTCATTAGTTATGAAGTAAGTTGGATGTCGCACAGCGATTCTCAGCTTGCTGTCTCGATGTCCATAAATCAAGATACGTAAAACATGTGACTGTTATCTGACAATTGTATTTGACTTCAACCAGTATGAAAAATCAATGCTTTTTTTTAGTTATGAAGATTTGTTAATATAAACCAAAATATGTTCGGTCTTGTGTATTTGAATCACGATTAATTGCAGTGTTTATAAACAATGTATGCACCGAATCACTAAGTGTGTTTTTTGAAGATATTTTAACAAGAACACGATTACATTTAAAGATAAATATCGTAATAGGATACCTACGCAGAGTTTATATTCACACTGTGAATTATGCTTCTCTAACACTCTTTACTTGTGAATCGCAATATTTTCGGACTCTCTCTCTCTCTCTCTCTCTCTCTCTCTCTCTCTCTATATATATATATATATATATATATATATATATATATATATATATATATATATATATATATATAAATATATATATTTATATATATAACACTGGGGATGTGGTTGGTCAAGTACGGGAAAACCTGTTTATTTGTGTTGCACAGCGATTCGGTGCTGCTAGAACAGACCTGGTTCAATTCCCGTCAGCTGTAAGAATTATTTCCTCCGACAAGGCGCTTTACAGCCAGCGAGCTATTCCTCATGTAGGAAGACAATTTCATTACCACCCTTCGTGACCCTAGGTCTCAGGCCTAATTTTTTCGGTATGAGCAAGATTGGGCCACGGCGACAATCGAATAAGAATCAGGGTTGATACATATTCCTAGACGGGTGCTGCTTTTCCAACCACGTCGGGGGGTCTGGAGTTTGACTTGTGCATTTTTCACGCACTCACCTCGTCCATTTGTGATGGCCTTCCAATACATTGCCAGTCTTGCCTGTGTTTTGACTCTCCGCCATTGCGGTTATCACCAAATGAAGTATGCGCCTATCTTGGACGAAGAGCTTCGCAATCGGCAAATAAACCTCGTGTAAGAAAGGCATCATTCCCTCTATGCCCTTGAATACGGAAACCAATTCTCTCTGGATGAACCGTGTTCAGCAATGGCGACACTAGGTTTGAGTTAGACTAGGTTTGAGTTATCCTCGAAGACACGGTCTTGCTTTCCGTCTACGTTGTCCACAGCGCTCAAAGTCCGTCTCAACACTGTTTCGGACAGAAGTTTTGAACAATTTGGTTCACGATATTTGTTCAATGCTTTTCCTGTGTGCAATGTGGAGCTGTATTCAAAGCTTTTTTCAATATCCAGATTTGCACGTTCACGTTGGCGTATCCAATACCTGAGTCATGATTCCTACTTTGAATGGGGTCAATTGTGTTGGAACATGTGGGCTTCTGTGTTTTTGAGCATAAACAGCACTTCCATCAGTCGGTCTCGTGCTGGACAATATTGTAGCTTCGTTGTTACTATATCGTTTCATATACACAACGCTGCCCTCTAGCGAGCGTTGCCTTTTCCAGAATCAATGTGTATTATTAAGATCACCATATTTTAGCGAGATCTACCCATATGGAGAAAATAACATTGGCCGCCCCTCCAATGTTTCTACATTTGTTGTTGACTGAGACGAAACGCACACATGCTTTAACGTCGTCAGTGTCGTCGACAGTGATACTAGATGTGATGGCTTAGAGGTCTCGGAGATATTGCCTCTTTTGCAGGCAACTATCATTCCATCTATAGTATCGACATCCATGGACACGAGCCTAAAAGTGTTAGTCAGGAAGACAGAAAGAGCAGGTGCATTTCTGATTCTAGGGTGCACCACGAGGAGGTACTTTTAGGATCTCGTTTATATGCTAACCCTGGGTCTGCAAGAGAGAATTGCGAGACCGTTTGCACCCCTAACTGCTTGGATAGACATCCAGCTGTATTTTCTTCTACTACTGAACATTCGTGACTATCTTATAAAGTAAACAGGATGCCACAACTGATTCATGTATATCCAGGGAATAATAACATGCTTTTGGAAGTTCATTTTTTTATACTAACGTAATAAGCATATTTCCATAACAACCACTATGATATCTCCTTTAAAGTAAGAGCACAAAAGCGCCCCCCCCCCCCACAAAAAAAATAAAAAAATATTTCAACAAAAAAAAGATTGTAAAATAAAAGATTATGAGAAAGTCAAAAATGATCTTAATGTCTGTTTTTGAGTGTTTTATTGTGTACACTTTGTTTCACTGACAAACGATTCGTTGATGAATACATCGTCTATCGTAAATGTATTTATATAAAACCATCAGTGAACATGTTTATATTTTATTTTAGTGGGTATCTTGGTACATTGCAGCCCTCATACATCTTCTTTAGCAGGGATTTTATTTTCTTCTAAACACCTGAACCAATTATTATGTTTACAGACAGAAGCTGTTTGTTCACCGAATTGTAATATCTTCAAGCGATTAGAAGGATATCCGCAGAACTGAGTTGGTTGCGCCATTTGTTAACAGCGTAGGTATTATAACCGAACTTGTCGATTTTAAACATCCTACAGCACTGTACTTTTGAATCACTTTAATGTTCTTCCCACAACTCACACAAAATGATATAATTAAGCCCTCGAAGTATGCTCACATAAAATAACTGGTGTCCACTCCTCACAGCAATTTAGGAAGCACTGAACTGGATCATTACCATAATGAATTAATAACGAAAGTGTCGATTTAGCCACCGGTTGTATTGGTTGTTGAAAATATATAAACACAGAAAACAATAGGCACGATCATATTGTGCAGTGCATTAGAACATCCGATATATCTGCATGCAATATTAATCTGCATATAAATAGTAGATTTATTTTTTACTTAAAATTAGCAGATCTGCCGAGAACCTGACTGATTTTTAGCATTTCTGCTATTCATTACTAACTGCCAAACAATTAATGAAAAAGGACCTGTTAAATGATACCTTGTAATAAAGTGGTTAAAGATTGTTTTAACAATTGAAAGAGTTTAAGTCCGTGTCTTAAGGGTAGATATTCTGATGTCATCTGCAACTGTCTGTCAATATCTCGCCTCTAACATTTATCACTTACATGACATCTACCGGCAGCTCTCCATTCTATACAAGAGTCTCGGTGTATAAGTTAAGAACACGACTGCGATATCTGCGAATTTTGGTCTGAAATATCCCAATTCGGCATGCCTTTTGGATATTTCGGTCTATAGTATGGAGCAGTCAACTCAATATCCAAACCTCCTTCATACGATATCCATGGCAGGTTGATATTGATGATATTCTATCATATTCACAGTGTCGATATTCTGTGCTCTCTTATCCGGCATCACACAAGCTAATTTCACTACATCTGTACAAAGATCTTCACGATTAAGATAGGATGTTTACATCGATGATGGTCAAATGCACAATAATAATGCCCCAATAACACCTGGAGGATGAGTGGATAGTTGTCCTTTTTACACACTAAACGTTTTAGAGCTTGCTCATGGTTCAAAAGTATGTCGTCTACACTATGGACTGAATGTATGCTACCTAAATATCCATCAGTAGTTTTAATAGCAACAAGTGCATGATATGCTTAAATATATATGTCTGGGTGTCTGCGTGCCTTAGTTACTGTACCTGTGTGCGTATGTATAAATTAGTAACATATCTTGTCTCAAGATCTTCTTCATTACTGTTCACACTGCTACAGACTTTTCTGATCCCATATCGAACTTATCTTTTGGTTAAGTAAAATGTATCTCTTATGTTCTTGATGTATCTCTCATGACTTCATTTAGTGAGGCACGCTGATTTCAACCACAGACGTTAGCTCAATTTGGTTATATCAAAGTTTTACAACCATAAAAAACTAGTGGAGGTCGCGGTTCTGCTAATCCAGTAACCCTCATTGCTCAGCAAACCTAATAGTCTTTTTATAGAAAACAATGACAATCGATAACAACTACAACCATGAGTACCAAAGGCTAATTTTAAAAAAATGTAGACTAAGAGAAGACAAATATTAGTTTCATATGGCTGGAATAACAAACATCAGTTTTATATGGCTGGAATCACAAACATCAGTTTCATATGGCTGGAATAGCAAACATCAGTTTCATATGGCTGGAATCACAAACATCAGTTTTATATGGCTGGAATAGCAAACATCAGTTTCATATGGCTGGAATCACAAACATCAGTTTCATATGGCTGGAATAACAAACATCAGTTTTATATGGATGGAATAGCAAACATCAGTTTCATATGACTGGAATTAGAGATCACTTGTTGCTCACCTATATACCGTCTGCTGGGTTGAAGGTACATCAGCAGCATCTCCGCAACGAATGTTGCCTTTATCAAACATCCAACATTATATCTCTTACCTTGGTGGTGTACTTTGCTAGACTGTATCCTGTCCATCTCGTTCTTTCCCTCCTACTTGTATCTCTGCTTACCTCTTCCTGGCCTATTCATCGACTATTTTAAGTAATGTCTTCAATAAGATATTTTAAAATATTCAAAATATGTTCTTTGTTTGATATGTATTTCTTTTAATGCTTCTTTTCTCGTACACAGTATTGTCAGAACATGTGCTGTGTTTTTTCTTCTCCGTCTGTGTAGTTAGCCCTATACTTCTATGTTAGTGTAAGGGACACTATATATAATAAACAAGTAGGGACACTATATATAATAAGCTAATACAGACAGACAACAATTCCCAGATGACTTACTCAGTGTGGTTATACCGGGACACGAGCTGGTCAGTGTTCTACCCTGGAGGAAACTTTGCCGTGACTTGATGTCATTTAATGTATACTACAAATAAATGGGTTTCCTCCCAGCAGCGCAGTTATGGGTCTTCACCAAGTTTCATTACAGTAGAGATCCGGAATTATGGTACTGGTAGTCAATCTGAAGCCTTGCATTCTTAGTCATCTCTTATGACCTGTATGGTACCCGTGGTAGTGTTACTATTCTTGCTCCTTTATTTTTTACTTATGGTCGAGGTAGAAAAATCGACTTTCATTCAGTCACCAATCGTCTTATGACTAGAACCATTATACATATTCGTAAGACACCACAAGACAAGACAATTTATTGTTCTAGTAGTGAGGTGGACCAGAAGATTAGTGTTGTAGAATTATAACGTGTCTGCCTAACGACCTTAATGAGAGTTAAGTTATGGAGGCCAGCAAATCACCAGCTAAGAAATATCAACCTTAACTGAAATAATTAGTGGATAAATACTTTTCTCCACGTGACGGACGTAACAACATCAGAGAAGCATTACAATCAGTATAATGTGCCGAAACTAACACAGCCCATAAATTTCACACTTGTCCCGTGAAGGAGGCTTTCTTCCCTCCACTTGAACATTTGTATGAATATTTATTTGACTCCGGTCTCGTTTCCAGTTTTCTTGAAACATGACTTCACTTCATGTCAATTTGTAGGGAACGGTGACAAAAGAAGAAAACACAAGTAATATACACAAGAAAAAGCGTGGCTATCAGAGCCGTATGGTAGACAAGATTACGTTAACTTCAACATCCATTATTTTGGATGGCGTTAATGTAAACAAATTGACTTCCTCTATCGGTGAAAGCACGGTGACGCACACAAGAAAATTAAAAAAAAAGCACAAAACATTTTATTCTGGAATCGAACCAATAATCCATGTTAACACAAGTAAAGTGACTTAACCTCAATACCACGCCGTGATTTCCAACAACATTAGTTGCAGGTACAACTATTTTACGATATTGAAGCGTTTTCTTGTATTAAGAGAACTGTCAGGAGTTATCTACTTTTTATTACTCCTAATACTTTTCTTCAAAACTGAAGGCTCTTGTCTGAAGAAATATTAAAGAAATATTCAGTCGAGAATAGAACCACTCCAGAGATATCTTGCTGTATTAGGAAATACCCTCGCAAAATATTCAGTCCAAAACAGAACAACTCGAGATATCTCATGCTCTATTATTTAAAAAAAAATGTTAATAAATAGTTGTCCATCGATATTATTGTCTATTTTCTCCGTAATTACTGAGCGTATATGCTTCATATTTTGCATGAGTGCATTATTTTATAACCACGTTACAGATATATGATTACTTATTAGATTTAACAGATTATCGCAGCAGTCGCTACGAATGTCGTTTTTAAGGTAGTAATGATTTTGTTTTACATGAAAAAGAAATTGTACAGTAATTGCTGGCATATCGTTAATTTGTTGTTGCATGGGTAAAAATGAAGTATTCCGAATGTAATATTTTTCTTTCGTTTGCATTGAGATTATATGAGATTAAAATAACAATTAAACGTTTATGAAATTGTATTATTATTTACAATCTCATCCGTTTAAAATAAACGTTACCATACATTGTACTTACCGTAGTCATCATCATCTTTGTCCTAGTATGAACATTCTAAGTTCTAGTGTTGACTTTCTGGAATCTTCGACCAAAATGTTTTCTTTTCTGAGTGTATTCTACAATGCGGAGAAAATTAAACGTGTCCAGCATTTAATACTATCAGTCAAGGTCTTTTGTTTTTCATCTCTTACCCTAACACCTTCTAGTTTGCTCTGCATGATTTTTTTAGAGAGAACTTCATTTCTCATCAACTGACTAAATCGTAACAGCCAACTGCGTTTAACGATTGCGAATATGGTCTTGTTGTCCAGTTAGGCTAGGCTATTTATTATATATTAATATCACACATATCTTTACATCGATAGATATGACACATCAGCTGTGTTGTTTTCATATGTTCACTAATATATATGTTATCAAAATCCAACTTCTTCTCATTCTTCCCTGTCCTTGTAAACAACTTTAAAGGGTTCTTCTTATTGTTCTATTTATAATCCGATGAATCGTAAAGATCTATAAATGTAGTTGGTTGAATGTAACGTAATGTAACAGCTTTCTGCCAATATTCGTCTTCCACTTTCAGTATATGGTCCTCACATTTTATCCATAATTATTTATAAATGGCGGAGAGCATAGTATATGTAACTTTATGAACAGTATTAAGTTTGAAGGTTTTATTTTCCATTGCTACTGCTCCCTTAATTTTAGCCCACACAAATTATATTTGATTTAAATGTGAATGGTACTGTGGTAATCTTATACATCTATGTTCATGCTCCTATATAACTTTGTCATTGTGGAAAGTCTTTACTCTGTGTGTAATCTTTACCAACAACAGTAACTCCGGTTTCAAGTGCACTTCAGTAATTGGAACCTTTCTTTTCTAAGAATATTTTTATCTCTTCCTTAGTAGATAAGGATGTAGGGATCTTATCTTCCCATGCAACAACATTGTGGTAGGAAACGTTGTCCATAACCAGACAGGAGGGTCTATCTAATGAGGGAAGTGCAATCTTCTCTATCAACTCTCTAAATATATAACCATTCATCTCAGCATGGTAGTCTCAATTATCGGTAGATTTAGAAATGAAAATTAGTTCACCATTCTTCAAAAGACCATTTTGTCTGCTACCTGTATGTGCTATTATTAATCTTTGACTTTTGCTGCTCGGTACATATCTCTTAATAGCTCCATCTACAGATTGCCATTCTTTTCATTAATGTGGTGCGCGTTTATCCATGTTTCATCTATATATACAATATCATAAGTTTCTTTACGCATCTCCCTAATTTGTCTCAGATATTTACTTCTGATAGTTACTAAATGAGGTTTCTCACAAATGACGCTTCTGCCACATGTATATTTGTGAAATGTAAATCCTGAACCACTTACAGATCTCCATAATCTAGTTTTCGCAATGTGAATGTCGTTGTTCTTTTCTAGATACGTTTTCAATGTCTTTATTGTCACTGCTTCTTTGAAATCCAAATGTCTATGAATTACTCTCTTAATAATTTCTTCATCGAAATTATCTACAACATTTCTTCTTCCTCTCTTTTCTTTATATTTTAAATTATGGTTATCTTATCGTAACCCCCTTGATAGTGTTTTGCAGTTTATAACCGTGGCGTGCTGTGTTCTTTTTGATGACTTAGAAATACTATGAAATAGAGTACCGCGTCGCGCTTTGTGTGGACAATATTTGTACAATCTAATAGCTATACTTTTCAGTAAAACGAATTGAACTTTCAAAGACATGGCTATTTTATAGTTGTAAATGCTGCTTTATAATACGCTGTAATAATAATTTAAACAAACATGATATATTGAATACATCACAATAAAAACACGTCGAATATGAGATACGCCTTTCAGGAAACTGAAGTTTAGCTATTATTTTAATATAATAAAAACAACATGGTGCTACTTCTTAGTATTTCACGTGTTTCTTACCGATATCAACTGACCGTGTAATACAAAACAGAGAACATGGTAAATTGTACTTTACTCTGTCTATTTTTATGACAATCAACAAACAAGCATTGCTACCTTAAAATGATTGCTGCGATAAATCCGACCAATCTAGATAATAATTAATCATAAATATTTAACGTGGTTATGAAATAATACACTCATGCAAAATATGAAGCTTAATAATTACGAAGATAATAGACAATATCGGTGGACAACTATTGATGAACGCACTATAGTATATACCCTAGCTGAATATTCAGTCGAAAACAGAACAACTCGTGAGATATCTTG
Organism: Meghimatium bilineatum; assembly: GCA_034231615.1. Taxonomy (NCBI): domain Eukaryota; kingdom Metazoa; phylum Mollusca; class Gastropoda; order Stylommatophora; family Philomycidae; genus Meghimatium; species Meghimatium bilineatum. Next base: position 44,682,883 of record CM067322.1, on the reverse strand, counting down.
CTGTATTACTACATATCTTGGCTGAAATACTTATACAAAATGCATTTCATTTTATGAGCAACAGTGGTTTTTTATGGCAACCTGGCACATTTTCTCACTGTAAAAGAGTCGTCGCGACATTGTCAAAGTAAATCATTTTTCTCTCTTTATTTACTATATAGCAGAGGGTACATAACAGATGTGCTCTACAATTTCTGGGTTGCACAATTGCACTGTGTCTAAATTTTGAGCATCTGTACGTGACACTTTTCGAACGTCGAAATCCGATATTTTGGCGCCCTGTGTAACCTGTCTAAGCTATGGCCGCAACGCACCACACATTAAAGTATTTGGTTATGGCGCCCCAGGAGTTTGCCATTAACGCTCCAAACCGGGTTCCCGCTGCCTATATTTCCCGCTGCACTTCTCACCATTTTGTGTTTAGGTAAGAGTTTGAAGACAACAGTATCTTTCTATGTGATCATGATCTTTTGTGCCATCAAAGTGTTTTGCCAAAGTGGTTAACAGAAGTCTTTTACGCAAGTGTTTTTCAAAGTGCATTATAAAAGTGTTTTAGCAAAGTGTTTTATCAAAATGTATCAAAGTGTTTTTCCAACGTGTTTTTTCAAAGTAATTTACCAAAGTGTTTAACCAAAGTGTTTAACAAAGTATTTTACCAAAGTGTTTTATTATGGTGTTTAATCAAAGTGTTTTTCCGAAGTGATCTATGAAAGTGTTTTATCAAGGTGTTCATATATGAAAGTGTTTCACCAAAGTGTTTAACAATAGTGTTTTGCCACAGTGTTTCATCAAAGTTATATCAAAGTTTTACCAAAGTCGTTAACAAAATTTATCAAAGTGTATCATCAAAGTGTTTTATCAAAGTGACTTATAAAAGTGTTTTATCAAAGTGCATCATCAAATATTTTACTAAAGTATTTTATTTAAGTGTTTCAACAAAGTGTATCATCAAAGTGTTTTACCAAAGTGTAGGCCTATCACCAAAGTGTTTTAACACAGTGATTCATCAAAGTGTTTTATCACAGAACATTGAAATGACGGATATGAGACAGGCCACATACCTAAAGACCTAAAATCATAAATATTCATATACCACTACCAAAGAAGTCCAGGGCTGTGGACTGTATAGTATATAGAACAATAAGTTTGATAAGTAATATAACCAAAATACTATTCAAGAAAATACATGAAAAAATTGAAAACAAGATAGACAATGAGGTCCGTCAAGAACAATTCTGATTTGGGGAAAAAAGGAACCAGAGAAACTATCATAGTATCTGACTATTGACATATATATAAGTACAAAATGTATCTATATTTGCTTCATAGACTACAACAAGGCCTTTGACTGAGTCCAACATGAAAAATAATCGAATGTCTTCAAGAAATAGGCATAGATGGAAAAGCCATCAAAGTGATTAGAAATATATATTGAGAACAGACTGCATCAATAAGTTGTGAAAACAGCTACTCACCATACATAGAAATACAAAGAGGATATATTTATTACCCGACCAATTTAATATCTTCACAGATAATATCTTTAAACGTATAGAAAGAATGCCAGGACTCAGGATCAGTGGGAAAATAATAAACAACTTGAGATATGCTGATATACCGTTCCGTTAGCAGAAAGTGAACATGAACTATAAAGACTAATAGATCAAGTCAATAAATCAAGTAACGAATAATGACTGGATATAAACATCGATAAAAACTAAAACCATGGTAAAAAGCAAAGACATAGAAGAACAGGTGCTAAACATAAAAATACATGGACAGAAGCATTCAACAAATATAACATCATACAGGTGCTAAACATAAAAATACATGGAGAAAAACATTAAACAAATAGAACATTATCAATATTTTGGACACATAGTCTCACATGATGGCAGATGTGAAACAAAAGTTAAAAGGAAAATATAAATGGCTAAAAGTACGTTCAATGACATGAGGAAAGTATTAACATTTAAACAAATTACACACAAGCAAAGACGAGAATTTAAAAATGCTACATCTGTTGTATATTAATGTATGGCTCAGAAATATGGACAATAAGCAAACAATTAAAAGACAGAATTGATGGCTTTGAGATTTCGATATATGAAAAATAGGGAGAACATAGAAAGAGAAGACAACAAACAAAGAGGTTCTAACAACACTTAATATGAAAAAAGAATCATTAAAGGAAATACATATCAAGAAAATACAATATTTTGGACACACTAAAAGACATGTAAAAAAAAAGTAAAGTAACCCATAGCATTTATTAATGCCGTAGGGGTGTGAGATGTTAGCGATCTCACATTTCACAGGCTCTGCAAATGAGGGCGGTAGCCATCTCCTCTCCCTCGCAGTCTTTACTTCCAGGATTAATCCGGTACCCATTTAAGGCTGTAAATTTCCAAATGTAAAAGACATGACATATTGTTCAAAACCTTACTTGAGGGTAAAATCGAAGGGAGGCGAGCATGAGGTAGGTAGAGATACAAGTGGAAGAATAACATCACGAGATGGAGAGGTTATTCTAGCAGAGTGTACCACTCAAACAAGATACGGATGTTGGAGGTCTGTTGCAGCCAACCTTCCTTGCCGAGACGGCACATGATGATGATTCATTAAGGTGTATCACTAAAGTGTATCACCACAGCGTTTTCCGAAAATAATTTGTTTACCAAAGTGATTTCCCAAAGTGTTTTAACAAAGTGTATCACCAAAGTAGTGTTTAAAACGGTGTTTTACCAAAGTCATAAATCATGAAAATGTTTTACCAAAGTCTATCATAAAAGTGTTTTATAAAAGTGTATCATAAAAGTGTTTTATCAAAATGTATCAACAAAGGGTGCTGCATTTTACCATTTCTTATTTACATTCCCAGTCAATACAACAAATTGGCGTTTGTTTATGAGTTAAATACTCATCATTATTGATGTCGTTAATTTCATTTCGTGACAATTCCAAGAAACTATTTAACTGTTTATGAAAATATTTCGTTTACAATCTATAAACTAAATTTGTAGTTTAACGTAATCCATTTTAATAATGGAAGCCTCGTCAGTGCAAAGGATAGTGATTTTCCTAATTAACATGGTGGTAAAGGATCGACGTCCAGCGAAATGTGAAAAACGTAAGGGGCAGTGCTTTCAGTAACAATCAGCTTAGACCAGGGGTGGGCAAACTGCGGCCCGCCATTGGATATTTTGCAGCTCTCAAACACATTTTTAAATACACGAACATTGTTAAAGTATTTGCAAAACCTTTTATCCATATTAGAAAATATACTGTTATAGTGTAAGTCTGTTAGAAATGTAATTTATTTCGAAGTTATCTACATTATGTAAAACTACCTTTCGTTACAATAAAATATTTAATTGATTACTTACCGATAATTTTTTTAAAAAACATACGTAATATTATATGCAGCCCTCCAATAGCTTTACAATTTTCAATGCGGCCCTCTTCACAAAAAGTTTGCCCACCCCTGGCTTAGACTATACTTTCTCAATATTTCACCCATCGTGCATTTAATAAGCTTATATCCATATATATCATCATCATCACGTGACATATTCTTTCCAGAAAGTTGTCTTTCCAATTGATGTCCTGAACACGACTATATCCTTTGTCAACCTGTCCACCTCCTACAATGATATCTTCATACATTCCGTTAATGTCATCTGTCCATCTCCTCTTGTACTACCCAGAATTCTGCCTTCTTCTTTTTCTTCTTTCGTTCACTTGAAACATGTCTATATCTGTAATTCTGTCTCCTTAATAAAACTCACTGTCTTTTGAGACTAACGGGAATTGAACCAGTCCGTTCAACGGCACCAAATCGCCTAGAAACTATTGAACACGCGTTCTTCCTGTATGCGATTTGGTGCCGTTGAACGGACTGGTTCAATTCCCGTTAGTCTCAAGAATTTGTAAAAATTGTCCTCTGGCTTACTACTTATATTCACTGTCTTTTGTAGTTCATACAGTGTCCCATAGAGCTTTGATTCCAGTGTTGTTTCCTCTGGCCAATATGTCTGCCTCAGCGTTTCATGGCCAGAACACTCTTGTAGTATATGTTTGGCACTCTGTGCTGCCTGTCCACATGTATACATGGCCGTGTTTCCAATCTTGAACTTTGTATACATGTGACTGCGGAGTCGGTTGTGTCCTGTTATGAGACGTAGAATTAGAACTTGTTCTGATCTGTTCATAATGTGATAGTCATCTTGAGTTGGTGTTTGTGGCTTTCTTATTGACTTTATCATCTGTTTTTTCTGATGGTAGGTGATTGGTATATCTGGTTGGTCTTCGGCAGCACCTTCCTTAGCCAGCTGGTCTGCTTTTTCATTTCCTGGTATTCCACAGTGAGAGGGTATCAACTGCATGGTTACCCTATACTGGTATGACAATTCGCTAAGTAGTTTTTTCAAGTCTGTTAGTTTTTCAGACTGGAAAGCTTGAAGCACTGACCTTGCATCTGTCAGGAATACCACAGGCTGTAGGTCAGACTTAGAGTTCAGCAGTTTTTTTTTAGCTGCCACACTAATTGCCTGGATTTCTGCATCATAATTATTGCAGCATTTTCCTGTCGGTGTTCTGATTGTATCTCTAGGCTTGTGTGGATATTCTATAATATATATTCTGCCCTCTAATATGTATCTTTCCATGACACTGTGTCTTTTTATATATCCAAAATATTTCAGTCCTCTATGCAAACTTGTATTCACCAGCCATCCTTCGTTGTTCTATTTATTGTCCAAGTCTAACAATGTATGCTGCAACTGGAAAATGAGTTGTATGCAATGAGTGCTATGTACGCAACAAAATACAACAGCAGATGCTGTTAATTTATTAAGTGTTATGAATCAGGGAACATTTATTTTAAATATGGAGCGTAATTATAAATTATCATATTTCCAATTATATTGATACCCCCGAGATAAAAAAAAAGGGCATAAGTAAGAGAGATATAACTTTGAACAATATTATATAATATTAAATTTAATCGTATTTTCAATCACTCACACACAGACCCACTGTCTCAACAGAAACAGCCACTCTTGTACTAGACTAAATACGCTTTGAATTATATATTTTTTATATATATATATATAAAAATATCCTCTCCCTCGCAGTCTTTACTTCCCGCATTAATCCGGTACCCATTTAAGGCTGGGTCGACCTGGGAGCCGTTGCGATCTGAAAACATTTCCGCCTCAGCTGGGGAATGAACCCAGGACCACTCATATGCGAAGCTCGTGCGCTAACCACTGCGCTGACTCGGCTCCCACAATGAGATGTGTAAGTACGTAGATGGTTGGTTGGTTGGTTGCTGATCCAGCGGTCCATGGGCTCATGCCCTTTGACATTAAATGGCATTATATTGCTGGGAAATCTGTGAATTTTTGGCCCACCCTAGGACATTGCCAGAGAATAACTATCACACCTCCAGGAAGGTAAGTTTCAACCTTGCACGGCTCCTAGCCACTGTAGCCAAGGTAGGGTTCACTGTGCTCATTCCCGGCCACCAATTGACTACTGGTTATGCCGAACTTCTCTATTGCTCTAGGCATGTAACCAAATGTTCAAGTCAAAAGGATTGTCACGTTCTGAGTCACTGTGCCTCTATGATGGGTCTCAGCCATAGGAAAAAAACATTGCTGTCAGTTTCCTCCTCCCCAGTACTGCACAGTACATCTATGACTTCCTCCCAACCACAGAGGGTGCATACATATATATTCAGGTAAACATGAAACACATTTCAGCAACAAAATAAAAGCATAATTGTATAGATGACGTTCCATGAAGCTTCTCTAAGAAGATAACCTCAATATAACGGCATTTCATCCACTAAAGTTTTCTGTTTATTGGGTGGTTTGTCTAGTGGACCATTGGTGAGACCCACAGACGCAACCACATGCGTAATGTACGTAGATAAAATTACAACTACTGTAAAATGTGATTGATCAAATTGATCAAAGAGTAATTGAATCCCATACAGTGATGAATGATTTGAAACATTTCACTAGATGTACAATGGCTAATTGAGACTAAGTACTCAACACGAACGGTTTCCTAAGCATGTAATTACTTACTTAGACCCAAGTCCCCAATACGACTAGATTCCCACTGGATGGTATGACTAAATTAGACAAGGTACGCATGACTAAACGGCGCAAACGTGTTTGGTTTAGACATGTAGCGAGACACGATTCATTTTCTAAAACAATTTTACAAGGAACATTTGAGGATGGAGGCGATGAGATCGTTCGAGAAAATTCTGAATTTCCACAACCAAAGAATAGTCTAGACATAATTTTTCTACATCCCTCCACATGGCTGCGTACATAATTGTTTGGGGTGGTTTTTTTCTCGCTCCTGACGTCTCCAAAATTGCTCTCTAATGGGACTATAATAGTATACAAGAAAATTAAAAACAGCAGATAGGCTATGAAAGAATTTACTAGAATGAATCCAGTAATATACTGTTATATTGTTTTTATTTAAACGCTGAACAAGTAAACAAGACAAGGTAAATGTAAATCCACCAATAGTTAGCATATTTTGGACCAACACTTTGCCTCTTGGACAATGTAAGAGACCCAACAAAGATATGTACAAGCTCTCACTGTTTCCCTAACTAACAAACAAAACAAAAAGTAGATAATCGCACTATAAAATTTAACAACAGAAAACATTTCAATATCGCACTATAAATTGTAATAACACACAGCACACATTTGATTATCATACTATAGATTGTAATAACAAAGCACATACTTTATAATGACATTATAAATTGTAATAACAAAACAAAGTTTTGATTATCACGCTATAAATTGTAATAACAAAACAAACTGTTGATTATTGCAATATAAATACAATGCACACATTTGATTACTACACTATGAAATGCAGTAAAAGCACAATCATTTGATTATATATCAGACTGTAAGATATAATATAAAAAAAATAATTTGGTTATCACACTAGAAAATTTAATAACAAAATAAACATTTGATTATCACACTATAAAATGAAATAACAATGCACACATTTGAGTACAACACTATGCAATGTAATATACACATTTTGATTATCACACTATAAAATATAATAACAAAACACACAATAAAATTTAATAACAAAACACTATAAAATGTAATAACAAAAAACACTCTAAAATGTAATAACAAAACACACTATAAAATGTAATAACAAAACAGGCATGCGATTAGCAATTATCGCTCAATAAAATGTAATAAAAAAAACACTATAAAATGTAATAACAAAACACACTATAAAATGTAATAACAAAACACTATAAAATTTAATAACAAAACAACTCACTTTGTGGCATAACACAGTATAGACTTTAAAGATTAATAAGTTTACAGACAAATATTTAATGCGTGGCCACTACATAAAAGTTATTACATAAATGTACTGTAGTTATTTACATATAATACAACAGATGTGACATAATATTAATGTATATAATTAACTGTAGGTCTATGAAATAAACTACTGAACACATTATAACCTTTCATGCATAAACTTTACGTAAACAAAACATTTTAGTATTAACTATGCGTGCATACTACTCTATCGTCGGGCATGTACATACAGTTAACAGCACGAATACCAAAATAAATAAATTTCACAACTGACTGTGATATGTGAAATATGTAAATACTTTACAGCAAATCTGTCCATTTATGCAATAGATTTAATCAGGGTAACTTTCTGTATGTGTAGTGGTGCATATTCAGCATTACCTGTCAGTATCTTTAATAAACAATGCACCACAACTGCTCTCATATTTACGAAATTTTACGACATAGTTATCATGTATATTTACTAAACACAGTATAATTTCGCGCGTATATTAGTTACATATTCAAAAGATCATCATCACTACACACATGACACATCCATAGGTAATTCTGTCTCCCCTGAATATATCTGCAATTACACGACGACTGACAGTGCAGTTCTCTGTTGGTTAACAAAGAATATGTACCGACAATAATAATGTTCATTTCTTGACACGTCCACATATCAAGCCCAACTCTTTTGTTCTGGGCATGGTAAACGAATAATTTTCGTTAAATTTCGTGCAGTTTATCTCAAAGAATTTGTTGGTGCGATCCATTGCCCTGCAATTCTACGCAGTGGCAGAAATTATTCACATACCGTATCACTGAAAATTATTGGACATAATATATCATTAAGAACTACAGGAACAAACATTTCAAAAAGAACTACTGGAACAAACACGTCACTGAGAACTACTGGTAGAAATATATAATTAAGAACTGCTGAAGAAGGTACCAGTAAGAATTACATGAACATTCACGTCATTAAAATCTACTGGAACAAAGGTTTATTTGAGTACTGCTGGAACAGGCATGTAATTGAGAACAGCTGGATTCGCTCTACTAAGAATCACTGTGACCGCACAATTACAAAGGATTGTACATAGCCAATGGTTTGTTTATATTAAACCAATAATCAGTTCACGCATTGAACGTGTAGTCAGTGTACATACTCATAACAGTGTCCACAACATACAGTGACGTATATACAAAACAAGCAGTACACAACATACAATGACGTTATTCAAACACAACGGTGCACTACGTACAGTAACGTAAACACCAAACATACAACAATGCACAACATACAACTAAAATATCCACAAATATACAATAATACACAACATATAACAACAGTATACACCAAACATACAACTGTACGCAACATATAGTGATAATATACACTAAATATACAATAGTACACACCAAACATACACAATTACACAACACACAAGTAGAGAATACACCGAACAACACCACTACACAACATACAACTACGATATATATCAACCGTACAACAGTACACAACTGCAGTATACACTAAACATAAAACAGTGCACAACATTCGGCTACAATGTGCACCAAATGATGTCAAAATGTGAACACCCTCACATTCACTATTCACATAACTAAACTGATGTTTATGCACACCGCTCACTAGAGCTGTTCTATTCATATCGCTCTAGTGTTGCTTATTCACCTCGCTCTTGTGTTGGATATTCACATTTCCCTTATGATGTTCTATTCCTATCGTTTGGTGTTGTTTATTCACATCGCGCATTTGTTGTTGTATTCACATCGCTCCTGTGTTGTTCTAATCTCACCGCTCGTGTGTTGTTTTACTCACATCGCTATTGTTGTATTCTAGTCACATCACTGGTGAGTTGTTGATGATCAAAAGAGGAATAAATACTAGTAATTCTACAGCCCGCCATAAGATGATACTTTGTTTTGTTTTTCGCCTGGGAAATATAGCTTGAAGCTACGTGCTAAGAGTGGTACTCTCGGTAAGCGGAGTGCGTGTGCGTTGATAGGGTAGGAGTGTATTTCTGGTAGCCCAATTACAGTAAAGTTAATCATCTGAAAACTTTTTTAAGTGATTAATTTTTTTAAAGTGATTTTTAAAAAAAATTGTACCGCGGGCTGCGCGTTGTCATATTTAGCACATATTGCGCAAATGGAATACACTTTGTATTTCGGAGACTTGTGATTCGATAAACCTGCGTGTCCTACATTTTATTTTATAACTAGCTCTGATATAACTAAATTGGACTAATATCCTCGGTTGAAAGATAGTACCTCATCATAAATTAGTAAAGCAGGTGTGCGTTCTAGCCCCTAACTTCTTCGGAATCTTCTTCGCAACGTATCTGAAACATGCTCTTGCAGAAGATGACGTTTTCATCCGCAACCGTTATGATGGATCACTATTCAACTTAGAGCGTTCTCAGAGCAAATACGAAAATATCAGACACACTCATCAGAGAACTTCTCTTCGCAGAGAATGCTGCACTAGTAACTCACAGTAAGTCCACCTTGCAGTCCAACTGACAACATCGCTAATGCCTGCGAGCTGTTCTCTATGATAATATGTATCACTACAACTGTAATAATGTGTCAAGGATCTACAGGACCAACGTACATCACTTTAAACAATACTCATGTAAAGCAAGTTCACAACTTTTGTTACCATAATAACATTCTCCTTCTCCCTACATATTGAAATACCTATAGGGAAAGCGGATACCATTTTTGGCGAACTGTCAACAAAAAAAAAAGCTTTTAAGAACCATAAGCTAAAATTGAAAACAAATAAAAAGATTTATCAAACATACTTGCTGAGTACACTATGCTTCGGATCAGAAAAATGAACTACCACCACAAAACATGAGAGGAGACATAATATATGTAATCTACTTCATCTATATCTTTTCAGTGCTATTCGGAGAACTGTCTGAAGTCCAGCGAGACCATGGTAGACCAATACTGAGGTATAAGGACATTTGTAAATCCTCAATGACCAGATCTTTCATAGACCCCCCAGAATCTGATAAAACACGGCCGAAACTCGGGATGTCTGGGGGCATAATTCGCGTGCTGGAGCTATATTGTTCAGAAATAATGTTTAAAGATATGGAAGAAAGAAGCAAACAAAAATATGTTTCTGTGACATGATCGCTTGAAAGGTCCCAATTCCTGAGAAAATGTTCAAAGAAAATGTCAAAAGACAATGGCTTCTTTTTGTGTGAATGACCGTCTGCAAGACGGAAGCCATAGGGGCCTACAGCTTAATAGTGAGGTGTACAATGAAGTAAACATTTACGGGTTTGAGCCATTATGGTATAAATAAAATGAACTTTCGATACTTTGACACAAGAATGACAAACGGTGATGTCAACAAAACAAGTTAAAGAGAACAAAACAAAACAGAAATGTGGAACGCGGATTAGTCAAATAGCAAACTAAACAAAATAACAATTAAAACAAACCAAAGTACAGGACATGGATATTAAAAAAAAAAATACAGGAGTATGATACTGGACACACTGCAAGCGTCTGATACCTTGAATATCAAGTTGTACATGATTGTATATCGCCGCGAGGTCAACAAGAAAAGCGGTATGACAATGATGACTATTAACAGCGTAAAGTCACTTATCATATCAAGACGGTACAAACGCTAGAACTGTTTGCTGATCAAATACTACTCAGCTGATGACAAATAACTAATCAGCAAGCAGGAGATACAATGTTCATTTTACTATTGTGTTTTTAAATCTAGTTATGACTTTGTTGCAGCCATGTACAGCGCACGTCTGTGACGGCAAAGGTTACTGGATTCAAAACTCGCCACAGGCAATTTTACATACAGACCGTTCAGAAAGCAATGGCAAACTACTGTGGTAAATACAGCAAAGATTTTCACTGTAACCAAACAAATTCTGGGTTTTAACTGCACCCAGAAAATGATATGCTACCATATTTTGTTTAAAATTCTAGCGTAACAAAACTGTTCTATTTGTTATTTAATAGATTTGAGCTAAATATGCTGTTTTGATATTTTAGCTACCTATTTACGTCCTTATTCTCAGTTCATTTGTTCTTGGCACTTGTTGAAATTATGAAACAAATTATATTTTCATGAAATTATTATCATGCATCGCATATATTGAGTTCTGTTGAAATAATGCTGGGGGAGTCAGACTAACAACTGTAGGTCTACACACGGTTGTCAAATTCCAACACATAGAGAAGTTAATAAAATAGTCTCTCACATCAGCACAAAGTTGTAGACCTATTATATGATATTGTGAGTTACAAGAATACTTATTATACCACCATGACATGACTCGTCTTGGAACTAAAGCCTATGCACTATTTTGTGTACATGATAAACAACACGGTGGAATGATATGAATACATTGAAATGAGTACAACATACGTAGATTTACTTACCGCGTGTAATTTAAAACCTAATTTTCAGTTCCTTTCACATGACTTTCTGCTGTAGTACAGACACATGTCAGAAACAAGTACAGACACATATCATATAATTTTTAATCGCTGGCATTGATAACAAATCGTATATATTTGGTTGTAAATCTGTTATTAAATTCTTGACCTGAATATAGCGTATTCACAGAGAACGGTTTTACTCGATTGGTGTAAACACGCACAAGATAACACTACGGACAACAGTTGTAGCATAATTTCTTGAATTCTGTTAAAATGTCATCACTTAGCGGAATGCTAGAACTATCACAATATAGATGAATAGAAAAGTCACAAATAAGGATCATAACTAAAACAATCTTCCTTTTGCTTGCAGTCTGAAAGGTGAACTTAAACCTAAAGTAAGGCAAATCGTTAGCAGTTGGCTTCAAGTGGAATCCGTTGTGTGCTGGGTCGGTATGGCAAAATGGAACACCTATTCTAACCGCCATGTCGCTTCTCATGTTCCATTGGATGAGGCCGCCACATCTCCAGTATAGCGTTACACGCGTCGTGTTTGTGCAAGCTGTCGTCATGGTAACTATGTCACTCAAGTAACTCGACACGCCGAGAGGCGGGCACTTCTTTGGATTTCTCACCCACAAAACATTTGTATATTTGACGAATGGAAAACAAATTAAAACACAATTGCTGTCGGTTTAAATAATTTTAAAACATAACATTATACGAGAATCATTTTAATACATAACAGTATGCAATAATAATTATATAACATTACGAAATTATATATTGCATATCATTAGGCCTATAAATCATTAAATTACATGCAATTATTTTGTAAATTATTAAAATATTTATAATCATTTTTGCAAATTATTAAATTATATACGACACTAATAAAATACATTGTAATCTATTAGAATTTTAAAAGTATATCTCTATTCTTCTTTATGTCTAGCACCCAATCTAATCTTGTTTACCAATCCGCAAAAGGCAAGTATCACAATTCACATTACTGCGTATGTATGTTATGTTATGTTCCTCTACTCTAGGGCTATAGGCGGCGCATAGGGCAGAAACCATAGCGTTCCATTTCTGTCTTTGTGTTGCCAGGTCTTTAAGTTCTTGTGTGCTGTTTAGATTCACTGACATGCCTTCTCTATTAATGGTCTTCGTAGAGTTTCTCTAGGTCTCCCTCTTCTTCTTACTCCCGACGGCACCCAATATAGTGACTGATGGGGAATTCTTAGGCTGTTCCTTCTGAGAGCGTGACCGATGTAAGGCCAGTGTCTTTACACTACTGCGTATGCTAACGTGATGAATATGAAAACTTCATTGAACTAGACAAACCAATTACATATAGCCTAATACATATATAGGTCTACACACGTCTAAGGAAAGTTGTCGAAACAAGGCCGCAGATGGGCGTGGGGGGGGGCGGTTCCAAATTCTCCTTTTATGAAATATAGTGACATTCAGTACTAGGAAACAAGCCAAAATTTGATTGACTCCCCCCCCCCTCGATCTGTTAAAAGCTCACGAGAAGTAGGAATTACACACATACACAGGTGAAACCAGCTTATCTTAATGTAACACCCAATCACCTTTTCTTAAACCGGAGACGTGTCTACGGCTCCGTGTTGTAAAAGAAAAAGAGGTGACAAAGGATACAAATCACACATTCTCTGATAATGTCAACACAAAAATAGATATTATGTATCAGCTGTGTTCTGTTGTATGATTCACATTTGAGCTATTATTGTGCTTATTGATACACTTGACCCCAGTATCATCAACAAGGATCCAGACAGCAAAATCAATGTGTGATGTAGTGATCACTTCTGATAAACTTCGGCAATTTATACCAACAGTTGTTCTCAAGGTTGTAGCGGCTACACTAATTTGTAGTTGCTAGTTTGTATCGGGTACAATAAATTGTAGTTGCTAATTTGTAGTGGCTACACTAAATTGAGTGTTTTTGGAGCGCACATTGTAGTTAATTTTCTTCGTATACTTGACACTCCTCTTTAACACATGTAGTCAACAGTTAGAGCATATAAACCTACTATTCTGGTATAAGAACTTCGAAACCACCCCCCCCCCCCTTCCTCAATCCCCTTATCTACGGCTTGTTACAAGCTCTGCAAAGTTATTACTATGTTCCTATTTACCCTTGAATATCGAGGGTAAATATATATTTTCTATAACTTCTAAGAAGAATTGAAAGTGCCACATGGACACCGTAGAAAAGCAAAGTAGTTGGCCAGGGTCTGTGATATTTATACCGATAACCAAATGGTCAGAGGGTGTCCGATAAAGTGGATGGTGCCGCAGTAACCTAATGAACACATAGTAAAGCAAAATGAGTTAAACAGGTTACTAAAACACTTACCTTGCCTATTAATAAAAATATATTTAAAAAAAAAATTATATATAAAAAAACATACAATAAAACTAAACAGGACAATTCTCCAAGTATCGGCTCAAATTGAACCTTTTTCAAGAGACAAACAACAGAAAAAGACAAAATAAAAAACAAAATAAATGACTATATTTCATCAAGCCCCGTCAAAACATAAAGGGGCTTAATGAAATATAGTCATTTATTGTGTTTATTATTTTGTCGTTTTCTGTAGTTTGTCTCTTGTTAGTCAAAAGGACGGGGCTTGATGAAATATAGTCATTTATTTTGTTTTTTATTTTGTCGTTTTCTGTTGTTTGTCTCTTGAAAAAGGTTCAATTTGAGCCGATACTTGGAGAATTGTCCTGTTTAGTTTTATTGTATGTTTTTTTATATATAATTGTTTTTTTTAAATATATTTTTATTAATAGGCAAGGTAAGTGTTTTAGTAACCTGTTTAACTCATTTTGCTTTGATATTTATACCGCCAGGTCCACCTCTACAATATAATAATACTGCTAGATTTAGCTAGATAAAGTTATATTTTTATTTGGGCAGTCAGGGTCCACAATTCTTCCTGGGTTCACTTCCCAGTTTTATATATTTCACCTCTATTAATAGTTTTATAGATTTCAGACATTAGGTTTATAGACTTCCCATATGTGTCTTATTAGTTTTATGAGTTTCACGTCTCTTATCAAATTCACACACGCCTCTTATTAGCCTTATATATTTCACACTTATTAGTTTTATATAATTCACTCATGTCTCTTATTAACTTTATAGATTTCACAATTATTAGTTTTATAGATTTCGCGCATGTCTCTTATAGATAACACATAATTCTCTTATTAGTTTTATGGACTTCACACGGCTCTTAATTGTTTTATGTCTTCACACATGTCTCTTATTAGTTTTATAGATTTCTTACGTCTCCTTTTATTTTAATATATTTCACACATGTATTATTATTATCTATTTATATTAGTATTCATCGTTCCTCAGTCAGATATCAGGTTACAGCGCCAATAGCTTCAATGAATTGTGTGATTCTCTTCTGGTCATCCATAAAGTCTTCCCTAAATTCTGGAAGTAGTGCCGTCTCAGTGGGCCATATTTTCTCCCTCTTGTCTTGGTAGAGTTGACAGGAATGAAGAATGTGTTCTGCAGTCTTTGGTCTCAGTCCACAGTTGCACAGGTCTGTCTCGCTAATCTCCAGCTTTCGAAACATGTGCCTTCTTAGTCTGCTGCGGCCAGTTCGTAGTTTGAAGGTGGTTGTTTCTTCCGTACGTGACATTTGATGGTAGGGGTCATTATGGCTATGCAGTTGGTTGCATCTGCTTCTAATTTTCCTATATTCTGCTTTTAACATAGTCTTAAAACCATAGTACGTATTATCACTTTCTATTGGTTCTAGTGATCCCCCTTTCCTTGCTAGGAGATCAGCTTTTTCATTTTCAAGTATGCCACAGTGATCAGGGATCCACTGCAGTACTGTGTGTTTCTTTGGTAGTCCTGCTGAGGTGTAACAAGCAGGCCATAAATTTCTTCATGCTCGTGTTCTTTGAATCTTTCGCTGCCTACAATGCTGACATTGCATCAATTAGAAAGACACTCACATGTATGTTGTGACTCGGCAAGCAATTTATTAGCATTTTGACTGCCTCTATTATGGCTTCCATACCTGCTTTGAAATTTGTGGAATGTTTGCCTGTTGGTATGGATTTTTCTAATTTTTTTCCATCTGGAGTTACTGTATATATTCACGATCATACATCTAATACTGCTTCTTTCGCTGATCCATTTGTATATACATGTGTTCATATAACCTTTGGGTATGCTTTCTGTATGTGAGTCTTAGCTGTCTCTTTTAGTACTTGTATTAGAAGTTTATGTTTTCCAAATAATGCTTGGTATCTATCTATCTATCTATTCGCTGAAATCCTTTGTTGCCTTTCAGTGTCAGGGGTAGAAGAGTTTTCTGGAGACGACCATCTTGTGTGCTGAGTGTATTGTGTAATTTGTCGCCTCTTTTATTTCGGTGGTCCATCGCTTTCGTTGTCGGCCTCTAGGTCTGCCTTCACTGTATCTGTGGAGCATAGCTATATGCTTGGTATATTGTTCATAATTCTTGGGACGTTTTTCCTGTCCCTGGTTGGATATGTGTTAAAGGTGTTTAGTGGTTTTAGATTTTGTAGATATCTATCTGTGAGTGATTTCTGAAGTTGTTTAGCAAAGTATAGAAAGCTCACTGGATGAAGAGAAGAAAGAGTGACTATGCAAAGGGAAAAATTAAGGGCATGTCAAACCATTCAATTCATGCGCAAATGTCTAGATCAACCACAAGCAGGCTGATGAGAACCAGATTCTGTCACATCTTCAACTGTCTCCATCAGCAACATAAAGATTTCCTCACAAACCTCCCAAATGAAATTGAAACACTAACGGATTTTGAAGAGCCAGACGATAGTCTCCAAAGCGTCTCCATAATAACACAGGTTCCTGGAATAATTAATAAGGAATACCAGAATCCACCTCAACTAAGCGCATTGACACTAGAGATGATAGAAATAAAATACAATGCCAAGGAATGGATACATGTCTACACAGATAGATCGGCAGAAGGAGCAGTAAGGAATGGAGGAGGTGTACTTTTTTATAAGACTCAATGATGGGAAGACAATATCAAAAGTTTTTCCAACAGGGAGATACTCCTGTAACTTTAGAAAAGAAGCAGTTGCACTCTAGCACTGAAAGTGTTCACCGTACGAGGACTGTCATGACCAAAGAAGAGAGCCATATTCACAGAATGCAGATCCCTACTGGAATAAATCCAGAGCAACATAAATTAAATTGAGCCATGAGCCATCAGACATGAGCTAAGACATATCCACAAATCATTAGCTATTGCCCTTCAATGGATACCACCATACTGTGGAATCATGGGCAATGAGAAAGCGCATGCTCTGTCAAAAGCCTGAAGCGAAATGGAACAACACCGACACCAACTGTCTTACAGAGAAACAATAATCCTGAACACATACACAACAAAGTTGAAGGACAAATGGAAGTGGAAGACAAACATGTTGCAATACATCACCTCCAAAGATATCAACAGACCCCAATATTTCGCATTAGAACAGGTGACTGCAGACTGTTGGGTCACCTTTATCGATTGAGGATCTCATACATAGATGAATGTCCATATGGATCAGGAACCAAGACTCCTAAACACATACTTGAGCATTGCCCAAAATACAGGGAATATAGATAGCAGACCTGGCCAGAGGATACAGACTTGAGGCAAAAGCTATGGGGCAGCCGCTCTGACGTTGAGAAGACAGTGGACTTCTCCCTGATGACAGGTCTGACAACATAACATGACCACAGATGCTAAACGCAAGAAGAAGAAGAGTGTAGTAAGCTACTTCTTTGAGTCGATCTTTGTAGGTCTGCTTAGTTTTTGGCTGATTTGATCACTTGTCAAACATTTGAACTGTGCATACTGTGTGAGGAGTTTTTATTTATTCTTTCTTTCACTGATGGCACACCTGTGAATATTTCCATTTCTGTGATTGGGGTAGTATTCATACCTCCTGTTGTAATTCTGAGATTGCGGTTTTGTATCTTTGAGATCTTTAGAGTGTTACTCTTAGCTGCAGTCCACTATGCTAACATTCCATATTCTAAAGGGGGTCTTACGTATCCTGTGTATGTTGTACTTAGAATTTTCACATTTGCACCCCAATCTTTCCAGCCAATTTTTTAAGGAGTGCTGGTCTCATTATACCTTTTGTTTGGTACTTGTCTATGTGCTGTTTCCAATGTAAGTCCTGGGTCAAAAGTTACTCAAAGGTATATGGGTGCCTCATCTTATGGCAATATTTGACCGTTTATGGTTAGTGAAATTTTATATCGTTTAGTGGATATGCTGAAGATGGTATAGGTAGTTTTTTGGACATGGATGGTCCATGTGTTTGTCTACTTGACCAAATTGTCCATAGTTTCCTGTAACCTTAATTTTGTTGTGCCTACGCTCTCTTCACTGCACCATATTGCCTGATCGTCTGCATACATTGCAGGGTTTCTTTACGCGAGAGAATTTGGTCAATGTTCATGAATATAAGGAATAAAGTGGGGGATAGACCACCTCCCTGTAGTACTCCGTGCTTGAAGAGTTCTTTTCTGCTGTGCTCCATTTGAAGCTTCACTGCTGCCTTTCGGTTGCGCAGGTAGTGTTTTATCCAGCAATACATGCACCCGGTCACTTTGTTTTGTTGTAATATAAACGGGAGTCCATCTTTCCACACACACAACCTAAAGTTTTTTCCATGTCTACCAACATCAAAAGCATAAAAGCATAAGCATAATTGTATAGATAACGTGCCATGAAGCTTCTATAAGAAGATAACCCCAATATAACGGCATGTCATCTACTAAGGTTTTCTTTTGTTTGGGTGGTGTGTCTAGTGGGCCTTTGGTGAGACCCACAGACACAACCACGTTCGTGTATTTGTTGTTCGCTAAAGCTTTTTTTTTTCAAATGTATTATGTTCAGTAAGGTCTTTCTCATTTGCTGTTACTAGAACTATGTCGTCTGCGTATCCAATTTCTGGAATCTGTAGACCTCAGATGTTAATGGGTCTGAATGAATTCTTGGTGCATTGTTTGGTGTTTCACAATTATAATTCAATGTCCTTATGTTCTCAGCATATATGCTAAACAAGTATGGCGACAATGTACTCCCTTATTTTACTCCTTTTTTGTACTTGAAACCACTGTCTTACCCAGTCCACTTTTATGGCGGTTTCTTGGCTGTACAGCTCTGTAATTAGCCATGTGTATAATGTGATCTGAGAAACACATGTTGTTCTGAAACGTAACTGTTGTCATAAAATGTATCTCCCTTGTCAACATCTTCTTAACATTTTGAGAGCATTTTCCCCCTTAATTGTTGATGTAATTTATAAACAGTCTCTTGATAGATTTCACATTACATCTGTTTGATACTATAGACTTGGTAAATCTTACATATTGATTTGTTGAAATTATAGGATGTCATTATTCTTGTCTTTGACATTATAGACTTGATAGATTAAAAATTCCTTCCATTTAACATTGTAGAATTGAATTATTCCACATTCCTTCTGTGTGGCAATATAAACGTGATATATTTCACATTCGTTTTGGTTGATACTATAGCCTTGATAGTTTGCTCTCCTAAACAGGATTATGTTACAGTTTTTAGCTTTAGTAATCAGTGTATACGTTTGTCTGTTTATTCTTCTATGTTCCTTCTCAAACTGCTGTAGTCTGCTGATTGTTCTCTTTCATGGATTACATTTTAGTCGCGATATTTGCGTCTTTCAGCATGGTATATCGTATTTCTGGATATCAATGTTCTTCTATACGACAGGTCAGGAAACTCCACTGCCAAATTTTCCTTATTGACCTACGACATGCATGTCAGGTGACAGTTTCGCTATTCTTTGCCCCATTCCGAAGTTCGTATACAATAATAAAGAAGTCAATTACCAATCAAGGTAGAGGTGCCACAATGGAAACATCAGCATAAAAAGACACGACTATCCTGATACACCAATGGAATTATTTAAGTAGACAACAGTTTATTTTGTGGCACCCATCTCATATTCAAAAATCCCCGCGTCGGCACGCAGAAACAAATCAAATGTAATTCCGCTTCATCTTGTATGTCTGCCTAAATTAATGGCTCTTGAGTACAATTGTATTACTGATAGATACACTCTTTAAATATCATGTTTTTCTCTCTCTCTGTTACACGTTGTGATCGAAAATGATATAAAACATATGCTTTTATTTCCTACAAATTTAACTTGTGCAGGAGCTTGAATATATTTGCTGAAGTCCTATGTTACCATTAGAACATTTCAGAATATGTGAACTCCTCAAACTTTCTGCTAGAAAATCCAGAAATATAACCATAAACTAACGCTGATAGGACAAAACAAATTCAACGAACAATGTTCTAAATCTGTCTTAATGTACACGATTATCCGTTCTGTAAGTTCCACGGGAAAACTAAACAAATCTGCTTGCATAGAAAAATATAATTAGCATACGTTGTAAGTGCAGTGTATTAGAATGATCGCAGGGTGCCAACACAGGGCGGATTTATACAAGCACAGAAGAGAATACAGCAAGTAGAACAGGCAGGAATGTAAACCTACAAAATGGAAGTGCAATCGCATAGCTGAATAGAAACATGCAGGTAGACTGATTAATGACTGTTTGCTGGGGATAGACAGTATCTGACTGCATGAATTATCCAAGCATTAGCTGATTGAAAGACGAGAACATAGCAGCTAATGTTAAAAGTGAATTTTAAAGGGTATAACTGCCTTTTGGAGATGGAAGTTACAGTAGTGAATCTTGTGTTTGTATCAGAGACAGTAAAGTGGTGAATCTTTTCTTTGTGTCAGAGAAAATATAATAGTGAATCTTATGTTTGTGTCAGAGAAAGTACACAAAAATCACACGGCAAATATGATTCGAACCAGGTCCCCTAAGATGACATCCAATCGCCTCGCGCCTTGTCGCCACGTCTAACCGCTTCGACCACTCCGTATCCATACTAAAGATGCGATTTTCGTCAAGACTTTTAACGTGTATATTTCCAGGCTACTATGAATATAGACCGGTCGATTGACACACATACAACAACACACACGCTGCACATATATGTAAACTTTTCAAGGAACACACACGTTTTCGCTACAGCGAATCTTCACAATTAACTACAGTGAACATTCAACTCCACCAAAGACGGATATAACGACATCACGACGCATTTCCATCCTGCTGGAAATCTAGTAGGACCATGGTCCTCCTACAAGGGAGATCCAGCAGGAGTTTGAGAATGAACGCTGAAGAAATATCTTCAACGAATGTTGGCTGCAGTGAATCTTCAATACATGTGCTGCTTTTTGTTCGAGTGTTCCTGGGGTACGTAATGGTAAATAATAGAAACATGTCTTCAATATCATAAATGGGTAACTAAGGAAAATTAGTCTAGCCGCAGAAAGTCACAAAGAAAAATGTCCATACTGAAATCAACTATGTCTGAAATGAAGGCGCAAATATTGTAGCTAAGCTGTCTCCTTGAGCTGCAACGCATTCAGTTCGCCGCCAAAATTATTGTTAATAAGCAAGAGTTGAGAACAAATAGAAAAGTTAATTGATGATTGTTAATTCAACGCATAGGGCAGAAACCAGTGGTCTCCAGTTCGAGAGATATGATGCCACTGTGTAGAATTCCTGCATGTTGTTGAGACCCATAAACATACACTCTTTGATGGCTGTTCTGCGAAGAGTGTCTCAATGTCTTTCTCTTTTTTCTTTTTCCAAATGGTACACGTTTTAATGCTTGTAGTGGCAGTCTGTTTTCATTCATTCTATGTACATGTCCAATGTAAGTCCATCATTTTCTTTTATTGTTGTAGAAACATATTGTTGTTGAGTGTCTTCTCTTACTTACATGTTTGATTTGAATTTTTCCCAATCAATATTTAAGTGTAGTCTAAGACATTTGTTTTCTATTGATTTAAGAATGGAAAAGTTCTAAATATCACAGCAGTAGAACTATAAGATGTTCACAACAGAAGACCTACTAAATGTCACAGCAGTAAAGCTACTAGATGTATACTAATATATATCACCATCATTATCAACCCCATAACCCTTCAGGATCGTAGAGGTGTTACCCAAGAAACAACAACACAAACACTTCGCCACGCCTCTCTATAATCAGTTCTTTGTTTCAGTGCGGAGAATTTTAATCCTGTCAAGTTTTAAATATTAATCCATATTTTCCTCCTACTACTCTTCTTCTTCCACCTTCAAAAGTTATCTGCAAGATATTTTTGGAAAGAGAAGCATGTCTCTTTTACGATGCTTCACCACTGTCATATATTGGTTATGGATTGTATGATGTTATACTCGCTTTTGTTCTCATACGGCGAGTCGGGCTGTCAAGCACATTGTTGGCAATGTGAGGTATAACAGAGTAAACAGCCCAATAAAGTTCGTCCCAATTGGATCCGAACGAATCCACGATATATATATGTTATATATATATATGTTATATATATATATGTTATATATATATATATATATATATTTATATATGTATATATATATATATATATATATATATATATATATATATATATATATATATATATATATATATATATATAAAATCGACATATTCCTGCAATAAAAACTAGCTCCCCTGCGAATTTGAATGTTAGTAAACTAGAAACATGACCATCTGTCATGTAATAATTGTTAACTAATTGGACATACTAATTGAGGTAGAAAAGTTACTATAAAATACCTAACTATCAATAGTAAAAAATAAAAAGAACTAACAATAAAATATAGAACACGGACACTTCTCTACGTTGCGGTTCAACCGGGACCTTTTTCAATAAACAAATAACAATCAAAAACACAAAACCATAAAAATATTGAAAACTAGAATGGCTTGGACCTGTTTCTCTTAACAAAAAAAACAAGACCAAGTGAAGTTACGAGACGCATGTCTAATAAACATATGTTCAATTGGAAAACAGTCTTCAAAAATCACGTATTTTACTTTCCTCGTAATTTTCATTGGCCACTTTGTGTATACTTTATGTCGACATCTAATACACATCACAGGAAACGTCAATTGTGTCACTTTTAAAGATTTTTTTTTCAATTAACTGACCGACATATTTGTGATGGGCAGTGTGAAAGTTTGAAAGGAAATAAAGATGAAAATTAGGAAGAATAAAAGAGTACCAAAAGTAATTTCATTTATTTCAAATTACAAACATCGTGCTACTCTCATCAGAAGATATAAGGATGCTGATGCTTCCAAATTGTACCACATCTCCACTTCCATGTAAAATGTTAATGTTTCAACCACTCAATTCATCCCTGCCGTTTATTTCTTTTACACAGGATCGTTAAGGGCATTTGCTGTCGACTCGAATATAATCAATTTGCTTCTCAGTCCACCTTCAATCACGTCTTAAGCGTATCTTTTTTCTTTAGATCTCATTTTCCATCTGCGCTCATGACTACTTCTTTCCTATCAAGATTTATATCTTTCTAATTTGACTAGACATTTAAAAATGTAATTTCAAACTGTTTCCCCCTAATTGTAGTGTTGTCTTATATATATATATATATATAAATATATATATATATATATATATACATATATATATCGTGGATTCGTTCGGATCCAATTGGGACGAACTTTATTGGGCTGTTTACTCTGTTATACCTCACATTGCCAACAATGTGCTTGACAGCCCGACTCGCCGTATGAGAACAAAAGCGAGTATAACATCATACAATCCATAACCAATTCGTCGAATAGTCATAACCAATATTTTATGAATGAATAAATGCGAATATCAAAGTGAAAAGGTGATTTTCCATGTTCGTTGACGAAAACCATTCATGTTAGTTCATTATAGTGACGTTGATCAGATTAATGATCGTGCTTGAAGACCATGTTTACTATTGGGATTCCTCTTTCACCTGAGCAGTATTCTGAATCTCTCTTGTTTCGATATCACGCATTAACTGATGACTGCTAATCTATTGTGTTGACGAAAAAATCGATCGATTTTATCAAGAAGTTCTCTTTCGTATGTAGCACTTGCTGCGTGTACATGTCGAACGTCTGTTGCTTGAATACCATCCAAAACATACAACTGAGATAACTGTGGAACTTTGTTGTATGACAGTTGTATATGAGAAGTTCGATGATAAGTTTGTCCATGAACTTTTAAAACATGTGGACCTCGACCTTGACAATCTGTAATTTTTGCCCCAATTGACGCGAAAGAAAGAGTCTTATTATAAGAGCGAATATTATCGCAAAATGTGCCTGTTTAGGGTGTGCATTATCAGAGAGCATCATGAGAAGGAACTCGGCATACTCCAGCTTATTACCATGAGTGTCTTGTTGCTTTGGAAACATAATCTTTCCCTTTCCGTAACAACTTGCAAATTTGCCATCGTTATTATCAAAAAATTTTTAGCACCGCAAAAGTGACATATAATATAGAAAATTCCAGTTATGTGATACAACACGATCCTCAGCAAAATTTGCCTCATTTGAAATTGCTTGACTTTGATGCATTTGTGACAATGAGTGATCCACGACATCTGCTGCTTGACCTATCTGCGTTTACTCAACAGTTTCATGATGTCTGTGACGACGTTGGTAATCTCTATTCACAGCTTGTCGATTGTCTCTTTTCGCTGGTGATTCCATCGTAGCTCGACCCCAATGCAAATCAGCAACCGGAACACGTCGTGTTTGTCTTTGTTGAAGGATTTCTTAAACAACTCTTTGCATTCCTCTTTCATTTCTATGTCTATGTTCTGCAGCATTTGGGGAACGAATCCGAACAAATGACTCTTGGCTTTGACCACTCAACCATCTAGCTTTTAGCTCTTTTTTGTTTTATGTTTTGATTTGATGCATTCTTGCGATTGGATTATCTTCATCCGTCATTTAAAGCAAATCATATTTATATTTTAAATATATAGTGTATTTTAAATAACTTTAAACACAAGCCAATGCAGAAGTTTACCTGTATTTTATTTACCAATAACATTTATATAAAAAATGTCGCCTGCTTTGAATAACGGCACGACACGAATATTTTTGATTGGATATTGCACTGAATTGCATGACGTAAATGCCATATTTGTATAGATCATTTCCATAGCGCTTACTAAAGAGACCGACCTAACACGGTTATCATATTATAGATATCACCGGTCGGCTGTATGACAATAGACTGTTGTAATGATATTCATATACGTAGGAAGTTGTAATAATTCTCATGAATGTAAACAGTTACTTCGTTTCCAGTCTCCCGAATCTTCGTTTCCAGATTCATCTTGCTCTTTTTCAAATGAGGTCTGACAAGATATATATATATATATATAATGTATGCAGTTGTAGTGATCTGCCATCCATTATTTGTATTTTGAAATAGTCGAGTCTCTTTATATGACCAAACATGTGTAATTTTCTTTTTGCTATTATGTTTATTAACCAACACCCTGGCATCTTCAATGTGCTTATAATATCTGAGTTTCTCTTTTTTCCTTTAATAATATTCTAATTATCTTTCTGTAGCACTTCATCTCAAATGCGCTGATCTTTGCCGCTGTCTTACTTACGGTCCATGTTTCACAGTTGTATGTTGCAACAGGAAAACTAAACGTTCTTAGCATAGCAGTTTCGTTTCTGATATGAGTGTAGACAGGTGCAATTATATGCGAGTAGACAGTTTCAATGATATGAGTGTAGACAGGTGCAATGATATGAGAATAGACAGTTGTAATTAACATATTTGTAGCCAGTTGTAATAATATTCATATATGTAAATAGTTGTAGCACCATAAGATTAGACATTTGTAATAAAATGACAATAGACAGTTGTATTGATATAGAGTAGACTGTTGAAATAATATTCATATACGAGTATGTAGGCAGTTGAGATGATACTCATTTATGTAGACAATTGGTAATGATACTGATATGTGTATACAATTGTAATGAGAGACGTTCATCAATGATATCTAAAATGTTTGTACAATGTCTCAGTTGATTAAGAACAAGAGACATCTAAATAGAACATTTTTCCTTAATATATGCAATTTTTCCCTCAATTGATCAGTCAACACAATTCTACTGCAAAATTGCCAAATATTGGAAGATTGAGACATGGCGGTGGTTATAAAGGAATGCAAAGAATAATAACATTGTGAAATGTCATGCACATAGCGGCGACTAAGGAGGGTTACAAATAACATTTACTACTCAATGTCAGAAATCCGTAGAGATGTCGCAATGACAAACTGAAGTTGGGTATGTCAAGCCGGAAGCGCATATATCACAGATACCACAGATGTGGTAGATACCACGACACATATCATTTCTGTTCTTTGGATTATATCATACTAACTGACTGGGTTACATAACGTAGTAAAGAAGGTGAGATGTCCTTGCAGCATGATTCTTCTTGATTAGAAACTGGTTTCACAGTACGTGGGGCATTTCCATATGTGCTCCTCGTTCAGTTCCAGCAACCATCCCAGTGTACGTAGACTCAGAGTCCGGTCAGATGTTGATTGTGTGATCGTGGGGACGTTTAAAAAAATAATTTTCTTCCCTCACCTCTAG
This sequence comes from Meghimatium bilineatum, assembly GCA_034231615.1. NCBI lineage: Eukaryota > Metazoa > Mollusca > Gastropoda > Stylommatophora > Philomycidae > Meghimatium > Meghimatium bilineatum. The sequence continues at coordinate 44,656,407 of CM067322.1, read as the reverse complement.
TTACTCCCATTTCTAACATTCTCTGTATGTGTACGTTTTCAGCCTCATTGACATCATCTTCATCTTGAAATGAAATTATTATTGCCTTTATTAAGTCTGCTTTATCTCTTCTCAGACACACGTGATATTTTAGTACATATTTTCGATATATTTCTTCTCAACAATGTGCCGTCTGACGCCGCATACCTGCCAATAAGTTGGTTCGCTAGTTTCCTCCGATCCCAGATGACCAGGACAGTATATCCATGTCATGCTCTGGACAATTGAGTTGTTCAATACGTCCCACCATTCTTTTCTCAGTATGAACTTTTCTATCTTGCGCAGCATGTTGTGATAGTCTGAGTATTACCGAGTGTGTTGATGTATCAGTTATCAACTAATTAAGTACTGCTGTAAGTCCCTCTATCTGCATCCTCATGCTTAATGTGATAGTGGAATATACTGAAGATTTCCAACAATTGGTCAACGCGGTGGGAACAGGACCAGAGTTGTGCACTGATTTCGACGTCTGTTTCGGCAACATTAGACTCGGAACACCACCAAGTCAGGGAACGTAATCAATGAGTTACGCATGTAGTTGCGTGCACACATTACGCAAACATGCATTATTACGTTTTGATTAGATAATTCTGCAGAACTTCACTCATGTTAGTTAGATAGTTGCAGGGAGATTGGATTAGAGATAGTTAGAGTGAATTGTGTGACAAATACATCATGTTCAGAGTGTGCTTTTTTAAATGTACACTCCAGCAGAAAAAAACCCAATACTTTTCAGGGATACAACACTAGACCTCATGTGTGTATAATCAAAACTCTAACATTTCGGTCATGCGCCACGCATTTCTGGCGTAATGTCATTAATTCCATATTAAGATTTAAAGAACTCGAGAGAAAGAGCACAATATGTGAGATGAAATGTCTCAGAAAGACATTGGCTATCACACGTAGAGATAAAATCCCCAATGACACCGTAAGAAAAATGATGGGTACTGAACCATGCATATACACTAAAATAGAGAGACAAAAGATAAAATGGGTCGGTCATCTAACAAGATTGAATCCAAACTCGCCCGTGTGTTGCCGGGCCCGAAAGGGGAGCAAAGAATAGCAACACTGTTTACCTTCCACGCATGTTATAAAAGGCGACTAAGGAGGTTATGGGATGGAGTTGGCTGTCCCATCCCATATAGAGTCAGTGACCCAAAGCCATGCTGAAGTCGGATGTGTCAGGCCGAAAGGTGCATATATCGCAGCAATGCTGTAAACCATGACACAACACATTCCGTTATCTGGACTACATCCTGCAAATATACATGAGTTTGAGAACGAACGCAGAAGAAGAAGAAGAATCCAAACCTACTCCTGGCAGCAGCGTACACCAGGAGAGTGTCAGGCTTTAGGGCGAAAGATCGCCCAATATGCAGATGACAAGACATCAAAGATATTTAAACGAGACAGAGTTGAAATTCAACTGGATCCTCCCAACTGGCAAAGAATAGAAATCTTTGGCTACACATGACGCCACACATAACCCATGGCTAGATAAGACAAGACAAAACACGACACGATTTCTTTTCAAATAGTTCATGCTTGTTCAATAAAAAATAAAAACAAGTGTTTCTCTTACATTCCTAGTGAAACCGACAATAACTTCAAATATTTATGACAATGTGTGATCTTTCTTTGAGCAGATATCATTTTCTATTACGTATGTGGATGTAGCAATAATGGAATCATGAAATATGTTGAAGTACAATTTTAACATAAAATTCAGTCAAATTTGGAGCTGAAAAGTGAACACGAAAAATGTTATTGTATTCTCCATTATAAAACGCGTGCTAAGAATAATGTAGAACTGCACTAAGAAAGGTTTGGAATGAAAGAATTCAGTGTAAATGTTTTCAGTCAGAAGCTCTTAACTCACATTTCAAGAGTGATGAATTCGCCTGGATGCATGCCATATTTTGCTTCTTTTTTCACACACTATATTCTATGACTTTCAAGCGGAAATATAATGGTTGAGTACGAGAGATAAGTTCAAGTTACTTCTTTAGTGCAGGTTAAGGTATCATTTTTGTGCCTGGTTGAATGATAAGGAATAGGTCGTTGGAATTGCTGGAACACACTGGATCTACAGATGCAAGCAAACGTTTTATATTTATTGATTTTTTTAAAGTGGCATGGATAAGTTGAATATAAGCTGACAAATTTCCAAATAGAATATTTCTAATATTTGATAAAAAAATATTATCAATTTGTGGAAGCTTCTGACTAATCAGAATGTTGTGGTTAGAATTTGAGCCTAATAATTGAGATGGCTCAGGTTCATTTCCTAGTATTGGATTTTTTATATCATGTATTAATTACCAAGTATTAATTACATCTATTTAAAATTTAGCAGGTAAAGTGTTTGTTTTGTTTATCACTATCCCCATGAATTGCTAGCAACTTACTCGTCCTTTCTATGTGTAGTGTGGTGGTTTCTCTGAACTTTCTTTAATATCCAGGAGACTTCATCTTAGCAGGTACATTAAAACACAGCATATACATTTTGTAGACAGGTCAAACATTTTTCTATGAAAAGGGCTTATGTAGGCCTATGTTCTTCTCCCAGACACATTTTTATTTCCACATCTGTGTATTGCTCAGCAATTGATGTTATCAAGAACAGTCCAAATAGTGACCGTCTAAAGCCAACATTTGCTGTTGTATGTGCCTAAAAGAAAGATGAAAATAAAGCAAGTCTCTCTCGATGAGTTGCTTATATTTATCTCTTTTCGAATTATTCATCTTCCATTTCCCGACCTTTCCTACAGCAAGAGAATTCTTCAGATTTTCGTTTCTCCCCGAGCGCTGTTCAAGTATAAATGGACGCAGTCGTGTTTATGTCTACACAAAGAGATCTACGATGTCGGTTCCCCGATTCCCATCCAGTTTGTTGTTTGTGTTTACATGTAGATAATATGCCATAATCTGCTAGGTAAACCGGCGCTTTTCACTGGAAGCGGTTTTCGCTTGTCTTTCATGGCGGTCGTTAGTTAGGGATGAAAATTTGAAATAAATGCTAGGGGTGCTTTGTTGAAGTTTCTTCCAGTCATTATCATTAACAGGTTATGAACACTTAACACTGCGATAAATTCGACTTATTATACCTTTCGACTATGTCATCACCAGCGTAGATAGTACAAAGAGTGATTCTATAGTTTTCTGATGTTTCTTCTCTATGTCATCACCAGCTTAGATAGTTCCACAAGTGATTCTAGAGTTTTTTGGTGTCTTTCCAAGAGTGATGCTAGACTTGTCTGATGTCTCTCCACTATGTCATCACCAGCTTAGATAGTTCCACAAGTGATTCTAGAGTTTTCTGATGTTTCTTCTCTATGTCATCACCAGCGTAGATAGTACCAAGAGTGATTCTAGAGTTTTCTGATATTTCATCTCTATGTCATCACCAGCATAGATAGTACCAAGAGTGATTCTAGAGTTTTCTGATGTTTCTTCTCTATGTCATCACCTGCGTAGATAGTTCCACAAGTGATTCTAGAGTTTTCTGATGTTTCATCTCTATGTCATCACCAGCTTAGATAGTTCCACAAGTGATTCTAGAGTTTTCTGATGTTTCATCTCTATGTCATCACCAGCTTAGATAGTTCCACAAGTGATTCTATAGTTTTCTCATGTTTCTTCTCTATGTCATCACCATCGTAGATAGTTCCACAAGTGATTCTAGAGTTTTTTGGTGTCTTTCCAAGACTTATGCTAGACTTGTCTGATGTCTCTCCACTATGTCATCATCAGATTTTATAGTTTTAGTAATTATGAAGAAAATTGTTTCTATGACATGTCGTTAAAAATGGTAAACTGTTGAAAAACAAGGTCAACCGTGTGTGTATTGGGGTCCAACTGAGAGTAAATAATATCAGTGTGATCTGTCATGAATGTAGCAAGAGGTAACTACGAGAGGGTTAGTAATGGTGTTGGCTGCTCGCCTATCTGAGAAAAAGACATTTGAAAAGTTTGAAAATGTGTAGGCTAATCCGAAAGGTGCACATCCTTGGCGTAAATTATCATAACGATTTATGCAAAATAACTTCCATTAGGAATACCTTTAGGTTTTTTTTCTGGAGTAAACAAAGAAGTCGAGTACAGAAGAGTTGAAAACACACAATTAAAAACATAAACAACTGGCAATTATCTTGGCTATATCAAACATTACGGTTATATCAGACATTATGGACATATTAAATATTATGAGTATATCAGACATTATGGGTATATCAAATATTATAGGTATATCATACATTATGGATATATATTTTGCTACCCTGATAAAAACACTCATGAGAAAGATTACAAAATGTTAGATGAAATGCATGAGAAAGGCTCTAAACGTCAAGCAGAAAAGACCGATTGTGAAATGAAGATATCAGAAAACTACTAAAAACCATATCAATATATAGAGAGACAACAGATCAACTTGTTCGGCAACTGTATGCCAATGGAACCATCACAACCAGGCAACCAGGCATACAGCAGCAGAAGGAACGGCTATTAAGCAAGAGAAAGACCAAGAACATGATGGGAAAATTCAATCAGAGAGATTGTTAAAAACACTGACTAACCATGGCAAGAGCAACAAAGATGACCAAAGACATAAAACTTATACTCCCCAAGACGCCTTACAGCATGTGTGGAAACGATAATAGATAGATCAAACACTGTTGGTAATTAAGACTATTATGGTTATATAAACATAGTATGGCTATCTCTAATAGTATGCGTTACAGATACTATTAGTATGTCAATGCTATGTGTAATAATTAGTCAGGCTTTTAAATCCAATCAACATTTTTTATTCTGACAGTCATAACAAATAACTTTTAAGTATCAACTACTGCATGCGAAAGATCTGATGTTCTCACTAGAAGTCTACCATTCCAACCATCATACCGCACAAGAAATCTACCAGTCCAACCATTATACCGCACTAGAAGTCTACCAGTCCAACCATCATACCGCACAAGAAATCTACCAGTCCAACCATTATACCGCACTAGAAGTCTACCAGTCCAACATCATACCGTACTAGAAATCTACCAGTCCAACCATCATACCGCACTAGAAGTCTACCAGTCCAACCATCATACAACAGAATACCTTGCCAGCTCTGACGTTCTCACCAGAATTATACGTCAAACTATCATGTCTCACCAGGTCTACCAGTCCAACCATCGTAAATTAGCATACCCCGGAAGACCTGATGTTCGCACTAGAAGTCTAACAGTTAAACCTTCATATCTCACCAGAAGTCTACCAGTTCAAACATCAATTTCTCATCAGAAGTCTAACAGTTCAAACATCAATATATCACCAGAAATCTACCACTCCGACCATTATATCTCACCAGACATCTACCAGTCTAAACATCATACAGCGGCATACTTCAGAGGATTTAACGTTCTCACCAGAAGTCTGTCAGTCCCACCATTATATAACAGCATACCTCGCAACATCTCATCTGAAATCTACCAGTCCAACCATCATCCAAACAGCATACGTTGGAAGATCTAGTGTTCTCAACAGATGTCTACCAGTCCAACCATCACATAACAATATACCTCACAACTGATGTCCTTACCAGAAGTCTACCAGTCCAACCATCATTTAACACCTCTTGAACATTACATGCCTAGCCTGGCTTTTGTTGAAACCACATATCACTTCATATATAAGCACGTTGAATAGAAAACATCATCTCAAAGTATTGCACGCTACTGAGTGTTGGAGTTCTCTGAGTTCTGAAGAATTCGCTCCCTCTTCTTTCTACTCACAAAATTGAACAAATATGATATAGAAACTCTGTTGCTCGAAATTTCTGTCAATCCAAACTTCTTATTTTGATTTTTATGAACTTCTGTGTCGCACGTCAATATTAATTTGTTATATATGAAGACTATCTTCCGTCAGAGCCGGTTTCCAGATATAGTGTGCATGTTTAAGAGTGACGTGATCTGGGTGTCATATAATTTTGGAGAATATGACGTGTGCTCGAGTTTAACAGCGCCCTGTGCATTTTCTAAAAATAGTTATCTTACCATGATGCAAACATCAACTTTTAGTTTCTTTTCATAAGTAACCTCATCAGATCTAAGATATCTGATAGACACCAGTAGGTAAAGAAAGAAAGATGATCGAAGAACTCAGCCCATGCCATAATAAAGAAGAAATGACAGCTTGTGCTAAGAAACAAAGAAAAACATAAAAGTGACTCCCCTACTCCTCTCCCCCACTGATTTTCGCAAAATGAGCATCAACATTCTCACAAAAATAGGATGATTAAAGGATCTTATTGAAAAGGTAACCTTTCCACACTGTTATCAGTATACTTACGGCCCTGGGTTGCATAGGATAGACTGGTTGTATCATTGCCATTCTTATGTCACTATAACCATCTATGAAATTGGGAGTTGGGATACAGTTTGGCTGTTGTTGACAGGGAGAAGGGTGATTGGCAAAGGTCTCGTTAAACATGTTTCGAATCGTTAAACAAAGGTCAACAATACATTTTTTTTCTACAACCAATTGTTCGTCCACCACAAGTGATGATGACCATTTGTTTACATCCGCTTTTGAAAATTCCGTTAGAATTATGACCATGCATAATAGTTCGTAGATGGCTAATGGACTCTATTCAAGCTGTAAATATTGTTGGACAATTCGGACATGGAATGACCACTGTTGGCAGATTTTGGTATATCCGTTACTTTTTAGCTAATCTTCGCTGTTGGGTTGCAGTATTTCTCCTCTTTTCACAAGATGATGCGCTCTTTTTGGCTGTAGAGCTCCATGTAGATCTATTTTGTGCAAGTTTTTCCCATGTGTCGTGGTCTATTTCAAACGCTTTCAGTGAGGTCTTTAACGAGTCATTGTAGCGCTTCTTTTGGCCACCTTGAGATGTTTACCTTTCTTCAGCTCACCATAGAGAAGTATCTTTGGCAGGCGATAGTCTGGCATACGTACCCAGCGCCGTATTTAGACTTGATAAGGCCCTAAGCTATGTGAAATATCGGGGCCCTTTATAAGTCCAGACATCATATATCAGTGTCAAATATAATTTTTGGGGGCCCCCAAAGCAGTGGGGGCCCTAAACTATAGCTTGTTTAGCGTATACGTAAATGCGGTCCTGTATGTACCAAATGACCTGCCCAACGAATTTGTGTCTGCATCAGGATAGTGTCAATGCTAGAGATACCAGATCTGCCAAGGACTGTGGTATATGTAATCTTGTCTTGCCATCTGATGTTCATAACTTTTCTGAGACAAAATGTGTGAAAATGTTTGAGTTTCCTCACATACGTCTATGCAGTCTGTTTCGCTAGCGTATAACAGCACTGGAAGTACCACTGCTCTTTAGACTTTCAGCTCAGTCTGTAGGTTAATGAATTTTCGTGGATATGAACATGACTTGTACTGGAGATTTTGATTAAAGTGAGGAGGACTTGGACCAATTGCATTGTTGTAGACAACTCGGTAAAACATAAGTGAAATCAATGAACTTCTGTTCGCCGACGATCCAAGCCTGACACACAATGATGTAGAAGACGTGCAAACCCACATAGATGCACTGTCAACAGCTTGTAAGAAATATAACATGAAAATCAACATACAAATGATGGAAGTTGTAAAAATCAGCAAGTCACCAACAACAATAGATATCACAAAAGACGATTCAGCAGTGAAACAACAAAAAAATAATTCAAATATTTTGGAAGTTCTTTCAGAAAATGGGAAACGTTGACAGAGAAATAGAATTAAGATGTCAGAAAGCTAACGCAGCATTACTCTTACATCTGGACATAAAGAGACAGATAATATCTACAATTTTCATACAAACCCTTTGTTACCAGTGTCAAACATTGTCAAACAGCCTCGCAGCAGAGAAAAAGCATCACATTTGAGATGAAGTGTTCAAGAAAAAGCAGCTATTGTCATCAAACTGGACAAAATAAGAAACGAGGATATCAGAAAAAGAGTAGGAATAATGTCTTGTATCGAATATATAGAACGTCAGCAGATAAAGTGGTTTGGTCACCTTATGAAAATGGACTCAAGCCAATTACCACTGAGATCTTATAACAAACGATCAATTGGATAGAGAGGAAAGGAAAGACCGAGAAAGAGATGGATCGATAACATTATGACCACCCTCCACAAACACGGACTTACTACTACTCTGACCTTGAACAGAAACTTACACGTAAAGATTGTCTTACCCCTTAAACCTTAAACTTACCCCTACGCTTAACGGCAAGTGTGGATGCTATCAACCAGCTTTGACCTCTGGGGGTAGACAATTACAGCTGTTTGATTTTGAAAAAAGAAATTATCTTAAAATGGATTTAAAAAATCATGCTGTTTTTCATTGTAGAAATGTTTTTAGCGAGGGTAAAAAATGAGGACATAATTAAGCTGGGGGAGGGGTCCCTGAATACTTGGCACGTTGTTGATAAGGGGGATAAATTAGCAAGCACATTGTTGAAGTTATTAATGACAGCCCCTAAGTTTTGTCCTACTATATTCATGATAAGTGGTAATATTCCGTAGCTGTGTTGATGTGCTGAAAATAGACATGTCCAGGTGGAATAATGATGTTCTCCAACTGCATGCAGTGAGTCCTTAATCTCAAACAACCCTTTGTGCTGGTTACTGTCTATGCTTGTAGTGCATCATTAAACGTGCAGGATTGGCAATGTATTTTTGTTGGGGGGGGGGGTACTACAACTAGAGCGGCAGATCATTTTGTGTGATGATTGCAATGCCAGGCCATGGTGTAGGGCAACACACACTTCTAATAAACAGGGGAGAGGGCTTCATGACTTGTTTGATTACACGTGTGTAATATTAATAATATTAGTTGATAATTAAAGAGGGACACGCCTAAAGTCAAGTCGTTCCAGTATGACAATATGGAGGTGTAATAACGTACAAATAAAATTAGACAAGAAAAGCGCAAGTATGATAACTATATGAAACATAATTGGAATAAGCCTTATTGGAATGATGAGGTGCAAACAGCATGGGGTGATAAACAGCAAAAAGTAATAAAGTAGCTGGAAGCAAGAATAACAGAATTAGTTCAACTTGATCGTGTCTTACAACTAAAACAAATGAGAGATGAAAAAAATGCATACGTTCAAAAACACTGCTAAAGGCGTAAAGGATGCAAAATGGGAGAAATTGTGTGGAAGGATTGCAAGTCACTAAAGTTGTTCTGGCACTTGCATAAATCTACGAAAGACCATACCAAGTTCATAATTACGTCAGAGTATTTCTGGCCTTCAGAACACAGACTTCATGAGGCACAAAACAAATGAAACTAAGGGTGCAACTCTACTTGCACATTATATTTCACAAATTGGTCAGAGGAACATATGAGACTATTATAAAATTAAGACAAGTTACATAAATGTACATGGGCCATACTATTGATGAAGCAACAACAATTACCTTTGAAGAAATCAAAACTGCATTTCAAAGATAAAAAAATAAAACACCAGGGCCTCATGGCATTATGCATGAGCAAGTACCTAACCCTAAGAACGCATGGAAAAATTGAGAAACTGGCAAATATGTTGAATAATAGTTTGTTAAATCAACGCGGTCTGGTTGCACAGCTACTTAATTATATTACCCAACCCTGGTAAAGATCACATGAAGGTACAGGGATACCGAATGATAAGAATGCAGAACACAATTGGTAAATTAATGGAAACATTTGTTGCATGAAAATTGTCTGTCATCTGGAAAGTAACACGTTGTTATCGCCAATGTTCGGCGGGTGTCGTCCTAACAAGCAGACCTAGTGTAATACTTCTGTCTTTGCATAGGCTGTAGTCGAAGGTTTTTTTTTCGACTCACGAATGGATACAAGAGCTGCAGTAGTAAACATTGAGTGCTACTGTACAATACAGTACCATTGGACTATCTAATAAATAAACATTTTAAACTCGAAGTAAGCCCCTTTATTGTTAATTGGGTTGCTTCTGCCCTTCTTCAGAGACCAAGTTGTTCTTATATGTAATAATTGGACCAACAAACATAAACCCTGGACTTCAACATGGTTCTCCACTATATCCAATATTGTTTAAATATATATACTGTACAAATAAGAGGTGAACAGATCATATGGACAGCTGTAACTATTTCAAATGCTGACGACATTGTGGTTTAAAGCAGAGTATATATCTAGAGTTATGTGTCAAGAAATTGCAATGTGAGCTATAACGCATAGTGTAGTGACTCAGATGCTTTAGTTCATCCGTCTCACGCATCTGTAACGTAGATCTCTCTCAATGATCAAATTATAAAAATATCAATGCTGAGTTTTACTTTACGTGAGGACACTCTTGAAAGAACCAGAACAATGACATTTTGGTGTGCCTTTCAGCAGGCCTCTGAGCTTCAATAATGATGTTGATCACACTATTTCAAGGGCAAGAAATGGTCTTTCAGCAGTGAACATGCTGAGTAATACCTCGGATCCAGTATATGCAGCGATGGTAAATGCAAAGCAGAACTAAAAATAAGGCTGGAGATGGCTTTAGCGTCCTTGTCAAGGCTAACTGTGATTTGGAAAAGCAACATCAGTGTTGGAGTGAAAATCAAACTGTATAGGTCGCTGGTGCTTTCTGTTGTGTTGTATGCTTGTGAGAGTTGGACACTCACTGCGGACATGGAGAGAAGATTACAGGCTTTCGAGTATAAATGCTACAGAAGAATTCTACGAATTTCCTATAGGGAACATAAGACCAATGTGTACGTAAGAAATAAAGTAGAGATGTGTGCAGGTGCCCAGGAGCCATTGCTTTCAATAATGAAACGACGAAAACTAGCATGGTTCGGACATATATGCAGGCACGATTCCTTGTCAAAAACAATACTGCAGGGAACTGTCGAGGGTGGAAGAAGCAGAGGAGGGAAATAAAGACATCGACAGACAACATCAAGGAATGGACAGGGCTAGATATTTCCACACTCATCCGCATCGCTGAGGATAGAATTCGCTGGAGGACTCTGTGTGCTGAAGCTTCCAATGTGGTACCCCTACGACCCTGAAGGGTTATGGGTTTTATTGATATTGATTGATGCTGAGTGAACAGAGGTCATTATTTCTTCCATACCAAAAATCGACTGTTTCTGTGATAGAATATGTATTGGCAAGTATAACTCTCGGCCAGACGCAAACTGAAAAGTAGGTTATAATCCAGAATGAGGCAATGCGTGTAATTCTTAGGTGCATGAGAGACACATCTATACTAACAATTTTATTCTTACATGACTGTCCAACTATGAAAGATAGATTACAGTATCGCTAAACAAGAGCTTACTTCCAAACCAGCGCGGATAAAGATAATCCACATCATACTGAAATACAGAGTGTGAAAGCTGTGAGACTAATAAGAAGAAAGTCATGGATGGAGCTTGCTGAGGAAGTTATAAAACGTATGTTCTCATTGGAGGATGTGGCCCATGGTGAAATTGATAAATGTTCCTGTAGATAGTCATAGTTCCTTCTGGGTTTTGATAGCTCTTGATAGAGAATATAAGAAGAGATGTCCCGTTGCTGTTGAATCTGATATGCAGAAATTGATCAGTGAGATATCCATAGATTGTGATATGGCTATATACACGAATGAGTCTGTCTGTTGTTAATCGTGTGCGTAGTTCATGTGCATTCACAGCGCAATGCGCATGGAAGATTTTAAAAAACTTTCGCTGTAACTAAACATAGAAATTACAATTGAAATAATGGCAGTGACATGGGCCTAGAACTTAATGGGCACATAGAATGCAACTCATGTCTACATTGTTAGCGACTCAATGCTTATGATTAGGAAAATTAAGCGAGATGTATTCGTGAACAGTGACTTGATGTTATGTGGAGATCAAAGTTGGAGGGTGTTACATTTATTTGTGTGGCTGGTCTTTCGGGTGTTCAAGGCAAGTGAGAGCAGATAGATTGGCAGGTTCTGTTACTTTTTCGAATGGCAGGGCAATAGATCTCGTGGACACATTTAACCCTTCAAGAGAAATTGCATGATCAATAGAAAGTAATGATGAAGGTGATTATATTTCCTTGTACAGAACAAAGGAGCTGAGAATAAAATGTGGAGTGGCAAAATATGAACATTATTAATATGGTCGGCAGAGAAAGTTTGTCAACCAACAGATAACTGGAACTGTCAGTCATCTTACAATTACGGATATACTCAGGGGGGGGGTTATGGAGAACCTATGGAATTGTCCTGTGTGTAGTGATGGTGATCTCTCGACTAATTAACTAACTAATATACACAGGAAGATATACTGTGAAGTTTAGTAAATACACATGATAGCCATGTTGTAAAGTTTAATAAAGATGCGGACATCTGCCGTAAAGTTTCATAAATATTAAAAACATCCACGCAATAAAGTTTCGTAAATATGGGGACATGTGTGGCTGAAAGTTTCGTAAATATGAGGATAGTTGTGGCTTAAAGTTTTGTAAATATGTGGATGGCTGTTGCTGAAAGTTTCGTAAATCAAAAGACAACGGCACAATTATTATACTATTTCTGGTTCTAACCTGAGGACAAACATCTGTGAGATTTTGTACTCTAGAAAACCTTAACATATTGGCAAGGAGACTTTAAATAAGACAAGCAATAGCGGCATGAAGATGTAGGGCGTTTCTTGGTTTGTGTTTGTTGTTAAAAACACAGAAATTCGATGGCAATCTTTGCGGGAGTCCGATAGAAAGATAAATGGGAGAAAGATAAAGGGGGGAAAGAATAAACGTTTCTCATTTTGTTTACGCATTCCGTCAACATGCCACAGGCGATGACTCGAGAACAATTCTAACAGGGGTAGACAAGCAAGGAACTACTGTGTTAGTAATAAAGGGTTGGGATCATGTTAGATGGTAGTATACGATGTTTATATAAAATGGGAAAAATGAATTTTTTTGGCGTATATACTAGTTGTATGTACGGCTAGATGATAACTAAGATATGGCGTACGTTTTAGCTATATCAACATATGACTATGACGATCGTGCTTCTCCCTCGCAAGTGAAACTGGACATGGTGTTAAGAAAGATCATATTTGGTTTGATTTTTTGTGATTCCTCATATAGCTGATGAGACCAAATCGGGCCCTGAAAGACCTGTTGCAATGTCAGCAGGAACGTAGTAGGTCTTGAGATGAGGGAAACAGTCTGATATCTCCTTTCATTTTTATCTCTTTTTAATTACATGTAATGTTATGCCTTGTTCACAAACTTTAATACTAGCTCTGATCAGACTGTTCTAGGCTGGACAGTCAAGAACTATGTTTTGTTTCTCAAGAGCTTATAGAGCTTCAACATATGACTATACTACTATATGATTATACTGGGTTATGACTATACTACGCTATGACTATACCAAGATATGACTATACTAAGATATGACTATACTAAGATATGACTATACTAAGATATGACTATACTAAGATATGACTATACTATGATATGACTATATTATGACATAACTATACTAATAAATAAAGATATAACTATACTAAGGTGATTATATAACATATGACCACAATAAGGTGTGACTACACTAAGATATAACTATACGAAGATATAACTATACGAAGATATAACTATACTAATATATTACTATATATATATAACTAAGATATGACTATACTAAAATATGTTTATATCAAAATGAAAAAAAATCGGTATAAGTGTTACCGAGTGATAAAACTACCTAGCAACGAGACACAGTGATGGACGACGTTTCGACTAAAAATCTTTCGTCAGGACAAAACAAACACCACAGTAAAACGAGTCTTACATGGAGACAAACATATTATGATAGGGAGGATAGAACGGAGGGATAATAGGGAGAAATAGGGAGAACACGCGATTTTTTAAATAGAGGAATCAAAGATGAAGCAGCGTGACATGGAAGAAGAGGGTATGGGAAGAAGATAGTGGTAAGTGAGGAGGGGAAAGTGCACAGAAGAAAGTGAGAAGTGAAAATAGATAAGATATAATAGCAAGTAAAATACATTAAAATACTTACCTCAAAAGTGGCAGCAGACAATTAGTATTACAGGCATACAATCATAATGTAAGGGAAGAGCAAAAGAGGATGGTACGAGAGATCAGATGAGAGAGAGAGAGCGAGGAAGAGAGGGGAGAAAGAGGCTAACACGACAAGAACAGACTAGTAAGAAGAGGAAGCCACAGAGCACATATGACAAACAGCAGGAGGAAAATATAGAGCAATGGAGAGAGACGAGTAATAGGTGCAGATAATAGTGGAAAGAAAATACAGTGATGATATATGCAGGTTAGATAGTAAAATATTAGTGAATAAGTAAACACGGGTAACTTAGCTCTGATACGTCTTGTCCCACTAGACACTTGAAACATATGGCCAAACACACAGGGCTTAAAGTTGAAAGTAGACAATAGCGGGCAGTGAATGGACAAGGCCATTGTGTCTAGCTATCAAGGTAAGAGAAACGCAGACATAGTACAGTTTCCGACAATTAAAAAGACGCAGGAGGCAAGAAATACAACCTCAGGCAAGAAGAAGCAATAAAGACTAGACAATAGCCAGGTGTCAAGAAAACGCCCGGCAACAAGAACCTAAGCATAAGGCAGGGACGTAAAAGCGAAAAGTGAGGGGGGGGGGTTGTTTGTAATCCATGAGTCGAACAAAATAGCCATAGAGACAGATAACAAAGGTTAAGAGAAAGAAAGAGAACAAAAAGGGGGAAAATACAGAGGCGAAGAGGAAGAAGAGAAAGTGGTAGATAAACGTGGACAAAAAATGGAGATACATCACGCAAGGAAGGAATATGGAAGTGGGAGGGACCCAAAAGGAGGACACAGTAGGGGAGGGTGTGGTGCTATCACGGGAAAGCGCGGCGCGAAGGTATCTGGCTGATATAGAGAGGTGACGAAGAAAAGGGCACTAGAGTAGGTGGAGGATAAAGAAGCAGAAAAAGAAAGCCATAGCGGAAGGAGGCAGACTCGGAACTACAGCCAAATCATGTGAGGGGGTAGAATGTCGCAAGGCGAAGAGAAGCGTCGGTGCGTCGTAGGTGACTGAGTGTCATCTGTCCACAATATCGTTGTACGTGGAGGTCAGTGTGGCAGAGGTCCCGATGAAATATGATGGAAAATGGACCACGGTCCAAACCGAAACGACAAGTATAGGTCAGGTCTTGGGAAATGAGACCGGTCGCATAAACCGAAGATGATAAAAGATGATGTATGCCAACGCTGTGCTACCAAAGAAAAACATGGACAACGACAGCATAAGACAAACGCAAACTAATGACACCTGAAATGGTATGCTTACGCATAATCCTAGGAATATCGCTAAGATACAGAGTGAGAAATGAGGACATTAGACAAGGAACCGGCACCGCCCCAATCTTGGATTATATTAAGAGCCAACAGATCAAATCGTTAATAGTCAACAAGGGGTTTAGCGAATAGACAGACAGACAGGCAGGCAGAGAGACAGACAGACAGTCAGGAAGGCAGAGAGACAGACATCCAGATAGATAGATTAGATAGATAGATAGATAGATAGATAGATAGATAGATAGATAGATAGATAGATAGATAGATAGATAGATAGATAGATAGATAGATAGATAGATAGATAGATAGATAGATAGATAGATAGATAGATAGATAGATAGATAAATAGATAGATAGATAGATAGATAAAAGGATGCGCTAACCGCACGTCGCAACCCCTATGTGGGTTGTACTATACACTAGCTTATTTATAGGAACTACTATCAACGGACAGAACCTCGAGCCACCGATACACGATCCCTTCTTCAGGTCCATGTACCATGGTCATCTCAGATGAATCAAGGTTCGTAGCTGTGTGAGACCAACCGTACGTCGCAACCCATGGAGACATAGACATAGGACCAAAAGACATAGGAGGACCACTGCCTACGAGCTATCCAAGTCATGTGTAGCAGGAAGCCTGTTGGCGCTGCAAACAAAGTATAGTCATAAGGAATGGGGGCGAAGTCGGGGTCAGTCAAACAGTCTCCAGATTCTGCGTTACTGTAAGGGTAGCCGACCACAAAGCCTAAAAAGAAGACCATCCAGAAAGTGGCCAAAAGCAGTAAGATAGTAGGCATAATGGGGCGCCCACGAGCCACTATTAATGGCACTGGGGAAAGAGCGAACAAGGGCCAAAGTAGTGAGAATAGAGAAAGTGGACAAAGTAGTACAAAGAATCTCAAGGATAAGAAGAGAATATAGCATGGGTGAAACAACCCGTAGAGAGAGAGAGAGAGAGAGAGAGAGAGAGAGAGAGAGAGAGAGAGAGAGAGAGAGAGATAGTGAAGGTGTATGATTGCGCAGGATGCAAATGAGAATGCTAAGATAAAATTATACTAAGGTATGCCTACTATTCTGATTGCTAAAGGGCACTGATATCGATATAATTTTCTACGGTCATCTAGAAACAAGCAAAGCCGCAATCATCCACCTACATATGATGTTATTAATTGGAAAACATCCTTCTAAATTGACTCATTAATTTTCCCGGCGTTTTCATTGGTTACTATAATTTTTTCTTTGTGTATGCAGGAAATGAAAATCACGGGAAATGTCTAATGAATCAGTTTAGAAGACGTTTCCAGTTAGCCAACGTGTCTTATTTACATATCGATAGTGAGGACTAACTACAAGAATGTTTGGACATTTTCTATACAATATTGATTTGCTATATATTTTTCAGTGATACTGATGAAAATGTGTAAATCGAATGTTACATACTTGAACTAAGTATCCCCGACATAGCTAGAAAATATGTTTACTGTATGGCAAGTCCAGGATTTTTATTACAATGGCCTGTTACAACATTGTACAATTACTTCCGTGAGGTTGAAAATTTCTTAGTTAAGTCATACTTAATCTAGATGTATGTCGATATAAGCATATGCAGAAAATTAGCAATTTCTGATACGTAATGAAAGTGCTCATTCATCTCGTTATTTACAAGAGAAATTCATCATTCATCTCGTTATTTGCGATATAAATTTTCAATCATCTCGTTGTTTACGATATAAATTTTCATTCATCTCGTTATTTACGAGAGAAATTTTTCATTCATGTCGTTGTTTACGAGAGAAAGTGTTCATTCACCTTGTTGTTTACATTATGAAGAGTTCGTCCATGTTGATGTTAACGAAAGAAAGTTTTAATTAATCTTGTTATTTACGAGAGATTGTGTGCTTTCATTTTCTTGTGTATGAGGTTCGTTGGTTGGTTGGTTGCTGATCCAGCGGTCCATGGGCTCATGCTCTTTGACATAATGCCAGTAAATGGCATTATATTGCTGGGAAGTCTGTGCATTTTCGGCCCACCCCGGGACAGAGCCAGAGAATAACTATCACACCTACAGGAAGGTAGGTTTCAATCTATGCACTCCTAGCCACTGTAGCCAAAATAGGGTTCACTGTGCTTATTTCCCGCCACCAATTGACTACGTTTTGAACAATTGAATACACGAATTGGTTATGCCGAACATCTCTATTGCTCCAGGAATGCAACCAAATGTTCAAGTCAAAAGGATTGTCACGTCCTGAGTCACTGTGCTCCTATGATGTTTAAAAACAGTGCTGTCAGTTTCCTCCTCCCCAGTGCTGCACAGTACATATCTGGCCCTAAACCACAGAGGGTGCATACATATATATTAAGGTAAACATGAAACACATTTCAACAACAAAATAAAAGCATACTTGTATAGATTACGTGCCATGAAGCTTCTCTAAGAAGATAACCTCAATATAACGTCATCCACTAAGGTTTTCTGCTGCATGGGTGGTTTGTCTAGTGGGCCATTGGTGAGACCCACAGACGCAACCACATGCGTATTTGTGTATGAGAGAAAGTGTTTATTCATGTCGTTGTTCACTAGAGAAAATGTTAATTAATTTTGTTGTGTTAAAGAGAACGTCTTTATTCATGCCGTTGTTTACGAAAAAAAGAGTGTACATTGACGTTGTTTAAATACAAGTCGTTGTTTACAAGAACAAATGATCATTAGTCTTGTTATATATACAATATAACGTGTTATTCGTTTCGTCGCTTACAAGTAAAAGTTTGCATTTATCTCGTTGCTTAAGAGTAACAGTTGTCATTCAACCCGTTATTTGTAATATGCAAGGTACGCGTTATATATTGTAAACCCCGAGGCTTGCAATATGTGCATATTGTAGTACATTACATCCATTTTCTGTACGTAATGGTTGGAACAGGATTATTTTTCGATTCCCGTCACTTAGAGCAGGGAGCATTAATATATTCATCTGGACAATAGAATATATTATGTGTTATATTTGTTTCCTTGCTATAATTCGCATTTACGATAATGATATTGCATTAATTTTCTAGGTGCTTCTCACATTCGTAAATGATGCTGTGGTCGTCTTAAAAAACACTTCGTTGCTTTTTAAAATTTTTGTTTCTGAATCTGTTCTATATCTTCCACTATTTTCTATTTTAGCAGTAGCAATTGCAGCAGCAGCTACCAAGATGATGACAACGGTGGCAGTGGCTGTAGTATCAGTAGTAGTAGCAGTAATAGTAGTAGTAGTAGTAGTAGTAGTAGTAGTAGTGTTAGCAGTAGTTGAAATGCAGAGAAGTAATGGTGATGATAGTGGCTTTGACGGTGGTGGTAGTAGCCGTAGTAGTAGCAGTAGTGGTGGTTGTGGTAGTAGTAATCGCAGTGGCATCGTAGTAGTGGTACCGGTAGTGATTTGGTTAGAAGTAGTAGTAGTAGAAGTATTAATAGTAGTAGTAGTTAAGGATAATGGTTACAGTATTAGTAGTAGTTTGGTGGTAGTAGTAGTCGTAGTTATAGTAGAAGTGGTAGTGGTTGTACTAGTAGTGCTAGTGATGGTGGTGGTAATAGTAGTAATATCAGTAGTAGTAGTAGTAGTAGTAGTAGTAGTAGTAGTAGTAGTTAGCAGCAATAGTAGTAGCAGTGATAGTAGTTTAGCAGTCATTGTAGTATTAGTAGTATTAGTAGTAGTGTGAAGTGCAAGTAGACGCCACCACATGTTTAATTATTTCCCTCGTATATGTGTGTAAATTTCACGTTAATCATTTAATAATAGAAATATTTGATTATTTAGGGTTGGGGTTAGGGTTAGTTAAGTAAAACACAACTATCCTAACCCTAATTTAACCCAGCCCTAAAATAAAATAATATTTAAATTACTAAATGATGAATATGAAATTTACATAGACAAGGAAATAACGTCTACTTGTAATGTACCAGTAGCAGTAGTAGTCGTAGTAATAATAGTAGTAGTAATAATAATAGTAGTAGTAGTAGTAGTAGTAGCAGTAATAGTGTTAGTGGTAGTTGTAGCATTAGTAGTAGTGGTGGTGGTGATAGTAGTGGTAGTAGTAGTAGTAGCAACAGTAGTAGTAGTAGTAGTAGTAGTAGTAGTAGCAGCAGCAGCTGCAGTAGTAGTAGTAGTAGTAGTAGTAGTAGTAACAGTAATAGAAGTATTAGTAATAGGTGTAGCATTCGCAATAGTAGTGGTAGTAGTAGTAGTAGTAGTAGTAGTAGTAGTAGTAGTAATAGTAACAGTAAAAGTAGTGTTAGTAGTAGTTGTAGCATTAGTAGTAGTGGTGGTAGTAGTAGTAGTGCTACTAGTAGCAGCAGCAGCAGTAGTAGCTGTAGTATTAGTAGTAGTACTAGTAGTAGTAGTAGTAGTAGCAGCTGCAGTAAAAGTAATAGTAGTATTTGTAGTGGTGGTACTAATTTGTAGATGTGTTTTTAGAGAGCAGTGTTCCGTTCTCAGCCGAACAACTATTGTGACTTGTTTGTTTCTGTTACATTTTGTTGATGCTCCAGCCTATAGCTCACGTTGAGTTCTCTCAACTAGTCGCATATATTGTTTTAGCAGAGACACCCTTTCCTTGAAATTACTTGTTAATGAGAGTGTCTTGGTTTAGTGTGTTTGGTGGCTTTAAAAAATTGATTTTGAATCACTGCAGATTGCAATTTTCCGGGGTAAAATCCCTCTATTATTTGTCCCTGTTTGATATTTGCACAAATTATTCTTGTGACATTTTGTACTTGGTTAGATTTTATCACCACAAAATTGGGCATCTGCATCATTGATAAAGCAATGGCAACACACCGTTATATAAATATTGTTCAGAAAAACACCACAGAAAAAGAAATAATGGGATTTAAACTGTGTACTGAATATAATACGCTAATACCATTTTGCATAGTAACGTTATAGTAAAGTATCCAATTGTACACGGTTAGTAAAGTATGTCTTGTAAAATGTCATTGTGGAGTATTGGGAAATACAGTCTTAGACCCGCATTGTTATGTTATCGATCATATACATATGGATGATGTGGTCAACATCATCGTTCTTTCTTTTTCAGAAGATTTGGTACCCATTTTCCTAGGACTGAGTCCATAGAGTAGTCACTGATGATCTAGTAATTAATGAATCAAAAAATCCGTAATTCTTCAGGCACGTTGACATACCGCATTGGATGCTTCAGCACAACGAGTCTTCCAACGACTTCTATCTTCAATGATGCAGAAAAGTGAGGAAAAATCGTGTCCTGTCCATTCCTTGGTTTTGTCTGTTCATGTCTTTATTTGCCTTTCTCCGCTTTAAATTCCCACTTCGACGGTTCCCTACAGTATTGTTTTTGACAAGGTATCATGTCTGCATACATGTTCAAAACCATGCAAGTCTTCGTCTTTTCACTATTGAAAGCAATGGTTCTTGTACACCTGCATACATTTCTCTTTTATTTCTTTCGTACACATTTGTCTTATGTTTCCTATAGGAGATTCGTAGAATTTGTCTTCAATGTGTACACGAAAGCCTATAATCGTCTCTCCATGTCCGCAGTGAGTGTCCAACTCCGAAAACCATACAGCACAAAAGAAATTACCAGCGACTTTTACAGTTTGACTTTCACTCAAATCACCGTTTTCCAAATCACCGTTAGCCTTGACATAGACGCTAAAACCATCCCCAGCCTTATTTGTAATTCTGCTTTTCATTTTCCATCGCTGCATATGCTGGATCCTAGGTATGTGAAGGTATTTACCCCCTGAAGCTTAAGTCCATTCACCATGATGTTGGTCTGTTCTTCTGTGTCTCTGCTGTTATCTAGCACTTTTATGTTTTGACTTTCAATCCGTAATTGTTTGTTATTTTTTCCAACTTCGCTGTTAACTCTTGTAATTCTTGTTCGGACCCAGCTATAATATCGATATCATCAGCGACACGCAAGTTGCAAATAGGACGACCTACGATCGATATAGATGCGTCTTAGTCATGTAGTGTCTCCTGTACGATGTGATCTAGGTATATGTTGAAGAATACCGGAGACATTATGCATCCTTTCTGAACTCCCACAGTTGTTTTAAAGAACTCTCCTATTGTATCATTTGATAAGACTGCACTATTTGCATTTTCGTACAAGTGATTCAACAATGTCTATGATTGTGGTGGCAAAACTAAATTGTTTCAGTATATGCTATAGACCGTCATGCCAAACACGGGCGAAGGCCTTTGTAAAATCAATTGAAGAATCTAGTAATACTTATAATTGAAATATGATTGAAACCTTGCACCACAAAATTATAACCATATAAAACTGAGACACCACTAATTGTACACTAAAATCAATATTAACAATGCACCGTATTCTTATCACTCTTAAGATGTCAGTCAGATATTTAAGGATCAAATAGTATGGTGCTTTAAGCGTGGTCCAGATAAGTAATTGAAATACCGCCTATTATAATCACATGACCCATAACCTATATCAACTTGGCTACGGTGGAGACACATTATGTGATGCTGGTATAGTCATACAGTTTGTTAATGTGGATGTCATACAGTCGATGGTGTCGTCATACAGTTGATACTGTAGTCATACAGTTGATGGTGCCGTCATACAGGTGATACTGTAGTCATACAGTTGATGGTGTCGTCATACAGCGTGTTGATGGTGAAGTCATAGTGTGTTGATGGTGAAGTCATACAGTTTGTTGATGGTGAAGTCATACAGTGTGTTGATGGTGAAGTCATACAGTGTGTTGGTGGTGAAGTCATACAGTTGATGGTGAAGTCATACAGTGTGTTGATGGTGAAGTCATAGTGTGTTGATGGTGAAGTCATACAGTGTGTTGATGGTGAAGTCATACAGTGTGTTGATGGTGAAGTCATACAGTGTGTTGATGGTGAAGTCATACAGTGTGTTGATGGTGAAGTCATACAGTGTGTTGATGGTGTCGCCATACAGTGTGTTGATGGTGAAGTCATACAGTTGATGGTGCAGTCATAGAGCTAATAGTATAGTCTTAGAGTTGATTGTCAACTCATATAGGTCTACAGTCATACAGTTGATATCTTAGTATCAGATTTATGTTGAACTTGGTTTCGTGAATAGTAAAAATTAACATTCCATCTAGAACTTTGTGAAATATTGATGGGAGGTTGAATCTCACACCCCTACTGTTCATTGAATGATATTAATAGCAATGACCCTAGAAAAATTTGCGGAAAGAGTAACTTTATATATATATATTACACTGTATGTATGGATCTAATAAATTTCGTTCTGGTTACACCTATGCCACTTTTAAAAGATCCGACTACCGAATTATTAACAAACTACATTCAGCACATGTTTTACTTTGGCGCTATTCAGTAACGTGATATGTGTTTTGTTGGGTCTATTATTTATATAGCCCAGTTTGTCAGGTTGAATCATTGGGTCATAGTTTCCCCCTTAGTCGATATGAGAAATCGTAAACTTTCTTCTGTAGTCCAGCAAAGCTGACCATTGATATGATTGGTTAACATTTTTGATCGATGCGCACACGTCAAACTACCGATAAGTCTACTAAACGATAGAAATTAATGTTGCTTTCAATCACCTATATTAACAATCATTTATTAATCATTTATTTATAAATTTATTAACTCTATTTTAATAAATTAGTTATTCTTTCTACTTGCCTTTTGCAAATGCTTGTATACATCTGTCTATGAGCGAATCACATAATCTATATCTGCGTTTCTGTTGTATTCATTAATTTAAATCAATCCGGCGTTGAATTATCCAAGTAGTGATTGTAATGAGAATACTGCAACTTGTATATACAAACCCAATATTACGACCTATATCGTCTGTCTCGGATAGCTCAGTTGATAGAAGTACGAGTCCGTTTCTGTACTATTTTTGTGTCGATCTCAGAGTATGACGTGGTGTTAATTTTTTTATTATCTTTTTAGAAGCGTAGGCATACACAGAGTGCATTTTACATATGAGAATAATAATTCAAGTTTATTATTTGTGTGTGTTTTTTTTAAAATATTAACGTATTACTTCAAATCACATAGGCAAAATGCGTGAAGGGGCGTAATTGGATACAACTGTTCTATTCTTAACCTATTACGGTGGAAAGCATGGACAATACAACGTTTTTTTTCTTATTCTCACTGGCGTTACGCGGGTATTGTTTCTAGTATATAATAATAATAATAATACAATTAATAATAATAATAATAATAACATTAATAATAATAATAATAATAACAATAATAATAATAATAAAACAACGTCGTTTTGTCTATCCAGTATATAAATCTAAACGACTTGACCATAACGGATGAAATTTAGCACGATGACTAGTGCGATCAGATCCCATGTGAATAATATGAGACATATTAAAATTTGATAATTATATCCGGTAGTTATATTTATATTTCATTTTTCTGTCGGAAGGTAAAAAAACCTCACCCTGTACATGAATGAAGTGGCGACAGGAAGAGCATGTGGCCTTTAGCACACAAATATTCAATCCCCTCCCTTCAAATTCTTAACGGGGTAAAAATGCATTTTCTGTTTTTATTAAAATATCCGGTAGTCCGGAAAAGGTAGTCATTAATAACAATGGTTAACCTTTTACCTCTGACCATTACTGACAGGTCACATAAACAAATAATAGGTCTAATTGATAGAAATAATTTGTTCCATTGCAATCGATGTTTACTCTGCTTTAACAGGTTCACTATTCTTTATCCTTGCTTTTCTGTTAATTCTGTGTATGCGTATATTTATGATGGAAGCACATTTTCACATTTGCCTTTCTGTTCTTAAAATAACATCGTTCGGTCAGCAATAACAGGGGTGATGAGAGTACAACAATATTTATATAAAAAAGCTACTTTACGACCTTATCTATACGCGTTAACTCAGTTCCAACGCGTACGCCATTTGAGCTTATTTTTATTACAAATTACTCCTGTTCGATATAAGAAACAGTGGGTTTTGTTTCTCGTCAACATGCATGCAAAATAACAACATAGTCGTTGCTACTTTATAAATTTTAACATTCGCGTCTGTTGCTATTGTGTGTGTTTTTTTGGGTGGAGGGGAGGGGGGTAATAAAAATATATATCGCATCATATAGGCCTACACATATCTGTATATGTACATATCTTGCATTGTATGTAGGGACCTATTACATTTTTTTTATATCCAGGCCATTTCTAAATGATCGGAGTACCAAAATATAAAAAAATTAAATTGTCAATTATGTGTAAGATAGGCAATATTTTAACATATTCTAACTAATTCCCTTCAGTTGGGAATTTTTTTTTCAATTACTCTATTAAATATATTAATGTAAAGCATGCACAATGTTGAAAAATGTGTATATTTGATTCGTAAAAGAAAAATGAATAGGTACATATTTGTAACGGACTGTTTGGACCGGCTGTCAACTTGTCGTTGACATTCATTTTCTGATAGAAAAATGATGTTTCCAATGGGTAAGAATTATCAATATTCTCTTTTCGTGTAATTGCAGAGCTAGCTAATAATATGTTTTACTCGCCAGAAAAGAATATTGATATATATATATAATAATAATAAATATATTAAAGTCTTGGTGCTGTACACAAGACAATTTTTGTGTAATGCATTTTATCAAGAAACCATAGAGTATTGCTAATTTGATGAAGGTGTGATTAGAATATAGGACATGAAACACCATAAAGATGAAGGTATTGGAATAATATATGCCATCAAACACAATAAAGAAGTATAGATGAAGGTATTAAAAGAATATAGGTAATGAAACACCATATAGATGAAGTATAGATGAAGGTATTCGAATATATATAAAGGTCGTGTGTTGCCGGGACCAGAGTGGGGAGCAAATAATAGCAACACATTTTACCTTCCATACATGTTCTAAGAGGCGACTAGGGAGGTTATGGGTTGGAGTTGGCTGTCCCATTCCATATAAGGTTAGTGACCCAATGCCATGCTCAAGTCTGGTGTGACAGAAATTTGTAGATATCGCAGCAATGCTGTAAAACCATGACAAGACGCATTTCGTTTTCCAAACTACATCGTGCTACTCTGCAGGAGTTTGAGAACAAACGCAGAAAAAGAAGAATATACATATACGACTGTTTTGAGAGACGCTAAAGTATTGCAGGTCATTTTGTTTCAAGAAAAAATTGTTTATTTGTGTTTCTAGAGATATTGCCAAAGTAAAGGAATATTAAGTGTTTATGTAGGTTTATGATTGTATAGACCGGTCAAAACGGCTGATGTTTATGATTAAGACTGACTAACCATTAAGACATAGAAAAATCAAGAATTTATTCTGCAATATGACTGATTTCGTGTATTTACCAACGACGAAAATCCTGTCTATTTTTGATCTAATTTTAAGAAGTGAAAACTAGCTCTACATATTCCCTCAGCACATTCCAACGTTTACTTTAGGTACAGCCACAGACAGCACCCCTTCTTTGTAAATGTCAGCAATAATCCCCCAGGACACGGCACTCTTTCTCTTGCAGAAAGGTTTCTTTGTAGACAACAGTTTAGTTCAAACTAAGGAGTGCATAGTAGAATAGAAATTGTTCTAACGAAATAAATATTACACATTGTGTGATTATTTTTGAGTTAAGGTAGTAAAACAGTCTCATGCCTGAAAGTTGAACGTTTGTATCTGTACTGGTAGTAGAACACTCTCCACCGAACGGTGCCATGTTCGTTGACATATTGGTTGTAGAAGAATCTCAACTGTAAGGTGAAACTTCGTAGTCATATTGGTAGTAGAACAGTCTCAACTGAAAGGTAGTCGCTCGTAGCCACAGTGATAGTAGTACAGTGTGTGCGTCGAAACTTGCTAGTCATTGTCCTCTCACAGCTAGCTTTGTGATTGAATGTGTCTTAAGTCATCTTTACTTGAGCCATAATGTCGCTGTTTTGGTAGCTACTGCCTTGATAATATACACTCACGATTTATATTTTAAACTGTGTAGAATGCACATTTGGCTTATGTGGGATAAGGTTATTTTTCTTCAGCTGGTTCTTCTTCTTCTCCCTCGACGTTGATTCTCAAACTCCCGCTGGATCTCTCTTGTAGCAGGACCATGGTCCTATTAGATTTCCAGCAGGAAATTATTTCTTAGGTAGTCCAGGAAATTATAAGGCGGTGTGTCACCGTTACATAACTATACTTTTAGTAACGACAATTGAATGTGTCTAAAGATGAAGGTGTATTACGTTTCTATCCTCAAAGATGCATGTGATTTTATGATTTAAGGAATGTAGAGATATTCATCACTTCTAACCCTATCCCATCTACAGCCCTGTCTGCATGATTGCAACACTCACATCCTTTTGCTTTTTTTTATCAAGGAGGGGGGGGGGGAAATGGGTGCTAAACTAACAGGCAAGTACTGTAGCTGCACAACATGTACGACAATATTGGCAACAATAAATTAAATATTCGATATGTATATTCCTGACTATAAATGACTAAATTAGCATGTAAATAATACATTTAAAAAATAATAGTAATGAAGAAAAACAGGAAGTAGTTTAGAATTAGAAAGAGTAGAGAACGAGATGGGAGAGTAAGAAATAGACAGAGTAGGACAAAATGTAGAGTAAAAATTAGAGAGAAAGAGAGGGGAATAAGAAATATAAAAAGAGAGAAAGTAAGAAATAAAGAGAGAGATAAGAAAGAATTATTGAGATCTTAAGAAAATAATGAGAGTAAACATGAGACAGAAGGGGGAGAGTAACAAATAGAGAGAGAGAGCGATGGAGAGTAAGAAAAGAGACAGAAAAGAGTAAGAGGTGGAGATAGTGACAGTAAGCAACAGAGAGAGGGAGAGTAATAAACAGAAAGAGATAAACGTAAGAAATAAAAAGAGAAGGAGAGTGAGAAATAGAGAAGGAACGGAGAGAGCAAAAGAGTAAGATATAATAATGGAAAGTAAGACACTGAGAGAGAGAAATACACAGAGACGGAGTAAAAAAATTGAAGGGGGTGGGGTAAGAATTAGATAGAGGAAAGACTAAGAAATAGATAGAGGGTGAGTACATAAAGAGAGTAAGAAATAGTAAGAAATGAAGAGGGAAGGGAAACAGAGAAAGGGGAGTAAGAAATAGAGATAGTGACAGTAAGCAATAGAAACACACACAAAGAGAGAGAGAGAGAGTGAGAGAGTGAGAGAGAGAGAAAACAATAAATAAAAAAGGGATGAGAAAGAAATAGAAAGCAGAAGTACGAAATAGAAAGAGAGTAAAAAAACATTGAGAGTGGTGATTATGATAGAGAAAGAGAGTGAAACAGAGAGAGTGGGAGAGTAAGAAATAGAGAGAGAGAAATAGAGAGATCGGGAGTATAAGAAATAAAGAGAGAGAGAGAGAGAGAGAGAAATAGAGAAATTATCAATACATTTTTTTTAAGTATGTGTATTTTCAAGATTGTTAACTAGGCGTTAGAGGCGTTTTTCAGACTATCACAAAATCACACTTCGCGAACTTGCTAGTGGATATAAAAACAGACCGTGTACATTTACTGACGTTAGGTTTTTTTCCATTAAAAAAATCAACAATAATAGAAAGGCAATATCCTATACAGCAGAGGTTCCCAATTTAATTCTGAGCCACCGCCCACTTTGCAAGACATAAACGTTGTAACGTCCCCCTTCCCTCTCACCAAGTATAACAGTTTTCCGCATTCAAGAAGTTTGATATTTTTGACGTGAATGACAGCTAATGATACATTACTGCTTATGCTGTTAAATTATTGAAAATTTAGTGGCCAATACGTGATTAATCTTGAACACAGTTATTGCTGTACCAATTTTGATGAAACAGCCCACATGGAAAGATTGTAAAGTGTATGCTCGAATAACATTCTGCAAAGTTTCATAGAATGGTGTAATATAAAAATTCAGAATACATAATAAGAGATTACATTACATTAGTAACAATCCTAATGTAATAACTACAACAACATAAAATATATTACAAAATATATCGCAAAACCTGAAAAGAATTAATGTTTAAATATATATTGTTAAATTCTTCAATACGGAGCCACTTAAAGAGCCTGAACGCTCCCCAATTGCTTCTGAAACAACTATCAATACCGAAGACAAATGTGTCAGGCCATTGACGCAAGTAAAACGGTATCAAGGCATTTCCTTTCTTTGAACTATATCCTGCTAGAAATCTAGTATGACCATTTTTCTGCTTCAAGAGATCCAGTGGAGGTTTGAGAATTAAAACGTTGAAGAGGAGGATGAGGGGAACCCACTATCTCCGCCGTAGAAGATTTCAGTGCTCACTGGGGGGTGGGGGGAGCGGTACCGCCAACTATGGGAACCTATGCTATAGAGGACACAATAGAATTATTCACTGACAACTGCTGGGTGTAATGTCATACTTCATGCTCCATCTGTGTTGATTAAAATAACACATTTTACGTCTGTAATAAAATGTAACTAAATGCAATCTCGGCGACACATCTGGCTTTGAAACTACAGCTTAAGATACTACCTCTACGCTTAACGGCAAGTGTGAATGCGATCAACAATCATTCCCCTGGGGAAAGACAATAGACAATAGACAATAAAATGCAGACTTTGTTTAGAATAACTCCAAGGAACAAACAGTCAATTGTATTCTAAATAAATATGTGCCTATCATCATCAGCACATAGGTAGGCGATCATGGATGTAACAACTCTTTATGTCGTGTATCTTGTCTCAGATGTCTGGTTGAATGTGGTATTGGTCATTTTAGTTAGTTAGTAGTCGGATCATCATCACTGCAAACTGGACACGTCCATAGTTGCTCCGATCTCTCCTTGAGTGTATCCACCAATACACTTCTGCTGACAGTACCGGTCCTATGCTGGTTGACCATAATTCTTCTGCGCCTTCCAAAATGTTCATTTCTAGCAACACCGCATTTGTATCCCTGATCTTTAATCCTAGCCATTGAAAAGGAATCATCATCCACATTTGTCTTACTCTCGCGTGTTATATCTCTTAAGGAATTCAAAAGGTCAGCGCGCTCCATTGCCCCATCGCCCTGTGCCACAATCGCGCATGATGCCAGTTGATCCGCTCTGTCGTTGCCTCGAACCCCCACATGTCCCGGCACGAAAATAAATGTAACCACTTTCAGGCTCGCTTTTCTCAAGGCCTCAACCCACTGTTCACGAATGAAACCCACTTAATCATACTCATAGAGTCACTCAAGATGCAGACCTGCGTTACCTTCTATGTGCGTAGCCACTAAAATGCCCTGGTCACCGCCATGGTCTCCATGGTCATACTACTCGTAGTGTTTCCTATATTAATATGAAAGGGCAACATACGCATATGTATTGCTTGGCATTTGTGATTATGTGATTCAATGTATGTATCCATACAAGAACTAGGGCCACATATTTATATGCGTACATAAAATAGGCGTGAGTACATATCTATGTTAATGCATATTGTTATCTTTATGTGGGAGAAAGTGTATGTTAATTCATATATATATATTTTTATTTTGTTTTAAATTTTATTTGTGATTGTTCATGTGAATGCAAGTTTATATCTTATGTGGGTAGTCGAATTGATAACCACTAAATATTTGAATTGATAGACTACTGAAACAAGGCAACTAGTTTCATAATACTATTAAATAAGACAGATTACAGACACAAGACAACTAGTTTTCTGAAACAAGTAAACAAGCTTACTGAAAATATATTACTAATTTCTTCAAATAAGAGAACTGATATACTGAAATAATCCAACTAGTTTACTGAAACAAGACAACTAATTCACTGAAACAAGACAACTAGTTCACTGAAACAAGAAAATTACTTTAACGAAAGAAGACAACTAGATTCCTTAAACAAGATAAGTAGTTTACTGAAGACGCTAGCACATGTATAGCTTAGGATGGAATGGTCAGCAAGGAATAACGACAGTTATATATCATGGATGTCGTAAGATGCGACTAAAGAGGTTTTTAATGAAGTTTGCTTTCCCATCCAATAGGAGGGTCAAAGTGATCCATAAGCGACGCTAAAGTCGAATGTATCAGGCCGAACATCTCTCTAATGTGGAAGTCAAGCTGTAAGCTATGAGGAAACGCATTCAATGCTTCATACTACATACTGTTCATCTGCAGAAATTTGTGAATACACATCAGAAAATGAAACTAGACAACTCGGCTACTAGAACAAGATAACTCGGATACTAGAACAAGACAACTCGGCTACTAGAACAAGACAACTCGGCTACTAGAACAAGACAACTCGGCTACTAGAACAAGACAACTCGACTACTAGGCCAAGAGAACTCGGTCACTAGTACAAGACACTTGGCTACTAAAATAAAATAACTCGGCTTCTAGAACAAGACATCTCGGATACTAGAACAGCACAACTCCACTAAAAGACTATTTAGCTACTAAACCAAGACAACTCGGCTACTAAAACAAAACAACTCACCTACTAGAACAAGACAACACCGTTATTAGAGCCAGACAATTCGGCTAATAGAATAAGACAACTCAACTACTAGAACAAGATAATTCGGCTACTAAACCAAGACAACTCGTCTACTAAAATATGAGAAATTGGCTAATAGAATAAGACAACTGGCTATTAGAACAAGAGAACTTCTTTACTAGACTAGACAATTCGGCTACTAAAAGAAGACAACTCGGCTACTAGAACAAGACAATTCGGCTACTAGAACAAGAGAACTCGGTATTTATAAAGAAAATACAACTGTGATATGGAACCAGGAAAAGTGACTTGATAATATGTGATAATAATTGTTTGCTGAGTACAATGAACTATTCCTCACTTACCCTCTCTTTGGTTCCAAACTGTGAAAATCAATATCCTAAAATTTGTAATAATGCTTCAATGCCGCTGAAATATATAATTCCTGAACGCCAGAAGTTATTGTTTGCTCCATTAACTATTTTAAAATAAGAAGATCCCAAGAATAATTCTTCAACAGAAGGCATAGGAAATACAACCACAGATGGAAGTAACGTCTCTTGATCACATTTCGATGTTCGAATGCACAGTAAAACATTCCCACACACTAGTCCGAGTTAAATGCCTTTCTTCAAGTTTTTCCCGTCCCTCACACGTGCATGGTCCGTAACCAGTTACCTTACACAGCACACTACTAGCTCACTGTTACTAGCTATACACACATCAGGAAAGTTGAGTTTTGTAGGTAGTTACGAAAGCCGATTCTTGACTTCTCTCCCTTGAAGCCAGAGAGGTCAGAAGCACCCGTATGTTCGTGTGATTTAGCGCTAGTGGAATTCCCGTTACCGATAGGAACTCGAGATAGTTTATGGGAGTCTGTAGACAGAACCCGCTGGTTCTCAAAATTCCAATTCAAATCTCATCAAACTGGAATTGGGACGTTGGTACATATGTTTTAGAAATTTCTGAGTTCATCAAAGGATGTATTTCATCACCCAGCCCATTTAGCATCTACACAGAGAAACGTTTTCAATACAAAGAAAGAATTTCAGTCTTCAAGATCAATTAAATAAATAATAAAACTATATGATGCGTAGTTCTTGTGAGTCCACGACAATTTGCTACATTTGAAATTCAGTTAGAATTAGGTCCTTAACTCTGAGTTAGTAGATGGCTAATAAGCCATATTCTTGCCACAAATGTCCATGGACAATTCGCGTACTAGATGACCACTGTAGATGGCTCTTGGACTACCATGTCTTTCTAGCTTTCTAGCTTTCTTGTCTCAACTAGCTTCGCCGTTGAGCTTCTGTATTTTTTATCTGTCCGTAAGATGATGTGCCTTTTGACTGAATAGCACCATGTAGCTCAACTCTATTTTGTGCAAGTTCAACAATGTATAACCATGTATTTGGTCTATCTCACATGCTTTCATTGAGGTTTTTGCGAGTCCTGGTAGTGCTTTAGATGCTAGGGATACCAGTAGCTAGGGATACCGGATCTGTCAAGGACAGTGGTATCCGGAAATTTATTGTGCCATTTGATGTTTATAACTTTTCTGAGAGAAGTTGTCTTTGTGTACAATAATTTGTAGAGAGGCCACAGTGCTGAAAATTAGGGCACAGTCATCAGAAGAATGTGAGATAATGTGTGATTTTTCTTCGGTTTTTACTCGATGTTTCCAAAATTTGAATAATATTCCATCAATACCATATCTGATGTCTACTGGCAAGTCCAGATCTCTGAAAGCATCGTCCACCATATTAGATAACATAATATTAAACAGGTTAGGTGGTAATATACATCTCTGTTTAACTAGATTTGAGACTAGATTTGTAAAGCTGCATATAAATATCCATCATCCTGATCTCTAGCTTGCATTCCATCGAGCAGTTCTGCCTGGAATGTTTTTGTTAATTCTATGAATGATGTATGTAGATTTGGCGTTCTTTGTGTTCTTCGCATTTTTCTTGCTGTTGTTTTTCAACAAAGACCAAGTAAGTTGTTCCACGTTCTATTCTGAAACCACATTGGCTTTCGGGTAATAATTCTTCATTTAAATGAGATGAAAATCGGTTTAAAAGGATTAAGGATTCTAGCAAATATATCCCTGGACAGTAGAAAAATACCTCGACGGTTATTATACTCGTAGGATTGACGATTTTCTTTGCGTTCACACATGTATAAATGCTGCATTCATGACTTTTTGTGCAACATTTTCAGTTTTTAAAACTTGGAAAATCATATGAAGTTTCTTAATTCGATTTGCACGGTTCATTACGGGGAGCAATGGCGGCCAGATTTCCACTTTTTAATATTATGCCTATATTCTTTCAGTTTTCGTGACACTGAACTTGAGCATGTTGTCCTGCCAATTTTAGTGAATTGGGCAGGCATACTTGAAACTCTTTTGTCCGACGGCTTATTGGGAGGACTTTGCCCCTGTTGCCTTCTATCATACCACTCTCTCCATGCCGTCGTTTCTCTTAAAGTGACAGAAAAAAAAACTAGCATTTCTTTAATATGGTGTTCAGAAGCCAGCCTTCGTGTGTCTTAATTGTTCTTAACACCTCCTGGTTGGTTTTCCTTGTTGCCAACCGTATTCTCAAAACTCTTCTATAGCATTTTACTTCAAATGATGTTATTCTCTTGGCCACTGTTTTATTTAGTGTCCATGCTTCCCATTCATATGTCCCCATAAAACACACATGTTCGTAGTAAATACAACTTAGTTTTTACGTTAGTGCCTTGCCATAATTTCTTTACCTGTTTTAATTTTGACAGGGTCATTGCTGTTCTTCTCTTAGTCTCAAACGTGCATTCATCCTCAATGTGTATATTAGTTCCTAAATAATCAAAAATAAATAACCTACTTTATTACTCAGCCACAAGTCCCTCATCTGACGTAATTTATTTTGAATTATTTTCCGTTTGCAGTTGAATGCAGGTTTTTAAGATGTTGCCTGTGGATCACTTAGGTATAGTTTGTGAAGGTGGTGTTTTTCCGCTAACATTTCCTTTATTTTATTTATCATTCTCATCAAACCAAGTCATTTTAGTTCTTGATAAGAAGTTCTATTCTCTCCGTAGCACTGTCCTAAATTTGCCGAAATATGTTCAATTTGTATCCACATCTAGCATTGCAGATTGCAGACATTCGTCTAGAGTTGAAGCTAGGGGCTTTTATGTGTTTACATGTGATAGCTTCCTGACATCTATACATGTCTTTTCTTTGCTTCCTTATGGGCATCTTGCAGTCTGGATGCGAGATTTTAGTTTTGATACAATTCATGATTGCATAATCTATAAGATGCCAGTGTCTTGATCGAATGTGCATTTAGAAAGTCTGGTTATTGGTTAGTAGTTGAAAATGGTGTTAAATGTGAGGAATTCTTGTTCATCACATGTTTGTATAAGATAACGTCTATAGATGTTCCATTGGCCCACTCCATTTTCCCGATTACACCATTCCAGGAGATGTTTTCTGTACCGCACCTTGTATGGAGATCTCCAAAAGTAAAAATGAGATTATCTCACTTTTTAACTGCAGTGATATGCACCCCGTTCATTTTAAAATGTATCTTTAGCTTCTGGATTTTTTAGAGTTGGTGCACTGATGTCGGTTGCCTATTTCTTACGAAAGAGTAGAGGAACATTTACCGTCATGAGGCTATCATTTCTTGTCTTTTGTGGGTCTGCTAGTTTGCCAACAAGTGCTGTTTTAATAGCGATGCAAACTCCTGCTTCATGCCCCCCTCCCACAATTCTCTCTTCCATCCAAAATAATGTATTATCGATATCTCTTTCGCAGAACTGACCAACAGCAGACACTTTTAAGTTTTGTTTCAAGTGAAAAAAAATGTGGTCATTTCACATCCTTGAAAATTCAGTCGAAGGGAATAGTTTTTTTCACGGACCTTAGAGAAGTCAGCACTTCTCGATAATTATCATAGCACAAATATAACTGTTAGACATACGACCCTGATTGAGAGATATCTAACAAGGTACAATATTGATATAAGAAGGCACGCTTCACTCAGAGCTGCAATCAGAATCCAGTCACAGACAGATTGAAAGATTGGAGAGAATTAAAAATGAAGCGATGCGGATAATCCTTGATTGCAGAAAGGACACACCCTGTATGGCTATGAGATTTCTACTTGATTTTCCGAGCATATCTCCCAGAACTGATATATGACATGCTCGTGCATATCTCAGGGTGAGTTCTGACATAGACCATCCACTACACAGTGAGCTTCCTCGTGTGAAGGGAAGCAGGCTCAAGAGAGGTAAATCGTGAATGGGTCGTGACAAGGATACCGTTAAAAAGATTTGCGCAACAGATGGCTAACACCTGGCGAGAAATGGATACCAATTCCTATGGTCTTTCAAGAGGCAGTCAAGACCGTCATTACACTCAATAAAGAGTGCAGGGAATACAGCCACATGAGTGTGGATGCCGAGGTCAAAGCATTCATCTAAAACATGCAGACTACACAGATGTTGTGATTTACACGGACGGATCAGTCATCCGTTATAACCGAATCGATGCGCATGGGCCTCTAATGCCAGATCACAGGGAAGAACAGTACACGAAACCAGTGGAGCCTTTACCGCAACAAGTAATCTTAAAGTGGAAGTATTTGCCGTAACTCAGGCACTTAGACGGTTGAAATCGCAAGCCTATTCCTATGTGTGCATACTAAGTGATCAATGAATATGATTCACAAAAAGTCAAAACAGGATATGTACTTAGGGGGTGGGTGGAGTCATTAGAGAGAGCTAAAATGCGGACATCACTGCGGAAACTAACCCTTACCTCTGTCCCCGGACACGCGGGTGTGGAGGGAAACGAACGTGCCGACCAATTATCTCGTCACCATAACAGATGGTCAGCCTAAGGACCGAACGGGCATACTCATTGCTCTTCGTGAGTCCGCACGATCGGAGGATTTTGAGATGAATGAGCATGATTCAATATCGAGACTGCTCTGATTGGGAGTGAAGATGGGCGTGGCTCTTAGAGAACATATGACAAAGAGTTCAAAAAGAGCAGTGAACCAGCATAGAACGGAAACACCACTAGCAGTTATACCCTGAGAAATGTACTGAAGCAGAGATCTGAGCACCTATGGACATGTCCGGTGTGCAAGGAGGATAATCCATAAATTAAAACCTAATACCTTCGCAAAGTATTGTCACAGAGATGCGAATTATAAAACAAATGCAGGGAATGAGAACAAAATAAAACAACTTATCATGAAGACAACATGAACGACAACACAACAAAGCCACCATACCCACCCCACACCTATTTTAATAAGTGAATGATCGGTCTTAAGACCAAATGGCTTAAGAGTGCAAAAGAGTTAAATAATTCACAGCGATTTTCCAGAGTGTACATATCTCTATCGTCTGTGGTGCAAGGTCCTAAGTCAGTGACCTGAATGTTATCGGCACCAAGATAATCAGCGCCATTCAAATGTTCACCGACATAAGTAGGCTAGGCGATGTGTTGTAATAGCATGAAAATGTCAGCAAAATGAACAGTTGACTGTTGTTGATAGTGAAGTAAATTAAAACCATCACAAAAACTTCACATTATTAAACATTATTAAACAGAATTAAACATTATAAAACCTTTCTATTTAAAATATACAACAAAATACACCAAGCTGACAGCATCATTGTATCTGCTCTTGAAAACACTTTTAATATTATCTAAAGAATATGATAATAACACACAGTTTGTAAAACGCAATAACCTACGTGGCACTGGAAAAACAACAGCTCCATGTTGGTCTGATATAATAGGCTAGTCAGAGTACAGATGACACAGTACTTTTAGCAGAAAGTGATCAGGAGCTACAAAGATACAACACGCCGACAAATCAAGTAGAAAACATGGACTAGACATAACAGTGGGAGAAAAAAAAACAACGGCAATCGGAAAACCAAAGACAAAAATACGCTAAACAAAAGATGTACATTAGTCCCTGCTTATATATAGGTATCTAGGATCTTGCTCAAGAAGTTTGTGAAGAAGGAACACCAAGAGGGAGAGATATTTTTATTTGATCAAATGATTAATTTGTAAACAACAACAAACAAAACAAACAAAAACGGTAAAAGAAAGACTATTTATTTTGCCAATAAATGGATTTCTCTTCATGATGAGAAAATGGTTTGATGCTTACTTATACAGACATCTTACACGAGAAGCATTTACTGTATCATCTGACTGCGACTGAAGACAGTGTAAAAAGTAAATAAACCAAACATGACAGATTATACTTATATTGTGAAAGTTGCGAATGAGTGTTCGTTAAAACAAGTGCATTCACTGTTAGCTAGCACACTCAGTCTTACCTTGCAACTGCCACCCTCGTATGACAGCTCAGTTTTTTACAGGCAACAAGCATACACTAACGAAAGATTTGTTGTTATAGTAGTTGATTTATTTTTACAGTAAATCTGTTCCCAAAATAAAGTTTACATAAATGGAAGCCACATGGGTTTCGAGGCGTGGGTGTGTATATTTAGTTGTGTGTTTATGTTCACATGTGAACTTGCTAACCTAAGCTAGTATAAATCTTCACATAATATTCATCTGTATAGCTTCTCGTGTGTGCGAGCATGTCTTCGAGTGTGCATAGTGTGGTTGTAGAGGAAAGTTCCGTGCTGCGCATTAAGAAAGATGGTTAATCATGGATTATTATCATGTGGAATACATTATTCCACTACTCGATAGTAAACTTGCATAACCGACTATGCACAAACTTTCATAATATATAGTTGCCTTGCAAAATCTTCGAAATAGATAGTTGGCTAATACATACTTTCATAATAGATAGTTTTCTAGTATAGACTTTCATAATATTCATAATAGATAGTTGTCTAGTGTATAGACTTTCATAATAAATAGTTGGCTAGTACAAACTTTCATAATAGATAGTTTTCTAGTATAGACTTTCATAATATTCATAATAGATAGTTGTCTAGTGTATAGACTTTCATAATAAATAGTTGGCTAATACAAACTTTCATAATAGATAGTTGGCTAGTACAGAATTTCATAGATAGTTGTCTAGTATAGACTTTCTGATCAGAATTTTTGCCTTGTATAAACTTTCATAGTAAACGCATTTTTAGCTTTCGTTTATTATTTGTCGAATCGGTGATAGCGTACATTTTGTTCCCGCCTCACAAACACGAATCATTGGAACTAGTTCGTGGTTCGAAAGCTGATTGTCTATATTACATTGGCGGTATGAATGGTTATGTTAGCCTTGTCTTCGTATTCTTCTTCTGCGTTCAGCATCTGCGGTCATGTTATTTTGTCAGGCTTGTCGTCAACTGTCTTCTCCAGTTCAGAGCTGCTGCCTCATAGCTTTTGTCGCAAGTCCGTATCCTCTGGACAGGTCCTCTGTCAATGCTCTTTGTATGGTGGCAGTTCTGAAGTATGTGTTCAAGAGTCCTGGTTCCAGATCCACATGTTCATTCATCTGTGTATGTGATCCTCAATCGGTAAAGGTGACGAAGCCGTCTGCGGTGACCTGTTCTAAGGCGAAATAGTATAGTCTGTTGACATCTTTGAAGGTGATGTATTGCATCATACTTTTGTTTTCCACTTCCCTATCTTTCTTCCACTTTGATGTGTATGTGTTCTGGACTATTGTTTTTTCTTCTCTCTAATTTTAGCTCTCTCTAATGACTCCGTCCATTCCCCACGTACATCACCTGTTGTGACTTTCTAAATTATATTCAGTGAACACTTAGTGTGAGTAGGCTTGCGATTCCAGTCATTGAAGTGCCTGTGTTACGGCGAATACTTCCATAGTTAGACTGCTCGTTGTTGCGGTAAAGGCATCCATTGAAGGGTAATGGCTGATGAGATTTTGATATGTCTTAGCTCATGTCTGATGTGCAGAAAGCTTTCATTTCTGTTGCGCTGGATTGATTCCAGTAGGCATCTGCAATCTGAGAATATAGCTATCGTCTTTGATCTTGGCAGTCCTGGTTCAGTTAAGACTTTCAGTGCTTAACTCTTTGTCTCCGTACGGTTTTCCTGCTATGCCGAAAATGATAGTAAATTCATATTAAAATGTAGATTTGAGCGGCTTTTCGGCATAGTGGGTCTCCAAAATGTAGATATTAGCGGCTCAGTGGACATGAAGAGTTAATTAATAGAGTGCAACGGCTTCTGTTCTAAATGTGGAGGAATATTTGCCGGATGGAAAAGCTTTTGATATTGTCGTCCCGTCTTTTACTCTTATAAAATTTCCACCTCCACCATTCTTACTGTACCCTCTGTCGATCCATCTTTGTAGCCATGTGTCCATTCATTGGGATTGTATTTTATTTGTGTCATCTCTTGTTTCAATGCTTTTAGTTGAGGTAAAGTCTGGTATATCTTATTAACTATTTCAGGAACCTCTGTTATTATGGAGACGATTTCGAGACTATTGTATGGCTCTTTAAAATGCGTTAGTGCTTCAATTTCAGCTGAGAGGTTTGTGAGAATATCGTTGTGTTGGTGATGGAGATTGTTGAAAATGTGACAGAACCTGATTCTCTTCGGTCTGCTTGTGGTTGATCTAGAAATATGCGCATGGCAATCGAATGGTTTGGCATGCGCTTAAGTTTTTCCCTTTGCACAAGCGCTCTTTATTTTCTTCTGTCATCCAGTTGGCGGAAGTTTGCATGTTTTTCCATTGCATGGAGTGGTTTTCATCCCTTCTGAAGTTAGTCGAAGTCCTGCATTTTGTACTTTAGATTTTTTGTACTGAGCAAACAGCAACCAGGAAACTATCCTTGATGAAGAAATTTGTAGGCACAAGCTGGAGAACAAATGGAAGTATTATTCGAAAAGTCTACATGGGTACAGTCAGACCTGTAGTAGAATATGGAATGACATCCTGGGCATCAGCATCAAAAACTAATACTGATCAGGCGATCAGTATTAGTTTTTGATGCTGATGCCCAGGATGTCATTCCATATTCTACTACAGGTCTGACTGTACCCATGTAGACTTTTCGAATAATACTTCCATTTGTTCTCCAGCTTGTGCCTTCAAGTTTCTTCATCAGGGATAGTTTCCTGGTTGCTGTTTGCTCAGTGGTTACAGGTGTGATTTACAGGTGAGTCGCATGACCCCGAAAAAGTATGGTTCTCCTCATGTGCTACCTCACTTCCGTTTAATTGTAGATTTGCTTTTTCTTTATGGTTTGAAAGTGAG
This sequence comes from Meghimatium bilineatum, assembly GCA_034231615.1. Lineage (NCBI taxonomy): Eukaryota > Metazoa > Mollusca > Gastropoda > Stylommatophora > Philomycidae > Meghimatium > Meghimatium bilineatum. The sequence goes on along the minus strand of CM067322.1, from coordinate 44,616,242 downwards.
AAGATGGTTATCACTGTTGTGGAGAGGTTGATCTGGACTCCCTAGACAGATGCCCACTCACATAGGGAGCTGTGTCTAGATACTGAAAAATAGTGGAATATTAATGCCCTTTATATGGTATACATTAATTAATATTTCCAATAGAAAATAACGATAGCGTTCCAGAAGGTAAACAATGTATTAAAACATCTTCTGCAGTTCTGCTTGCTTCCAAGTTTATTGGCATTTCCTTTCCAATGGAATTAATCAACAGAACCGAGCGGGTGTTAGCGCAAATACGAGGCACTCCATAAAAACTTTTGTGAAAATTTGAGGAACCCCATAGTCCATTTGAGATTTTGCACTGGTTTTCTTCCTGGCCTTCGATAAAGACGGCAAAGACCATTATGATCATTTCTGTTTATTATTGATTTGATGGATTTACCAAATAATACATCCACTTTCTTGAATTCACTAAGTACAATTTCATTAAAATAATGTCTAACGAAAACAAATGTTCTGGAGAAAGACATAAACGTTGCAGATAATCTCGGGGATCTTTCTGACTTAGTTGTGAAGCTGTTAGTCTATGTATATGCAGTGTATTCGCACACTGGGCTGACCTGCAGAAGATTGAAAGACTGTGTGTGAAGATCGAACAAGACCAAATGAGCTCTGACCACAGAATGGGATGATTTCTTTTTATTAGATTCATGGGGATTATCGCTTGAAGCTACAGAGTTGCGATGTATCAATGCCGTTTCGTTTATACATATGGGGTAACCGTTATGAGCATTTGAGGAAGCACAATATACACAGGATAAGCAGAACATTTTAGTGAGGATAGTCTCAACATACATTACTTGTAACGCTCATACTTTTAACAACAAACAAAACCAAAAAACTTTCAAAGCTGCGTGTTTTCCTGTTATGTACTCGTCCATCACAAGTGATGACCATTTTAACGACCACTTTTAAAAATTCATTTAGAATTATTATCATGCATAATAGTTCGTAGATGGCTGAGCCCTCTATTCGAGCTGTAAATGCCCTTACACAGTTCAGACATGGAATGATCACTGTAGGAGGATTTTGGTCTATTTGTGGCTCTCTAGCTACTCTCCGATGTTCGGCTGCAGCATTTCTCCTCTTTTCACAAGATAATGCGCTCTTTTTTGCCTGTAGAGCGCGATGTACATCTATTTTGTGCAAGTTCTTCCCATGTGTCTTGGTTTATTTCAAACGCTTTCAGTGAGGTCTTTAACGAGTATTTGTAGCGATTCTTTTGGTCACCTTGAGATCATTTACCCTTCTCCAGCTCACCATAGAGAAGTATCTTTGTCAGGCGATAGTCTAGTATACGTAAAAAATGACCTGCCCTACGATGTTTTCCTGTTAGGGAGTGCAGGGATGCTTTTTGGCTGTGGAAATAAAGGCCGCTTTGTCTTAACTGTAGCTGCAACGTGTACATGACGCATTTTTTGTTGCATCTCCGAAAGACTAAAATCCTTATCCCAAACGTGGATTGAACTCGCGACCTCAGCAATGGAAGGATCCGTTATGCTCATGCGTCCTAATATAAGCAAAAATAAAATGTGTCCGTCGTTTGGATTTGCCACAAAAAAGTTTGAATGTCATACCTATGGTTGCTTGGTTGGGTTTTGGTCCAGCTATCCATTTGTTCTTCCCCGTTTATCCATTGTCGTTGTCTGATATACGCATGTGTTTGTGAGCGGTTATTTTGTTCCACGTAGGGTGTTCCATTTATTAACTCTTGTCTATTTCTGTCGACGTCCTGATATCGATATCATCAGAAAAATGGTGATTAGAAATTTGGAGGGAGAAGCCCTTTTTAAAATAAATCATCATCATCTTCTTCTTGTTCGCAGTTTGACATGCATACACAAGTCCTATTTTCTTAATAAATGCTGCTGTATTTGAAAGCTCCTCAGTGCTCCCATACATCTTTCTGTGGATATCCATCTGTGTGGGCCAGTGTTCTTCCCTTAACTGGTTTATTTTTGCAGGATATGTTCAGTGGTCTGTGCTGCCTGCCCACATGGACACAGTCGTGATAGGACTAGTCTTAGTCTAAGTGGCTGTTTAATCTCTTGTGTCCTGTTCTGAGGAGGAAGATAATAACCTGCTCTGCTCTATCGAGATAGTGGTAATTGATTTTTTGAGTGGTCGACTTTTCTGATAGTTGTGATGAGGGTCCTCTTTTATTAGTAGGTGATTTCCTGGTCTTTTTGTTCCTTTGTTGCTCCATCTTTTGTCAATCTATCTGTCTCTTCATTTCCTGGTATGCCACAGTGGGATGGTATCAGTGCCGTATTTACCTATAAACTAAACAAGCTATAGCTTAGGACCCCCACTTTCTTTCCCCAAAATAGCTTAGGACCCTATCATGTCTAAATCCGGCCCTGGATGGATTCTACTATAATATTACCTTTCTTTAGATGCTAACTTCTCGCATGACTTCCTTCAGGTCTGGCAGTTTATCGCTCTCACGGGCTTATAGGACAGACACAACATCAGTAAGAAATACCACCTGTTGACATTCGCTTGTGTTTTTAATATTTTCTGCGGCAATATTTAAATCCTGTACCTCTGCAGAGTAGTTGGAGCAGAATTTTCCAGTTCGTGAACATGTGGATTCATTCCCCATCGAGGCCAACTCCTTGACGTGGAGATGGGGCATTGTCCAGCCAACAGAGTTCGGATGATGGTATACTGCTCGTTCACCCTATAGTGTTGTCTTTGGGATTTCAGCTGGTTGTGTATGTGTAGCGGACGTCCTCAAATTTCTAATCACCATTTTTCTGATGATATCGATATGAGAACGTCGACAGAAATAGACAAGAGTTAATAACACGATAGCAACTATCGAGCAAAACAACTAAGCATAGAAATCAACTATGACCATCTGCACTAGACGACCTCTACACTGAATTAATTAGGCCTTCATTCCTTATTTTTTAAGTATTATCAGTTGGTCATTATTTATATACTTAGAATCGCGTGGCAAAAACAGTCAACGTGACTGCAAGTATATAAATAGTAGCAAACGTAAATAACGACAATAATGAAAAACGTAACAAAAGAAGTACTAATTAATTTTGTGCAGATGTCTTCTATACCTCAGATGGCTATGGCTCAACGCTGATAAGAGTAAAATGTTTGTGATTACTAAGGTAGTCCCAAAGAACTTACCTTAACAATCGAAGTCTTGATGGGATTCAACGTTTACTTTTCTGGGAGCCCAGATTATATGTGATGTTGAATCAACAGCTGAAGTTAAGAAAAGACTGACAATGTCAATCACCACCATTGCAAGGTTAACCGCATTTGAAAAAGTAGGATCTGTATCCGTGATAATATCAACGTATATAAATCTTGAATTTTGTCAATATTTATATATGTCTGTGAGACCTGGACTCTAACTTCAGACTTAGAATAACCCAGGCGTTTGAAACCAAATGTTATGGACGTGTCGGGTATCTATTACTAAGAACATAAGACCAATGTGTTTGTGCATGATATAATTAATGTATTAGCGGACCATCAAAAACCACTGTTAACTATCGTGGCACTTCGTAAACTCAGGTGGTACGAACAAGTGATGAGACATTTCTTGATGATAAAATATGTTCTTCAAAGTACGGAGAAGTATGAAAGAACATGAGGTGGCCAGAATAAGATATTGCTGAATAATATCAATGACTGGACATGACGTGAAGTTTCCAGGATGGTACAGGATAGAGATGCGAAGAGCTATCTCTGCACCAAATGTCTCAATGTGACCCCCTTTTACGACCATGACATGTTATGGGGTTTATTATTACTTTTTTAGTATTCGTATATTTAACTCACAGTACTTCCCATGGCTCTTCTGTTCTGCGAAGTAGTTGTGATAATATATTTCAACACCTTTTTTACTGTGTACATTACAGTGTGTATTTCTGTTCTTATTTTATTCACTTCTGTGCTAGTCTGCCTGTCTTGCCATTGTCTGAATGGTCAGAAATCTACAGCATAACAATATTTATTTGAGATGTAAACAGGTGGTTGGCATGGTGGTATTGTTGAACTAACTCAGGCGTAAATGTCCACCACGTTTTTGGATCCTGAAGAGCAGTCTAAAACAAAATTATTTTGAATTTTTTATGTAGAGATATTCAATATGGTCTCCACGTGAAAGCACCTTCTATGACTTTATTTAAGTTTCATGGTTAGAACATATCTCCTCACAGGCATTAAACAACTCATCATCCTTTTTGTCTGGATAGTCTATAGAAACACAGTAACCTGATTTGATAGTGGCCTTGAAAGCATCAGTATTGTCAGTATTGGCATTAATTCATCGTTCATAGTAGGCGCCAATTGTTTTCTGTGGTGTTTTCATAAGACTTACAGGGTCAGAACTTTCTTGGCTTTATCTGTAAATTAGCTTGATCTCTGACTATTTAAAACACGTTTGTAGTGGTAAACGGTGTGTTATTCCTTGCAGTCTTGTCTGGAAGGTGCTAGCTTAGAGGTGCTTTGATTTTATTGACATAGTTGAAGACTGACTTTTGTGTTAGTCTTTGTTTTAGTAGCCATTTACTAAAGCTGGTTATTTGTGGATTTTTGCTGATTATTTTGTTTCTTTTTTTTGTATCCTTCCATCGCTGATATATTTCTACGTATCCCGAAAAGTTCTACACCTGTTTGTATTTCACACCCATCAACCACCAACATTCTCAATGATACTATTGGCCACTAAATGTTCAATCTTAAGCACATAAGCCACACAACATGAGTGACAAACGTCAATTACATAATGCTTCCATTCATCCACATCTACGGTATGCAGATTCTATTCACCCACATATGTCTATGAATAACAGCTCCTATTCACCCACTTTCCATTTTGTCGGTCATCGATATTTTGGTTATTTATATTCACCTATACCTTTTATATGCAGCTTATATTCATTCACTTCTACCGTGCATAGCTCTACTCAGCCACACCTATAGTGCACGGCTTCCATTTATCCACATCTACGGTATGCAGCTTCTATAACCCACATCTAGTGTACGTAGCTACTATTTTGCCCACATCTAACTTAAACATCTTCCATTCATCAATATCTAACGTAAACATCTTCACTGCGCCCACATCTACCGTACATAACTTCCATTAGCCAAAATCTACTACACAACGCTTCCATTCATATTCACCAAAACCTACGTTACAATGCTTCTATTCACACTCTCGCAAAGCTTCCACAAGCGCCCTAGGCACATTGACTATCAAAATTGTACTGCATTCATGGACACAGCTTTGAAAGTAACCAAAACCATTTCGTATGGATTCTTCTTCTTCTTCTGCGGTCATTCTCCAACTCCCGATGGAACTCTCTTATTGCATGACAATTGCCGTACTAGATTTCTATCAGGATGTAATCCGGAGAATAGAAATGCTTTGTGTCGCCGTTTTTTTTATTTAAGATGTTGAACAAATGACACGCTCAAACCTAACGCCTCCCATTCATTCGTCTCTCCAATTTTGCATCCGTTTTTGCTCGATTATTCATCACTTCTGCGTGTTTTTCCTCATCTTGTTATTTGTTCTACATTCTTCTTCAGCGTTTATTCTCAACCTCCCGGTGTATCTCTTGTAGCAGGACCATGATCCAATTAGATTTCCAGCAGGATGTAGTCCAGAAAGTGGAAATGCGTTGTGTCGCCGTTTTATTCGCGTCAATGCCCCGATACATCCGTCTTCGGACGCATGGTCTGCGTCTGTGGGTCTCACCAATAGCCCATTAGAGAAACCACACATGCAATAGAAAAACCTAAAAAGATGACAGGCCGTTATATTGAAGTTATCTATTATAGAACCTTCATGGAATGTCATCTATATATAAACCTCTGGCTCAACCATATTTGATGATGACTTCAGTATGCAGGAACTCCAACAAGGGCTGAAGAAACTAAAGCCAAGAAAGTCTCCTGGAACAGATACAATTTATAATGAAATGTTAACACACATGAGCACATCAGGGAAAGAAGTACTCCTTAAACTAATAAATTTGACTTGGAGAAATGGAAAACTGCCTAAACTTTGGAGAAATGCTAACATCTTTCCCATCCTGAAAAATAACAAACCTCCAGATGAACCCAAAAGCTACCGCCCCATATCCCTAACATCATGTCTTGGGAAATTAGCAGAAAGAATAGTTAACACACGACTTTACTGGTTCCTCGAGAGCTCAAACATCCTCTGCCATGAACAGGCTGGCTTCAGAAAAGGCAGTTGCACAGAAAAACAACTATTTAGGTTGACACAGAAAATCCATGATGGATTCCAGGAAAACAAACACACTGTATCCATCTTCTTTGACTTACAACAGGCTTATGATCGAGTATGGAGAAAGGGTCTTTTGATGAGGATGATTGAGATCGGAATTAGTGGAAAGCTATATAACTGGATAAAATACTTCCTCATTTACAGAACAATCCAGACAAAGATAAATGATGCAATTTCATCTAAAGAAGTTCTAGAGGAAGGTTTACCACAGGGTTTAAGCTGCACCCTATTTCTCATTTACATTAATGACCTTGCCAAACATATCAAAGCCGAAGAAGCCCTCTATGCTGATGACTTAACAATATGGCAGAGCCATGAGAATGTTGAAAGTGCTGCCAAAAGACTAAATGGAGATTTAAGAGGACTACATGAATACTGTCAAACATGGAAGCTAAAAATAAACTGTGAGAAAACTGTCTATACCATCTTTATCAAGAGTCATAAGGTAGCCAAAGAAAATATCAGTCTATGGTTGGATACACATAAATTGCCAAGAGAAGAACACCCCACATATCTTGGAATCACGCTTGATCGGCAGCTCACCCTCAAGAAGCATGTAAAAAATATCAAACATACAGCACTTAAACGGTTACAACTACTGAAAAGACTCACTGGCACATCTTGGGGATCAGACAAGGATACCCTTAGAGGACTATACATTGGTTACACACGTTCTGCTTTAGAATACAACAGTGCACTCCTCACAACATGTTCCAAGACAAATGTAGAATATCTAGCCAGAGTGCATAACAATGCCCTACGTCTTATTAGTGGAGCAATGAGATCTACACCAACGGATGCATGTGAAATACATACAAATGTAGAACCCCTTGAGATGCGGAGAGATATGGCTGCAATGGAAGCTTATGAAAGAAGCAAAAGGATGAACAAAGACCACCCAAATAAACAATTTGTATAAAACTGGGAACCAAACCACAGAATAAAACAAAAGTCAGTCCTGAGCCATGTCAATGAAATAAAAGACAGTTATCACCTCCCAGACAAGAGACAAGAACTGCAAAGAGTAGAAAAAGTTCCGACACAGTAAGTCTTATCAACACATAAAACAATAGACACCTACCCAAAACAATGGATTCATGTCTATACTGATGGGTCTGCCTTCAAAGCATCATCAAAGCAGGTTATGGTGTCTATATAGAATATCCAGACACAACGTCTGATGAGTTGTTTGATGCCTGTAGGGAGATATGTTCTAACTATGAAGCTGAAATAACAGCACTAGAAATTGCCTTGTACCACCTGAAGACCATATTTGATGCATTCTCATCAAAAGTCCAAAACATTATTATTTTTACAGACTCTATGTCTGCTCTTCAAGCACTGGAATGTGATGGACATTGTAAACCTGAGCTAGCTGAAATATACCACCATGACAACCAGCTGCTTACATCTTATGATGTCAACATTGTTATGAAGTGGATTCCTGGCCACTCTAACACACCTGGCAAGGATACGGCAGACAGACTAGCAAAGATGGGAGCACAACAAGAACAGCCTTATACAGAACCAACAATGCACACAGTTACAAGAATTCTGAAATATGTGAACAAAGAAAATTGGATGAAAAATGGCCATGGGAAACACTGGGAGGGAAATCTATGACCAGCCCAAATCCTAAAGACAATATCAATCTACTGGAAAGAAAAGACCAGAGTATCATATTCCGACTGCGCACACAACCTGTACAGCTTAACAATCACCTGAACAGAATACAACCACAACACACACCAGGGTGCCGGTGTGCACTCATCCATATGAAACTGTTGACCACCATCTTTTTGAATGTCCAGCGCTGGATGACATCAGGAAAATGCTTCTCCCTCCAGGGCCAGATAAATGGAACACATTATATGGAACAAAACAACAGCTCACAAACACATGCATTTATCACACAATGGCATTGCGTCAATGGCATGAGCCCATGGACCGCTGGATCAGTAACCAACCAACCAACCAACCAACCAACCAACAATCCGTCTTCGGCGGATTTGTTCTACATGTTTATGCCCATCTCATCATCTATTCTACATGTTTATGCCCATCTAATCATCTCTTCTACTTGTTGGTTTTAAACTAATCATCTCTTCTACTTGTTGTTGTTAATCTAGTCATCTCCTGTACGTGTGGCTGTTAATCTAATCATCTCTTCTACTTTGTGGATCTAATCATCTCATCTACACGCTGTTAATCTAATTATCTCTTCCAAATGTGCTTACACATCTGCCAATCTCTGCCACGCTTTCTTGCTATTCTAGTCAACATTCCTATGTATTTTTGCTCACTATGTCATCTATTCTACCTGTTCTTAATGATCTAGTCATCTCTTCTATATGTTGTTACACATTTAATCATCTCTTCTACATGTTCTTGCTCATCTCGTCATCTCTTCTACATGTTCTTGCTCAGCTAGTTACCTTTCCTATACGTTCTTGCTCGTGTAGTCATCTCATATACCTGTTCTTGCCCATCTAGTCATCTTTTCTACAGGTTCATGTCCATCTAGTCATCTTTTCTACAGGTTCATGTCCATCTAGTCATCTTTTCTACAGGTTCATGTCCATCTAGTCATCTATTTTAACTGTTCGTGCTCAATTAAGACATTTTACTTTATATACTTGTATAATTACACATTTGGTTAGATATACACGTAGCGCAGTAGTTAGCGCACTGACTTCGCATTTGAGGGATCATTCTGCAGTTGAGGAGGAAATCATTTCAGAGCACAATGGTTCCCGCGTTGACCAGCGTTAATTGGGTACCCGATTAATCCGGGAAGTAAAGACTGCGAGGAAACGGAGATGGCTACCGTTCTCATATAGCAGAGCCGCTAAAATATGAGATCGCTAACATCTCACACCCCTACGGCATTAATAAATGCTATGGGTTAACTTAACTGTTTTACTTTTACATGTATAATTACACATGTGACTAGTCATACATTTATAATTAAGTTAATGTTTTATTTATTTGTAATTGTTTAAAAAATTATTTTCATATTATTTCGAAACATTATTTCTGGTCTTTCTATCTGTCCTAGTGATTCATTCATTGTGTCTGTTTTCTTTGTTCTTTGAAAATGTACTGGAAAAGCTAGTTCTATATCCTGGAACGTAACATACCAGCTAGTAGGTGGAGCAGCCGCCCTCCCTTTGGCTCTAACTTTATTAAGAGGGTGAGGACATACGACACGATTAGTATCCATCGTCTGTTATTACCTCCCGCACGCTAGTTTCCACTTCATGTTTAACCGCTGTTCTCCTCCCACATTTCTACTACACTCTATCACACCTACACTTTTTTATCCTCTTAGAAAAAACAAGTAAAACTGACATTACCGGCACTTTATTCTCTGCAGTTCCCTCGTTCCTGCTAGAAGAAGAAATAACTACGCAATATAACCAATAAGCAATGGAGGTGAGTAATGATCAAACATTCCTGACGCAGGAATGAAAATGGGATAGACTTGGGAGGTAACATCTTTGATTAGTTAGATACAGTGCTAGTGAGTTGTTAGTTTCTTAATCAAATGTTGGAAATGTGTTATAGAAAAAAAAACACAGGAAGATTAATGCTCAGGTGAACGGGGTAATCGTTTAATATAATATTAATTATATATCATATGATACGTGCTGTAAGTAAACGGAAGACAATAATCCATGGAGGGTACCATTGTCGTATGTGTAGTGTTACATAAAAAACGTAAAGTAACCCATAGCATTTATTAATGCCGTAGGGGTCTGAGATGTTAGCAATCTCACATTTCAGAGGCTCTGCAAAATGAGGGCGGTAGCCATCTCCTCTCCCTCGCAGTCTTTACTTCCCGGAATAATCCGGTACCCATTTAAGGCTAGGTAGACCTGGGAGCCGTTGCGATCTGAAAAACATTTCCGCCTCAACTGGGGAATGAACCCAGGACCACTCATATGCGAAGCCAGTGCGCTAACCACTGCGCTACGCGTTCCCTATGATATTGTATATACGGATGAAAAGTGGATTAACGCTCATCACACTAATAAAAAGTTCCACCTGTAGATGGAACTATTACAAGATATGTACCGAGCAGCAAAAGTCAAAGATTAATAATGGCAAATGCAGGTCGCAGACAAAATGTTCTTTTGGAGAATGGTGAACTCATTTTCATTTCCAAATCTTTCTATAATCGAGACTACCATGCTGAGATGAACGGTAATATATTTAGAGATTGGATAGAAAAGATTGTACTTCCATCATTAGATATACCATCCTGTCTGGTTATGGACAAGCTTCCTACCATAATGTAATTGCATGTGAAGATAAGATCCTTACAACCTCATCTACTAAGGAAGATATTAACGTACGGCTTAAAAAAAGAACATACTCCATTTACTGAAAATGCACTTGAAACCGGATATACTGTTAATAGTAAAGAATGTACACAGAGCGAAGACTTTCCACAATTATAGTAATTATACAATTATATGCACATTTAACTGTTAAATGTAGAGATCGCTACATATAATCTTAATGCAACGACAGAAAAATATTACATTCGGAATACTGTACTTCATTTTTACCCATGCTATGACATATTAACGATACGCCTATACCAGCAATTACTGTAAAATTTCTTTTCCACATACAATAAAATCAATACTACCTTAAAAACGGCATTAAAAAGACTGCTGCGATAAATTCGTTCAATGTAAATAATTATTAATCATAATTCTGTAACGTGATTAAGAAATAATGCATTCATGCAAAATATGAAGAAATATGTACGTTCTGTAATTACGGAGAAAATAGACAATATCGGTGGACAACTATTTATGAACGCACTATAGCTAGTTTGTTGTGCCCCTTGTTGTTTTAAAATTTTTTTTATTTTAACTGATACTATCACTGCTTTGCGGTTGGTGTCTGTGTACATATTTGGTATGTCTCTTGCATCTCTTATAATTCGTCTACTATTCCTTTTTGCCAGTATGAAGTCTATTTGATTTAATTAATTAATGTCGTTCCGTTTGTACCACGTGTGTGTCAGGGATTCTCTGTTTTTGAAGGTGTTTGTAATGAATAGGTTGTTTGGTTGCATGTTTCTAACGGTCTATATTCATATACTGCATATAATTATGCAGTGATATGCAGTGAGTATAGTACTATGAAATGGCATTAAATATGGTGATGGAAATATGACAGTTATACGACAAATTTTACGGACTAAAATTGTATTTAAATGTTCTAGTCCAGTTAGTAATTGAATATGAACAAATAAAATAAGTGGTTTATCACTGAAAAACATCACAACAATAAACAAATCCTTATCAGTTTCATTTACTTTAACTTCTTGGAACTGGCATCTTGATCGTGAGTTATTTATACTCAAATTGTGAGTATGGTATAACGTCATGTATGACCAATGAACTGGAAACTAAATACTGTAGAAAAGTCTGTAAGGGGCACTGCAATTTTGACCTGAGGTTTGACATACCGGACACAAATTGGCGTATATTAGGTCAAGTTATAAAATGTTATGACATGTTCTATTTTCTGGTCTAAATCATACTAACCGGCAGTAGTGTGAGACAGCCACAGGAGACGAAGAATATAACTTAGATACAGATATTTCTAAAACACATTTAGCTGTCACGTTTAAGAACAAAAAAATAGGAATGGAAGAGAAACATCAAAAAATGGATTGAATGCCATTCTTCAGACTTCATCCCCACATCATACATCACTAGTTGAACATGTAGACACCCCCACATCATACATCACTAGTTGAACATGTAGACACCCCCACATCATACATCACTAGTTGTACATTAATAGCAGCTAGACGATCTTTATCACTTTCAATGTAGACTCAAATTCGAGTGCTGAAATGTTATATCGAACCAATTCTGTTTTTTTAATAGATGTGAAGCAGAGACTATAAACAAAAACAAAATTCAAAACGAACTTGAGGCTACAGAGATATGGTTTCTGATCATCATGCAATCACTGCAGTTGTAGTAGGTAGTCTTTGGTAGTTGTTATATTTTCCATGATATTGTCCTCATGTGTTAGACATACATTTCCCACTAGGAATAAAGATGACGATGGTGATAACGTAGAGTTTGATTGAGAGCACAAGTGAGAGCCGTCAATTTGACGTCTTATTTCTGGGTTCCATGTGTAGATCTCCGTTCTGTGGTAAGTCTGGCAGAATATCTAGACCTTATCTATGATACGTGCTTCTTGTATTACGTTCACGTGTATATAAGCGATTGTGTAAACCAGTACGGGCGCATCAATGTGTGTAGTGCGTCTGTTCATGTGTGTGCATGTATGCATGCAAGCAAGACATGTCTGTTTATATTTGTGTATGTATAGGTATGCCTTTGTGTATATGTGTGTCGTGTCATGTCTATGTAGACGTGAGTATACATCTATAAATGTTTATATGCGTGTATATTGCTGATGTAATTAGATGATTTACATGTATATATCTTTGTTTCAGTGTGTACGTTTGCGTATGTGCATTTAAGTATGCCAATTTTAATATTTTTCATTCATATACATATGTCTGTACATATGTTTTAAATATATGTCTTCGTTAGTATAACTATATTACGTGTGTGTATGGGTTCGTAAGTATAATAATATTACGTGCATGTGTGTGTGTTCGGTAATTGCTCAATGCCTGCGTGTATTCGTTAGTATAACTTGCTGGTGTGCTTGTCAGTGTTCGTTAGTATAACCTGCTGACGTGCATGTCAGTGTTCGTTAGTATAACTCTTGTATGTATTTGTATATTTTCACTAGTGAAACTTTCTCACATGCGCGTATATGTTCACTAGTAGTAACTTTCTCACATGCGCGTTTTATTAGTTTATTAGTGTATTGTGAAATAAACTTGAATTAAATATTAAAGAAATATGATGGAAATATGAAGTAAGTATTTAAAAATAAGAAGTTAAATGAGGAGTAAATATGTTTGTTTGTTTTACGTTCGCTTCATAATAATCATCACGGATACTCGTGTGATTTCCACCGGGAGCGTAGTTACTTGTGCTACCGCTTTGAGCCTTGTAAACTCAGCACAGCCGATTTCGGCATGCCTTGACATTTCGGGTGTGCTACCCTAGCAAGTTACAGCCTTAATATCTGTTGCAAGGCGGTAAAAGTGTACTGACTATGACGAGACGGTATGTATTTCACGTCTATCTTGCATGAGGTGTTCCGCAGTCAAGTGAACTTGTCTCATGTAATTATGCCCGTGCCCAATAGGTACTGAACATTTTCTCATCTGCGAGCTTGGTTCCGGTTTAGAAATAACTCGACAGAAGAGTTGGGGTCGGATTCGTTCGCCCTCTTAGCAAAAGTGTTGTTGACCAACGTCGTGAACATTCAAGTCGGAGTCCATACGCATATTTAGGAGCGTCAGGGACTACCAATTTGTTCTCGAGCTGAACATAGATTGTCTGCTTGGACGGTTGTGCCTGTGTCCATCTGGTACTGAACCTTTTCTCTCCGCGAGAATGTTTCCGGTATAGGAAAAACTCGACAGTATAGTTGGGCGCGGGATGAGATCACCGGTAACTAGAAGCTTGTTTCGCGCTAACAATACTTTAGTTCCGATTTCCTTGAAACATTACCATTCTTTTCTCATGAAGCTTCCCTCTAACGCTGTGCTTCCCTATAAGTGTACTCATGCTATCGTTATTGTAACTGACGCACCAATTCTTAATATTTCTTATAACATCTTCCCACTTCGTACATCTGCAGTGGCCGTCCCTCCAATGCTTCTGCCAAAGCAACTAGTTTCACTGTGTGTTGACAGTGCTGCTGCATGTTTTGGCGCAGAGGTGTTGGAAATATTGCCTGTCTTGTTGCAGTCAAATGTCTTTTCATCTGCTACCTCCACATTCACGGGGACGATCCCCAAAAGTTTTAGCCAGAATCAGCACGAACAACTGTATTTCTGTTTCCAGGGTGCACCACATGGAGGTACTTTAGGGATCTTTGTTATCTGCTAACTCTGGGTTCGCGAAGAGCAATGTGATACCCTTTTCACCCCTGGAGTAAATATGAATTAAATATCAATTAAATCTAAAATAGATATGATGGAAATATGAAGTTAAAAAACGTAGCTAATGTGAAGAAAATATGTAGTTCATATGAAGTAAATATGAACTAAATATGGAGTAAATATGAATTAAATATCAAGTAAATCATAAATAAATATAATGGAAGTATAAAGTGAAAATGTAGGTAATAAGAAGTAAATGTGTAGTAAATAGAAAGTAAATATATACGAAATATCAAAAAAATATGAAATAAATATAAATTAAATATGAAGTTATTATGAAGGAAATATGGAGTAAAAATGATGGAAATGTGAAGCAAATATGGAGTAAATATTAAGTAAATATGCTGGAAATATGAAGTAAATATGATTAAAATATAAAGAAAATATGGAATAAATATGATGAAAATATGGAGTAAATATGAAATATGAAGAAAATATGCAGTAAATATCGAATATTTATGATGTAAATATGAAGTAAATATTAAGGAAATGTGGAGTAAATAAGAATTAAATATGAACAAAAAAAGGAAGTAAATATCAACAACATATGAAGTACATATGATGTAAATGTGAATTAAATAATGAATAAATATGGAGTATATATGGAGTAAATAAAAATCAAATATGAAGTAAATATCGATGAGGTGACGTTAAAATGAAGTACATGTGAAGTAAATATAATCAAATATGGAGTAAATAGGACTAAATATAATGTGAATGCGCAGTAATCATGAAGGATATAAGAAGCATTTATGAAGTAAATATAGGATGTAAATACGGAATAAACATGATGCAAATATGGAGGAAATATGAAGGAAAATGGAGAAAATATGAAGGAAATATGGAGTAAATAAGACTTAAATATGAAATAAATAGGAAGCAAATATCGAAGACATATGAAGAATATATTAAGTAAATATTAAGTAAATATTAAGCAAATATAAATAAAATATTGAGTAAATGTGCAGTGAATATGAAGAAAATATGAAAAAATGGAATAAATGTGAAGTAAATATGATAGAATTATGAAGTCAATATGATAGAATTATGAAGCAAATAAGGAATAAATATGACGAAAATATGAAGTAAATATGGAGCAAATATTAAGGAAATACGGAGTAAATGTGGAGTATTAAAACTGAACTAAAAAGGAAGTAAATATCGACAACATACCAAATATATATTTAGTAAGAATTAAGTAAATATAAAACAAATATTGAGTGAAAATGGAGTGAGTTTGATGTAAATGTAAAATAAATATGACGTAAATATTGAGTAAATAAAAACTAAACATGAAGTAAATAAGAAGTAAATATCGATGATATATGAAGTATAAATGAAGTAAATGTGAAGTAAACATAATCAAATATGGAGCAAATATGTAGGAAATATGACGTAAATATGAAATAAATGTGAAGTAAATATGAAGGAAATATAAAGCTAATATGGAGTAAATAGGACTAAATATGGTGTAAATATAGTTAGTATGAAGGAAATATGAAGTAATGAAGTAAATATGGATTAAATACAACTTAAATATGAAGTAAATAGGAAGTAAATATCGACGACATATGAAGTAAGTAAACATGAAGTAAATATAAAGAAAATATGGAGTAAATATGGAGTAACTGTATAGTAAATATTAAGTAAATGCGATGTAAATGTTTTGTTAGTATGAAGTAAATGTGATGGAAATATGAAGAAACTGTAAAGGAAATTTATAGTAAATATTAATGATAAATGAAGTAAAGATATAGTAAAAATGCATCAAATATGGAGAAAATATAAAGTACATATGAAGTAAATATGGAGTAACTATAGAGTAATGATAAGGTAAATATAAAGTAAACACAAAGTAAATATATAGTAAATACGGAGTAATTATTTAGGAAATATATAGTAAATATGAAGTACATATGGAGAAAATATGGAGGAAATATAATGTAAGCATGAAGTAAATGTAAATATAAATAAATATTAAGTAACATTTAAGGATATGAAGTAATTATGGAGTAAATGTAAAATAAATATGAAATGATAAAGTAATTTAATAACATGATGTAAATATGTTATAAATATAATGTAAATTTGTAGTAAACATGTAAATATGGAGTGAATATGACGTAAAACCGAATTAAATATGATGTAAATATTTAGTAATTATGACATCAGTATGATATAAATATGGAGTTAATATGACGTAAAAATGGAGCATACATGACGTAAATATGGAGTACACATCTTGTAACGATGGAATAATGATGTAAATATAGAACATATGTGATACAAATATGAAGTAAACATGACGTAAATATGAAGTAAATATGTAGTAGGGCCTAAACATTAAGATATATGAAAGAAATATGACGTAAATATGAGGTGAGCATGACGTAGTTATGGAGTAAATATGTAATAGTCCTAAACATGAAGTAAATATAGAAGAAATGTGATGTAAATATGGAGTAAACATGCCTGTATGTAGCTAGTGTACATAAGCATGACTTTTTGTAGCTAGTGTACATAATTGTGACTGGTTTTAACACTTCCTGTATGCCATAATGAAATATAATGCCTACACAACTGCTGTGGTCTTGTTCATACAAACACACAACTACTGGTAATCGCCGGATATGCTGTCTATTTAAACATTTCATGTACCAGATAGCCTGTACAGATAATTCACTATATCAGATATCTTTATGATTAGCGTACTTCACACGTGAAGTAATTAGGCTTTGCAAACCGGGTGTCTATTGCTGATCACAAATCAAGGCCATAGCCTATCTTCCCATCGTGCTCCTTCGAATTTACGTCGCTTCCGCTACAAGCAAGAACGATAACAAATCGGTTGGGCTTACGCATTCCCATAACAAACCACAAAATTGATGGAGATTGGGGTCGGAGGTCGTGCACGTGCTGTATGTGTGTCCGTAAATTTGTCCCAAGTTTTGACAATTGTGGTTATATGTAAAATTCACAACTTCAGTTGGTATACTTTGTAAATGTCATCTGATAATATGTTACACTGATTTCAATACATGTCTCGGAAATTATATATGTATAATACAATATATATATAATTATATACATACATATATACTTCTGCACACACAGATTCGTTGGGCAGGTCATCTGGTACGTATGCCAGGTCATTGCTTGTCAAAGGCACTTCTATATGGTGAGTTACAGAAAGGCACACAATCTCAAAGTGGCCACAATGAGCGCTATAAGGACTCTTTATATATATATATATATATATATATATATATATATATATATAGCAAGTGTGTTTAAATCGTATATGCCAAGTGCGGTTAAGCGAGTGTGTGAGAAGACATATTTGTTGTAGAACTTAAACACGAGAACAAGTTATGCGTCAGTGTCGTTAAACATAGTAACATTATCAAACATAGTGAAATCTACTCAGCTATGTGATGGTAGGTAGGCTGATTATTTGCTCACTTGTTGTGTACCACTTTGTGGTGAATTTCGCGACTTTCACCCCGGACGTGAGACCAAATATGTTATATCAGAACCCTTTGACAATATAAATAGTGGAGAACGTTAGTCAGGTAAATTTTTCGTCCCGCCACAAATCATGACCGGGTTTCAAAACGGACCTGTATACATAAAGTAAACATGATCTGAGTCTAATTTTTCTAATATTTCCGTGCATTTCGCTGGTCGGTCTTGACTTACTTTGGCATGATGATCCATGTATATAAATAGCGACCAAAGATAAACACGAAAATAATCACAAAAGCAACTATTGTAGGCCTGTTTACTTTCTGTATATTAGCTTTTATAGCTAACGGTATCGCCTCACATAGAGTGACTATGGGTGGTACTACTACAGAGGTGCATTTGTAGTTTCCTGGCGGCCAGGATCACAAAGTCAAATGTTAAATAATTAGCATATATATTTAGGATATAGAATAGGTCATGATGACATAAATACCATAGATCACGATGTTCTAACGGGATCCGCCCACTCCAATATCGCATACCACCTTGTTCCACTGGTATTTTCCCCCACTCAAGCGTTACAAACCACTTATTTATCATATTATTTCCTGCTCTCACCAGCTAGAGAATGTATAGATCTCGATGTTCTAGTACGTCTGTGTGATGCATTTGCCCCGTCTGTGTGATGCATATGCCCCGTCTGTGTGATGTATTTACTAGGTCTATGTAATGTACTTGTCACGGCTGTGTGATGCATTTGTCGCATGTGTGATATACATGATACGTCTGTGTGATATACTCATAACGTATATGTAATATACTTATCACGTTTGTGTGATGTATTTGTTACCCATGCCTTTATTTGTTACTTCTGTGTGACGTACATGTTACGTATGTATGATGTACTTATCCCGCCCGCGTGATGTAGTTGCTACAGCTGTATTAAATACATTTCACGTCTGCGTGATATACTTGTTATATTTGCGTTATGTGCTTTTACCGTTTCTTTGATGAACTTAATTCTTGTGATGCACATGTCATATCTATGTGATGTAAATTTCACGTCTGCGATGTATTTGTTACATCTGTGTATGTGAGGAAGCTCAATCACTTTCACATAACTTGTCTCAGAAATTTTACAAACATCAGATGTCAAGACAAGATTTCGCATTCCACTGCCTTTGATAGATCTGATATCTATATAGTTGACACTCTTCTGATACAGAGACAGATTCGTTGGGCAGGTCATCTGGTACGTATGCCAGGTCATCGCTTGTCAAAGACACTTCTATATGGTGAGTTGCAGAAGGGCACACGATGTCAAAGTGGCCAAACAGTGCGCTATTAGGACTCGCTAAAGACTGCAATGAAATTCATTGATATAGAGCAAAAAACATAGAAGAGACACATCAAAACTTCATCACAAATGTTATTAGAAAACGCCGTTGGTCCTACATCGGGCATGTCCTATGCTCAGACATCAACAGAATACAACAACAATCTAGTAAGTTGGTTAGTTAGTTAGTTAAACGTTGTTCATCATCACTGCAAACTGGACACGTCCAAAGTTGCTCCAATCTCTCCTTGAGTGTATACGCCATTACACTTCTGCTAACAGTGCCTGTCCTCTGCTGGTTCATCATCATTCTTCTGTGACATCCAAAATGTTCACTTCTAGCAACACCTCATTTCAATCCCTGATCTTTAATCCTGGCCATTGAAAAGGAATAATTATCCACATTAGTCTCACTCTCGCGTGTTATATCTCTTAAGGAGTTCAAAACGTCAGCTCGATCCGTTTCCCCATCGCCCTGTGCCACAATCGTACATGACGCGAGTTAATCTGCTCTTTCATTTCCTCGACCACCCATATGTCTAGGCACGAAAATAAATGTAAACACTTTCAGCCTCGCCTTTCTCAAGGCCTCATTGCACTGTTCGCGAACATGACCAACTTGCACCTTCCTAATCATACTCATAGAGTCACTCAAGATGCAGACCTGCGTTACCTTCTGTGTGCATACCCACTCAAAAGCCCTGGTCAACGCCATAGTCTCCATGGTCATACTACTCGTAGTGACCGCAAAGGCCCCACTCTACTCCCTGATTGTTTTACTTGCACACTGAGCTGTGAAGGTCCAAGCACAGCGAACATGTCTAATCACATTTCCATCAGTGTATGTAATCACATCCTCCTCTTTGGTATTCTCATTGACGAAAGTCTGTACCTCTTTCTCCACAGCTGTGGGACACCATTCTCTGCTAAGTGATATTACTACTCTCAAACAAGTTTCGAAATCTGTGGATAGATTTATCCATTACGCACCTGCTGCCACATCCTGTAATCTGCACACGCTTTGTATGACATCCTCAGCACGTCCCATCCACGATCTCCCTCTCTTGAGTCTACTGCCTTTAACTTTCTGTATTTCGGAATGCAACGGGTGTTCTTTATCTGCATGTATTTGAAGATACGCCCGTGCACGGCAATACTGTAATCTGTGATCAGCTGTTGAATAGTCAAGTAGATATCGCACAGCTCTTGTCGACGTATCTCTTGTGCACCCAAGTATGTTACGCATTACTGCATTCTGGAATCTATCCAGTCTTTCGATCTGAGTTTGGCTAAGAGTCAGAATTGCCAGTGCATATTCCACCACAGCCACCAACAAACCCTGGTACAAAAGAAATAGCAACCTCTGCTCACACTGCGCAGCAGCCATGTCCTTCATTGCTGCTAAGCATATGCCTGCACTAATGATAACGTGGTCCACATGTTCCCTGAAACCCAGACTTCTGTCAAAAAACACACCCAGATGTATCATTGTGCTAGTTCTTTCTAAACGTTTCCCGGACAACGAAACTTGTGGCATGGGTGTCTTTACCATGTGATTGTTCAAGGAAAACCACGTCATGAATGCCTTGGAGGGATTAACCACTGCTCCCGTATCTCGACACCAATATGTCAGTCTGTCCAGCTCCTTCTGTAGTTCCACGACGCACTCTTTTCGATTTCTGCCCTGTCTATACAATAGGATGTTATCGGCGTACGACATCGTTCTTTCAACACCTGTGATTTGATTGCCAGCGATATTTACAGTGTATACACATTGAAAAGTACATGAGATAGAGGCGTTCCCTGTGGCAGACAAGGACTAATAACTGTTGGTGCTGATACTCAGTTACCACACTTAAGAACTACTATCCTGTATATCAGGGCGGCACCAACAAAAGGATTTACTGCAATATTTAATAATTGGTCCATGAAGATATCCAAGACAACCCTATTGTAAGCATCCTCAAGATATATTGCGACTGCACATGTCCCCATGCGTGAATGAAACCCCTCAAAAACATCCTGCTCAAATATGGCTGCATTCTGCCATGTCTACCTTCCAGGGCGATACCCTTCTAACAACATTGGCAAACACTAATTTCTCTCAAGATGACACGATACCTTCCAGGCCACAATGTTTTACAAAAGATTGCCTATCGTATTCTGCATTGTTATTATTCTGTAGCCCTGTATTCTGGTGTGATCCGTTTCAGGTTTTGGTAGTGGAACTAAATAGCTGTGAAATTCGTCTTCTTTTACTGTGCCCTTTAGAAGGCTATTATTGAACATGTCTCCTGCCGAAGACGGATGTGTCGGGCCATTGGCGCAAATTAAACGGCGACACAACGCATTTCCATTCTCTGGACTACATCCTACTGGAAATTTAGAGGACATGTCCTGCTAAAGAGAATTCAGCAGGAGTTTGAGAATGAACGCTGAAGAAGAAGAACATGTCTGACAACTCTCACAACTAGGTATCCATTCTCCGATCAATTTCATCGTATCATTTGGTCATGCTGCTGTGTTTTTTATACTTTTCAGCGTCTTCCTAATTTCTTCAACTGTGATTATCATATGTTTTTCCATGCTCAAGTGATTGTAATCTACTTTCCTGATTTCTTGATATGCCTCCACATTTCTCTGACCAATTTGTGCGGTGTAGTGTGCCAACAACGCCGCACTTTTGTTTCGTCCGACTTTTGCCAGGCCGTATAATCGCTCTGGAAATCGACAATAGTCACATGTCATGTCAGACCATTCATGGATTTGTGTAACCGCCAGAACAATTTTAGTGACTTTTCGCGTGTGATCTCCTGGCAAAATTCTTCCCATTTTGACGCCTTTACTGATCTTACAATCTCTTTGAATGTTTGGACTAATGTATCTTTCTTCCGTTTCCATTGTACGACCTCCATGGGCTGAGCCGCAACATGTTTTCTTGCCCCCTTCAATAGTGCTACTGCTTTCCGTTTCTCGCTCCATGCCCTGTGCACCTCTTCATTTCACCAAGGGGGCTTATCCCACACCTTATTTCCCACTTCTTGAGCCCTACGGTTGTCTTGTCGATTTCTGCTCACAATATACACTCCTCTGCAATGTTAATTTGTATGCCTGCAACACGAGCGTTGGTCTTCAGGGTTGGAAAATCCTAGGAGAGATAATGGAACAGGAAAAGCAGATTCTTTTTTGCCCTTACTTCAATGCGGAAGGTACATCAGTCATGTAACGTATTCCTTCCAGAACGTTGTCTTCCCAATGAGCTCTCTGAACCTCTCTCTGTCTTGGGCGATGTATTCATGTTGTCTTTAATGTCGTCTGTCCATCGTCTTCTTGGTCTGCCCTTTCTTCTCTCCCCAGGTACTCTTCCCTCCATTATTTGTCTTTCTAAACAGTTATGTCTCTTTATATGACCAAACAGGCGCAGTTTTCTTTTAGTAACCAACACTCTGGAATATTCAATGTGTTTATAATATCTGAGTTTCTGATTTTATCCTTCCATGATATTCTAAGTATCATCATGTAGCATTTCAGCTCGAAGGCGTTGATCCTCTTTGCCGCTGTTTTACTTAGAGTCCATGTTTCACAGCCGTATGTTGCAATCGGAAAAATAAAAGTTCGTAACATTAGCACTTTCGTTTCTATTATGTTGTGTTTCCATATATTTTTCAGCCGTGTTATTTTGCAATATGCCATTGCCAATCTCTTCCTTATTTCTGCCATGCAGTCTCCTGCACTGTTGATGTTTGCTCCTAAGTATTAAAATTTATCCACACATTCTATCTCTGTATTGTCTATTCTGATTTTTGGTTGTTGTGTTGTTATATCTGTTGACATGATTTTTGTTTTCTGCGTGTTTAAATACAAATTTTGTGCTTCGCTATATTTCTTTGTGTTCTTGATTAGTTGTTCCAATCCCTTTATATCATTGAAAGGTACATCATGGGACAATAATGCTTCTAACAAACAAACAAACCGGGAAGAGAGCTTGAAGAGACCCTGACAGATATGGACCTGGTGTGCGTTAATGATGGCCGTATAACAAGAATCGCAAGCAGGGATGGTGATGATGAAGGTGCTATCGACCTGGCATTGGTGTCATCGCTTTCTATGGCTATTTGAAAATGGGATGTGCTGGGCATCATGGCAGTGACCACCTCCCATGTGTTGAGCTCGTGAAGAATGACAAAAGTAAACAGATCAGGCCAAAGGTCAGGACCATCATTCTCTTGAATGGATACCCATAGGAAAAAGAGCCATGGGTAGACCAAAAGAAACACTCAGAAGAACAATAATTAGAGAAAGTAAAACAAACACTATTCATACTATTCAAGAACTGCACAGAATAGCTTTGAATAGACAAAATTGGAGAAATCAGACCTCTGCTCTATGCGCTAACTTCCGCGCTAAAGGAAAATGAATGAATGAATGATGTACATATCATGTCTATGTGCTGTACTTGTCACCTCCGTGTGATGCATTTGTCACGTCCTTATGATGTACTTCTCACATCTGTGTGATATACATGTCACGTATGAGTGATGTACTTATCACATCTGTGTGATACACGTATCACGCCTGTAAAGTAACCTGTCATGCCCGTATGATGTAATTGAATGCGTAACGTCTGTGTGATGCTCATGTTACGTCTGCCCTGTACGTTTCTACCTGTGTGTGATGTACTTTCTATGTCTTTGTAACGCATCTGTTATGTTTGTGTGATGTGTATATGACGTCTGTGAGATGCTCGTATCTCGTCTTTGGCGTGTATTTGTTACGTCTGTGATCTACTTGTTACCTCTGTGTTATGCACGTGTCACGTCTCTCTGGTGTACATGTCATGTCTGTGTGGCACACTTATTACCTCTGTGCGATGTATATGCCATATATGTGTGCCGTATTTATCACGTCTATGTGATAAACTGATCAAGTGTGTGATGTATATGTTACGTGTGTGTGATATGCATATTATACTTCGCTAACGAACCTTCAGTGCGGCTAATTCTTCAACTTTGATTATTATACTTTGTTGTCAAACCAGATCTTGAGTTCTTTCTTTATCTCTGATGAATATTATACTTCGTTTATACATTTTCCAGTTCTGTTCTTTTCCACTTTCGAATCTTGTAAATATTGTTCGTTTGTATTGAAATTCATTCCTGTTACTCGGGTGTGTGTGAAGTTTGGAGACGTCGCAATTTACATTTTCTATGCGATTTTCTCCTTTAGGAAGGACACATTCGACAAAACAGTTCTGTCCTAACAACAGCTTTCGAAGAAATGAATGGTCAGTTAGTTATATGGCAAAAACTTCTGAAACAAGTATCGGTCAGTTATGTGACAAAACGATCAGGAGCAAGGATTGGTCAGATATGTGATAACACCTTATGAAGAAATAAATTGTCATGTGACATCAAAGTTTTAACAAAGGAAAGGTCATAATGTGGCAAAAACTTTCCAAGAAAGGAATGATCTTTGCTGTGACAAAAACTTTTGAAGAAACCATTTTAGAAAGATATTCTGTTATTTAGCATATCCTGAACAGGATGTAGCAGCCATCACAGCCATTCGAAACTTTTGTCATCTTGAGTCAGTCTGCATGATTCTGTTACTGTTATGTTCAGGTGGTCTTTGATATCTTGCGTCCATCTTCTTCTTGGTCTGCCTCTTGTTTGTCTCTATGACATTATCCCCTCCATTATGGTCTTCTCTAGGCTGATATGACTTTGATATGGCCAAAATATTGTAGTTTTCTGGAAAGAACCATGCTTTTTAGCACATTTTCTTTTATATTCATTTCTCTCAGGATTGCTATCTATATTTGATGGTTTCTTTGGATAGTTATTATTAAATGAAGAGACAACTATTTATATACACCAAACTAGTTACTTACCGTCGGCTTTGCTGACATAACCACTTGATGGAAACGCCGACAGACGGTGAAAATTTCCTGAAATATATGTAAAATGGCGACATTAATAGATTTAATAGACATTAATAGACATTAAAATAACACGTGTCGCTCTTGTTCTCAGTAACGTTACTTTTGAGTAATTGTTACTACTCGTCACTGTCGCTGTCGTTCTATTCAAATGTTGTTGTTGCTATCGGAAATGTCTACTTTATTAACAACATGTTATCTGATTCAACATTAGATAATGTCACAACAACTACAGCAGCAGCAACAATTGACGAAACAGTGACAGTAACACCAATTGATTCAAATAGTAACAACAATCGATAATTTGTAGAAACTCGATATTTATATGAGACCCATAAGAAAAGCAAAACATTATTAATGACTGATTCTCGACTTACCCCCTTAAAGATCAAATTGATTTAGAGACGTGTGACCCACGTTTGGAACCACTGGTCTAAAATTATTTAAGAACATAATCCTGGAGAGTCTCTCCGAGATCACACAGTGCTGTTCTAGAATCGACAAGCGTTGTTCGCTGACAGATTCGATTACTCGATACTTTGACGTTGTGTGAAACAAAATCCTGTTGATACTTGTTGTCAAGAAAAGATATCAGGAACATTCTGCTACGGTTTCCAATAGGAGTTTCCAGTACGGTGTAATACCACAAGAATCATACGTTTAAGGTTAATTGAGACAGCAGCTTGTGTGCAATAAATGAAAATAATGACAGAAGTAATGTGTTGGATGACGACAGTGTACATGAAAGTAGAGAAGTTGAAAGTATAACGATAGTTAGTGGAAACAAAAATACAACAATGAAATATCTTTGATTGAAATAGAACATCGTTCCATTTCTCAAACTCAGCTGCTATTTAACCACGCAAATCTACTCAAGCCTTGATGTGGTAGATTTATCCACACACATATATGTAATTCATGTTGTGGTAGATTTACCCAAACACGTATAGTCAACTCATGCTGCGGTAGATTTATAGAATTACCTAAACCAGGGGTGGGCAAACTTTTGTGCAGAGGGCCACATTGAAAATTGTAAAGCTATTGGAGGGCCACATATAATATGTATATTTTTGTTTAAAATTCTCGGTAAGTAATGAATTAAATATTTTTATTGTAAAGAAAGGTAGTTTTACATAATGTAGATAACTTCTGAAATAAATTACATTTCTAACAGACTTACACTATAACAGTATATTTTCTAATATGGATAAAAGGTTTTGCAAATATTTTAACAATATTTAAAAAAATATTATGTTGCATACAGTTACAGTATGGGTTCATATTAATAGTTTTAATGAAGATTTTTTTTTAAAAATACCATACACATACAGTCACAACAGTTACAACTTTATTTATATTATTAATTTCTAATGAGATGTATGTAATTGCTTGTAAGATTTTATAATTCCTTTGAAATCTGGAACAAGTTTACTTGTAGAAATTTGCATGACTGAATTTAAGTTGCAATCAGATAACAAAAACCTATTCTTAGATTTGTTGATTTTTAAGCAAGAAAATGCCTGTTCTCAAATATATGTAGATCCAAATAATGACACAAATTTAGCTGCAAAGTTTATACGTTTGGGAATGATTGTTCAGGCAAAGAATCATATAAATCCAACAAACATTCAGACTTAAATTTTTCCTTCAGGTAATGATTGGCATGTAATTCAAGCAACTCCAGCTGTATGTGCCCTGTGGCTTTATCAGCTACTGCACTGAGAGGAGAACTAATAACATTGAAGTGCTGTTCCGTTCTTGAAATCTTGGAATCTTCTTCCAAATTCTACTACCAATACATCTAACTGAGCTTTGAATTTTTTACTCATTTCATCAGAAATAGTTTTTTGTTTCAGCAAAGGGAAGTGACAAAACATGTTTTCACTTACTTGTCTGGAAAACAGTGAGAGTTTGGCTTGAAATGATTTTACATGAACATATATTTCATGTGCAAACAAACCATTGCCCTGAAGTTTAACATTCAGTTCATTTAACTTTTCCATTATTTCAATGGCAAATATAAAGTCAAGCTTCCACTCTGCATCAACAATGTTAGCATTGTATGCCCTTCATCTGTAGAAACATTACTATGTCTTCTTTAAGATCCCATACTCTCCTTATAACCTTTCCGAGACTCAACCATCGAACTGTACTGTGGTACAGGACATCAGAAAGTTCAGTTTCTAGATCGTCTAGTAATGCTCTGAACTGCATGTGATTGAGCCCTCTTGATCTGATAAGGTTTATGACTCTGACAACTGGGTCAATAACATGCTTAATTTTCAAAACAGATTTACACAAACTTTTCTGATGAATCACACAGTGAAGTGGTAATATTACGTGGTCAGGATATTCTGACTTAAAATAATTTCATTGATCAACTTTATCAGTCCTATATTTTTTCCAGTTATAGCACGAGCACCATAAGTTGTAATACTGACCATCTTGTTACACATTAACCCAGTTCTTTCAATACAGCTACTAACATCATTGCATATATCGAGGCAAGTGGTAGTATCTTTGATCGACTCAACACTCAGTAACTCTTCAGAATTGATTATTCCACGTATAAAAACTAATAATTGAGCAGTATCCTGTACATCAGTACTCTCCTCCAATGCAAGAGAGTACCACAGAAAATGCTTACTTGCATCTTGAAGTTGAAGGGTCAAATCTTCACTTATCTTTTCAACACGTCTGACCACAGTTCTTCTGGATAATGTAATACTGTCGAATTTGTTGTTTTGTTCTGGACACAAAATGTTTCTTGCATCTAGTAAACATTCCTTAATAAATTCACCATCAGAAAATGGCCTGTTGTATTTCACAATATTGTGTGACAACACCAAACTGGTCTCTGGTGCGGCATCTTGAATTGAGGACTGTTTTGTAAATACAGTTTGTTGTTTCTCCAGACAATTTACCAACTCCATACATTTTCTTTTCCTTTCTTCAGATGTTAGATTGTGTCAGAAATTATGATGTTTTGTCTGATAATGTCTTTTTAAGTTATATTCTTTAAAAACAGCCACTGATTCGTGACACAGCACGAAGATTTATTGCCAACTTGCATAAGACAATATTTGGTAATACATTCGTCTTTGAAAACCCGCACTCGTCTTCAATCTTACGTTTGTTGGAAGCACTAATTATAATAAAAATAATTAAAATGTTGCAAAAAAATAAATAAAACCAAATGTGCTTCCGGCAGCGCGAATATAATCATTTAGATTTAGAAAACTCGGTTGCAATATAAATACGGAATTTGTGAATAGAAACTACAAACGTATGGTTATTAAAACACACCGGTAATTACCCAGGCACTGCGCAGATTAAATGATTGCAAATCGGGTATTTGCGCATTCTATTCGCAGGATATGAGAGGGGATGGGGTTTATTTCTAAAACACGTATATGACATTGTCTGCTGCTGCCTCCTCAGTAAACCTGTTCCAGTGTTTTGTTACTTTTGTTTGATGTTTCATTCAAACTTTGCTTGAGTTCTTTAGTCGTCATTTTTATGTTAATTTCAGACTCTTTCTTGCTCTCTTTCTTTGTTACTGGGCACTTCCTTTTAGTCGGACATCCTCCGATATGTGGTTTATTTATATTTATCTTTCTTGCTCTATGTGGTGACATGCATATGTCTTAAATTATGCTGTCATACCACGACATTTCGTTCCTTAAAAATATACTAGCAAAAAAATCTACTGAAATGCCCTGGTCACCGCCATAATTTCCATGGTCATGCTACTCGTAGTGACCGCAAAGGCACCACTCTCCTCCCATATCGTGTTATCTGCGCCCTGAGCAGCAAAGGCCCAAGCAGTGCAAATACATCTAATATCAGATCCATTAGTGTCAATAATCACATCCCCTCTGTGGCATTCTCACTGACAAAAACTTGCAGCTCTTGTTCCGCATATGTGTGACACCATTATTCGCATTCCTTGTTAATTATTACTACTGCTCTCAAACAAGTTTCGAAATATGTGGGTATACCTATCTATTACGCATCTGCTGCCAGATCTTGAAATCTGCACACGATTTGTGTGACATCCTCAGCACGTCCAATCCACTACTTCCCTCTCTTAAGTCAGCTAATTTTAACTTCCTGTATTTTGGAATGCAATGGTTGTTACTTGTATGCATGTATTTGAAGGCACAGCAACACCGTAATCTGTGATATGCCGTTGGACAGTCGAGTAGGTACCGCATAACTCTTGTGTCTCTTGTGCACTCAAGAATAATACGTATTGCTGCATTCTAGATTCCATCTAGTCTATCGATCTGAGTTTTTCTAAGAGTCAGAATTGCCAACGTATATTCCACCCCAGCCATTACCAAACCCTGGTACAAAAGAAATAGAAACCTATGTTCACACTGCACAGAAGCCATAACCTTCATTGCTGCCCTTGATGCCTGCCCTTATGATAACGTGGTCAACATATTCCCTGAAACTCAGACTTCTATAAAAAACACACCCAGGTTGTGCTGGTTATTTCTAACCTCTTCCCGACCAACGAAACATGCGGCATAGGTGTTATAACCATTTCATTATTCTAGGAAATTAAAATAATAATCTTAGGTTGTGTCTAGCTGTATGGTTATAACAGATTGCATGTTTTCCTTACTATGTAACCTAGCTAATCTTAGATAACTAAACACATTTGTTCTAAAAATATTGTAACGAATGATAATCCATGGGTAACGAGTATGTTGCTAATCAATAATAATCCATTGGTTCTGAATCTGCTGATATTACATTCGAATAGTAATTTTTTTCTGCAGTATCTCAATTCACTTCACTTTTTCGAATCACATCACAATGTTCTCTACGGTTATATATTTTAATGATACAATTGTTACTTAATAATTCACTGGAACGACACCTTCGTGAACTGCAAGATAGGATATCTGTAACTGGATCATAGTCTTGTCGTTGTACAGGTGAATTTGTTACTGGTGGTAGTAATTCCTGTCGTTTTTTCTCTGCGAACTGGAATCATAATTTAATTTTTTTCTTGGTTCAAACTGCCTTTTCTTTGTTAGCTAATTCTAGTCACGCGCAACACTGTTGACGTTTGATACCTATCCCGTTCATACGCCACTGATTC
This sequence comes from Meghimatium bilineatum, assembly GCA_034231615.1. Lineage (NCBI taxonomy): Eukaryota > Metazoa > Mollusca > Gastropoda > Stylommatophora > Philomycidae > Meghimatium > Meghimatium bilineatum. The sequence continues at coordinate 44,585,982 of CM067322.1, read as the reverse complement.
ATTCGTTATCCAGTGTGCCAGCAGCACTGTCGTAAACCAACTTTGTTGCCGTATATCACTGATAAGGTCTTAGCGATTCAGCGAGACCGCCATAGCGGTATAACTGGTCCTGAGCACCACAGTGGCAGAGCTGGTTGGGCAATTAGACTGCTAGCCAAGATATCTCCTAGTCCAGCACACCCAGCTTACTTAGCATCCTGACTTGATGCACAAGTGCTCACGTGAAATATGTTCATTTTATGAATATCACAACACCCATGAGAATATAAGTATAACAGGAAATATGCGTGCACACACTTTCTGGTAACGCTCAGCCGTATATACGCGTTGCGTCCAATTATTGGTCTATATACCTATATCCTCACAAAAGTATTTTTTATTACTTCCAGGAATAGAAAACGACTTTTCCGCAATATTCAAATATAGTCTGTTTCTTCTACATCCCGTCCTTTCCAGATTACTTTTCGGATCTGAATTTCCCAATCGACTGTCTATGTTCGTCGTTACCTACTCCCCAAAAAAAAACTCTGATCATTAGTATAGAAAATACTAATTCCACAAGTCACATGTATTCGTTCCCGCTTCCTTTTCTTTCTCCCGGTAGGGAGGATTTGAAAACAACCAACTTCAATTCAGCCTTTTATCCTCTAACTGCCTATTTGAAACACCTGTGACACACCATGAATTTCGCAGATCTTTTAACTCTATCTATCTATCTATCTATCTATCTATCTATCTATCTATCTATCTATCTATCTATCTATCTATCTATCTATCTATCTGTCTGTCTATCTATCTATCTATCTATCTATCTATCTATCTATCTATCTATCTATCTATCTATCTATCTATCTATCTGTCTATCTATCTATCTATCTATCTATCTATCTATACACTGTGATCGTTGTTTGCCATGCGGCGTCAGGGTGGAAGAGATCTCGGGATATTGGCTTCTTGTGTGCAGTTTGTAAGCTTGTTCCTGTGGCTTCTTTTTATTTCTGTGATCCATCTTTTACATGGTCTGCCCCTGGGCGTATAGCCGTGATGCCTATGTGTCATGACCATTTGTGGCATGCTATCTGTTGGTAGTCTGCAACCTTGTGAAAACCACTTGATTGTTGTCATTTTATTCTCTAACTGGCGTTGAACTTCTCTAAGAACTGCCACCGTATAGCAATTATTATCTGCCACAGTTCTCCCTGGTAATGGCCTGTTACACTCTCCACTTCTTGTACACCGAGTCGTACATCCCCTTGGCGTACACCCGTACACCCCTTATGCGAAGTCAGGTATCCGACCCACTTGTTTCTAGGCACCCGAAGGGGTAATAAATATGCCCACCTGTAAATGACTGCAAAATCTGAATGGCCGAGAGGAGACTCTTGTCGCATCAGGTCTTTGTCCAACTGCTTCGCTTTCAATCAACTTGGCAACATATTCTGTCGTTCCCGCCAAGACCATTGTTCACTGGTCTGGTTTAATGTACCATGGGACAATCTCTGGCGGAGGATATCAAGTTAGCACTCCATGTCTACTTTTTCCCTTTGTTCAAGGCCAAACTGACCGTCTAGTAACGTGACTCGTAGACTATTTGTCTATACTACAGTTTCTGTGTACACAATTCTTGTTTACACAACTGTTGTCACAATTTCATTCTTAAAGTTATTTTTTTATATGACTATTACACCAGTGAACAAATTTGCAAAATTTTTTGTATCAGACATTAAATACATCATTCCTTATTGATTATGGCATGCTGATTTCAAATATCATAATGAAATTCAATTTGCTCTGTTTAAAAAAAAATGATATTTTGTCTGTCCCCAGGTGATTGATCGCATTCACGCTTCCAGTTAAACGTAGCGGTGGAAGCCTAAAGCTGTCATACTAAGGTCAGACGTGTGGCCGTAGTTGCATTTAGTCTATGTTTGTTCAAGGCTATCTTGATGTTTTCTATCCACCGTTTTCTTGATCTAATTTGGCTTTACACCCATATATTTTTTTGGTATTAACATATATTGTTATATGTTGTTATTGGTATTTGGTTTGGGTTCATTTTTGTAAGGTGACCGGACCATTTTACTTGCTGTCTTTCAATATGTTAAATACATGATATTATACCAACTCTTTCCAAATTTCTTCATTTCATATTTTATCTAGTTTAGTAACTATTGCAGCTGTTCTCAGACACTTCATTTCACATGTAACGATTTTCCTCTGCGGCGATTCTGTTAAAGACCATGTTTGACAATGGTAGCAGAGTGTTGGTATACAAATTGTAGATATTATCTTGGTTTTTTTTTAAATTTATATTTATTTTTATGATGAATTTAAATTCCAGCAATACAAATTTCATGTATACGTGTTTAATCTCTTTGGTGAATAGTTATTCTTTACATTTTAACATTATAAAGCTTGTTATTACAAATTCAATTGTGGTATTTCACCATAAAATATTAGAACAAATTTATAAAAAAACACTATTTAAAGTTCACATATAATGTTTCTAAAATACACATTTGAGAACAGTCATTATCCAATCGCTGTTCGAGCTGTGTTTGCTTTCTTCGTGAAGTAAATCGGTGAGATGTCTCTTGTCACAGTCAAACAGTAATTACTAATCGTTGAAGGACTCCAATTGCCTTGATACCTTGTCTCCATAGCAGCAATGTCTTGGTGAAATCGTTCACCATTTCAATCACTGACAGCTTAACTTTAAAAAATTCAGGTTCGAGTCAAGAAAATGAATATTTAAAGACATGTTGCAGCCTAGACTCTTATACTTCAGAAGGTGACTTTCTATAATTTCTTGTAACTATCAGATCTGTTGTTTCCAAGAAAAAATTGTATACCACTGACTTAAGTACTAGCCATGCTTCTTTTGCCTTTCCTTACAATAAGCAAAGAAACTCATAATCGCGAAGAGGTTTTTGAATTTGCGGACAAATACAACAAATACTGCAACTAATACTCCCACTCTTATCTTAGCTTCACTCAGTCTTAGTAATTTTTTGAATAGGTATTTGAAAGCGTTATCAGTTTTATCCATTGCTTTGATATAGTTTTTCCATAGATCCAGCATAATGAGCAAGGATGGCATCAAAATCTTGCTACTGTCAACAAATGCTTGGCTCTCCGCGATCTTAATGTCACCCGCCAATGACTGCCTGATTGGCCAATGTCTTCTGATGTAATGGTCACTTCGTTCACGACTATTCCACCACAGAGAAAGCAACAGGGTGTATCCACCCTTTAGTCCAAGCAAAAGAGGTTTTGGTCCCCAAAAAGAAACCAATGATGACGATTGTAGTTTATACACTTCAAAAGTTGCTTAATGTTTTCATACGTTTCTTTAATATCAAATCAATGACCAAATGGAATTGACAGTAAAACATTACCATTATTCAACAAAATAGCTTTAAGACTTATCTTAGAAGTATCAATGAAAAGCCTCCACTTTTCAGGTTTGTAATTGATATTGAGGTCTGCCATTAAACCAGAAATGTTGTGGCACAATGACATGTCACCCTGTTTTTAAAAAGAACTTAGCAAGCGACTTCTGGCGATTCCTAAACACAGAAATTGTAACATATTCTGCTAGAATATTCCACTGTTGTAATCTGGATCCGAGAAACTCCGCCTTGTTCTTGGGTAAATTCTGGCCTCTTACAGGATAATTCTGTTCAATTTGGGTTATTAAGTGTAGTTTTGTAGCTCGTAGTTTGTTCAAATTGTGGGTCTTTTGAGATTAATGGCTCAGAAATGCCCTCTTTTTCGTCATCGGAAGCAGATGAAATTGATTCTGCCCTTTCGAAACTGGTAGGGCATCGTCATGCGGTACCCGACCTATTGCAGAGAGGATGCTTGGATATTGCAGAATCCATTTGTTCTTCTTTAATATTCCTTTCCCAATTGGAGGCACCGTCAGCTAAAGTCTCTGGCACAGGAAATGATTGCATACAAATATGATCCTAAAATATGGACACATGTATTCACAGATGGATCATTAGAGGGCGTTATAAAGATTGATGAGGTTTTGTCTATATAAAATAAAGAGCCTTAGTAAAGAATTCCCAACAGGAAAGACATGCTCAAACTTCAGAGCAGAAACTTAAGCACTCATGCAGGTACTGAGAGCTCTCGTTTCCACAATTCATCCAACACTATCCAAAGTAGTAATATTCACGGATGCAGTTCTCTACTGGAAGCATTACAAGAAACACAAACGATAACACAATACACAAAATTATGCTAGAACTGGTAAACATGGGAAAAAAATGCTCAAACATCACTCTTCAATGGCTACCCGCCCTTTGTGGCATCACCTGAAACAAGAGAGCTGATGCCCTAGCAAAAGCAGGAGGTAAAATGGAATACTTCAGCTATCATCTTCCATACAATGAGGCCAAAACACTAATCGGCAACCTTTATATATCACAGTGGAAGAAAGATATGGATATTGACTAGAAACCAGACCCCATACACCAACTTCGTAGGCATCACCAGACGATTATCTTCCAACTTAAAACTGGCCACTGCAGGCTACCGAGTTACCTGTACCGGATCAGGGTGGCACACAAAAATGAATGCTCACGTGGAACTCCCTAACACTTACTCTAATAATGTCCAGAATACAAAGAATTGCGAGACAAGACATGGCCACAATGGACCGAACAGAGGCAGAAAACGTTGGGGCAACCGCTCTGACCTGGAGCTTCGTCCTGGCGACTGGCATGAAGATCTAGCGAGAACATCAGATTCCTGAACACAAAAGAAGGAGGCACTATACAAAAAGAAACAGTTGTTGATATGATCAGTAGCCTCTCTGCAAATCATTGGAATTTCAAATGGCATAGATTGCCTTTGCCAGTCAGCAACAGTTTAAGATGTGCACCAAAAGTACTGTAGCATATATGTGGTGCCCAACTCTTATTTTGATCTCCTATCATGCAACCAAAATACAAGTTGTACGCTTTCTTAATCTCTTTAGAAATATTCAGTTTTTGTGATAGGAAAGTCATTTTGCTACATATATAACAGATATTAGTCGCACTGTTAACACATGTCCTGGGCATTTCTAAGAAAGACACTTTTGAGCAGCAAAACTACTAAACTAATAACGAAATTTAATCAGAGATAATATATGTATGCACAACAGTAATGTAGTACCAAATAGGATTGCCTCATATGCTTCTAGTTACATTTTTATTGGTTAGAATCAATAATTCAGTCAACTACAATTGTAGAATTGTATATATATATCGAATATTTTATTTACGTTGCATATATCTAAAACAAACTAGAGCAAACGAACATTTTTAAAAATATCATTTTCGTTTTAAACACCCCAAAATTAGTTAAGACCAACTTTTTTTTCATTACTGGTACAATTTTGATGTTGGCTAGCGTTATAGGTTCTCTAAAATGACCGTGCTTCTTGTACTGTCACAGTAAGACATTTAACGTGAGAACACATACTCATATCTTGATAATAGATGGTATACTTATACTGTTGTGGTGGCGCTGTACTATAGTTTATCAACTATATACTCTTTTCGTAGCTGTGTACTATAGTTTATATATATTATTTTGTTGTGATATTCGCTAGTGTTAAGCTAAACGCAAGTTAACACCATGGCTTCCTGTATTAATCATACTTGTCTATATTTCAGCACTCACAACGGCAACTCTCAGCCTGAGATTTCAGATTTGAACCAAAATCATTCATACTCATTCAGAAGCTTAAGTTTTCTGATATCACAAAAGCTCATGGACACTGGTCTGCAATCATAGGATAACATATCAGAAGGATCAACAGTCTAAAACCGATATAAATTATCGATCTGGCACGGAGAACTACTTTTAGCGGATGAAAATCTACCGGTCGTGAAGGCCATCCATCACTGGATAATGTTTCCCTGGGTTTCTAAACATCACATCAAAGCTAGCAATAAGAGCACTCCATCAGTAGAGTATTGCAGACAAGTGGATGGAAGCTTCCACTAAGTAAATCCTTACTGGTCTTGTCGATAAATATGTCCAGGGCACACAGCAAGACTACATATTCTGAAAATTTCGAAATTGTATTGCAAATTATTGATGTCCGTTGAATTTGAGATTAAACAAATAAATATGTACGATGATATGTTTATATTATGCATTAAACATGTAATGCACATAAGACTTTCAGTTAAAATACCAATATTATAGCACAACAGGCGTTCACTTAAAAGAACAAGATTATAGCACAATCACCTTCCAGTTTAAAAGCAATATTATAGCACAATAGACTTTCATTTTAAATACCAAGATTATATCCCAATAGACTTTCAATTAAAATACAACGTTTACAGCACATACGACTTTCAATTAAAATACCAAGATTATAGCACAACAGACCCAAATCTTTCCATACGAAAAGGGAATGGAGTATTATAATACAAGTAGCTCTCATGGTGAAGTACTCTTCTTTCGACCGATGATGTTAGCTCCATTTAGTTATATCAGAGATTTCTTTTTAACCATAAACAAAATAATGAAAGTTGTGGTTCGGAGACCAAGTTAATCATAGCAATCAGTAAAATGATAATAATTCTGTAGAGAGAAGAGTATTAGACAATGCATGGTAACAGTGCATTTCGGAAGAGAACGTTCGGGGGAAGAGAAATGAAACCAATTTCCTGTCCTCCATGATATCCATTTCGTCGTGTATGACGTAATCTTTTTGTAAAAATTGCAATCTGATAGGTTGACGTGTTGAGGGAAATGATGATTGACGGTTGGCGTTAAACCAATGGGGAAACCGCGCAAAGAATAGGTTTGAGGAAGGTCGTGTTTAAATGTGTGTTTGTAAGCCAAAAATAATATAAATGGTTTGTTACAGTGTTTTGTTTGTGTTAGCTGTTCAGTACATGTTTTCGTTTTAATATTTGTTCTTACTTACATTAATGGTTTTCTAAACCATCCTGAGTATTCAAGCCCTCTTAGGGCTAAATAGGGCCGTATATAAAGGGGACGGAGTTTGGGGGGGGGTGCGTTTAAACGCCCCCCCCCCACTCCCATAGCAAATACATTAACATGACTGTTAGCACTAGGAACTTAACCAAGATGTCGGTAAAAAAAAAACACTCCCATCCCCTTTTTCTCTTAAGCACCCTAGAGATTTTTTTACAAAAGGGATCTTGAAATTTCCCATCAAATAGTGAAATTTACGCACGAAATCGGACCAAAGAAACCTTTCTACAGTTTTTCATGTGCAAAACCTCATCCTTAAGGTAACCAAACATGCGGCCTGGGGCCAGCACATCCCTTCTCAGTTGACTTTTCATGGTCCACTCGACTTTCCTCAGACATTTTCAGGGCTTCAAGTCACCTTGATGATGCTTCAACTGGTTCTACTCTTTTCAATGTCAAGACTATCACTTATTCTTTTCAACACGTTTAGTTCTTCTCAGGACTACTAATTCTTCTCAGTACTTTTGGTGGTTCTCATGAATATTAGTTCTTCTCAGAACTTTCAATCCGACTCTGGTCTTAGGTTGAAAAGGTCGCACAGTTAAAAATGCTTAACGCCACATTTAGCAAAATTCACAAAAGTCTTACAAGACACAGCTCTGATATAACCAATTTGGACTAACGTCCGAGTTGACAGGAGCGTATCACAGATGCAAGACAGTGAGACCTACTTTGCTGGCATCAACAGTTAGTAATCCAAACATGAAATATGTTGTATGTGCTCCAAGAAGAACAATATATTTTGTTTTAGAAATGTTAATATTATCGTTGCACTAGAAATGTAAAGACGTTGACCGACTTTGTTGCTAAGTGGTAGAAACTTGTTTTCCTGATACAGTTACATAATTATAGTTCATAAGCTAGGTTAAACATGTGTGGTCAATTTTTCCCTTTACTCAACTTGGCAACAAACAGATGTCAAGTTAATCCTTGCTTAATCCTGACAATCTATCTTTACCCCCCCCCCTCCATTTTTTTCACAATTAAGAAAACAATTAAGTATACAGGTGTAAAAAAAAACTACATAATTTGTTTTACATTTATAGAAACAGTTGATCAAATTCAAACGATTTAATTGGTGTATAAATACTATATTTGTGATGTCACTTTTTGTCTATCATGAACTGTTTATTTTTGATCAATTTATTGATGTTACGGTACTCGGAACTATAGTGTCCGTTTAGTTCTCACAATTGAAGTCGCATAGATTATTTTAACATACTTTACTTTCCTGAAGCTGTGAGTTACGCGCGTCTGAGGGAGGTTACACCTTGATTTTGACAATTCGTCTGCTCTCTCGCTATCAGAGATGTCACAATGCGTTGATATTCACTTTAATACTAATTTAGTTGTTCTAGATCATTCTTCTTCTTCTTCTTTCGTTCACTTGAAACATGTCTATATCTGTAATTCTGTCTGCTTAATAAAACTCAACTGTCTTTTGTAGTTCATACAAAGTCCCATAGAGCTTTGATTCCAGTGTTGTTTCCTCTGGCCAATATGTCTGCCTCAGCGTTTTATGCTCAGAACACTCTTGAAGTATATGTTTGGCACTCTGTGCTGCCTGTCCACATGTACACATGGCCGTGTTGTCAATCTTGAACTTTGTATACATGTGACTACGGAGTTGGTTGTGTCCTGTTCTAATACGTAGAATTATAACTTGTTCTGATCCGTTCATAATGTGATAGTCATCTTGTGTTGGTGTTTGTGGCTTTCTTATTGACTTGATCATCTGGTTTTTTCCTGATGGTAGGTGATTTGTATATCTGGTTGGTCTTCGGCAGCACCTTCCTTAGCCAGTTGGTCTGCTTTTTCATTTCCTGGTATTCCACAGTGAGAGGGTATCCACTGCATGGTTACCCTATACTAGTACGACAATTCGCGAAGTAGTTTTTTTCAAGTCTGTTAGTTTTCCATACTGGAGAGCTTGAAGCACTGACCTTGCATATTTCAGGAATACCAGAGGTTATAGGCCAGAGTTGGAGTTCAGCAGTTTTTTAGCTGCCACACTAATTGCCTGGATTTCTGCATTATAATTATTGCAGAATTTTACTGTCGGTGTTCTGATTGTATCTCTAGGCTTGTGTGGATATTCTATATATACACCTGCACCTCCATTCCTCACATCATTTTGTGGTGACCCATCTGTGTATACTCTGACCCATTTATCTTGAGGATATTCCTCATCTAGGAAACTGAGGGTGACTATCCTTCGCTGCACACTGTTCGCTTCGTCCTCGCTTAGTATTCCTTTCACATGGGTGGAATGTATATTCACATTCCATGCCATTCACTCCAGGGGGTTTGTTCTGGTACAGACCTTAAAGGCTGTCAACTTCAGGTAGGTCTGTAAGTTGTCTACGGAGTCGTTTAGCTTGATGGATAAAGCTGCTTCTTTTCAGTCGCCCCATTTCCTAGATTTTAGAATCTTTCCTGCATTGGATGACTTGGCATACACTGAAACTTTTCTGCTTGAATTAGTACTTTTGTGTCTCTGCGTTCGCCAAGTGTTTGCATTCTTCCCATTTTCTGTATCTCTGCTATGGGTATTGATTTCATTGCTCCCAACATTATTCTAAGTGCCTGGTTTGGCACTTTATCTAGATCTTGTAATGTGGTGTGTGATGTAGGACACCACGCAGCTGAACCATATTCCAGGTGTGGTCTTATGCCTTGCTGGTAAACTTTACTGAGTATATTTCCACTGGCTCCCCATGTGGTTCCACTTAGTTTTCTCAGGATAGGTAATTTACTCCTGGCTTTTGTTGTTGCTTTGTTGATGTGCTGCTTCCATGTCAGCTTATCATCAAAAGTAACTCCGAGGTATGTGGGTTGATTGTCTTCTTTCAAGAGCTCTCCATCTATCTTGATATGACCATAATTTTGTTTTGGTGAGAGGGTAAAGAGTGTAGTGCTGCACTTATCTCTGTTAATGCTGACGCACCATCTATTTGCCCATATGGTTAGGGCATCGATAACTTTTGTATTTGTTTAGTGGCCACTGTTGCATATTCTTCCGTGCACCAGATCACCAGATCGTCAGCATACATTGCCACTTTGATCCCGTGTGGTAGTTCAGCAACTAGATCATTGATCTAAACCAAGAAAACTGTGGGTGACAGGACTCTTCATTGGGGGACTCCATGACGCAGTAGAACTTTCTTGCTCTTGCGACTATCTAATTGTACCCTGGCTCTTCTATTATGCAGGTATTGTTTTACTCATTTGTACATTCTTGAGCTAACCTTGCAATTTAGCAATTTCTTTAAGAGTCCTTCTTTCCAAACATTGTCAAATGCTTTCCTGAGGTATATCTATGCTGCTAGTACCAGTTTGTTATCTTGGAAAGCATCCTCAATCTCTTGAGAAAGGTAGGTCCTCACTAAACGAGGACAGACACCCTCAGTTTCCTGGATGAGGAATATCCACAAGATATATTGGTCAGAGTATACACAGATGGGTCGGCACAGAATGCAGTGAGGAATGGAGATGCATGTGTATATATAGAATATCCACACAAGCCTAGAGATACAATCAGAACACCGACAGGGAAATTCTGCAATAATTATGATGCAGAAATCCAGGTACAATTAGTGTGAAAGCTAAAAAATTGTTGAAAACTCTGACTTACAACCTGTGGTATTCCTGACAGATGCAAGGTCAGTGCTTCAAGCTCTCCAGTCTGGAAAACTAACAGACTTGAAAAAACTACTTAGTGAATTGTCTTATCAGTTTAGGGTAACCATGCAGTGGATACCTTCTCACTGTGGAATACCAGGAAACGGAAAAGCAGACCATCTGGCTAAAGAAGGTGCTGGCGAAGAACAACCAGATATACCAATCACCTACCATCAGAAAAAAAAACAGATGATCAAGTCAATAAGAAACCCACAAGCACCAACACAAGATGACTATCACATTATGAACAGATCACAACAAGTTATAATTCTACGTCTCAGTACAGGATACAAACGACTCCGCAGTCACATGTATACAAAGTTCAAGATTGGCAACACTGCGATGTGTACATGTGGACAGGCAGCACAGAGTGCCAAACATATACTTCAAGAGTGTTCTGAGCATGAAACGCTGAGGCAAACATATTGGCCAGAGGAAACAACACTGAAATCAAAGCTCTATGGGACACCGTATGAACTACAAAAGGCAGTGAGTTTTATTCAGGAGACAGAATTTCAGATATAGACATGTTTCAAGTGAACGAAAGAAGAATAGTTGACATAGATTTTGAGTGATTTATATGTAGACTGTATAAGTCGCTGGTGCTTTCTGTTGTGTTGTATGGTTGTGAGAGTTGGACACTCACTACAGGCATGGAGAGAAGATTACAGATTTTTGAGTACAAAAGCTACAGAAGAATTCTACGAATTTTCTATAAGAAACATAAGACCAATGTGTACGTAAGAAATAAAGTAGAGATGTGTGCAGGTGTCCAGGAGCAATTGCTTTCAATAGTGAGACGACGAAAACTAGCATGGTTCGGACATGTATGCAGGCACGATCTCTTGTTAAAAACTATACTGCAGGGAACTGTCAAAGGTGGAAGAAGCAGGGGACGCCAAATAAAGGCATGGACAGACAACATCAAGGAATGGACAGGGCAATATATTTCCACACTCATCCTCATCGCTGAGGATAGAATTCGCTGCAGGACTCTGTGTGCTGAGGCATCCAATGTGGTACCCCTACGACTCTGAAGGATTATTGGTTTATAGATGTAGACCATCAATATCTTTAAACATATAGAAGTAATGAAGGAAGGGCTCAAGATCAGTCGAAAAATAATAAACAACCTGAGATATGCAGATGACACTGTTCTTTTCGCAGATAGTGAACATGAACTAGAAATGGCTATAAGTACTTTCAATGACATGAGGAAAATAATAACATCTAAACAAATTACGAACACGCTAAAAATGAGTATTATAAAGTGCTACATCTATTCTATATTAATGTATGGCTCAGAAACATGCGCAATAAACACACAATTAGAAGACAAAACTGATGCCTATGAGATGTGGATACATAGAAGATTAAGGAAAACATCATAGAAAGAGAAGCAAACATACAAAAATGTTCTAACAACACTTAATGTGAAGAAAGAATTATTAAAGAAAATAAAGATTGTCGACACATTAAAAGATATGCCACATTTTTAAGACCTTACTTGAGGGTAAAGTTAAAGGGAGGTGAGCATTATTTAGGTAGACATACTAGTAGGAAACATCACAAGATGGGCATGTTATAGACCAGCAGAGTGCACACCAAAACAAGAGACAGGGGAGGTCAATTGCAGCCAACATTCGTTGAGGAGACGGCATTTGATGTTTATACCTGTTTTATATTTTTTTTACCCTTTTCTGTTACTCTCTCTCTCTCTCTCTTTCTCCGATGTTTAATTATTCTTTCCTTACCCAGGACATATTATTTAAAATATCATTCATCATCTGCCTGGTCGCTTATTGTGTCCGTGCATTTCTTTCCCACGATCAACTGATACCTCTGCATCTGTCTGTACAACCTACCTTAACTCTAAACAGACCAGACTCTCTGGCCAACCGTAAATAAAAATAAATCTGATGGAGGGATCAAATCTAACAGCGACGACGAACTAGTGTGAGGGGGTATATGATATATCTTGAAAAATTCAAAAAAAAGGTAATTGTGGCAGTGTTCTTGCTACCTATGATTAAATACGACAATCAATATAAGGTTATACTACGTGAAAAGTAACAAGAATTGTACTTACGCAAAACACAGGTTTTAGAGAGTTACACATAGACAAGACGGACTATCACTAAAACTATGGGTTATGATTTGTAAACAAGAAAATCTACAAATTACAATACACAAAATATTTTCAACGTTTCAACCAAAAGGTTGATCAAGATACGCAAAAACAACGATTTGTGCCTTTATGTGCTGTGTTCATTTCTATTCGTCGTCTATTGACGTTTTGGTTGAAACGTTGCAAATGTTTTGTGTTTTATAATTTGTATATTTTCTTGTTTACAAATTATAAACTCCTAGTTATAGTAATAGTCCATCTTATCTAAGCGGAACGCTCTATAAACCTGTGTTTTACGTTAAGTACAACTATGATTTAATATGGGCTTGTTTATATTGAAATACTTAGCAATTTGCTATTTTAATAGGCTTCACATGAGATATACATTTTTCTCTGTACAAAGTTACTTTAAATTTTGGACTTAAAACCAGGATAACAATAGTAAAACGAAAGGTGGAAACAAAACAAAAGGCGAAAACAAAACCACCAGCGCAAACTAAAATTACAAGATATATTCTATAATTTTCTGGTAGGATTAAATGTAAAAAAAATCACTATATACAAGCTAGATAATATATATATAGATATATTTGTCCACAAAAATATTAACAAATTCTAAATTTATTGTTGGCATATTTAAAAACAACAAGAAATATTTAAAAAGTAGTAAAACTTCTAATAATAAAACTAATAAAATAATTCCCAGACTGCTAAAGCAGTATGGTGATAACGCTGTGTTTCATAGCATACAACACATGACGATGACTCTTGTTCCATGATTAGAATAAAGGAACTTGGATTGAAATGTGGTGTCGCTAGAAAGGAGAGTTTTCGTGGGCGAAAAAGAATGATGGTCAATCAACAACGTACTGGGACTGTCAGTCAACGTGTAATGGCGGATACACTCAAGTAAAGATCTGAGCACCTATGGACTTGTCCGGAGTGCAATGACGATGATCCAACGACTAACTAACTAACTAATAGCACAAAATATTGGCAGGTCAAACGGAAAATCTTCAAATATACTAAAATAAGGGTCGTTTTAAGGAGTAAAATAGTGGAATGGCCAGTACATTCATATTTCTTTGTAAAAACAATTTTTCTAAGGAATTCCTTGATTTTAATGCTGACAAAATCCACATAGCATCTCTGCCAGAAAGCCATTTAATTAATTGAAAGATATATACTGACGATGGACCAATGACAACGACATTATATGGTGATATAGAACGACCACTGACCTATTAATAAGTTGGTCACCACAATTTGGTGACTTGCACACAGTATTGCTGAGTAGTGTATACACAGTAGTGTTGATTCAATCGTGCACGTGACACAAAAGTGCACAAAAATAAACTGATTGACATCAGGACAATAGAAGGCGACCGAGACAGCACCTCAAGACCGGGACAATCTAAGACAAACCCGAACGTATGGTAATCCTACCTTTAATGTTCATTGTTATTTAGTCAGTCATTAAACCACAGCACCAATAGAATTATGTACTGTGGAATTTGTGTCATCCCTCAGTTTTGTAAGGTGCCCAGTTTTAGTATACAAGCTAACTACAACTATAGCTTCGTGCTATGTAAAACTGCGTGGGTTGATTACGTGAAAGTTTAGAGTGAATGTTAAAAATAACTATAGCTTTGTTCTACGGAAAACAGAGTGAGCTTATTCATCATCATAAAGTGCCGTCTCCGCAACGAAGGTTGGCTGCAACAGACCTCCCCTGTCTCTTGTTTTGGTGTGCACTATGCTAGACTGTAACCTGTCCATTTTGTGATGTTACTCCCCCACTCGTATCTCTGCCTACCTTTTGCTCGCTTCCCTTCATTTTACCCTCTAGTAAGGTCTTCAACAAGGTATTATGTCTTTTAATGTGTCCAACATATTTCATTTGCCATATATTTATTTCTCTTAATAATTCTTTCTTCATATTAATTCTTTATTTGTTTTATTCTCTCTCCATGATGTTCTATACTTCTATACAGCCATATCTCAAAGGCATCAATTTTGGTTTGTTTAGTGTCCATGTTTCTGAGCCATACATTAATATAGGATAGATATAGCATTTTGTAATTCTCATTTTTAACTTGTTTGTAATTTGTTTAGATGTTACTTTTTTTTGTCATGTCATTGAAGGAGCTTTTAGCCATTCCTATTCTCCGTTTATATAATGTTTCACTTCTGCCGTCATTTGTGATCATGTCTATAAATTGATAATGTTCAACTTGTAGTTTCTTTCCATGTATGCTTATGTTTAGCGCCTGTTTTTATATGACTTTGTTGATTATCAGGTTTTTTTTGGGGGGTATTTATATCCAATCCATATTATTTACTTCATTTATCGACTTGATCTATTAGTCTTTGTAGTTCAAGTTCACTTTCTGCTAAAAGAACAGTGTCATCTGCATATCTCATTTTGTTATTTTCCCATTGATCTTGAGTCCTGGCATTTCTTCTATATGTGTAAAGTTATTCTCTGTGTAGATATTAAATAGGCTGGGTGATAAAATACATTCTTTTCTTACTCCTCGTTTTATTTCTATGTATGGTGAGTGGCTGCTTTAACACCTTATTGATGCAGTCTGTTCCCAATATATATTTATAATCAGTCTGATCTCTTTTCCATCTATGCCAATTTCTTGAAGACATTTGATTAAGTTTTCATGTTGGACTTTTGTCAAAGGCTTTGTTCTAAGCATATGAAGCAAATATAAACACTTTTTTGGACATCTACATAGTTGTCTATTACTAGTCGGATATTAAGTATAGCTTCTCTGGTTTCTTTGTTTTTCCTACAATCGAATTGTTTTTCACCGACACAAGTCTATCTTGTTTTTAATTCTGTCGTGTGAGTTGATTACGTTAACGCTATTTATAACTGTATCTTCAATATTACGTAAAATTGAATGATTTGATTATGTGAAAGCTAACTACATTCGGTATCTTCGTACTACGTAAGATCTCGGCATAAACGCTAAAATAAATGTTTCAAATGATGAAACTTCATGCTTCCCATAACAATAGTCCAATAATATAAATACAAACTAGACCTCAATCAGGTCAGCACTGCTCATCTTGGTGTTGCCATCTTGTCGGACCTAAAATGACGACTGACTGCCTAGCAGTATTATCCGACGTCAACATAGTTTGCACAGCGGTCAACCGTTGTCTGTCTACCGACCAAGTAGCTCGCGATCTCCTGAAAAGACGATGATCTAATAATGGAGTGTTAAATTGAGTTGGACTGAACGGAGAACATTCAGGCGAAAAATGTAATTTGGCTTGAAGTCACATGAAAACAAGGTCTCAGTGGGACTCATTGAAGTGATGTTTGTAACACGGACACATTGATCAGGCTAACGATTAACTATTGAACAACTACTGAACACACCAAATCAAATAGTTCTAATGAGGCTAGTCTAATCAACTGAGCGTTTGTTTGAAGTCTCTCTAACAATCTTACAAAGGAAGTGAAAGTTCAAGGATAGAAGTGGTTCTAAACATTGTATATATAATCATCATCAGGTGTCGTGCCGGCTGGCGTAGGCGATCATGGCTCTCCACAGCACTCTATCTCCAGAATTATGTATCAAGATCGTTGTTGTTTCTCTGCCGTGTCAAGTTATCAAACTAATATTTTCTCACGTTGTCGCCGTCTGTCTCTTGCCTTCAATCTTGCCTGTTGTGACTATGTTCTCTAAACCTCCCTGTCAAATGAAGTGGTCAAAAAATGAAGATTGTCTTTTCCTTACATTATTGATTAAGGTCCTTTTCACATTTGACTCTTTCAACACCTCCACATTAATTTTTCTGGCAGTCCATTGTATTCTCAGCATTCTTCTGTAGAACCACATCCCTACTGCGTCGAATTTCTAACTTTCCTGTTTGTTTATTTTCCAAGACTCGTATCTATATGTTAGTATAGGAATTATATAGCACTGCATAACTCTCTCACCTTTTTATTTCTAATGACAAAGTCATATTACACAATATATTTTTCATTTTTCTGAATGTTGTTTTTGCCTGCCCTATTCTGTTTCTTATTTCTGTTGAACTTCTTCCATTTGAAGTAATCGTTGGAACTAAATATTACTTTGATCTTGCAACGTGTCGTAATTTGTTTCTCTGAAATAACCGTTACTTCTGTTTTCTTTACATGTTTTCTATACATAATAGAAACCATTAATAGGTTACCGATTATTAAAAACGAACTCATTGGTTTTAGACGTAGCAATTTTTATGCTGAATTTAAATTACACAAAACAAGTAAATTTAGGTATTAGGTATGTTGATTATCATCTTCGCACACATGACACGTCCATAATTGCTCCGATCTCCGCTTCAGTAAATCTTTCAGGGTCCAACTGCTGATGGTTCCAGTTCTATGTTGGTTCACTTCTCTTTTTGAAATCTTTGTCAGGGGTTCACTTCGGGCCACGCCCATCCTCACTCCCAATACTTGCATTCTTGATATTGACTCATGCGTTTTCATCTCACAATCCTCTGATCGTGAGGACTCACTAAGAGCAATGAGTATGTCTGCTCGGTCCATAGCGTCTGTTGTGGTGGTGAGACTAGCTAATTTGTCAGCAAGTTCGTTTCCCTCCACGCCCGCATGTACGGGATGAAAAATAAGCGTGAGAAGTAAATTTACAAATTGGATTCATTTACGAACCGAAATGTCAATTTTTCTAAAAATTGAACAATTTCAAGACCGTTACCTAAGCAGTTGTCTAAAATAAGGTTTAAAAAATCTCACTCATTGTCAGTAAGTAAGGGATCGCTATGTCCCCTGTAGCATCAATACAAGTTTGACATCGGCTTGCTATGCTATTGCACCGTGTCTGAACAAATGTGTCTGAACATCACTCTTGTGACGAAAATCGAGGCATTACAAACACAAAACCACTTCCTTTCAGTGAAAACAAAAGATACGTTTTACATCCCTGATACTCTACAAATGTGTATGTCAAATTTCAACTTGATTCGACTAATAATATGGCCAGAGTTTAGCAGTCTGATGTGAAACACGCAAAATTGGAATACATGACAAGAACAAATCTTGAAAACATTAAAAGTTAACCTATACACATTCATGTGGCTTGGAAATCGCTCACTGAAATAAATAAATAAATAATTAAAAGTTGATAATAGGTCATACTTTTGGTTCATTTTTAAGATTTGACTACTGATATATATATATATATATATATAATATCTTTATGAGGGTTGTTGCTCATGCATTTTAAAATGTGACGATGAAAAACTATTCAATATTTTCTACACGTTGTCGTCCTTGCCTTCATATATTTATCGTTGAAACTGTGTGCTCCAAGATAAACTCATTGTCTCATTGTGACCTATTGTGAATTCTTTCTGATATTACTAAGCGACTCTCTATCAGCATTTGATTTCTTCAGCATTTCCTCATTGATTTTTTTCCATTCAGGTTTACGTCTTTGTACAATTGAAAATAGTAATTCTTGTGAATTTGTGATTTTCTCTTAATTTATATTTTATGTACACGTTTGCCTTGTGTTCTCTATAGGAACATGCACACAGAGTTCACATATAACATTTGCATTCGAAGGTATGTATCAGACTTTTAAAGTCTGCTGTGTCATATCAATATTTGTGAGGGCGTTATATGATCAAGTACGTATCTGAAAGAATAGTAACAGTTGGTGTGACAGTGAATGGTGTAAGCACAAGCTATATTCAAATGTAAATATATGTGAGGCTCGAAACAATGAAGTTGATTGTGAAATTATTTTGGACAACTTAAATGACGTGAAAACCATAAACAGAGAAGGAAATTTTTTGTCATGGGAGATTTCAACACCCACTTAGGAAAGAACTGAGATGGGGAAAAAGAAAATCTAGGACCATTTGGTGATCGACGAACAGGAAAAACGACACTGGATATAGACTGTTAGACACATGCAGCCAATACAATTTATTCGTTGCAAACACCTTCTTCAATCATAGAGAATTCCAGACATACGCGTGGTACAAATGGAACGACCTTAATTGTAAAAGCCAAATAGTCTTCATTGAAAGAAACACCACTATTCTAATCGATGACCAACAACTTAAAAGTTAAAGAATTCACTTATCTTGGAAGCATCATATCATAGAATGAGAAAAACACCAAAGAAATCCAACATAGAAATCCAACATAGAAGCAACATTGCATATTCGATTCGAAGTCTTTTAAATAACAAATATCTGAGCATGAACACCAAAATTGCACTATATAAAACGAGCATCATACGAGTACCGTCACTATGCTACCAATCTCATACGTGAGCACTACCAAAAGAATCTCAAAAAAACTTGTTACAACAACAATGACTTTATATGTAGAATCATCGGAGACATGAGATAGAATCAGGAACTAAAACATCAGAAGACTAACAAACACAATGCCAATCCTGAATGGCACCAGAAGACAACAGATTAAGTGGTTTTCACATGTCTACAGACTACCATCAGACAGTACACCTAAAAAAACATTACTATACAGACACGGTGGATACAAAACCATGTTCAGACCTTGCAAACGATGGATTACAGAAATAAAATGTCATCGAAAAGAAACATATATGAAAGGCACAAAAAAGCCATTTCCAAAGAACTCTTCTATTCATGACGAATTCTTGAGACTAACGGGAATTGAACCAGTCCGTTCAACGGCACCACATCGCCTAGCAACTATTGAACACGCGTTCTTCCGTACTTGACTGACCGCATCTCCAAAAAAGATGCGATTTCATCAAATCTTTCAAACCGTGCACACAAAGTCACCAGAACGGAACGATCGAGACAAGGACTATTACAACAACAACAAACTCTCAAGAATTTTTAAAAATTGTCCTCTGGCTTCCTACTTATATTTACTTGTATAAACAATTACTCGAAGCAAAATTGTATTGTCTATATATGTTATCCATGTTTACAAGAAGACCTATCGGCCCTTGTATAACTAATACGGATATTATGTTATGTGTTTGTTGTTACTGAGGATATTCCACTACATGTACGGGATGTTTGCTGTTGTTGTAATAGTCTTTGTCTCGATCGATCCGTTTTGGTGACTTTGTGTGCAAGGTTTGAAAGGCTTGATGAAATCGCATCTTTTTTGGAGATGCGGTTAGTCAAGTACGGAAGAACGCGTGTTCAATAGTTGCTAGGCGATTTGGTGCCGTTGAAAACCACGTCACGAATGCCTTAGAGGGATTAACCACTGCTCCCGTATCTCGACACCAATTTGTCAGTCTATCCAGCTCCTTCTGTAGTTCCACGACGCACTCTTCTCGATTTCTGCCCTGTCTATACACCAGGATATCATCGGTATATGACATCATTCTGCCAACACCTGTGATTTGATTGCCAAAGATATGTATTGTGTATACATTGAAAAGTACAGGAGATAAAGGCAATCCCTGTGTCAGACCAGGGCTAATAACCGTTAGTGCAGATATCCTCTTATCACACTTAAATTACTATCATGTGCATCAGGGCGGCGCCAACCCACAGCATGACAAAATAATTTACTGCAAGATTCAACAGCTGGTCCATCAAGATATCCAAGGATATTCTATTGTACGGATCTTCAAGGTCTGTTGCGGCCACAGATGTTTCCATGAGCGAATCGAACCCATCAAAAACATCCTGCACAAATATGGCTGCATTCTGCCATGTCTTCTTTCCAGGGCGATGCCCTCCTAACAATGTTGGTAAACACTTATTTCTTTCAAGATAACACGATACCTTCGAGGCCACAATTTTTTCTAAAAGCTTGCCTATCGTATTCTGCATTGTTATTATTCTGTAGCCTTGTATCATGGTGTGATCCTTCCCAGGTTTGGGTTGTGGAACTAAATAGCTGTACAACCAGTATTCTTTTACTGTGCCATAAAGAAGGCTATTATTGAACATGTCCGCCAACTCTCCCAACTCCTCATCCGTTCTCCGGCTAATGTTATCGTATCTAATGCGATCTGGTCCTGGTGCTGTGTTTTTTTGTACTCATCAGCGCCTTCCTGATTTCTTCAACTGTGATTAGCATATGGTTTTCCATGCTCAAGTTCTTACACGTGTCCGTAATCGCTTTCCTGATTTCTTGATATGCCTCCACATTTCTCTGACCAATTTGTGCGGTGTAGTGTGCCAGCAACGCCGCACCTTTTATCTCGTCCGTCTTCTACCAGACGGTATCGTCGCTCTGGAAATCGGCAATAGTCACACGTCTTGTCAGACCATTCATGGATTTGTGTAAACGCCAGAACAATTTTAGTGACTTTTCGCGTGTGATCTCCTGGCAAAATTCGTCCCATTTTGACGCCTGTGCTGACTTTGCAATATCTTTGAATGTTTGGACTAAGATATCTTTCTTCCGTTTCCATTGTGCGACCTCCATGGGCTGAGCCGCGACACGTTTCCTTGCCCTTTGCCATAGTGCTACTGCTTACCGTTTTTCGCTCCATGCCCTTTGCACCAGTATACACATATATATCTGTATAACATAATATCATATCCTCCGAAGCATGGAGACTTCATCACAATTGTTATATTTGCTTGGCTATCTAGCACTAGTATTCCACTTTGTGAGACATGTACTGTTAACAATACATTTTCCGTAGGTTTTTCCCATATCTCCTATCTACAGACTTCTCAGAATAAAATGACGATATAAAGTCCCCGATCCCGAAATCCCTATATATACAAATATTCCACGTATTTATAGGACAAACTTGGGAACAAAGTTTTTCTAACTGCTTGAAATACATAATAAAACACACACATCGAAGTTTCTACCAGAAAACCTTTATCAATAACGCAATATAATACACGGTGAGAAAATACGTTATGTGATAGTAGGTAATGATATTTTTAGTTGTTGTTGTATTCTTGATAAAGATATTTTGGTAGAAAGGTCGATTTCTTTTTGTGATTTCCTGTGTGTTTACAGTCATTAGTAAAACTGCATAACTGGTTCTAGTTTTCCTTTACGTATTACAGTTGTTTTGTAGTAGTTACCTAATAATCAAGCATTCATGTGAAGATGAAGAAAGCCGAACTGAGATGCGCATGTATGTGTGCATGCTATTTAAATTAACTTTAAAATAGCTGATGTACAGTAAGCGATGATCATCGAAAATGTAAGAAATGTAGGATCATTGGGAATCACCATTCCAAAGGGACGAATTTGATAAAGAATATTTCCAATTAGGAATATTATATACAATGATACATTCTGTGTATAGTAGATTTGTGTAATGATAACATCATAGTATAATTTATTATTAGTTATTTTATGAAAGTAATAACTTCTGTGTAATATATTGAAACTACTTCATGAAAGCAATACCTCCTATATGATATTGATTGGGTACCATCTCATGAAAGTAATACCTCCTGTATGATATTTATTGGTACCATCTCATGAAAGTAATACCTTCTGTATGACACTGATTCATATATGAATCAATGTTTATCAATATATATATATATATGTATATATATATATGTGTGTCTTCTATTAGTCAAATACAGTTCAAACACAATCGCAATTCACTCAATTGTTAACTAGAACAAGACAAGACGCGTGCAGACATGATGTGGATGTCTGTCACTCTTAGATGGACACACGATAGGGGGACATCTGTGACACGAGCTCTTCATGCTGACGTTACTCTCAATTTGATTATACATGCACGCATCCCTGGTTATATTACCATTATACAATCTGTGTATATAGGGTTTAAGAAGGTTCATATTCGTACAGATATAACTAAATCTAGTAATTAATATATACCCGTCTACAATTCTTCTATTTTATTACAAGTAAGAAAAAGACATTGCACTTTGGACAAACCATATTCAGTGTTGATACACTTTATGACACACTTGTGTGACACATGTGTCACACGCAGGTGTGGAAGAACCTTTTTTGTACCCGCATTGGACTTGTTAGTCATTTAAAAACGCATTAATAACTTTATTATCTTTTATCACTTATTATTATTATTATTTGGGTTGAGTTTTGGACATCGTTGATTATGACCGACAAATATCGTCATGATGGCAGGTGTAACCAGCGTTACCACAGCTAGGCTTTTTTCCCAAGTTCTTGACTTTTTTTATCAGACTTTTTATCAGGCTATTTTCTTAAAAACTTGGCTTTTTAGCCAATTTCTTTAAGAGGAATATTTATTAAATTATCTCTAATAGTTCCACAATAAGTCCCTAATTGTTTTTGTGTGTTGCGTTTTAGTTTTTACTAACTTTCCCTCGTTTATTTTTAATTTACTTCGTCGACCCTTCTGGATTTCAATAATTGGTTTTGTTCAGAAAGTTAGATAATATTGTCATATATATAAAATATTAGCAAATTCTCACTCATCACTGAAATGTTTATAAATCGTGCTTTCAAATAATCAAATTTTATGTCTGTGTTGTTTATTTACTGAATGTATAGCCTATATCTCGAATAATTATTAAGGAGATAATCTATGGAAGGAAATAAAGAATGTGTTGGTTCAAGTATTGCGTCATCATCTTGTTGACTTGTTCTTGGCTGGAAAAGTGTCAATTTTTTAGTTGGAAAAATGTCCTGTTCTTATCTGAAAAAGTGTCCTGTTCTTCATCATCAAGTGACATATTCTTTTCAGAACGTAGTCTTGAGCAAGTTGCCCTGCATCTTCCAGTGACATGCGCAGGCATTCTTGAATGTCTTTTATCCAAGGGCGTCTTGGTCGGCCTTTGCCCCTGTTGCCTTCTATCATCCCCTCCATTAACACTCTCTCCATGCCGTCGTGTCTCTTAATATGACCGAAAAAAGCTAGCTTTTTCGTTAATATAGTGTTCAGAAGCCAGCCTTCCTGGACGTTTGTTGTTCGTAACACCTCCTGGTTTGTTTTCTTCGCTGTCCATGGTATTCTCAAAACTCTTCTATAACACTTTAATTCAAATGATGATATTCTCTTGGCCACTGTTTTATTTAGTGTCCATGCTTCACATCCATATGTCGCCACAGGAAATACACATGTTCGTAGTAAAAACAATTTGGTTCTTATGTTAGTACCTTGCCATAGTTTCTTTATCTGTTTTAATTTTGCCAGCGCCATTGCCGTTCTCTTGATCTCAACTGCGCAGTCCCCCGCATTGTTTATATTAGTTCCTAAATAATCAAAATGTTTCACTTCTTCCAAATTGCAGTTCTCAATATTAATTTTGGGTCTTAATTTAGTTTTTTCAGTTGCCATTAATTTTTGTCTTTTTCATATGTAAGAACAAGTTGTGCTGTTCGCTAAACATTTGGGTTGACTTAATTATGTTCATTAGGTCGTGTTCGTTTGTTGTTAATATCACTGTGTCGTCTGCATATCTAATTTCTGGTATCTGCAGCCCTCCTATATTTATGGGTCTGAAATCAGGCTTCATTGATTCTTGTCTCACGTTTCTCATTATATTTTCCGCATAGATGTTGAACAAGTATGGAGACAAGGTACAGCCTTGTCTTACTCCTGTTCTTAGCTGGTAGAATATCCCATTCTTAGTGCGAGGTTTTGAATGGAGCATCATTGAATGCGATTATTACTATTGATGATTCAGCTCCATGCATGATTGGCACTTGTTTGTATTTTCATTATTATCTTGAATGAGAATATATCACAATCTCGTCGTAGGTATTTCATCAGGGATTGCACGATGACCTCTTCATGTGCTTCAAGAGCAGCGTCGTCTAAATGCTAGCTCTCAGATGAGCATCTGGAATATCTTGGATTTGACTCTTAATGTCGCCGTATTCGCTAAATTTAATCTAGCTGTCGAAAATTGTGCTGATATAAACGACATTATCTTGATCGTTAAAAGCGAAATGCAGTAAGGCAGCACAGAATATTCCGAAGAATGCGTGGGCAAGAACAGAGCCCTGTTTTACTTCACTTTTGACTTCGAAACTGCCTGGTGTACTGAAGTCAACTGTATAGTGGCAATCCTGTCAATGAAATGTTGGTGGACAGTCAATGTTTTTGAATTTTGTAAATAGTATAGTGTACTAACATTGTGGATATCCGTGTTATAATCAACACATATGATGAATAAGGGTTAGGTATTAAGTTGTTCTTGTTAATAGGTAAGTATGTATCACATATACCAATAACTACTAATGATCATATGATAAAACAAAAAAAATGAAAATGACGACAAAATCAGTTTATTATTGTTTTTACCATATTTTTAATAGTAGTTGTTGGCCTTTATAAGATATTAACTTGTTCAACTAGGATTATTTTGACGTCTGTGTTACTACGACCCATATCTGATCGTTGGATCTTCTCTGGCTCTTTAGTATTTATATATTCATGTATATTACCATACTGCACAAAGCACATATGTGATTTACATGAGCGTATCATGTTATATATTTCTAGTGATGAACATATATAAATTATTATTCAAATTTATGTTATATATGAGAGTGTTATGATATATTTATCTCTTTGGACAATAATATTAGAAAATAATATATTTAGAATGCAATTTAGCGTTGTAATGGAAACAAATAACGACAAAAGCACGAACTTTAGATGAAACGTAGGAGTTGAAAACGAACGTATATAGTTATGAAATATCATGGATGACAATTCAATATTACCCCTCCCATATATACTAAGAATAAAACTATATTGCACTACACAACAAATCACTCTCCAACTTCTAAAATTTCCTTCAGCACACATAATCAGTGGTGCAGCGAGTATCAGTGACATGTGCAAATGAGTATTGGTAAAACACCTGCGTACTACAATATTACTGAAATGGGAAATACTAAAGCAATATGCTTAAACATCACAGATTTGCTCTGAACCCAACAGTTAAAATGTATCCACTAAGATCTAAAATGAACAATCATATCACTTATAGTAACAAGAAACACCGGCTTTAAAGGCGAGTGGGACATTTCTATGATGTATACTCTGTGACCAATAACCGCAAATTCTGCCTCTAGCCAGATTGTTCCTAAAGTTCCCGAATTGAGCTAACTGAATAATGTACCTGCAGAAGCAGATCTCCCATAAGCTATCAAGAAGATGTACTCTTCTTAAGCTCATTAAGGGTTTTATTGTTAAAGTCATTGTGGTCAAAAAGTAGATTTGAGTGTGTTATTATGTATGTTTCGAGTAATAGCAAAACTTCATTACCCTGTTCCAAGTGTCGATAGTATGATTTCAGTAGTGCTGGAAGTGATTACACATTGTCACAAGCTATTAATAGACTCTCAGATGGCAAGTCACCTGGAAGTGTAACATTCATGCGGAACTACTCACTGAAACTAACGGTGTATTTTTGCCTCGTTTTTATCACATTCCTCTTAAGTGGAGGAGAGAATGCGTACTCTTGTCTCATCTTTAGTCCCACCTTATGTGCTGGAGTAAATATGTATTCTTGTCTTATCTTTATTACATCTTATGAGCTGGAGAGAATATGTATTCTTGTCTCATCTTTATTACCACCTTATGATCTGGAGAGAATATGAATTCTTGTTTCATCTTTAGTCCCACCTTATGAGCTGGAGAGAATATGTATTCTTGTCTCATCTTTAGTCCCACCTTATGAGCTGGAGAGAATATGTATTCTTGTCTCATCTTTAGTCCCACCTTATGAGCTGGAGAGAATATGTATTCTTGTCTCATCTTTAGTCCCACCTTATGAGCTGGAGTAAATATGTATTCTTGTCTTATCTTTATTACATCTTATGAGCTGGAGAGAATGTGTACTCTTGTCTCATCTTTATTGCCACCTTATAGTCTGGAGAGAATATGAATTCTTGTCTCATCTTTAGTCCCACCTTATGAGCTGGAGAGAATATGTATTCTTGTCTCATCTTTAGTCCCACCTTATGAGCTGGAGAGAATATGTATTCTTGTCTCATCTTTATTTCCACCTTATAGTCTGGAGAGAATATGTATTCTTGTCTCATCTTTAGTCCCACCTTATGAGCTAGAGAGAATATGTATTCTTGTCTCATCTTTAGTCCCACCTTATGAGCTGGAGAGAATATGTATTCTTGTCTCATCTTTATTACCACCTTATGATCTGGAGAGAATATGAATTCTTGTTTCATCTTTAGTCCCACCTTATGAGCTGGAGAGAATATGTATTCTTGTCTCATCTTTAGTCCCACCTTATGAGCTGGAGAGAATATGTATTCTTGTCTCATCTTTAGTCCCACCTTATGAGCTGGAGAGAAAATGTATTCTTGTCTCATCTTTAGTCCCACCTTATGAGCTGGAGAGAATATGTATTCTTGTCTCATCTTTAGTCCCACCTTATGAGATGGAGAGAATATGTATTCTTATCTCATCTTTATTACCACCTTATGATCTGGAGAGAATATGTATTCTTGTCTTATCTTTACTACCCTGTTTTTAAGTGCAGAATTGAATGTGTTCTCTTCCCTCATTTTATTACCTACTAAAGTGCAGGAGAGAAGGTGTGCACATTTCTCATCTGTGCTATCTTATTAAATGCTGGAGAGAATGTGCTCTTGTCTCATCCCTTGTTAAGTTCAGGAGAGAATCTTGTCTTATGTATATAGCCTGCTTACGTGCTGAAGAGAAGGTATACCCTTCATTACTACCTTCTTAGTGCAGGAGAGAAGGTATGCTCTTTTCTCATTGTTCTACCTACTTAGGTGTAGATAAGACTGTGTACTCTTTTCTCATCTTGATTATTTTCTTAAGTGCAGAAGTGAAGGTATACTCTTGTCTCATCTTTATGGATGGGTCATATTCGAGGATGAACAACAACATCATTACACAGCCTATATTATTTGACAAGCTTTCTAAAAGGAGAAAAAGTTAGAGACAGATCAATGCTGAAATACAAAAGTATATGCAAGACCTCAATAAAGACCTTTCTAATGCATTTGTTACAAATGTTGGGGAAAACTACCTTAGAGTATGTACATTTCTAAGGTATAATAACCTGTTTAAGTACTTTTGAGGGACATATGCTAGAACACAAACGACAAACACGCAACAGAAATATCAATGCAAGGTAGCAATGTCAGCTGCATTATACAACTAACACTACCTAAACATACGAACCTGCGAAATAACTGTGAAAAAACGAGCAAGGACAAACATGCACTCCCGTAGATAAGGGAGGAGGATGGGGTGTTCAAATCTCCGATTTATCAAATAAAAACATGACATTTAATACTAGGAATCTAGTCGCAAGGATTTTAAACCGTTATAAACCTTTACAAAGGTTAACCCGTTAGAAATTTTGCACAAAATCATCAAAATAGGGAATTAAGCACGAAAATTGGCAATGAACTATTTTTGAGATGATTTAACACCCCCTCCCCCCTCTCTGGGAGAATGTCTTGGGGAACTGTCTTGCATACAATGTTTGTATATATGGAATATGTTGAAAATCCCGCCCCCAACCCCACTTCCCTTTTAACGAAATTTGTTTATAAAGAATATTGCATAACTATGTGATGTGTTTTACATTTTGACAAATATTTCAAAAACAATCAATTCAAAAGACTTTAATGTTGAGGACAACCTTTATCAGCCATTCCCACTTAACGATAACTGTGCAAGTTTTTCAGACCTTCCTAATCCTTAATTGTTAACATAATTTGTAGACAACTCCCTTAGGTATGCATTTGGCTTACCAATCCCATTTCCCTACAGAGCCAGATAAATGGAACACATTATATGGAACAAAACAGCAGCTCACAAACACATATATATATCACACAATGGCATTGGGTCAAAGGGCATGGGACCATGGACTGCTGGATCAGCAACCAATCCTATAGATACATTTACCAAAATTTCATATCAAAACTTGATGTTTTGTTTTAAAAGGTACATATATGGCAGTCAAACTGTAACCACGACGCATTTCATGATTTTCTCCAGAATGTACAGTGCTAACTAACACAGGTGTGAGATAACTCAGAAGAAGAAGTAGAAGATCATAAACTATGATACCCGAACTCCTACAAAGATGTCACGTCCGAACTCATTGATAGTCCATTGTTCCTGGACACAATATACTAACGCCCACGTACAGGTACATAATTCGGGATACTATAATTACAACAAACGATTTATTGCAGAGCATTCAGTGGCATCTTCCTATCTTGACGGCATCCAGCAGTGAAGAGGGTTTCAGACAAGACAAGAAACGTATGTCCATGTGCAAGAAAGCCTTTCTGGCGTGTAGTATTTCGGTGGCATAAATACAACACAGTAAGCAGTGCTGCCTGTTCAAAGTTGTCACGAAAAGTTAAACTGTTCTCAGAAAAGAGCCATAAAAAATCCAAACTAAATTGAATACTACTCGAGTGGCATAATTAACAGCAATTTCCAGGTTTACCCTTTTCACTTATACAAGTACGTATATTTTTACAGAACTGAACACCGCATGAATTACCTTTATATTTTGATGTAGATTTCGTCGTGTGTTCTTTTAAAAAAAAAATATTTTCCATGTTAAATATCATTAATTATAATAGTGCAATGAACACTATAAATGTATGTAGCACTATATATTATGCGAATTCGAGTGCTAGAGTG
This sequence comes from Meghimatium bilineatum, assembly GCA_034231615.1. NCBI lineage: Eukaryota > Metazoa > Mollusca > Gastropoda > Stylommatophora > Philomycidae > Meghimatium > Meghimatium bilineatum. Next base: position 44,556,543 of record CM067322.1, on the reverse strand, counting down.
TTATATCGAACCAATTATTTTCTACGGGTAGAATGTAAAAGGAAAATCGTAAACTTATCTTCAGACTACTGAAATGTGGCTTCTGTGAAGAATAATGCAGCTAAGAACATGAATACAGAGCTCCTCCGAGATACTGAGTTGAAAGACATATTATAATATAGATTAGAGGCAGACGGTTAAGATTTATAAGACATGTAATGAGTTCTTTAATATTATTCCTCAAACTCCTGCAGATTAGCGAAGTGTATTTCGGAGTATGAAATGTGTTGTCTAATAGTTTTTAACCCCGGTTTAGAGATTGGCTGCCATATCTACCTACGCCTCTCGGATTCACACATCCAACTTCATCGAGGATTATGAGACAATTTGACCCTGTATGGATAGGACAGCAAATTCTACTAACTAAAATTCATTATTCGGTTCTTACGACATGTGCTGCAATAAACAGTTTCATCATAATTTCATTCCATTTTGGTCCTACTTGAACATTTAGTACTTACATAGGGAGCCGCGTTAGCGCAGTGGTTAGCGCACTGGCTTCGCATATGAGTGGTCCTGGGTTCATTCCCCAGTTGAGGCGGAAATGTTTTCAGATCGCAATGGCTCCCAGGTCGACCCAGCCTTAAATGGGTACCGGATTAATTCGGGAAGTAAAGACTGCGAGGGAGAGGGATATTGCTCTCAAGGCAGCGTCAGCTAAATACAAGAGGGAGGTAAAAACATCAGCAAGGAGGAGATGGATCGAAAAACATGGACATAGATGGAAACAAACTCTGGAAACTTGCCAAGGCATTGAGTGATGAAAACAGTAGCCGACCTCCAATAACACTTGAATATAATAACACAATGTACACGGGAAAAGCAGCAGCAAACGTTTTCATTAAAAATTATGCAACTGTGAGCCAGATAAACATACCAAAAGAAAGAAAAATAGAAGTCAAGAATGAAATCCATGGACTAAAGGATATGCCTATGGTTATAGAGGAGCAAATGTTGGCAAAATTTACGGAATATGAGCTAGAAGAAGCACTACAGAACCTTAAACTCAAGAAGTCACCAGGTAAAGATGGGGTTACCAATGAGATGCTTATGAAACTGGGGCCTAGAGCAAAGAGAAAACTTCTAAACATAGTAAATACTAGCTGGAGAACAGGACAGGTGCGCACCGCACGGAAAGAAGCTATCATTGTACCCATTTTAAAGCAAGGCAAAGACAAACTCGACCCATGTAGTTATAGACCTGTCAGTCTCCTCAGCTGTATGGGAAAATTAATGGAGAAAATGGTCAACAGAAGACTCATGTGGCACTTGGAAGGAAAACAACTCATAGCAGCACAACAGATCAACAGAGGACCATGTCGCCTACATAGCCCAAGAGATTGAAGACGCATACCAAGAAAAAAAACACACGCTTGCAGTGTGGGTTGACATGGAGAAGGCATTTGACAAAGTTTGGAAAGATGGACTCAAGAACAAGCTCCTTAGACTAGGAATCAGAGGACACTTATATAACTGGATATGCAACTATATGGAAAAAAGAACAGCTAGAGTGCAAGTACAGGGAAAACGTAGCAGGAAGAGAATACTAGAACAAGGTATCCCGCAAGGAGGTGTACTATCCCCTACACTCTTCTTAATTTACATAAATGATATGGAGGGCATACCAACTGGGGTACACTCTGCAATGTATGCAGATGACCTGGCCTTGTGGACATGAGGGGTGACAATAGCAGTTGCAAAAAATAGAATGCAAGGGGCACTGCACAAACTAGAAAGCTGGACCAAGAAATGGTTGCTTACCATTAATGAAAAGAAAATCACACACACAATATTCACCCTATCCAACAAGGTACAGAAAACAACACTACAAATAAACAATCACGTTCTCCCACTAGAGCAGAACCCAACATACCTCGGAATTACCCTTGACTCTAGAATGACATGAGCAAAACAGACAGAAAAAGCAGAGAAACGAGCCTGAAATAGAATGGCAATAATGAAAAAGTTAGCAGGCACAAACTGGGGAGCGAACAGCAAAATATTGAAAAGGCTGTACACAGGTAGAGTTAGGCCAGTACTAGAGTATGGCATCGCAGCCTGGGCCACAGCATCTAAAACGCAACTCAACAAAATAAACAAAACCCAGAATCAAGCTATACGTATTATCACTGCATCTATGAAATCTACACCCATAAATACATTAGAAACAATAACTGGCCTTCAGTCAATGGAAGATAGAAGAGACATGAAAGTAGTTCAACAAGCAGAAAAATACAAGAGACTCCTGAATCATCCCATGCACCAAAGAATTAATGGCTATGGCAAAAGCAGGCAGGAGAGGAGCAACTTCTCAGCAAATGCAAAGAAACTGATACAAAAGGCACCAACTATAGGACAAGCGAAACCAAGGCCCATACAACTAGTCAGTATCATCTCCCCTTGGGCATACAGACTCCCACAACTAAAAGAACAAATAGAAGGTATAGAAAAGAAAGGAACTCAGACAGAATTGGAGAGAAAGCGTATCACAGAACAACACATCGCAGTTAATTACCCACAAGATGCATGGACTCATGCCTATACAGATGGCTCGGCCACAAACGCAATTGAGAATGGAGGTGGAGGAGTGACCCTCAGACTAAAATGCGGGAAAAATGTTACTCTAGCCATAGCTACAGGCAAGCTCAACCAATTTTAAAGAAGAAATGGAAGTTCTCAAGAAAGCAGCAGAAACTATCTTACAACACAAAGAACAAGTGCACAGGAATATTGTACTACTAACAGATGCACTCTTTGTCATAACAGCACTGAAGCTACACAAGAACACCGAACTGAATGAATTGAGGGCAGTGCTAGTTCAGTTGTACAATAATTTCCAAAGAGTAGTGATCCAGTGGATACCGGCACACTGTAACATTGAAGGGAATGAAGTTGCAGATAGACTGGCCAAAGAAGGAGGGAAGTTACCTCAAGAAGACTATCTGGTCAGTTATGAAGAAGTGAAGACCATCATTAAAGGCAACTATAACAAAAAGTGGAAAGAAGACCACCCCAAATATAATGCAGATGACGGGTATTACCAACTGTCCAGAAGAGACCAGGTTATCCTGCTGCGCCTCAGAACGGGTCACAACAAAATGAGACATCATTTGTACACCAAATTCAAAATAGGGACAACTGGGCTCTGCCATTGCAGCCTTGCAAATATGATAGCAGCACATATCCTACAAGAACGTCCCCAGTATGCAAACCTGAGAAACAAGACATGGCCCACCCCAATCAGTGCTGAAGAGAAACTGTATGGCACAGTGGACACTTTAAAACAGACAGCAGCCTATATCATAGAATCCGAAGTCCCAACCTGACTGAGTAATGATCGCCGAAGAAGAATTTGCAGAGCCTGTGAAATGTGAGATCGCTAACATCTCACACCCCTACGGCATTAATAAATGCTATGGGTCACTTTACTTTTTACTTACATATAACATAAACTTGTAATCTTAAAATATAGCTACATTTCCAATACTTGCCGCCAAAAAAAGACATCGATGACAAATATGTTTTAACACTCTTCTACTATTATAATTATGGGTTTTCTCTATATTTCACCGCCTTACGTAGCTGGGTAACACAAACTGCTTACTGTGCACATGAATATTCTTTATCCTTCATTAAATAGTGAGTTCAAAGTTACTTTTATGCAACTAATAGTTAGAAAATACCGAATATGTTAAACCATTTCTCTGAAGCAAACCAAATTTGAAAAAGCCAAAATGGTTAAATTTGACCTTTACAACGTCAATATTGACAACAGCTTCACAGAAACTCGCTTTTCTTCTACCCACAACAGTCCACAAGAAGACAATGTAAGCTTCAAAATCGTGATTCATTTTCTGACAAGTGACCACATAAAGTGTTGTTTCTGAGAAGACATTTTTAAAACTACAGTAACTGACATCATCAAAGTAGTTATGTTTGATTTGATGGGTTTTAAAAGATACACAGGATCAGTACTTTTAGTTATCTGCCGCTGACTTTAATGCATATTAGGTAACTAAATACGCGCTTAATTTTGAAACAATAGAAATATATGGGGTAAATTAAGGGTATAATGATATAACCCAATGTCTAACACTGAAAGATACGATAGGATTGTTTAAAATTTTGTAGGCAATGCATAATTGTAATTGTAGTAAATTTGCAGTATAGGTCTCCACTGCATTATAAATAGCGCACTGTTTACATTGAGGTCATGGATATCCCTGGAACACCAATCATATCGATAGATGCCGTGACGTCCGCGCATGTCCAGTCACTAAAAATGGAACGCTCATTTCGCGACACAGACTAGATTGTACAGAATTCTTTTCCATTGATTTCTACTGCGCGTTCATTATTTCTACGCGCTACACACTGAGAGAGCACCCCCTCCCCAATGAGCCGCTAAGGTAAAATTAGCCTTAATACTAATTTTAATCCTAACCCTAATTATATAACCTTATGCAACACGCATGTCAAATCACACGCAAAAGTTAGCACTGCAAAGGTTAGGTAATACCTCGAAACTAGAACAAAGGTCACAGTGCAGAGCTAAAATGGAAATGCACCACAATCGTTAGAACTATTAGAAAAAAATATATATGCGCAACTGCCATGCACCAGCGCTCATTTCTATTACATAATCATAAAATAGAGGGGAAGAGATAGTGCCTACACACAACTATATAACGATTATATAATGAAGCTCTTACAGATGTGATTTTATCTCTAGTATATATTTATACTCCATAACCAAAACAATACCAGTATTGGACCACATCAAGAGACAACAGATCAAGTGGTTTTGACACACTTCCAGACTACCAACAGATAACATGCCACAAATGACCATGAATCATAGACATAACGGCTATAAATCATGAGGCAGACCATGCAAAAGATGGATCATATAAATCAAAGATATATATATATATATATACACACACACACACACGAATATACCAGATTTAAATTCAGTTGCATGCAGCTGTTTATTTGGACAGTTCAGTGTATAATAGTACCATATATATAATATATTGCCTATATATTCACTACAGCAATAAACTTACTGACTTAATCCTACGTCTTCAATAAGATATACCACTCTTCGTAATATGTGTATTGCCAGGGTATGAAAGTGGAACAAAGAACAACACATTGGAACAACACACTGTAACTTTTATGTATGTCGCAAGAGACAACTAAGGACGTTATGGGGTAGTATTGATAGTCCCATCCTATAGATTCGTAAACCTCGAGATAAATATGTAATTGGGGATAAAATCAAATCTCTAATAGCTTCATTCTATAATTGGGTTCAATACAGAGGATATCCCGAAATCAGGAGACACCGGTCAAATTTTTAAATTTCATATGTTATTGCACTGAGCTTCTATGACTCGGATATTCAAAAAGTTGTAACTAAGGATACCGATCTAGCGATTTGCAACGCCATGCACCCTCTCCCCTCCCCCATTTAGTATGTTAGCTTTTTGTTCCGTAGAAACCTGGTCACTGATCCTTACAGAATACCTATAATTGTTATAAATTTGTGTGTTGTCATCATTTCTATTTCATCATTAAACTTCGCACAGTTTAACATTATTCTCTTTCCCATTATTTTTCTATTTCTGTCTTTTCGTGTCTCTGTTCTATAGCCACGTAATAGAATTATCATTGGCACATATACAATTTTATTTTCTATCAGTTCTAACTATTAAAATGACTTTAAGAATTGTCTCTGCTATTTGTCTGCAAAATACTAAACATTACTATCGGGACTTGAGAGTTAGACACCGGGTTTTATCAGTACACCCTTAAATTTCCCCATATACTTCTAATGTTTCAAAATTAAGCGCTTGCTTAGTTACATAATATACATAAAATCAACGGCAGATAACTAAAATAAATTGTACTGAAATGCTGTATTCAAAATTAAGTTTGATTCTTGATTAGGAACAAACGTCACAGCACTGGTGGCATTCCCATATATGCTCTCCTTGCCGTTCCGTCCGCCATCTGAAAGTGAATAAGCTCAGTTTCCCAGTCAACAAACGGACGAATCACAGAAAATTAACTGCACGAATTTCAGAAGGAATGCAACAACAGATAGGTAGCCAAATCAAGACTCACAGTCAATTCAAAACTATCCAATCAACAATACCCAGGATTATCAAGAAAGCAAAAAACATCAAATTGTAACAGTAACAAGATCTGCACTTGGTGTGACAGAAACAAACTTGTTACCGAAAACATATAGTTGACTGTCTGTCCTGGACAGACTAGTGTGACAGAAACAAACTTGTTACCTAAAACATATAGTTGACTGTCTGTCCTGGACAGACTAGTGTGACAGAAACAAACTTGTTACCTAAAACATATAGTTGACTGTCTGTCCTGGACAGACTAGTGTGACAGAAACAAACTTGTTACCTAAAACATATAGTTGACTGTCTGTCCTGGACAGACTAGTGTGACAGAAACAAACTTGTTACCTAAAACATATAGTTGACTGTCTGTCCTGGACAGACTAGTGTGACAGAAACAAACTTGTTACCTAAAACATATAGTTGACTGTCTGTCCTGGACAGACTAGTGTGACAGAAACAAACTTGTTACCTAAAACATATAGTTGACTGTCTGTCCTGGACAGACTAGTGTGACAGAAAGAAGATCTGCAGCGTCACAATAATTTGCGACGGTAGAATTGCCTTTAAGGACTTACTGGAATACTGGTACTGTGACCAGGTCTAAATCTGTGTAATACTGCTCGACATCAATCAATTAACCAAAGCACTCCTTGTCTTACAAGAATACGAAGTTTATTTACACAAGTTGAAATATATCAATCAATAGCATCATAATCGTAAGAGAGGCAAATAAACACTTCTCTCAATCACTATTTCTGGGTTAACACGTGTTCGGCTAGAATCTACTTGACTTGTAACTCACAAGTCCCAATCTAGTCTTATTTGAGTCCGTCCTCAACTCTGTAGACTAATTCTAAATTGTCTGCAACTGGGCAATAATATAAATAATCGCCGATTACAACTTACGCTAACACATCCTGGAATTGTTTCACTCGGGTAAATCTAAGCTAAGTCTTCGAGATTATACACAACTGACTGTTAAGACTCGAATCCTCTTGTCTCTGCTGCGAGACTAAAAACTCGGACTTGCTTGTCTCTCCTGGGAGCAAGCACTCTTGTCCGACTGACTATCTCTCTCTCGTCTCTCCTGGGAGAGACTGACTGTCTCAGCTGCGAGACTAAACTAGGACTTGTCTCTCCTGGGAGACACGCACTGACTGTCCGAGACAAGCACTGATAGAGACTGACCATGCGGAGACTGACTGTCCGGATTTTTGGTTTGGTTAGTTGGGGGATTCGACCAGGCACTCGCTATGCCTGGTCACGTCGCTTTCCACCTAGTCCTAAAAAGGACTTTTTCTGGCGATATCACGACGTCGGGGTGACGTGGGGACTGGCGAAAAGTCGAAAAGGCTGACGAAAGTTTTGCTGAGGCTTGCTTGAAATCCCGGGACGAACTGTAGATGAAAGAGTCGTTTCTCTCTTGGAAGTTTCCAAGTCCACAGCAGGTTTCCACCTCAGCTGGAGATCGTCCGATCCTTGCTACCTTAGCCAGATTTCTCTGTTGCCCAGGGTGCTCCGCGGGGAGGCGTAGCAAGGTCTGAACCAGTATGAGTCCTGGTCCTGGCGAGCGAAGCGAGCACAGGTGCTCGCTTCAACGTCTCTGCACCCCTGACTGTCCGGAGACTGCATCACCCTCTTTTTGTGTCCTCCGGTGAGGTCCTCAACCCCGCCTTTACTCTTACTTTCCACCAATCATCTTCTCTTCTCGGTCCGCACTTCTGCTGTTTCTGATTCGGCCTCTACCGTTGCGGCGACATGCAGACACTATTTGGGAATGTCATCTACATTATCACCTGTCAAAACTCACTCCTGTATGCGTTTAGTATACCATGCGTAACGTTAGATGTTCCTCTCTGGTAAGATGTTCCTCTCTAGGCTATGCCCCTAGCGTTACGTAACTTAATCGTCTTGCCGATTCTATTGTCTGGTTGTGCGTAGCAACAATTTCAGTCGGACTCTGTCATTTGTAGACACTCGTCTATCCTCGTTCAAACATCCCATTGTCCTTCCTGAGGTATGGTATAGCAGCGTCACAATAGTTTTTCTGCTTCTGTAGTTTCGTCATGTCTGCCTCCCGTGTCTAGAGTGCGTAAGATGCAGACTTGTGATAAATAATATTGCCTTTACCTAAAGCGTACTAGCTTGTGTCAGATCTTTCTGTCTGGCATGTGTGCAAACAACACCTATTTCGGTCTTGTTCTCACTGCTTGCTTGTATCAATATCATCTGGTGTTATTACAAACAACTCGTCTGCAACTGCCAGTATTAGTACAAACAAACCGTCTACCACCCCGATACTATTACAAAATCAGGATCTCACATACCATTCAATAATAAAAAGTCCTTCTTAGGACTAAATCCTAATTCACCCCCCCCCCACTATTTAATGTCCTTATCAGGACAGACAAGAACCAAGGTCATTCCGTTAGTACCAAACAGGACAACACCCAGGACATTATATGATTAGATACGCCGCAATATTCATTCATTTTCCTTTGGCGCTGAAGTTAGCGCATAGGGCAGAGGTCAGATCCCTCCAATTATGTCTGTTGAATCTATTCTCTGCAGTTCTTGAATAGTATGAATATTGGTTGTTTTAATTTCTCTAAGTATTGTTCTTCTGATGGTTTCTTTTGGTCTACCTCTTGCTCTTTTGCCTGTAGGTATCCATTCAAGAGATTGGTGGTGTATTCTGTTGGTGTCTGCGCGTATGACATGCCCGAAGTAGGACCAACAGCGTTATCTGATAACATCTGTGATGAAATTTTGATGTGTCTCTTCTTTGATTTTATCATTCAATTTGAATTCACCTCAATGGGTGTTAGTTATCCTACGAAGAAATTTGTTGTCCAAACTCAGTAATTTCTTTTCTGAAGATAAAGAGCTTTTCCAGCTCACACATCCATATGATAGCACCGGAATAACGCAGGAATTAAATAAGCGCAATTTCGTGCGTGTGCTGATTGACTTTGACCTTCAGATATGATACAGTCTGTTAAAGGCACTTGATGCTAGGACACTGAAAATTGTAATTTATTTCATGGCATCACTGTCGAGTGTTAATTTGCTTCGTAGATAGGAGAATTTGTGTACTTTTTCAAGTTGTTGTCCATTCAAAGAAATTTTGTTAGGTGAATTGGTGAAGTCCATAATTTTTGTTTTTGATGAATTGATTTGGAGACCTATTTGTTCTGCGATGAGTTTTAACTATCAGTTTTTGTTTGTGCATCTTGATGGTTTTCACTCAATAGCGCAAGATCATCGGCAAAATCCAGGTCTTCTAATGTTGTTCTATTTATCCATTTGATTCCTAAATTTGTGTTGGATGTGCTTTTTCTCATAGCCCAGTCAATTGCGATATTAAATAGTAATAGTGACATAGGGCAGTATTGTTTAACACCAGTAATCACAGGGAACCATTCTGAATTGCCTTTTTCTGTTCTAACACAGTATTTTGAGGTTGTATAGAATTATTTTATCACATTTATATATTTGTTTTGGTATCCGTATAATTTTAAAATTTTCCAAAGCAATGGTCGATGGATGCTGTCGAAGGCTTTTTGAAAATCAACGACGTTTTTATGAGACTAGATCCAAATTCTACACATTTTTGTGTGTCTTTCCCCAGAAAGACAAATCCATTACCAAGCAAACAAACCCAGTCAGTTGCTGATTACGCGTTCTCCTTATTTTTCTAGAGAGGGAGCATTTTCTCCTATCATCTCTAGTGACTCCCATTTCTACCATTCTCTGAATATGTACATATTCAGAGGTATCTTTCGACCTCATCCATGTCTTCTCGTAGGGTATCCATGACAGCTCTAATCAATTCAATCCTCGCCCGTGTGTTGCCAGTGCCCGTAAGGGGATCAAAGAATAGCAACAATGTTTACCGTCGTAGCATGCCGTTAAAGGCGACTAAGGAGGTTATGGGATGGAGTTAGCTGTCCCATCCCATATAGGGTATTTGACCCAACGCCATGCTGAAGTCAGATTGTGCCAGGCCGAATGGCGCAGACATCGCAGCAATGCTGTAAACCATGACACAACGTATTCCGTTCTCCGGACTACATCTTGTTAATCTACAGGAGTTTGAGAACGAAGAAGAAGAAGAATTCAATCCTGTCTCTTCTCTCGGTGCCGTTCACCAGGGCTTTACCAGCCAACACATTGGCTCTTTCGTTTCTCCTGATCCCACCAGGACCTGGACAGAAGATCCATATAATGCTCTGCGCGTTGTTGAGAAGAGTCTCATTCAGTTCTGATCATAAATTTTCCTATCTTGCGCAGCATACGTTGAGAGTCCAATATAATCACTGTTTGTGGTTGCATCGCCAGTCATGTGAGAGCAGCTATTTTCTTTCTCATACTCGTTTGTAGTGAGGTACGCAGCTGATTTCTCAGCTAATTTCTTGTCATTTTGGTATGCCATGAATCTCCATCACAACTGTTTGTTTCTTGTGTTACTGGGCCATCTGAGTAAATTATTGTACTGTGTGACTTCGAGTGCTGCAGTATGAGTTCTTGGATCATTACCTCTGTTATGTTGGCAGCCCAGTCGCAGTACTCTCTTCCAATCTATATCACAATTGTTGTCAATAATGTTCTATTTTTGCTAAATATCACCCATTCACAGCCCCTTCTCACTTCTTCCAGCTCACAAACTCTGAGTAGGGTATCTTCTGCTTCTGTCATCCAAGACCTTCCTCTCTTGATGCGCCTTCCTTTTGTGTTGTCTAGAGATTTGTGTAAGAGGTCAAGATAATTGTTGGCGACCTTGAAGTATTCTTTAACCTGAGCTATTTTATGTCTTGCTTTGATGCTAGGTAGGTCTAGGAGAAAACTTCATGGTCGCCATAGATATATCTCTTGTGCATCTCAGAACAGCTCTTATGTCCTTCTTTTGAACTCTCTACGATCTATCCACTTGTGTTTGCGACAGTGTAAGTAAACCTAAACCATAGTTCAACACAGATAATACCACTACATGCATCATCTGAAAAAAAAAGGATTTCTGCAGATTTCATGATTTTGACTGCACTGACACCCTTCCCAGCTTTCTGAATGACATGTTTCGCGAATGATAGGCTTCTATCAAAAGTGATGCCTAGATATTTCATAGTCTGCTCCCTGTCAATGTTGATGCCCACGCAGGTGGCTGCTGGTATTGTCTTAGAGCATGTTGCTATTCAGCGAGAACCAGACGATCTTTGCCTTGGTGGGATTGATGAGTGCCTTCACAGGGATTGCCACAGGGATCGCCACTATCATCCGTACTCTTAACGCCCACACATTCACAATGAAACTTCTCCCTAGTTACCTAATTTACTTAAAATCAGGGAAATATAAGCTGCGTTGAATCAGCGAGACTACAACACCGATGTTTATATGGCAAAAATATGACCGTGTGTAATATAATGTCTCTTAAAATTAAGTACAGATTGTTTTTCTTGATGGAAACTTATGTCATGTTGGGAGGAAGGGGAGGTGGTGTTGGTACATTTATGATTCTTCTTGATTCATTTCTGTATTATTGGACATTGGTATACAGAGCAAACGTTGTGCAATGTAATTGCTGTGAGCTAATGAAAATTGCGCCGCGGCAGTAAGGAAATGCTATTCTATGTTGCTTTATAATTAATATTTTATGTTGCGTATTATATTAATTATATACGACCCACATATACGTAAATATTTGGGTAAAGTTCTTATTTATATTTCTGTATATTTATAGAAAAAAAAAGAATCTAAAATGTATGTATCACATTCTTTATATATATATATATATTCACTTTTGATGTGCCGGGATAAACTTTGCTGTTTCGTGGGTAAGAAAAATTGCCAAATGAGCAAGAACTGCACACAAAAAAAGCGACACAGAGAAAACTTCCAATGATTGTAACATCTAAGAACGTTTCTCTAACGAAAATAAGTTACAATAGATTTCTCTGCACTAATCTCCTCAGGAAAATCGCTAGGTTTCGTACACCAATTTTCACGGTGAATTACTTAAACAGGAATCGTGACGACGTCTCTGAATTGCTAAATGTTAAGCTGGGTATGCTTGATACTCGTATGTTACTGCACGAAGCAGCACAACATACGTCACATCACTTTCAGAATACAACTAATCACACTAAAGAGAACGCAGACAATTTTACATCACAGATAACAGTTGGGAAACTGTCCATAATAAGTCAATCCTTCTTTTTAAACCCTCATTCCTGTCAATAACCTTTCAAGAATTCAGGGATCCCCTCTCCTGCTTAATTATTTACTACCTCCCACCCCTCTCCAAAATATTTCTTTAGTAGAAGAAGAGCGACAAAACGTCATATTTTTATCTGCTAAATTTATAAATATATTTTTAATTCGCACAATTTAATTATGTATAAAAAATGTTTTGTTGACGTTTCGCGACAGTTAACTTTTGTCAGCCTTCTCTCCCCCCCCCCCTCCCACAATTGTCAACAACTAGCAAACCTGTCCAAAACCGTCCTCCCCCAATTACTAACGTAATTTATGGACTGTCCCTTGAAATTACTATTGTATTATGTGATAACAATTAACTTCACATAGGACATAAAGGACAAATATTGTCAACACAAATAACACTCAAATATCAGGAAATAATCTTGGCTGAAATGCAGTTTTGCAACGAACAATTACAAGAAAACGACGTCATGGCCAAGAGGTCTTGACTAAATTATTTTAGAACAAACAGGAAAACTCACGCATTTGGTGCACTGGATCTCATAATACCGTACCTTCAATTTCTGGTCTACTGATAACTGTCATCTAACCTCACATTCCTACAGATTGTCACGCCACTGTGACACATTTCTTTCTATTCTTCCGTTCTTTGACTTCATTCATTCTTGCTTGTTTTCCTGTGGCATCTCATGTATCATTCTTGACGGCAGCACACTTATTTTCAACTATGATTTATGAAGGCGCTGACAGATACGGGAAACCGTCCCTACCACTGGCATTTATTTTCTTAAGCCTAGATAACAGGTAAATTGGCAGTCATCGATTATTTTTAGTATGATACCATATAATTTAGGCAGGTTTTTTTCTTTAGCCTCTTCTAAAAGTTTGAGTACATAAATACACATATCTGAGGACATTCATTAGAACCTCTAAGTTAAACATTGTGAAAATGTAAATGTGTCTTCTCAGAATGCCGGCGTTTCATGTATATTTTTTCATTGGCTAAAAATAACTTGCAAGTTCTCACAAAAATGTTAATAAGGAAGCATTTAAATAAGATATAACCATGTTCGTGTGCACAATAATGTTAAGCCCGTACTTGTGTACAATAGTTTAATCTTGTTATTGTGTACAATAATTGAATCCTGTACTTTTATACATTAATTCTACCTCGTCCTTGTGCACAATAGTTGGTTTCCGCTCTTGTGTACACTAGTTAAATCCTGTACTTGTGTACAATAATTCAACCTCGTTCTTGTGTACAATAGAGTAGTCCCGTACTTGTGTACAATAATTCAACCTCGTTCTTGTGTATAATAATTGAATCCCGTACCTGTACACAATAGAGCAATCCTGTACTTGTGTACAATAATTCAACCTCGTTCTTGTGTACAATAGAGTTGTCCCGGACTTGTGTAAAATAATTCAACCTCGTTCTTGTGTACAATAGCTGAATCCCTTTCTTGTGTACAATAGTTGAATCCCTTTCTTGTGTACAATAGCTGAATCCCGTAATTGTGTATACTATTTTCACCAATATTTGTGTACACTTTTTTTTAATCATATACTTGAGTATATTATTTTCTTCTTCTGCGATCAGTTTCCTACGTTCATAAGTCTATACAAGAAGAATGGCCGCCTCCGTGAATTCAGTCGTCAACAGGAGGTCCTCACGGTTGCACCACAACTTTACCTTCAGATCTGTCTCCTGGGACCATATTTTATTTTACGTTATCGAAGAGAGGACATTTCTGCAGAATGTGTTCTTGAGTCTGGTGATCCTTTTGACATGGACATTTGTCAGTTTGGACAGTCGTCATTTTGTGAAGAAGTGAGTGTAGTCTACAGTGTCCTGTACGGAGTCTTAAAGATTGTGGTTTGTTGTGATCTGCTTAGCTTTAGAATGGGGTCATGTGGAAAATTTCTGCATGACTCCAAATATGTTTGTATTTTCTTTTGATAAGAGTTTTCGCTTGTCAGTGATATTATGTTCTGGAACTGCTCCTTTTTTTGCATCTGCTTTTGCCAATCTGTCAGCTGCCTTATTTCCAAATATTCAACAGTGACCATTCTTGTCACAGGGATCTACTGTGACAGAATTTTATTGTTAGAAGACAGTTGATTTAAAAGTTCTACGCTTGTTTTTGTTGGGAGGTCTTTAGGTTCATTTTGGATGGTCTAGAGTACTGACATACAGTCACACGAGAAGACTATGTTAGCTCCTTTGAGTCTCTGTTCCTCTAGAGCCATTGATGCTTCTAATATTGCTTGTAGCTCTGCCCTTTAATTTGTTGATAATTTGCTAGTAGCGATTGTGATTTTTTGGTATATTAGTTTAACTTAATCCCGTACTTCTGTAGAATAGTTTAACCCAATACATATGAACAATAGTTTAACCAGGTACTTGTATACAATAGTTTTACCCCGAACTTGTGTACAATAGTCTAACCTCGTAATTCTCTATAATAGTTGAACCCCATACATGTGTACAATAGTTGAAACAAGAACTTGTGTACAACATTTGAATCCTGTGTTTACAATTGTTGAAGACATACTTGTGTACTATAGTTGTAAGAAGTTCTTGCGTACAATGTTTGCACTCCATATATGTTTACAATAGTTCAACATGTAAGAACCCAATACTCGTGCAATATAGTTGAACCCATTACTTATATATATATGTCATACTTAAACCCAGTCCTTTGTGTACAATAGTCCATTTCCATTTTTGTATATTATAGATGAACCCCATACTTGCGTACGATGGTTGAACACCATAATTGTGTACTATGGTTAAAATCCAATGCTGGGTGCAATAATTGAACCCTATTCATGTAGATACAACAGTTGAAAATCATACTTGTGTACGACATTTAAATTCCGTAATTGGGTACAATAGTTGAACTCCGAGTTTGTATACTATAGTTGGACCTGCATTTGTATACACTAGTTAAATCCCAATATTGTGAATAATAGTTTATCCTCACAAATTTGAACATTAGTTGACCTCTATGATATGTACACTTGTCGAAAACAGTATATGTGTGCACTAGTTGAACACCGTACGTGTGTACATTAGTTGAATCACATACATGTGTTCATAATATATAATGTATAAATGAATCTCATACGTGTGTACTATAGTTGAATCCCATACGTATGTACTACACCTAAATTCCATATATGTGTGCTATATACGCGTTAACTATAGTTGAATTCCATACGTGTGTGTACTATAAAATTAAACATATGTGTACTATAGTGTAATCCCATACGTATGCACTATAATTAAATCACATACGTGTGCACTATATTGCAATCAAATACGTATTCATATACATATGTACTATAATTGAATCCCACACGTGCGCACTATAGTTGAATCACATTGTGTTTGCTATAGTTGAATCCCATACGTGTGTACTATAAGTGAATCTTATACTTATAGATGCATCTCATAGGTGTGTACTATTGTTAAATCCCATAAGTTGCACTATAGTTGAATTTCATAAGTGTTTACTATAGTTTACATCAATACGTATATACGATAGTTTAACTGTATGCGTATATGCTACAGAATTGGATACTTATGAACAAAAGGTGAATCGCATACACGCACACAGTGACAACCCATCCAGAAATGTCTCGTTTTCTCTTCCCCTGTCTCTTTTTTCCTTGATTTTTCCGGTGGTTACTAAATTTATATTGATAATGTTGAACATATATTTGTAGTATAGTTTAATTTCATACTTGTATACTATAATTGAGGGAGCCGCGTTAGCTTTTTGGTTAGCGCACTGGCTTCGGATATGAGTGGTCATTCCCCAGTTGAGACGGAAATGTTTTTCAGGTCGCAACGGCTCCCGGGTCGATCCAGCCTTAAATGGGTACCGGATTAATCCGGAAAGTAAAGACTGCGAGAGAGAGGAGATGGCTACCACCCTCATTTGCAGAGCCTCTGAAATGTGAGATCGCTAACATCTCACACCCCTATGGCATTAATAAAATGCTATGGGTTACTTTACTTTTTTACTTTCTTACTATAATTGAATACAATATGGTGTACCATTCTTGAATCCCATAAGCGTATAGTTAAAATGCCTAGTTTTAAAATGCATCGAGCATTTGAATTCCATACGTGTGTAATATAGGTGAATCATATACTATATTTGAATCATAAAAGAGTGCACTAGCTTTTACTATAGTTTAAACCCATACGTGTGTAACATAGTTGATCCCATACGCGTGTATTATAGTTGAAATACTTACATCTGTACTACGAACATTTGAATTCCATAGGTGTGTACTGTAGTTGAAGTCTATAGTGTTTACTATACTTGAATTTCTTAAGTGTGTAATATAGTTTAATGAATATGCATATTAAATTCCGGTTTAAGTAATGGAGGGATGTTTTCTTCTTTCTTGCTGAATGAAGAACTGGTTCCCCATCGAGGCCAACTCCTTGACGTTGATGGGGGCTTAGTCCAGCCGACAGAGGCTGGAAACTAAGATTGGTTCGGCCAACCCAATATCGAGCAGGGCCACAATCCTGCCCAAGCAAGCACAGTTGCTGACGTCAGAGATACCAGGCCAAGAGGCGCACGACCAACCATGGTATCATGCAACCCGAATAGTTGACATGTCTGCACGACAAAAACTTGCTGTGTAGAATTGTCTGTCAAACTGCGAAGAAGAAGAAGAAGAAGAACTAGTTGATCTGTGGCAGCGTACCACTGGCCTATGAGACGCTAAATGTACCAGGGTGGTCTCTGTAAATATTAGAAAGTTAGTTTACACCTCTAGCTAACGTACAGAAATAGGAGTGCCCATTCTATTGTACACGGAAGCAAGGGTCGGAGTGTTTTATGGTAACAAGCGATACAAAAGCTGGATATCTTGCAGTCACCTGAAGTTGTGGTCAGAGAAATATCGGACAGTGAAACAAAACCGTTAGTGCCGCAAATAGACTGATCGGCGCCACATTCAAGACAAGAAGACACTTTTATGGGAATGTTTAGTGAATAGTTTGTTGGATGAATGGATATAATTTTGGACACACCTAAAATGTTTGGAAGGTGAGAATTGTGGAAAATAAGGGAAAGGTTTTTAGTGGGGAAGTTGAGTTAGTTTGGGGTTTTTAGGCACAGTCAGAGCTTGGTATTCGAGATGGGCAGACGTGTCCGGGGAAGTAGTCTCGGAGCCAGTCCAGTGGGTTAGAGATAGAGAATAGCTACGGACTTGAGAGTCTGGAACCACAGAGTTTTCGTATAAGTTATATTTATTTTCTCGTACGCCGGACAAAAGAGAAGAAAGACGACTAGTATCTCTACTACTGGATTGACCTGTTTATAGGTGAATAATATGTATGTGTTTTGACGTGTATAATGATTGCAGAATATTGGATACTCTATGCCTTGATGTTGTAATTTGATGTTGTACCTCCTGGACACTCTGAACAAGAATAGCGAATAAATTTACCAGATATTTGTGAAAACGTTGAAGTTGCAATGATTGATTCAGCCTCTATATGTCATCTTGATGTAAGAAGCATGGAGTGCATCTCTCAGACGTAACCTGTAATCACCACTGTCATACCTGTTACTGTGACAGATCATTAATTTAGCACATTAATATCGTAAAAATTAAATATCTGTGTTAATGAAACGGATTCAAGGATTTCAAAATTTGCAATCAAACGAAAGACCTGGAAATCTATGACATCCTCCCCATACAAAGAGTGGGTGTCATTTCAATTATATATATATATATAATGTATAGTTGACTCCCACACTTGTGTACTAATGTTGAATACCATACATGTTACTATAGTT
This sequence comes from Meghimatium bilineatum, assembly GCA_034231615.1. Taxonomy (NCBI): domain Eukaryota; kingdom Metazoa; phylum Mollusca; class Gastropoda; order Stylommatophora; family Philomycidae; genus Meghimatium; species Meghimatium bilineatum. The sequence continues at coordinate 44,538,308 of CM067322.1, read as the reverse complement.
GAGTACTAGCCATACGTGTGGGCTATATATGCATTTAATTAGTGTGTACAATAAAATTCCATTGGTGCATAATATATAACCCCCTATTCTAGTACTTAAGTTGAATCCCACACATCTGTACTATATAATACCATACGGTGTACCAAGTTGAATCACATCTACGTGTGTGCTATAGTTGAAACCCATACATTTGTACAATAGCTGAAGCCTGCATTTGTGTACAATAATTTAATCCCATACACGCGCACTATAAAATGCCTTAAATATGTACTATACAAATTCTATACATGGGTACTATTGTTATTCTTCTTCTTCTGCGTTCATTCTCAAACTCCTGCAGATTAGCAGGATGTAGTCCGGAGAACGGACAGCGCTGTGTCATGGTTTACAGCATTGCTGTGATATCTGCGCCTTTCGGCCTGACACATCAGACTTCAGCATGGTTTTGGGTCACTGACCCTATATGGGATGGGACAGCTAACTCTATCCCATAACCTCCTTAATCGCCTCGTTCGACATGCATGGAAGGTAAAAAGTGTTGCTATTCTTTGCTCCCCTTTCGGGCCCGACAACACACGGGAGACTATTGTTATTGCTGGGGGGAATCGAATAGGAACCAAAGAATAACAAAACTGTGTACCTGAAAACATGTCCTATGAGGCAACTAAAGAAGTTGTTGGTGAATATTGCTGACCCATTCAATACAGAGTCATAATGATCCAAAAGCCATGCTTAAAACGGATGTCTCATGCCGAGAGGCATGATTACAACGAAATTGTATATCGGACATAATACAAGCAACACTTCAGATTACATCCTGCTACTTTGCAGGAGTTTGCAAACGTTCGCAAACATACCTATGTGCTACAGAATAACCATACTATATAATCTCATAAATGTGTGCTATAGAATCACATTCGTGAGTACTATATAATCCGATAAATGTGTAGGATATAATCGTATTATATGTACCAGAGAATCCTATAAGTTTGCACTGTATAATCACAATAATGTGTACTATAGATTCCCATACTCGCGCACTATATTTGAATCCCATTCGTGTGTTTTACAGAATCCCTTTGGTGTGTACTATATATTTCCATACGTATGTACTATAGTTGAACCCCCATACTTGTGTACCATAGTTGAATCCAATACTCGTGTACCATAGTTAAATCCCATGCTTGTGTACCATATTTCAATCCAATGCTTGTGTACCATAGTTGAATCCCATGCTTGTGTACCATAGTTGAATCCCATGCTTGTGTACCATAGTTGAATCCCATGCTTGTGTATCATAGTTTAATCCCATGCTTGTGTACCATAGTTGAATTCCATACCTGTATATTATAGTTGAACTCCTAACATGTGTACCATAGTAGAATCCCACTTATGTGTGCCATATTTGAATCCATACGTGTGTATATTACGTGAACACCGTACTTGTGTAAAATAGTCGAATGCAATTCTTGGGCACTATATTTTAATTATATACCTGCTTACAATAATTTAAAACCAAACTCGTGTAGTAGAAGCCCACATTTGAATACAACAATTGAATTCCCCCCTACCCCGACGTGTGTACAGCTGTTGAGCGTCATAATGGTGTACAGCAGTTAAAAAGTCAGTATGTGTGCACAATAGTTAATTCCCGTACTAGTATACAATAATTAAGGGAGCCGCGTTAGCGCAGTGGTTAGCGCACTGGCTTCGCATATGAGTGGTCCTGGGTTCATTCCCCAGTTGAGGCGGAAATGTTTTCAGATCGCAACGGCTCCCAGGTCGACCCAGCCTTAAATGGGTACCGGATTAATACGGGAAGTAAAGACTGCGAGGGAGAGGAGATGGCTACCGCCCTCATTTGCAGAGCCTGTGAAATGTGAGATCGCTAACATCTCACACCCCTACGGCATTAATAAATGCTATGGGTTACTTTACTTTTTTTTATACAATAATTGAACCCCATACTTGGAATTGAGTTTTGGAATTGAACAATAATTGATCCCCATACGTCTGAGAGATGCTCCCCATGCTTCTTACCTCACAATTCTTAATGAAATGTTTTATTTATTTCTCCTATCTATTTCACAACTACAGTGGAATCATATATTTATACACATTACTTAAACACAATGTGCTGTGACAGCAAGGACGGGATCTAGGGATGCATAGCAAACAAACAGACGAACAGAAATGTAGTTATATCTATCTATCTGTTTATTATTGCTATATATATATATACAGCACCTTAGTAATAATAAAAAGAAATGTTAAGAACTGTTCAGAATTGTTAAGAAAGCAATGGCTAACTATTGAATTTTCTATTGCCTAGAAAATCGCGACAGCAAAGGCGTGCTGAGTTAATGGTTACATCCTGGATAGCATGTGCTGCCAATGTTTATTTTTTTTTTAGCAAGAACAATTCATATTAATCTGTCTGCAATCTGTGTACTTTCTAGTTGTTCATACTTAATGAGTACTGGATTCAATAAATTCGACAAATTAAGTTGTTGATTCATGCAACTCTATACCCCATCTATAAATGCTATAGCCTAGCACATCAATTCTCTGTGACACTAGATGCTATGAAGTTACATATTACGGTAAATTTAACCGAGCTGGACTTGATCTCATGTGTGACAGTTACAGTGTCACAAAATGGCACATATACATTGTTATGAAATAATATGTAGGTATATATGTTGAGTTGAGGATATTTGCATATTTTCCTTAGTTGAAATTAACTTCTTTCTTCCATTTCCTCCATCTCATCACACGTGCCAACTAGTCGCCGTAGCAGATCTCAGATGTCCGGGTTATCCAACTTTCTCTCATCGAAGCTGGGCCTAGGTCTGGGAATTATTTGTGATGTAATCCAATCTTGATGGACGAGGAACAAACAAAGATGTTAGATTGTGGCACGTCAATTGCAGGTTTCGTTTACAGGCCTGTGTGTTTAAGGAGAGAGGGAATGAGATAGCCGGAGATAGAGAGAAGGAAAGAGAGAGTGAATAAGAGAGCGATGAGTAGTGGCATAATGGCCAACGTTAGGTATGGAAGTTGCTTACGAACTAGAAGTTTTCATTTTGAAAGGGGGAGATATCTTAGTAGTGATTTAAAATTTAGAATCCAGGAATTGAGAAATAACTCAATTGTTAGAGCTAAAGATAGAGACAGCTTACTTATTTAGAGCTAAATATATAAATATCTTAGTTGTTATAATTAAAGATAGAAATATCACATTCACAGATAAAGATAGAAATAGCTTAGTCTTTGAGTAAAAGTTAGAAATGACACATTCGCAGATAAAAATAGAAAGTATTGCTCTGTTTATTTCCACGTTGTTAATGCTTTTGGGACAGACGTTTGTTATTTGTCGGTAGATAGTTAATCACACCCGTCGTCTTTACTCTCCCATATTTGTTTTTGTGTCTTGTACAAATAAATAATCTGGCTGAGACCTGGAAGCTTGGGTAGAAACCACATTTTAAGTTAACTATAATTAAATTGTAGACACAATCATATATATATTCAAATGACATATTCTTTTCCACAGAACGTTATATTCGTCGTGGATACTTTGAACTCCTCTTTGTTTTGGGCATGCAGGCTTGCATTGACCAGAGCCATGTGCATACATACTTCGATGTCGCTGGTCCAACGTCTTCTTGGTCTTCCTCTTCTTCTCCTACCTAGAACTCTGCTCTCTAGAATTATCCTTTCATTGTATGTATATATATATATATATATATATATATATATATATATATATATACATATATATATATATATATATATATATATATATATATATATATATATATATATATATATATATACTATATCCCCTTAACTTTTTAACATCTATGCAGAGAATATAATGAGAATATAAATATCAGAGAAGAACTAGAGAGTGTTGAGTTTCATCCATTAAAGATAGGTGGGTACAGGATTCCAGAAATAAGATATGCAGATGATAAAGTTCTCCTTATTATACATCCCGATGGACTGAAACAGCTAATCACAGCAACAAAGAAATACAGCGATATCCAAAATCTATATCTAAACGAACAGAAAACAAAGACTATGACTACAGACAAAACACAGATCAAACCCATAGTCAACATAGGAAATATAGAAATACAATGTGGAAACAAATTCGAATATGTGAGAGCAAATATAAACAGTTTCGGAGATTGTTCAGTCGAGATTAGAAGACTCGCAATGACAACACTCAAATTAACACAAGTGAAAAAGCTATGACAAAGTAGTAATAGCGATACTAAAGTATCCCTGTTAAGATCATTTGTTTTCCCAGTGGCAACATATGGATACGTGACTGACTTTAAACAAGACAATATCCAAAAGAATAAACTCATTTGATATGAGTTGCTATACGCAGAGCCTACGAATATAATGGACAGAGAAAAAGAAGAACTTCGAAGTTTTGAAATTGCTGAAACTAAATGAAGCTTCAAAATACCACAATACGATGGAAGATACAGTATTTTTGACACTTAAAGCGACATGATGATATTGGAAGGCTGATTCTGGAGGACAGAGTGCCGGACAAGAGAAGAAGAGGAAGACCAAGATGAAGATGGACCACAGACACCGAAGAATATATGCACATGTCTCTTCCCAATGCTTGCCTCCTTGCCCGGACAAAGAGGCGTTCAGAGTATCCACGACGAAGGCAACGTACTGGAAAGAACATGTCATTTGGGTATAATAACAACAATAATAAAAGCAATTATATATATTTATATATATAGTTTAAGACTTGCATCTGACATTAATGGTAGATCATAATGTTACAATTTCTGCACCTCTTACGTGCCTAGGCGACGCAGGGGTTATCCGTGTCACGATATTTTAAACTGTGAATACATGTGATCTGAGATTGTTATATCCAGTTACAGGCATCATGATAATGTTTGTTTAACTGCTGGTACTTGTCTTGTAAATTCATATACGAATAATCATGAATCACCTGCGGGGGCTACTGACCCCTACCAGGGGCGTCCTTAGGTGGCGGATAGTGGAAAAGCCTCTAGAGGCCAGCTGCGAATAACCCTCTGGGCAAATACGCAGCCGTCGACCAAACCGGCGTTGATGACCACGAGGACGGGACAGAATATTAGGCGACGCTGATATCCCAAGTAAATATCCCCATGTGTCCAGTGACTGGCAGCATCAAGCAAGTATGAGCCGCTATACGCTCAGGTTGCTGGAGTGGGGTCACTGACACCACACCCACACCAGGAACGTGCCAGGGGAGGGTGTATGGTTTAGATAGGGTTAGAGGGTTAGGTAGGATAATGGGGAATTATGGATATTGGAACAACAGAGAAGACTACTCTTAAATCATCACCCTTGAATAGGAGGTGCCTTAGATCACAAGAAATAAACCACAGAGGAAGGATCGAGAATCCCTGGCAATTAAAAAATAATTATCATATGAGAGGGGAGCGCTGACTCCAAAGTCCGGTTAGATTGTGCTTGTTAGGTAAGTTGTCTAGGAGAAGGAAAACTCCAAAATGAAACCTCCACTGCCCTGTCGACAAACCTTGGGTTGATAAGAGATAGGGAAACACCACATCTTGACTCAAAAATAAGATGGAAGACGGAGACAATGGACCGAAAGGTAAAAACATAGTCCAGCCAGGGCATGACTGCCAAAGCTGATTGACTGCCAAGGCTGAAAACCACAGTGTCAAGCAATGACTTAACATATCAAATAAAATGTTGTAGGCGATTAGTTTTGGTGCTTCTTCTGTGGAATCCCGGCAGGTGAATGAATTGTCTGGTTCTAAGCTTCGAATGAGTCTATCCTCAGCGACTGGTGGTACCTCTATCTCAATTTGTGAAGCCAGGAAAAGAGATCAGAAGAAAATAACTATTGGTTCAAAAATACACATAAATATAATGATGCAGACTCCAAAGACAGGAATAAGCACTTGAAAATATTGCAGTAGAATGCCGAAGGTGTCTACAATAAAAAGACTGCACTTGCAAACTGATTACACAAAGAAGAAATTGATATAGCATGCATATAGGAAACACACCTCAAAAACAATAATAGATTCAACATCCGAGGATACCAAACATTTCGGAATGATAGAGAAAAGAGATACAAAGAAGGAGTACTTATACTGGTCAAAAACAATATAGTTGCCTCAGAAAACCGAGTAAACACTGAAGAACTGGCTGAAAGAATTAAAACATGCTTCCAATTAAAGAGGTTGCAATATATTTATTACTGTCCACAAGACAAGAGACTATCTCTGCACACAATTAACACAGAAAAAGATAACTGTATTGTAATTGGTGACTTTAATAGCTACTGACAGATTTTGGGATTATACAGTATAAGATACTAGAGGAGAAGAAGTGGAAGACTGGAAGTGCGAGGTGAAACTTCAACTCTTTAATGAACTCGAAGACCACCCAACATTCTAATCTAGAAGAAGATGGCACACCACCTCAACCCCAGACATAGCATTTGCAACAGACGCTTTTGCGAAGTAACGTAGAGGGAAGTGCTGAAGCAGCTTGGTGGAAGTGACCATCACCCCATCAAACTCACCATTGACATTAACCACACTCCTGCTGGCCCCAAAAACCACACTTAGATAGAACTTCAAGAAAGCTCACTGGAGTAAGTATGCTGACCTGACAGACACATTCACAAAAATTTTTAATTCAAGGATTAAAAATCTGAATAAAGCTGCACAACTCCTGGCTTCTGCACTTCTTCAAGCAGCCAAGCAAACCATATCAAGAAGGTCTGACGAACTTAATGAGTTGGAGAAAGAGGTATCAAAGGGCAGAGACCGCAGAAAAGAGCACATCCACAGAAACAACGTAGCACTAAAAGCTGCCGTAGCTAAACTAAGAAAAACCACAATTACAAAATTTTTTACAAACACACGAAAAATCTGGCATGAAAAGAAAATTTAAACTTTGATAAAGACGGAAGATAATTATGGAAAATAATAACAATGCTCAATAACCAAGATAACAAAATAGCACCAGTGACGATAGAGCATTGCGAAGATGTACTCACAGGAAAGAAGGCTGCAAATTACTTTATACATTATAAAGCAAACAACAGACATGTAGTCTTCCTAACTGATGTAAAGTTAGTATTGCAGGCAGTGAAAGATCCAAAGAACACGAGCATAAACGAACTTATGGCCTGCTTACTACACCTCAGCAGTACTACCAACGAAACAGTACTACAGTGGATACCTGGTCACTGGCATACTTGGAAATGAAAAAGCTGATCTCCTGGCAAGAAACGGGAAATCACTTGAACAAATAGAAAGTGATATGATAATACGTACTATGAATGTAAGACTATAATAAAAGCAGAATATAAGAAAAAGTGGACCCAACTTTAGAACCAAATAACCCCTACTATCAAATGACACGCAAGGAACAAACCATCATCTTCAGACTACAACTGGCCACTACATACTGAGAAGTCACGTGTTCCGAAAGCTTAATATTGGAGACAGACATGTGCAACTGTGGACTGAGCCCAGAGACTGCAGAACACATTCTTCATGACTGACAACTCTACCAAGAAGAGAGGGAGAAAATATGGCCCACTGAGACCGCACTACTTCCAGACTTCATGGGTTCCATGGATGACCTAAAGCGAATCACACAATTCATTGAAGCTATTGTCGCTGTAGCCTGATATTTGATTGAAGAACGATGAAGAAGGTAGAAGAAGATCATGAATCAAGTATATCAAATCTATCCGAAAGTATAAAACTATACGCACACAAATATAACAAACAAATCCGAAATGTTGAAACACTAGACGTACTTAAAAATAAAATATAAATTCGAAATTATGAAGCTAGAAACACACACGACCTCATATATATATATATATATATATATATATATATATATATATATATATTTATCATCGTGTGACATATTCTTTCCACAACGTAATCTTCTTTATGAACACCTCGTGATCTTGGGCACATCTAGTGATCTTGGGCGAGTTGACCTGCCTCCTCCATGGACATGCTTAAATATTCAGAAATATGTTTTGTCCATCGTCGTCTCAAGCGGCCTCTTCTCTACCGCTGTTTGCTCTGCCTTCTGCTATTAGTCTTTCCATGCTGTTATTTTTCTTTAGATGTCCAAAAAAAGCTCAACTTTCTTGTTATGATGTTATTTACGAGCCATCCCTCTTCGTCATTTAATGATTGTAATACCTCTTTGTTTGTCCTTTTTTTCTGTCCATGGTATATGCACAATTTTTCTGTAGCACCTCAGTTCGAATGTCCGGCTCTGTGGCGATGTGGTACAGAGCGCATCTGTGACTGTCGAGGTACCAAGTTCGATCTCCGGGATACAATTGTGCACCTGGACCGTTCATAAAGCATTGGCAAACTACTGAACGTATTTATACTGCCTAGAAAATCATTACAGTCAAACAATGCTGGGTTAATGGATAAGTCTTGAATAGGATACTCTACCAATTAAAACAAAATTTTAATGTCAATTTGAAAGAGGTAATTTTTTTGCCACTGTTTTATTTAGACTCTATGCCTCACAGCCGTTTATTGCCACAAGGAGTACGCATGTACTTATCATACACAGTTTTACTTTGATAAGATATATTACCAGAGATTTTTAATTTGGGCAACTTTCGAAACCGCCATTGTTCTTTCAGTTCATAGGTATCAATTATTACTTTTGAGATTGTGCTTTATCAGTTATCATAATTTTCGTTTTCTTCATATTTAGGAACAGATTTTGAACTTCGCTGTTTTTTTTTTTGTGTGTTGTTGTTGTTGATAGAAGCATTAGTCTGAGACCTTCGTGTGTTGTTAAGAGAGCTGTATCGTCTGCGTATCTGATTTCTGTAATATGTTGACCTCCAATGGTTAGAGGTTGAAAATCTGTGTGTGTCATATCTTCCTTTACATTTCTCATTATGTTTTCCGCATATATGTTAAACAGATACGGGAATAGAATACACTCCTGTCTTAACTTCTTTCTGAACGCTAAACCACTCTGATATGTTTCCATCTACCTATACTGCTGCTTCTTGTTCTTGATACAACATTGTGATTGGATGAGTGAGATGTTTAGGAAAACCCATGTCGTAATTTTCCACATTTGATGATGTTCGCGCAATCGACAGCCTTGGCGTAAATAAATCAATGACACATGCATATAAATATATATTGCATTGTCTACATCTCTCTATTATAATTCTCATGTTGAATATATTATCTCTGGTACCTCTGTTTGATCTAAAACATGTCTGTGCCTCATGAACCTCTGTTTCTATTGTGTTTTGCATTATCTTCATTATGATATAAAGTAATATTTTACTCGCTTCTATTATAGTACTACAATTATAGTACTACAATTGGTGCATAGTTGTAAGTTGCCATTTTTTGTTAGATGGATGTATATTGATATATATCCTGTCCCTTGGCCATTTGCCAGTTTCCTGATCTACATAGACTATGGTATATATAAATGATATCCTCATCTTCTGTCTCAATCATTTCTGTTGTTAATTCATCTAGCCTTGGGTTTTTGTCTTTATAATTTTTTTTTTAATCGGGTTTCTGACTTCTTCCTGTGTTGGGCCTGGTTCTCGAACTTCGTTTACAGCCATGATATTATCTTCTGTGTTAGTTTGAGTTGTTTCTGTGTACATCTCTTGACAACTCTCTCCATCTGTGTAGGATGTCCTTCTGCTCAGTTAATAATCATATAACTAGTCTGACGAAATGCTTCTAAAGTTTTAGTCGCCGAATTCTGCCGTTAAGAATATAGATTAATTAATATGTCATTGCAGACAAATAATATCAACTTTTCAACCAGATCAGTTCGTTGGTAATACTTAGCAACATTTGGAAAAAAGAGCTAACTGTAGTTAATGTTCAAAAAAAAAGAGTGTATTGTTTAAAGACAATTTTTAGTCAGGATATAGCGATCCACCGAGCATTTTTTTTTAAAATTCTGGACGTAGCGAACCACACAGCAGTTTTTGACTGTAGGGTTGTATATGACATATTGATGTCAAACATTATGGTATTTTTAACTGGCGCAGATGCCGAACCAGTGTGAAATTGTATGGGTCATATTTTCTCGTGCACCCGGTTCAAATATGATACTCTGATTTACGTGTGTGTGTGCTCGTGCGTGCGTGTGTGTGTCTGTGTGTGTGTGCGTGGATGAATTTTATCCGAGTGTTGGTGTTATTTGCTGATTAATTATATTGGTGAGCCACGCCGGTTGTTCAACAGATCTGTCTGTGTTAGAAATAGGCTACAGGTACCGGTAGCGAAACAGTACAAATTCTACAAGGACCAAAGTTGTTGGACAACCATAGCTCTTGACCTCAACGATAGCGCTCAAAGGGGAAATCTCCGTTTCTTGCCAGGAGATCAGCTTCATATATATATTAAACTTGAATAGTCAGAATACTTGAATAGATTCGGTCCAGGTTCACATTCATGTGGACTAGAAAACATTAAACCTAAGGAGTTCTTTTCAACACCATGCTCATCTGTGAATATGAAAGAGGAACATCTTCTTCAAGGTTAATTCAATCTCTCAGTTCTAGGCATACGATTTCTATGGATAAGGAGAGGGGATGCTGGTTGTGGAAATGGTTGATAGGGGACAGGGAAAGACCTCTTCCTCTGTTTACTTTTCCCCAAATTGTGCGAGTAAGTCACCCTTTGAACAATTTCGGTAAATGAAGAAAGTCCGTCACGGGACTAGAACTCGGAACCAATGTACGACCAAAACATCGAGATGGAAACCCAGCATTGTGTGTATGCTTAGTGATTGATATTTCAGCATTACCTCACTGTCTGGTATTTTATCACACCAGTGAATGCTGAGTATCTTGTGAAGGCAGATCCGTTTGGAAAAGGCTAAAAGTAAGTACAGTTAATCCATAGAATGTATTAATGCTGTAGGAGTGTGAAATGTTAGCAATCTCACATCTCCTCTCTCTCTCTCTCTCTCTCTCGTAGTCTTTGCTTCCCGGATTAATCCTATACACATTTAACTGAGTCGACCAGGGAGTAGTTTCAAGCTGAAAAACAATTCCGCCTCAACTGGAGAATTAACCAGTAACCATTTATGTACGAAGCCAGTGCGCTAACCAAGTCCCACCCTTCCCTGACATGCTATACAACTGGATGTTCAATACTCATGGTATACGAAAAAAATTATTATTGATCGTCCATTCAATCCATCGAAACAATTTTACACCATTTGTATTGGTCTAGGCGGACATTGTACCTCGAAAGGTTATATCCAAAAAGAGAAAACTATTTTCTTCGTTTTGGTATAAAGGTCAAAGATATTTTGGAAGCGATAGTCATTTCCATCTTTGCTTGACACCTCAACTTTTGTAAATTTTGAACGCCCACATTTGTTGTCTGTGGGCGATTTGACTGGCATATAGGCGAGTGGAGTGAACTTAATTACTGGTATAGCCTGAACAGTTGCCAAGCGCGGACAATGGAATAGAGATCGGTGGAAACTAGCAGTCCATTAAAGTTCCAGTATACTTCCACATTCAGTTTGAGTAAATCTGAAACGTCTTTGTTATAACTACTACAAAAGAACATACATGATAAAACTAAGTTCCAATGGAGACGGTATACAATTAGAACACAATTTAAAGAGTAAAAGTGCAGAGACTAAGGACAGATGTATGCATGCCAGAAAAATATCAAAGGTTGACAGAAGAAACTGCGCGCGGTTATAACATAGCAAACTTACCAGTCGATAATATTAATACTGTTGTGCTATAAGGAATAGTCCGGCTCTGGCTGCGTGGTAATGAGAGCGACTGTATCGAAGAAGCTACCTGGTTCGAAACCCGCCAAAGGCAATTGGGCATCCGGACAGTACAGAAGGCAATGGCAAACTGCTGAAAGTATTGCCTAGAAAATGAATATGGCCAAAAATGTACTTGGTTGACTACTTCCTTTTTGCCCGACTCTGTGGTGGTGTGGTACAGTACGCGACTGTGACGGACAGGGTATCAGGTTCAAATTCTACTGCAGGCAGTTGTGCATCGGACGGCTCAAAAAGCTGTGCAGACTACTAAACACATTTATATTATCTAGAAAATAACTACAGCCAAAAAGTGCTGGATTAATGGCTGCATTCTGAAGAGCCTATAATTAATCCTATATCCAATTTTATTTTAAATAAGGAATATAATCTCAATTTCTGGCGATGATGGACGCTTGCGGTTTCGTCTGTCTCACTAGAACAACCGCCAATGCAACAGAAAATCGTAGTAGATGACATGCCGTTATATTGAGGTTATCTTCTTGTAGTAGCGTAATGGTACGTCATCTATACAATTGCTTCTATTTTGTTGTTGCCATGTGTTTTTATTATTTGTATATATGTACTGCGCAGCACTGGGAGGAGGAAAAATTGACAGCTCCTTTTTTCTTTTGGCTGATGCCCATCATAGAGGCACAGTGACTCAGGATGTGATAATCCTTTTGACTTGAACATTTGGTTGCATGCCTGGAGCAATAAAGAAGTTCGGCATAACCAGTAGTAAATTGGTGGCGGGGAATGGGCACAGTGAATCTTATCTTGGCTGCAGTGGCTCTGATCAGTGCATAGGTTAAAACCTACCTTTCTGGTGGTGTGATAGTTATTCTCTGGCTATGGCCGGAGGTGGGCCGAAAATCCACAGACTTCCCAGCATTATACTGATATTTTAATTTCATTAGGCCACAGACATGAGCCCATGGACCGCTGGAACAGCAACCTACTAACCATAGCGATGATAAATGTCTTCTTCATCGTATTGTCGCATATTATTTCTCCTTAAGTTACCGAATATTATTTCGCTTACTCTTCTATTATTTCGGTGACTGTTATTTCTGGGAAACTGATCTTATACACTTCTAGATGGCTGACGGAACGACATATATCCGGAACGAGGATATATGGGAATGCCCCGAGTGTTGTGACGCTTGTTCCTAATCAAGAATGATTATTGCTTGGAGTGTTGTGGCATTGAGTGTTATACTATCGATTGTTGTGTTCCACTATTGACTTTTTTATTATTACATGGGTGTTCCATTAATCATTGGGGTATTGTATTATTGTCCGGCTCTGTGGCAAAGTGGTACAGGGCGCGTCTGTGACGGCAAAGTTACCGAATTCAATTCCCGCCACAGACAATTGTGCATCCGGACCGTTCAGAAAGCAAAGGCAAACTACTGAACGTATGTGTATTGCCTAGAAAATCCCAACAGCCAACAAATTCTGGGTTGATAGCTACGTCCTGAATAGGAAATGCTACCAATTTTCAATTTATTTGTATATGCACTGTTCTATTATTGATTGGAGTGTTCTATTATTACACAGAGTGTTTTATTATTGATTGGAGTGTTCTATTATTACATGGTGTGATCTTTTATTGATTGGAGTGTTCTATTATTATATGGTGTATTCTATTACTGATTGAAGTGTTCTAGTTTTGAATGTTCTATGACTGCATATATCGTTCGTGTATTACGTGTTCTATTATTCCTTGGATCATTCTAGTTTTGACTGTTATATTATTGCTTGCAGTTTTCTACTAATACATGAGGTGTTCAGATATTAAATGGAGTGTTATATTATCTAGTATTGCTTTGAGCGCTTTAGTATTAACTGTTCTATCATTGCCTGTAGTGATCTAGTATTAAGTGTTCTTTTCTTACACAGAACGTTCTATTATTGTTAGAGTGTTCTAGTATTGAGTGTTCTACTATGTACTATAAAAAAAATGAAACGCAGCGTTACTTCAAACGTTTGACAAAATATTATTTAACGGAATTAATGTTTCAACCTTGACATGAAGAAACTTTCAGACCTAAACTAAGTCAAATCCGTCTCCAGTCATTCCCGAAACGATCCAGTGACGATGCTGGTTCGCCCATTGCAGTCGGTTCTGGCAATACCGGTCCACAAGAACATGACCTGTGTAGCGTGTTCTAGCCCAAAGGAAGGCGTTTGACCTGAAATTCGACGAGCTGCTGGCATTGACTGGACTATGGAGGTCGCAGATGTAAACCGATTCCTTAGGTGACGCGGCAGTATGACGCGGTCTGCGGCAGGTGTTGTGACTCTGGGTCTTCCACTGCGCGGCCGATCTTCCCCTGAGCCAGTTTGTTGAAACCGCTCCAAAGGCGCATACTGGCGCTTCTAACCACACTAAATTGTCTGGCCACTACACTTTCAGATTGTCCAGTCTGTAACCGCCCAATAATGATGTATTGTTGTTCAGTAGTGTAATTTTCATCAACATTTATTTGATGACCGTCAATCTTTTATAGGCATTCAGTAATAGGAACAGAAAATTTTGTTTTTAGTAAGTTTCACGGGATTCTCATGAACCTGTCACAATTATTGTCAAAAATGTTGTTTCTACGCTGACCTTTTTCATGACTTCACGCATCATGAGGCGAGTACAATTTATGTAATAAGAAAAATTAATGATAATGTGGACACTGGGTACAATGTTGAACGATGTCCAATCAGCAAATATCTTTTTTACAATTAACTGCAAAAATACCGTTTAAAAAAAAAAAAAACAGTATAGATTAGAGCGTTCTATTATTGCTTGGAGTGTTTTATTATTATAATGGGTGTAATGTTATTTATTGGAGTGTTCTATTATTAAAGTGTAATTTTACCTTATTGCTTGAAGTGTTGTATTAATTAACTGGTCTATTATTTCTTGGAGTGTTCTAGTATTGATTGTTATATTATTTATTGCTATATTATTGATTGAAGTGTTCTAGTATTGACTGCTTCAACGGCTTCGAGGCCGGGATTTTGAAACGCGACGTATTGGGCTGATGGCGCATCAAATACGATAACTGATAAGACATCAGCAAGCAAGGGAAAACTAGTGAGAAGTATACATGCCAAGAAACTAATTATGACCGCAAACGCTATATCTTTGCAGTGGCAACACACGGTTGTGAGACGTGATCAATGACAGCGGCAATAGAAAGGATATTAACTCCATTCGAAATGAAATGTTTTTGAAAGGTCCTAAGAATATCATGGACTGAAAGACGAACGCTCGCAGCTCTCCGCAAAGATCTGAACATAGAAGAAGACTGACTCCTCAAAACTATCAATAAACGCAAGTTTACATATTTCTGACAAATAAAAATACACAATGTTTAAGAAAGATTAATGATGGAGGGAAAAGTTCCAGAGAAGAGAACAAGAGAAAGATCGAGACTACGATGGACACATGATATAAGATCTTCTGAACATGACACTGGAAGAAGCTGGGCAGCTTGCACGGAACCGAGCGGCTTACATAGTAGCAGTGAGGACAAAGTTCTGTAAAGGTCACGTCACATCAAGAGCAAGTATTGACTGATATATTATGTATTGGAGTGTTCATGTTAAGTGCTGATTATTTTTCTCATGATTATACAACTTAAATTGTAGTCGCCTTATTTTGTGTTGACTACTATCATACCACAGAAAGGCAATATTGAAGAACATCAAAGACCCTAGTCTACCACCAAGTGATGATCATGAAAAAGAGAAATAATAGACAGTTTGACCAAGCAGTTGAGTTCGAAGAAGTAACTGGGTCGCAGAGTTCAGAAATTTAGAGCTCAGGATATTCCGGTAAAATGGCGCGCCATAACAGCTGTGTTTTTGTGTGTGGTCATTTCATTGTACGAATTTCGAAGAGTATTTGGGAATACTATATTAAAGAAAGCTCACTGAATTGTCTTTTTGAAACATTATATGAGTTTAAATTTAATTAATGAAAATAGTGTAGTAGAGACATGGACATTCGAACACTATACACAGTACTGCAGTAAACTACGAGATCTGACACACAAATCGATAGATATCAATTGGATATACTAGACCTAACGGAGGTTACATGGAAATATTTAAGGAGTTTATAACGGATGAATGACATACGTTGTACTACAGTGGTGATGAGAAGTTACATCAACATGGTTTTATCGTTAAAAAGAACATTGTTAACAACTGTAAACAGCAGGCTGCTAACGATAAGAATTGCTGCGAATCTTTTCCATATGTCCATCATTTACATTTACACACCCTCGTTCGATAACGCCAATCACGATCTCTTCTACTATCAACTTGAGGAACAAGAAAGAAAATCGTCTTAAATAGGTTGACCAATTAGACACTAAAATTTGGCCAGATGCAAATTACCAGTAGAGCGGTACTACAGGAAAATATTGTTTTGGAGCAAGTAATGATCTCGGACTGTGGCTACTAGCATTTTCTAACATTTACAAACTAACTGTGGCTAAGAGATTAATGTCTCATACAATTTCAAGAAAAAACAAATTGTTATGCACTATCTGGAAAACCACATAAATCATACGACTTTATTCTATTTTCTATGAAGTTTAAATCGGCCATAAATCAAGCAAAGACGAGATCAAAGGTGCTGACATATGCAGCGCCCACGATATAGCTTTGATGACCATTGTGTCTCATCTAAAAAATTAAAAAAATTACCACCGTCACAGTGAGAATTGCCTAAGATTTGACTTAGAAACTAAGGACGACAGAAATATTCACACCTCAAAGGCATCAATTCTGTTTTCTGTTTATTGTGCAATTCGTGTCGCGTAATTAGACTTTTTATGCTTGTACCCATCGGGTACTGAATCTTCTCTCTCCGCCAGCATGATTCGGTATTGGAAAGCATCTCTAAACTTGATTTCGACCTACCAACCACGCACCTATATTATAATAACTTAATTGCAATTACTCCAAGCCTTCTGACAGATAACCCTTATTTAAAGGGAAAAGTATAAGTCTCTTATTCAGAAGATCATGGTCGGGCAGACCAATTATACAATATCTCAATATTATTTGATTACTAATGTGAATTGTGCATATCAAATTTTGCTATCCAAAGGTTCAATGTTCGTTTACTTGAATTTTTTATAGGCTCGAAATAGAATGATAGTTTCCCTCTAGTAGCATCATCGCAGAAATACTAAAAAAATGTATTTGTGATCTGCTCTAATGTCATAATCTTTACTCACAGACAATTTTTCGTAACTACACACTTATGTTGTGACGTTTCTGGCCGAAAATTTGAGCGTGACACCAAAATACAACCGTTTAGCACCGTCTATCTTGTGTTCGAGAGTACAAAATGGTGCAATTTCACTCTTAAATCAAGCCAATTGTGTGATAAACAAATCATGTGTAAATTACGTCTTCTGATTGACTCTAAACATCCACATTTCTAGACTTTTGATCTATATCGCATATAAAACAAAATTGAAGCCAAGGGATACATTTTAATGAAATATTAATTCATAGTGTTTATAACATTTCAAATTCACACACAAAATTTCAATTAAATGCGTTATATATTTGCTAATATATCTCATTTTAAAGTTGGAAAAAGTTAATGAAACGTGCTATGGATAAGTGGTCAGTGAGTTACCGATTTGTTGAGGTGGGTCATATTTAGACAACAAAACGCTCCTTGGTCAACTAATCATCATGAAATAAGTACCAGAACATGTCTAGGAAAGTTACGGCTGCAGATGTGATAATTCTCACCACTGTTGTCGCTGGTTACAGAGAAACATAAATATAAGCAGATGTCCATATTTAAAAATTCTGTTAAAAGAAACATTTTTATTTTCTCGGTTTGGCACAATATATAGTTATGTTTTCATTCTATTTCTCCTGTTGGAATAATGTAATCAGGAGAAATGATTGCCATTTGTCTTTCTTGGAGCTTGTATTTGATATTAGCACTTCTTGGAATAACCTATCCGAATTATATGTATGACAGTTTTGGGTGACTGATGGTTTAGTTAAAGTCACACCCAGTCTTTAATTATGACATGCATACAGTATCACACTATTACTATTCATTACTTCCCAAAAGGGAACAATCAATGCACAGGAGTATCTAGGATGACATCATAGTGAGTCAGTTGTGAATGCGATCTAAACTCCTCCAAGTGTTGTGTGTGTATTGAGAGGAAAGGCAGTCTCGACATTCACATTTTGCATCCGATACAGCAATAGATCGTAAGAAAAAATGTTCACTGGAAGCGAAAATATTCATTAGGAGCGAAAACTATACTTTATACAGGGTGATCAAAAAGTCCATGTGAACCTAATTTTTTGTAAATATAGGTTGTAAAAAATGTTACTAAATAGCGTTTTATTAAATATTAATCAAAAACAGCACATTCTAACATATATATTTCTTACTTAGTGAACTTTACAGTAGATACTGGAAATGACCACAACCCGCCTCAGTACATCTTGTGGCACATGTTTCTGAAGACGTCTTCCAACACAGTGTCGTCAACTTGTTGGATATAATTTGTGATGGTTTCTTTCAATTCATTTATTGTGCAGGGATTGCTGCAATAAATTTTGTTTTTCATAGCACCCCATAAAAAAATTGGTGTTTGGTGTGCAATCTCGCGTTCAAGAATTGTTGGTCCAATTTATTTTACTGAAACAATTAATTCTGATCGCTACATTAATGACGTTTTGAAACCATTTTTAACAAAACTTTCTGACACTGAAAAAGAATTGACTACTTTCAGCAAGATGGTCCTGCTGCGCACACATCAAATGCTTCCTTGACATGTTTACGAACAATTTTTGGTAGCCGCATTATCTCCAGGGATCTCTGGCCACCAAGATCTCCTGATCTTGCGCCTCCAGACTTTACTTATGGGGCGCTATGAAAAACAACATTTAATGCAGCAATCCCCGCACAATAAATGAATTGAAAGAAACCAACACAAATTATATCCAACAAGTTGACGACACTGTTTCTTCTTCTTTCGTTCACTTGAAACATGTCTATATCTGTAATTCTGTCTCCTTAATAAAACTCACTGTCTTTTGTAGTTCATACAGTGTCCCATAGAGTTTTGATTCCAGTGTTGTTTCCTCTGGCCAATATGTCTGCCTCAGCGTTTCATGCTCAGAACACTCTTGAAGTATATGTTTGGCACTCTGTGCTGCCTGTCCACATGTACACATGGCCGTGTTGCCAATCTTGAACTTTGTATACATGTGACTGCGGAGTCGGTTGTGTCCTGTTCTGAGACGTAGAATTATAACTTGTTCTGGTCTGTTCATAATATGATAGTCATCTTGTGTTGGTGTTTGTGGCTTTCTTATTGACTTGATCATCTGTTTTTTCTGATGATAGGTGATTGGTATATCTGGTTGGTCTTCTGCAGCACCTTCCTTAGCCAGCTGGTCTGCTTTTTCATTTCCTGGTATTCCACAGTGAGAGGGTATCCACTGCATGGTTACCCTATACTGGTAAGACAATTCGCTAAGTAGTTTTTTCAAGTCTGTTAGTTTTTCAGACTGGAGAGCTTGAAGCACTGACCTTGCATCTGTCAGGAATACCACAGGCTGTAGGCCAGAGATGGAGTTCAGCAGTTTTTTAGCTGCCACACTAATTGCCTGGATTTCTGCATCATAATTATTGCAGAATTTTCCTGTCGGTGTTCTGATTGTATCTCTAGGCTTGTGTGGATATTCTATATATACACCTGCACCTCCATTCCTCACGGCATTCTGTGCTGATCCATCTGTATATACTCTGACCCATATATCTTGTGGATATTCCTCATCCAGGAAACTGAGGGTGACTGTCCTTCGCTGCACACTGTTCTGTTCGTCCCCGCTTAGTATTTCTTTCACATGGGTCTGAATGTATATTGGCATTCCATGTCTTTCACTCCACGGGGTTTGTTCTGGTACAGGCCTTAAGGGGCTGTCAACTTCAGGTAGGTCTGTAAGTTGTCTGCGGAGTCGTTTAGCTTGATGGATAAAGCTGCTTCTTTTCAGTCGTCCCATTGCTAGATTTTGGAATCTTTCCTTCATTGGATGACTTGGCATACACTGAAACTTTTCTGCCTGAATTAGTACTTTTGTGTCTCTGCGTTCGCCAAGTGTTTGCATTCTTCCCATTTTCTGCATCTCTGCTATGGGTGTTGATTTCATTGCTCCCAACATTATTCTAAGTGCCTGGTTTTGCACTTTATCTAGATCTTGTAATGTGGTGTTTGATGCAGGACACCACGCAGCTGAACCATATTCCAGGTGTGGTCTTATGCCTTGCTGGTAAACTTTACTGAGTATATTCCCACTGGCTCCCCATGTGGTTCCACTTAGTTTTCTCAGGATAGCTAACTTCCTCCTGGCTTTTGTTGTTGCTTTGTTTATGTGCTGCTTCCATGTCAGTTTGTCATCAAAAGTAACTCCGAGGTATGTGGGTTGTTTGTCTTCTTTCAAGAGCTCTCCATCTATTTTTATATGACCGGCTTTTTGTTTTGGTGAGAGGGTAAAAAGTGTAGTGCTGCACTTGTCTGTGTTAATGCTGACGCACAATCTATTAGCCCATAAGGTTAGGGCATCGATAGCTCTTTGTATTTGTTTAGTGGCCACTGTCGCATGTTCTTCTGTGCACCAGATCACCAGGTCGTCAGCATACATTGCCCCTTTGATCCCGTGTGGTAGTTCAGCAACTAGGTCATTGATGTAAACCAAGAAAAGTGTGGGCGACAGGACTCCTCCCTGGGGGACTCCATGACGCAGTAGAACTTTCTTGCTCTTGCGACCATCTAATTGTACCCTGGCTCTTCTATTATGCAGGTATGCTTTTACCCATTTGTACATTCTTGAGTTAACCCTGCAATTTCGCAATTTCTTTAGGAGCCCTTCTTTCCAGACCTTATCAAATGCTTTTCTGAGGTCTATCCATGCTGCTAGTACCAGTTTCTTATCTTGGAAGGCATCCTCAATCTCTTGGGAGAGGTAGGTTGCCTGATCTTCAGTAGAGTAGCACTGTCTGAAACCTGCTTGCTGTGATACCAGAAGGTTTTCACTTTCAAGGTACCACTGCATCCTAAGATTGATAATGCGTTCCATTGTTTTGCATAGACAGCTTGTGAGGCTGATGGGCCTGTAGTTGGAGACTGTGTTGCCATCTTTTCCTGATTTGAGGAGTGGTATCATTATTGCTTCTCTCCACGCCTGTGGTACATTACCCGTGGACCAGCTTGTGTTAAAGATCTGCAGTAGCTTTGCTCTTGCTGCAATTCCCAGGTTTCTAATCATTTCATTGGACACTCCATCAGCTCCAGGGGACTTTTTCATTTTCAATTTGGATATTGCATGCTCCAGTTCTCTCATTGTGATTGGTGCCTCCATGACTTCAGGTATAGGTTCGCCTTGTCCAATGTTTTGCTGGTTCTCTCGAACCTCCTGTTGTTTGTCTGGGCTGACTTTGATGTTATTGTCTTCTGCAAAGGAATCTGCAAAGTAATCAGCTGCATGTTTACCTGTTAAAATGTTTCTATCTTTATAAAGTGTGATCCTGGTATTTCTCCCTGTACCTTCATCATTTAGTTGTTTTACAAGTTTCCATAATTTCCTAGTATCTCTTTCTAGGTTCAGCGACTCTGTTTTTTCTTTCCAGCTACTCCGTCTGGCTTGTAACTTGGCTCTTTGAAATTTAGCCTTTGTTTGCTGATATTTGTTGTGATGTTCTTGGCTAGGTCTGTTCTCAGCCTGCTGTCTAGATGTTTCCATCTCATTTTGCAGCTTTTCCAGTTCATCATTCCAGTAGGGTTTGTAGTTTTTGCGTGCCCCCCTGGGTATGGTTTTACTAGCAGCATGTAGTATACATCGATTAAATTCACTCACTGCTCTATTGATGTCTTTGTCCAAGTTCATGTCCTTAGCTAGAACACTGGTTAAATGCTGGTACATTTTCCAGTCTGCCCTCTTATAGTTCCACCTAGTGAGCGTGCTGCTGTCCTTTGTAAATTCATTGTTGATTTCCAGAAATACTGGTCTGTGGTCACTACCTCCAAGCTGCTTTCCAACGACACGTGTGATGTTCCATTCCAGGCCTGGTGAGTGGAATGCCAGATCTGGTGTAGAGGTGGTGTGCCATGCTCTCGAGTAGAAGGTTGGTGAGTCAGCTGGCTGGTTAATAAGGATGAGATTATTTTCATCCTGCCAGCTCTCAAGTTCCTCACCTCTCTTGTCGATATGATCGTAGCCCCAGCTCTGAGAGTGGCTGTTGAAGTCACCACACACCATAAGTCTCTCTTTATCTGGAATTGTGTCTAGTGCCAATGGTTTATCATTTGGGCAGTAGTAGTTCAGGAGATGGAATTCTGCACTGTCTGTTTTTAGGTGGAGCATCTGGTATTCTGCCCCTTCCATATATACTTCCAGCTGACATGCGCTGATATTGTTTTTAACAAGTGTCAGAATTCCACCCTTTCGCCTGTCCTTTCGGTCAGATCGGTAGCACTGGTAGCCTCTGATTTTGAAGGCTATGTCGCTGCTGAGGTGTGTTTCTTGGATACAGCATATATTAACTTGTTCTTCACTGAGGACATTTTCAAGTTCCAATTTTTTGCTGTATCCATCTCTTTTACTGTTGACACCCTCAGCATTCCAGTGCATTATTGTTATTGGTCGTTTGTTTTTTTGGCCAGTAGCTCTATTCCCTTGCCTCCTGGCTCCTCGAGGCAATTGAGAAGGACTTTCAGTAACTGAGGTTGGGCCCTTTCGAGGTATAGGGCCCGGCACCGTCCCTGCCTGAACGTCCGCCACAGGGCAGGCACCATAACTTTTTATAGATAAAGACATGTTTCCATTGTGTTGTGTGCGTGGCATCCTGATTATCTGTGCGCCTTTTGGCTGGATGCCTCCGTCTTCAGCACTCTGCTTACTTGGGCAGGACTATGGTCCTGCTCGAATGGGACTGCCCGACCAGTCTTAGTTTCCAGCCCCTGATGGCTGAACTAAGCCCCATCACCACTGCAAGGTGCTGGCCTTGATGGGGGACGACACTGTGTTGGAAGACGTCTTCAGAAACATGATAACACGCGCCACAAGATGTACTGAGGCGGGTGGTAGTCATTTCCAGCATCTACTGTAAAGTTAACCAAGTAACACGTATATCTGTTGCAATATGCTGTTTTTGATTAATATTGAATAAAATAAAAGTAATTGAATAAAGGTTTTTGATAAATATGGAATAAAACGCTATTTAGTAACATTTTTTACAACCTATATTAATAAAAATTCATGTGCACAGCGACTTTTTGATCACCCTGTATATGTAGATTGTGCATGTTGAAGATATACTTTATTGATGAAGAATGTGCTTGTTGGAGATACACTTTGTTGATGTAGATTGTGCTTGTTGGAGATATACTTTGTAGAATGTACATCGTGCTTGTTGGAAATACACCTTTAAGATTGTGATTGTTGGAGAGACACTTTTTAGAATGTAGATAGTGCTTGTTGGATATATATGTTGTAGATATAGATAGTGCTTGCTGAAGATATACTTTGTAGGTATAAATTTTGCGTGTTCAAGATACACTTTGTATAACTGTATCTGAACTAGCATGTAACACAATGAAGTGTATAATATTCTAAAGACAGTCACAAGAGAACCCGATTCTGCAACATTCAAATATTTGTATGTTTCTCAATGACTGCTGTATTGGATTTATTATGTTGGATTTAGGATCCCAATTACTGTCGTAAAAATCTTGTCACCTTCAAAGAATTCCCTAAGATAAGCACAATAGAGCATGGACCTCCAAAACCAAAGTCCGTGATCCCCACAGGACGATTATTTGTTAATACAATTGCAATATATGGACACATGCATGTGCAAATGAGTCTGTAGTGTGTACGCTAAAAATGAATAAGCGTGCATCTTTTATAAGATACAGTAACAGGAAAACTGTCAGTAAGTTACACTATACATGAACATAATGCTCACATTTAGATTAGAACCTGCAGCACTCCTTCATGCATTGAGAACTATATAACTGCACAAAAGAAGTGGGAATAGAATACAGAACTAGATCGAAGATCTAGCAATGAAATTACAACACCAACTATCTTTCTACTTCATTGACATTCACACCGCAGATTTATTATTCATGTTTCCTTTACCAAAGAAGTCGTTAGCAACATCACACACTTGAGTATGGCTTTATTTTCTTTGATATGCAAAGCTGGCGATTGCATCTTTATTAACGACAGTAAAACTCTACTGGTACCAAATAACGTTCAGAACAAAAGTTACAACGTTCAACACAAATGTCGCATTTCTAAGATGGAACACTCTTGTCGGAAGCTTTAAACCACCCGTCTCCGTGCATTATTGTTTGAGTGTTGATACATAAGAACATGTACGCAGCTTTCTAATGAATCTGCAAAAATAGAAACTGTTCATTCTAGTAATACGACTTGTTTCAAGGATATGTTCAAGAGGGGCATTTATCTTTTTTGAGTGTTATAAAATGTAACAACCGCCCACCTTTCGTTTAGACCGACAGAACCAACTTCTCATCTCATCCACGACGTTTTTATACGTTCTTGTGTGCATTTATGTCAACCTCACCGCAACTTTCACACGATCATTAGAGTAATCCATTCTTGTTATCTTCAAACACTTCCAGCAAATTTATTGAATTTTTTCCCCTCTGTTTAGATCTATATAGCCAACCTAAAACTGCACATTTTATTGGGTAAATTCCGAAATAGGTGCGATATGAAGAAGTCGTCGTGCCTAAATATTGTCAGGGCAGGCAAATATGTGACGTGGTATAGATGTTAACTGTCGTGATGAAGTTGTTACCTTGGTTAGTGAGTGTCAGTTGGAAACACGTGTGAATGGAGTCTGCCAAGAAACACATTAGGCAGGTGTCGATGTTGTTAAATTGGTGATCTGACATGGACGAAACTGAGTGAGACATACATCCACGCGGTTTTAATATTAGCTGCACATGATTATACGGTCAGTATGGTTTGGGAAGGGACGGGGCTGAGGGTATAAACGAGATGAGACTTTGGTTGAATTCTGCTACTTCTTTCTGTTATACTTTTGTTTCTTCTGCTTCTCTCTCTTCTACTTTCTTTCTTCTGTGTCTTTCTTGTCTACTGTTTTCTCTCCTGCGTTCATTATCAAAAACAACTGCTGGTTAGCAAGATATAATCCAGAGAACGAAATTCGATGATAGCTTTTTATATTTCATGGTGGGATGTTCTTCAGCTTCTTATGCAATCATCATCAAAGTCATACAGATTGATTTCTGCCCGCATTCTCAAAGTAATACTTTCTCAAACTCCAGCCGGATGATCTTTTATAGCAGAACAATGGTACTACTAAATTCACAGCATGATGTAGTCCACAGAACGGAAATGCTGTGTTGGAAATGTATCTGCCCAAATGACACATGCGACTTTGGCGCTGGTAATTAATACGTTCAGTGTATTTACCATTTCCATTAACGAAGCAAGTCTAGAGATGGAAGAAGATTAAGATATCATTCAAATAAACGATACCATAGCCCAAAACAAATATGTAAATGAATTGCTATTTGCAGACGATCAAATTTTAATGCATGAGGACGAAACAAAATTACAGAGCCATGTAAACGCACTAAACTTAGCTTACGAAAAATACAACATTAAAATTAACACATGAAAGACAGAAACTATGAAAATCAATAGATTACCTGGCCCATTGAACATACATATTAATGAAAATAACCTCAAACAAGTCAAGAATTTACCTGGGAAACGTTTTCACTGAAGACGGCAAACTAGACAGAGCAATTGAAACACGATGTCCAAAAGCCGACGTAGTCTCATACCAATTGACACCATTGCTCAGACACTCTTACATCAATTTGGCTACTACACAAATATTGAAACACATTATATTTATACCAACTTAGTGTTACCAATGTCAATCAATGCCACTGTCCAAGGCAGGAGAGAAAGATTGCATCCTGTGAGATGTCGAAGGATGACCGCTGGGGTACACATTAAAAAAATATATACAGATCTTATAAGAAACAATCACATAAGAAATTTTATAGGAACTGTACCAAACATCAAATATATAGAAAGACAAAAGATGAAGTGTTTCAATAACCTTATGAGAATGGAGCCAGATTACCATTCTAGCTGTAGCCTATATCTTAAAAATATCTGGGTACAGAGGGAGAGGAAGACCTAGAGGCAGATGGATTTATAACATCAGAGACATACTGCAACAACTTGGTATTACAACAAAAAATGCAACACATTTGGCAGTAGAAATAAGAATTATACTCCCCACGACGATTCGCAGCATTTGTGGCTAGGACAAGACAAAACAGAACGGTGGATTTCTGTTAGTAATATCGCTAATATAGTAAGCCGGCTGTGCGAGAGAAATAGTTCTTACACGCTGGTCACCACCCTTAAAGCTAACGATGGTCAAACATGCTTGATATTTTTTGCCGCTGCCTTGCGTTCCTATTGATATAGCCGCATATGTGCATGGTCACTCATATGTACTACATCCCTCTCAACGAGAGGCACTCATCTATTCATAGAAATTAACGCCGTAGTTACACACAATAATCATCAGGGATTTCAGAAAGAAAAATACTTTCTAAACCATGCGTTGCGAGCGATATACGAACCCTGGACATCTTGAGCACAACGCGAAAGGCTTAACCCCAGCGCCATGGAGATCATGCAGTGAAAATCTCACAAGAGAAAAGACAATTCAACTTCTTGTAAAGGAGACCTGACATAAGAATTGAACATGTATATGTCCTCTCGTAAGTACAAGTCTCCTAGAGGTAACTTTAAGTAACAATCAACTTCCAAATGACTAATCCACACAACGCACCTAAAATCAACATTGTCCGTGATATCACGTCCCAGCACATCGATCGCTGGTAAACTCACGCGTTCTGTTACGCCACAATTCCGCGGTGAGATGAAATTAACAAATATTTGATGTTTGTGATTGGTCATCTTCAATTTTCTAAGAACATTTCTGTGAATACGCTTATGGAATGAAATGCAACTGAAGGTTCTAAGCAGTTATATATAACATATTCTAATAGTAGCGAGGTGTTCGGTAACCTACGTGATGATATTATGCTTACTTACTATCTGCGGGTTTACAGCGTGCCAGGTTCGAAAACACGGCCGAACAAACAAAAGCAATTGTCCAGGTCGTGATTTCTTGCCTGACACGACCGCTCCTCCAGTCGACCCAGCTGTAAATGGGTACCTGACACATGAGTTAGTAAGGTAAAGACTGCAACTGCAAGGATAGGAACTGCCCCCCCCCCACCTTCTAATAGTTGCGACGGCTAAGTACATGAAGAGTTATCTATATTCCCGACAGCAGGCGGCTGTCATAGGACATACCTTTACCTTAGTCGTAAGAAGTCAAACACTGACAATCAATAGAATAGCTAGAGAATATTTAAAGGTATTAGAGATGTGGTTTATAAAATACATGTTAAAATATCATGGACAGGTATATTTGGCAGGCTGTGGCTCGGTGAACAGCAACCTACTTTATTATTGATGGTAAAAAGCTCTGATGTAACAAAGTGGAGGTTGAAAGTCCGTGGTTGAAAGAATCGAACTTCACTATAAGAGATATTGTTTTACTAAAAACCATGGACGGGTAACGAAGGTATATTGAAAAAATGTAATTCAAAGAGAAGGCTGCTCCCTCGCATGAGTAGGAGGCCGTCCATATTCTTTAGACATACCACGAGACGATGGAAAACGAAACGCATGGTGACAATCAATTTGAAAAGCAAAAGGAGTAGCGGAAGCCCGAGTGGTGGACAATTTAGTAATGTGGCCTGTAGGAAACGAGATATCGGAAATAATGCGGGACATAGGACATAAGGTTATGGACAGACATGATAAATACTACACGGCATCGACTATAATGATATGTAAAATGTAGAATAGTTCACGTGCTTAAGAGTCAACTAACATGAAACATGCTCAGTCATATTTGCGTGAGTGCATGTTTAGTTAAGATTACTTTGTTTCTACAGATACTATTGAAAATAAATGATTTTGCAAAGCCGCCCATCCATTGCTCTGGTTGTGCGTGATAATATAAATTATGACAGGGTCTGTTGCGTAATATATCACGACAAGAAAAATGACTTGTTTTGTGCAAACAAGAGAAAAAGAAACGGAGAGAAGAGACAATAATTAGACATCGATTCACTAAAACTAGTAGTTATCATTTGGTTCTATTCAGAAGTTAGTCAACTGATCTAATTGCTAGTGAAATATCAGAGTCAATGCGAACAGTTTATTAACTTTAACGGACACATGAAACAGATGAAAGAAATCGAATTTAAATTTTGTTTTTCTGGACGACGAAACTGTCTGACATTCATTGAAGTCAGTGAGTAGCTATCAAATGAGGTTGAATGTGGACATGTCATCTTCAGACTAGACAATCGTCGATAGACTGATCGAAAAATGTGTTCTATGTGTTTTATTGATCTATTTGTTTAATCCTATCAGCATGTGTGAGTTTTCTCATGGTTGCAAGCCAGCCAGCGAAAGAGTGTCTTCGGATGATACTACACCACACTATTAAACCTGGATAGAGTACAGAACCAAGCACTTAGAATAATTACAGGCGCAATAAGATCCACACCAATTGTAGAAATGAAGAATATCAAAGGGATGCAGTCATTGAAAGAGCGTAGGGATACTAAAATTATAATTCATTGAGAAAAGTTCTTTTCCCACCATATTCACCCAATAAAGGACAGATTTCACAATGACGGCTTAAAAGAAGCAGCTTTATACACCAGGCCAAGCATCTACGTAGATAGGTATCGGATCTTCCAGAGGTAATAATACCAATATCTCAACCAGTACACACTCCATGGGAAAAACAGACATTCCTTCGTATGACCATCCAAACAATAATAACAGGTGTGTATGGGGATGAACAGCAGAATAATCTGCAGGAAAGGATAGCAGCTCTCAGCCTCCTCGATGACACCTTGTAAAACGTTTATGTTTTGCACACCATTGTTAAAGTCGTAGTACCAGCATGGTCTGGTGGTGACATAGATTTATCAGATTATGAACCTGTGGCCTGTTTCCAATCCTTTGGTGAAACTGTTACAGAAGTCAAAAGAAAGTGTGATCTTTCACCTACGAGTGACACAATGAAATCGCTTAGTAGTACAGCGAACGGGAAAACACTACCTCAAAAAATCTAAACACTCTAACGTGTCTTATGTCAATGAGAATTCTACCAACAAACTGGTCAATAGTCCATATATCAAGAACATTACCGAAAATTATGCATATCTTTTAGACGTGGAGTCTCGACACCAGTCAATTCTGTGGGATCTTCCCATCAAGATTGTTTTTTTTCGTTTATCAATAACGCCAAGAGAATTTTAACGTATGCGGGAATTTTACTACAATTTCTTGAATAGATTTGTTGATAATGTCTGATTTTGAGTTAACAGGAAATGTCACGGATTTACTATATCTTTCTTTATCGGCACCTAGTCTGCATGATGTTATAAACTCCGTATTACGAGGTTTATGATCAGAGCAAATGGCAAACCGCCATTGGCCGGAAGTATTTGGTTGTCAGTACGTCTAATACATTTATTGCTTCAAATTTATTGTAATATTTACTTAGTCCTTTTATCGAAGTCTAGTCGTAGTCGCCATAGCAGTGGAATATCTTACTATACAGGATTTCCATAAAATTCGAGCTTCACTAATCCTGGTTTGGATTTATCAAAGACGCCACCCT
This sequence comes from Meghimatium bilineatum, assembly GCA_034231615.1. NCBI lineage: Eukaryota > Metazoa > Mollusca > Gastropoda > Stylommatophora > Philomycidae > Meghimatium > Meghimatium bilineatum. The sequence continues at coordinate 44,508,589 of CM067322.1, read as the reverse complement.
TGGTGCGACTAGAGCAGTCTTTCGGAGAAGTCAGGAGGAGGTCTGTGTGTGATTCACAACTTTCCCGAGAAACCACCTAAAGTGTGTTCTACTCTATCCAATTCATAAAATAAATCATATAGTCCATCTAGAAAATACTGAAACACAGTGTTTCCTTTTCGGCAAGCAACTATTTAGAGTCACTTAAATTACACTTGAGTGGCTTAGTGACCCGACAGTGTAGAAATAGTACTGAGTAATATCGCTTGTAGAAAACAATGAAGAGTAATCAGAAGACGTCTATAAATACCAAACGTACATAAACCAACACATTCAACACAATCAACATCTGTGGAATAAAAGATAAGAAACAAGAACTGATAGATGAAATGAAAAGGAGAAAGATCAAAATACTAGGAATAGCAGATATGAGAATAAAAGACAGGGGATGTAAGAAACTATATCACAATTAAACTTTCCTATACATCGGAGTTGACCCAATTTAACAGCAATTCACGGGGTGGGCTTTATCGTAGACCCGATATTCGCCAAAAAACATAGTTACGCATCAGAATGAACAATCAATGTCGGTCACCATTACAATAGACCATGTAAACACATTTATTCAGGCCTATGATGTATATGTAACACGCCAAGCAACGAAAACGAAATAGATGAATTTTTGAGGATGTAAACAGATTAATAAACAACAGCAACAATGAAGATGACATATATTTTGGAGATTAACGCACATCTTGGCACAAAAAGAAAAGGAATAGAAGAATATAAAGGACATTTCGGCGAAAAAAGGAGCATGATTAAGGACACCGATTATAAATTAATAGATACATGCATCCAGCACAACCTCTTTATAACGAACACATTTTTTAAACATAGACAGTCATAAGTGCACACATTGTATAAATGGAACAGCTTGGAACGCAAGAGCCAGATATACTTTATACTCACAGAAACAATGGGCGCAAAATAACAGATGCATGAGTAATACATAAAATGTGTGCAAACACTGACCATAAGGCAGTAATAATAACAGTCAAAATAAAAAGAGCGAAAATGTTAAGCACAAGAAAATTACAAAGTACCAATAGCAACTAGATATACAGAAATTGGAAGAACTAAACATGCGCGAAAAATATATCCAGGAAGTTAACGGAGGATGTGCAAAACTACCAGAAAACATACAGCACATAGAAGAAGAATGGAAACATTTCAAAAATAGCATCATACACACAGCAGGAAACATATGCCGATATAAAAACTACAAAGGCTCGAAATAAAAAATAACAGCTTGGTGGACAGAAGAGGTAAAGAATGCAGCGAAAGATAATAAAAAAATACACTAAATGGGCAAAAAGAAAAGCGCATGAGGATTACTTGACATACAAGACAGCAAAGATTAACACCAAAAGAATCATAAAATCTGCAAAAATTAAGTCATGGCACGAATATGAAGAAATGCTTAACAAAGATAAACACAACGCACTAAAGATGTTCTACAATAAAGTACTTCTTTTCTTCTGCTTTCAGCCTTTGTGGTCATGTTATATTGTCAAGCCTGTCGTCAGGGCGACGCCCAATGTCTTCTCCAGGTCAGATCGGCAGCACCATAGCTTTTGCCTTAAGTCTGTATCCACTGGCCAGGTCTGCTGTCTCTGCTCCTTGTATGTTGGGCAGTCCTGAAGTATGTGTTCAGGAGTCTGGGTTCCGGATCCACATGGACATTCATCTGTGTATGAGATCCTCAATCGATAAAGGTGACCCAACAGTCTGCAGTGGTCTGGATCCTCAATCGATAAAGGTGTCCCAACAGTCTGCGGTGGTCTGTTCTAACGCGAAATATTGTGATCTGTTGATATCTTTGAAGGTGATGTATGGCATCATGTATGGCATCCACTTCCAATTGTTTCTTCCACTTTGTTGTCTATGTGTTCTGAATTATTGTTTTTGCTTCTCTGTAGGACAGTTGGTGTCTGTGTTGCTCCGTTTCGCTTCCTGTTTTTGACAGGACATCCCCTTTCTCATTTCCCATAATTCCACAGTGTGATGATATTCATTGAAGGGCAATAGCTGATGATTTTTTGATATGTCTTAGCTCATGTTTGATGTTGTGTAGAAGGCTTTCATTTATGTTACTCTGGATTGATTCCAGTAGGGATCTGCAATGTGTTAATACAGCTATCTAACTCAGCTGTATAGGAAAGTGTAATTTTGATATAGTTTCGTACATGCCCTGTCTTTAATCCTTGTATCTGCTATTCCTAGTCATGGCAATCCTGGTTTAGTGAAGATTTTCAGTGCTTTATAGAGTGCAACTTCTGCTCGAAAGTTACAGGAGTATTTTCCGGTTGGAACTGTTTTCAATATTGTCTTCCTATCTTTGAATCTTATAAAAAAGTCCACTTCCTTAATTCCGTATTCTCCTTCTGCCGATCCATCTGTGTAGACATGTGTCCATTCCTTGGGAGTGTATTTTATTTTAATAGTGTTAACGCTTTTAGTTGAAGTGGAGTCTGGTATTCCTTATTAATTATTCCAGGAACCTTTGTTATTATGGTGTGTTATTATGGAGACGTTTTGGAGACTATTGTCTGGCTCTTCAAAATCCGTTAGTGTTTCAATTTAATTTGGGAGGTTTGTCAGGAAATCTTTATGTTATTGGTTGAGATAGTTGGAGATGTAACAGAAGCTGGTTCTCTTCAGCATGCTTGTGGTTGATCTAGACATTTGCTCATGCATCGGATGGTTTGGCATGCGCTTAATTGTGTCATTTGCACAAGCATACTTTCTTCTCTTCTGTTATGTAGTGGCGAATGTTTACTTTTTTTCCATTGCATGGATCGGAGTGGTTACTCTTCATCTTTCCTGAGATATGTCGAAGTCCTGAATTGTGTACTTTAGAAAGGCGATCAGTATTCGTTTTTGATGCTGAAGCCAATGATGTCATTCTGTCTACTGCTGTCATTCTGTCCAGGCTGTCATACAGGTCTGACTATACCCATTCAGACTTTTCGGAGAATACTTTCGTTTGCTCCCCAGCTTGTGCCATAAAATTTCTTCATCAAGGATAGGTCGATATTGTCCAGCTGTCCATCTCGAGATTTTTCTCTCCCACTTGCATTTTTGCCTAACTCTTGATCGTTTTCTCGCCACTCTACTCTGAAGTAAGGTCTTCAATAAGGTGTCATGTCTTTTAATATGTCCAAAATTCTTTATTTATTTCATTTTTATTTCCTATAACAGTTCGTTTGAATACGATAGAACCTCAGTTTTCGTGTTCTTCACTTACCATGAAATTATCCCTACTCTTCTCTATATGTGAAACTCAATGACATCAATTATATAGTCTAGTTATTTGTTCATTGTGCATATTTCTTAGCCTTACACTATTCAAGTCGACATATAGTTTATATATATATATATATATATATATATATATATATATATATATATATATATATATATATATCGCTCATGTAGCAGGATGTGTAAGAATACTGTCATATTTGTGCTGTTATTATGTTAGCTAGAACATTGACAATGGAGAGAATAATGCTCTCTTGACAATGGAGAGAATAATGCTCGACCGACAGCAAAAAGGGACGCTAGTAAAATGCTGCTGTTGTTGCTGTCTGGTACGCAGCTTAAAATCGACAGGTATCAAAACAATCCTGGAGCTACGGCCTGACGAATCCAACTAAAACAACCCCTCCAATTCCAGCACTCCACTGTGTTACACTTAATTGATTTTCCATGCACTCCATGACTACATAGCACTCCGGTTATTGGAGAATTATGAACGTTTCTTGAAAACTGTTCAAGATGTGTATATGCATATATTGCAACATATATTTAAGCTGCTTCTGTAGCAAAGGTCCTTAACAAGCATACATTATTGTTCTAACAGTAAGTATGAAATAATAATTGCACTAAAACTGTCTACCACGTGGTATATGAAAAACAAAAGTTTAAATTGTTAACATTCAGTTTTACAGTTAAGACAAATACACATGTGTGAAATTTCGATCACAAGACAATACAAAGACACCATTAAAAACTGGAAATACAATTGAATAAAGCTACATTTTATTAAGGAATGTATGTAGATATCTCTATTAACATTGGAGAATCAAATGGAGGTAAGAGTGAAAGATAAATAGAAGTTAAATGTTGAAATAAGTAAGTCGATTGTACCTTTCTCCGTTAAATATGAGAATGGAGAAAGGTACAACTTTGGCTGTAGAAAAATGAGTATCTGAAACAGTGACCATCAGGTCAATTAATAAAATTTTTATGTCGTGTCTAGAATGGATGACTGCGCTTTGAGAAGATGGAGTAAATTGGACTGTCACATCTTGAGAAACGTATATTAATTTGTGTATATGACAATTGCAGATATGTGGTAGGCATTTGCTTTTTTGTGATCTTAATATGTAAGTCATACCAATTTTAATAAGACCCATAATCCGTTAGGATCGTAGAAGTGTCACACTGGAAACATAGCACAAAAAGCCTTTCAAACAATTCTGTCTTCAGCCATTCAGAGGAGTTTAGAATAATCATGTCAAAACCATTTCTTGATTTTATCAAATGAAGTAACATCTTGTGTAATAATTCATTATCAATAGAATTAAAAAAAAATATTAAAATATTACATAGAGCCCATACTGTTATATGATAGTGAAGCATGGACAATATTGCAAGAAAACATCTGGAGGCCACAGAGATGTGGTTTTATAGAAGAATTTTGAAAATATCATGAACAGCTAAAAAGAGTAATGCTATAATTCTACAACTGGTCAACTCAAATAGAGAACTTATTAACTGTATTAGAAGACGACAATCACAGTTCCTATCCCTAAGTGAGATAGTAAAGGAAGAAAGAGACGTCATTTTCTGCGGGGATTTTAATGCAAAAGGTAGAAGTGGGGCAATACTGCCTCTAATCAACAGGGAATAGATCTCGAGGAGGCTCTGATTGATATGAATTTAGTATGCATAAACAACAGGCGCATGGCAAAGTTGGCTGCTAGGGATGACGACCACAGTGCAATTGATTTGGGCTTAGTGATAGCTGATATTGCACCCTGATGTAGATGGGATGTGCTGGGACATCATGGTAGCGATCATTTGCCATGTGTCTAGTTGGTGGACAAAGGAAAAAGTAAACAACAGAAAGCTAAAGTTAAGTCCTTCCAGTATGATCGCACAGGGTCGTCCATCGTAAGCAGAATTAGGAAGGACAAACGTAGGACACACTCCACCAGGGTACGTGTGTGGAATCAACCCCCATGGTGGATATATCAGGTTCAATGTGCATAGAAGTGCAAACGCAGTGAAGTTGCAGAGTGGCACAAAGCAAGGAAAAAAGTGACAGCACAACCAGATCTTGATCTGCAATTAAAACAGACCAAAGACGACAGGGTTCAACAGTTTAAAGATATCGAGATTGCAAACGAACAGTCGCTAAAACTGTTCTGTCGCCTGCATAAATCAATGAACGACCCAAGGAAGCGTATAACAATCCCCAATTTCCACAGCACAAACTTAGTATGACAGAAGACAAATGAGTGTAAGGATGCAGCACTGCTGGCTCATTAAAAGGCACAAATTGGTTAGATGACCGTAGGAAATTACAATGAAATCATGAAAACAGTCACAGACATGTGCAATAAGCAAGTTATCGAAAGCGATACTGCAATTACTCTTGAAGATATTACAGCCGCACTGAAATGATCAAGAAACACACCACCAGGACCTGATGGCATTAGGTACGATGATCTCAGAGGCAGGTCAGACGAGGACCTTAATGAGCTGGAAATGTTGTTTAACAAGAGCCTAGCGACTGGCACAGTAGAAGAAGACTGGTTGCATAGTTATTTAATCTCACTACCCAAGCCTGGCAAGAGTCATGCGATGATACAGGGTTTCAGACTCATAACCATGCAGAATACGATCGGCAAGTTATTACTAAAGATTGTTGCATGGAAATTGTCCCTACATCTATATAGGAATAACCGGCTGCCCTCAACATTGGGAGGCTATCGTCCAGATAAGCATAATTGGCACAACGTCGCCGTATTCGCGCAAGATGTGTTCGAAAGTTTTGACGAACGAATGGAGACATGCGCGACTGCAATAGACCTGGAGGATGCTTATAACAGAGTTCCCTTGGATTTATTGATGGCCATAATGCTGCAACCCCAAGTTAGTCCTTTCATTGTCAGGTGGATTATCTCGCCACTTTTTCAAAGACAATTTGTTCTTAAGTGAGGGAGTTGGTCTTCATCACCAACAGTCATAAACCCGGGACTACCACAAGGGTCACCTCTGTCCCCAGTATTATTTAATGTGTATACATTTCAAATTACAAGCTGTCATATTTCAGGGCCGGGGAGAACTATGTCCTATGATGATGACATCTTGGTATATAGGCAGGGCAGAGACAGATAAACGATCGCCAGGAATTTACAGAGGGAGCTTGATCGTATAGGGGATTGGTGCATTAATTCTGGAGCTTTTGTTAATCCACCAAAGGCATCGATAACATGGTTGTCGCTAAATAATCACATAGTAAACACGCCCATGCCATCGATTACTTTGAGAGTGGATGTCCTCGAGAGAACCAGCACAATAGTACTTAGGGGTTATGTTGGACCGAAGTTTGAGTTTCAAAGATTATGTTGACCACATCATTGTTAATGGTTATATATGTCTTGCGGCGATGAAAGTTATGGCTGCTGTTCAATGTGAACAGAGGCTGCTATTTCTGCTGTATCAGGGATTGGTGGTGGCGATGGTAGAGTACGCACCGGCGATTCTAACATTGAGTCAGACTCAAACAGAGAAATGGAATAGAATACAGAATGAGGCAATGCGAATCCTTTTGGGGTGTACGAGAGATACGTGGGCACGGGCTATGCGATACTTACTGGATTGCCCAACTGCAGAGCAAAGAATACAAATCTGCAGGGCGCGGGACTACCTACAAATCACCGCTGATAAAGAACATCCTCTACACCCTGAAATTCTCAAAGTGAAAGGCAGTCGATGTAAGAGAGGAAAGTCGTGGATGGAGCGCACAGAAGATATTATACAGAGTTTGTGTAGATTGGATGATGTGCTTCCTGGTACGGAATGGAGACGTGAGCCATTAGATTGTCCGAAGCCTTCAAAGTAATAATAACACTCAGTAGAGAATGCAGGGAATGGTGTCCGACAATGGTAGAGTTGGAAGTACATCCTCTAATCGATGAAAATTCTAGGGAATGTGATATGATTGTATATACAGCTGGGTCGGTTGAGAGACACATCAGAAGTGTCCTGACCTTCACGGCTCAAAAAGTGGAGAAATATCAGAGAGGAAAGTGGTGCATTCGCTCAGACGACAAGCAGCTTGACAATGGAGATATTCGCAGTAAACAAAGCTTTGCAATGGGTCTGCTCGCAGACTATCTCGAGCATGCAAGCATACTCAGTGACTCGATAAGCATGATTGTGAAAGTTCAGGCGGGATACATTCGGGAACAGTGGCTGGATACAGTGAAGAATTTCTGTATGTGTAAAGTGACTTTCATTTGTGTGCCTGGACATGCGGGAGTCCAGTGTAATAAGAGAGCAGATAGGTTGGCCGCTCGAGCTGCTACCACGGCTGTTGATCGAGCAGACATTTTGAACACCCTACTGTAAAACGCACGAGCAAATGCCCGCATAAGTGACGATGACTCTTGTTCCATGACTAGAATAAAGGAATTTGGTTTGAAATGTGGTGTCGCTAGAAAGGAGCGGTTTCGTGGGCAAGAAATAATGACAGTAAATCAACTGCGTACTGGGACTGTCAGTCAACGTGTAATGGCGGCTACACTAAAGGATAGATCTCAGCACATATGGACTTGTCTGGAGTGCAGTGACGATGATCCAACGACTAACTGACTAACTAACTAACAGTTCCTGGATCATGTTCATGTGAAGAGGTGGGCTGGAGAACATCGTAACAACTGGACAGATCGAGGGTAAGAGAGACAGAGGATGATAACGTGATAAATTGTTGAATGGTTTGAAAGCCCGGCATGATGCAGAATCATCAGAAACCATATTTTAAAGTATAAAAAATAGAGGACTGTGGAGAGACATGATCGCCTACGCCGGAAGGTATAGTACCAATGAATGAATGTCAATGTCTAGCTACATGTCCACACCGCACACGTTTATGCCGTTTCACCAGTGCCAAAAGTGGTTCTTGATAACCTGCGAGTCTGCTTATTTTCTGCGGTACGTATATATATGACTTGTGTTCTACATAAATATTTCTTAACAAACGTCTGTTGGACGTGTATTCTAAAACCTCAATCCTTCTTTTTGTGTCTGCATTGAGCGTCCAACTAAACGTAAGTGTGGGAGCTGTAAGTTTCTGTTCAAGTCCAGATGTGATGCCTGAGTCGTACCGAGTCGGTGTTAGGAAAAGAGATTTGAAAAGATTGATCTTTACTATAATGCTGATTTTACATTTACAAAATATATCCAACATTTTCATGGAGTGATCGCCATTTAAAAAAATGTTGATATGTTTTAATCTCATTTATTGAGTCTCCATCATACCATATTTGGTACCCGACATATTTGAAGGGGGGTAGCTTCTTCAAGATTGTGACTGTTTAACCGGATGTACCAAAGTCTGAGAGTTAAATAAAGAATAGTAATATCGTGGTCTGTTATGTATATAAGTCAGTCAAATGGTAAACTGTGTCACTGCGTAAAGAATTCTAGAAATAGCCTAAAACCAATGTCCAACTGGGACAGAGTTAAATATAGACATGGTCTGTAAACTAGCCACACAACTGTTGACTTGATCAAATCACACAAATAAATGCGTTCGTGTATGGTATTTTTCATCTTTAGACGGCTATTTAGCAAGATGCATGTGTTTAGATAATGTAGAACGAATGAGTATTGCCTTTTTACAGTGATCATTGCATTACGTGTATGCCACTTGTGTTGTAGTCTGTCTCTCAAAAGTGTTTCAAATGTTTCTGCACCTTTGCGCAATGCCGACCACCGTGCGCTACAGATCTCTGCCAAAACGTCACAACAATTGTTGTCAATAGAAAATTGTTGTCATTAAAATCGACTCCATGAATTAGAGGCTGATTATTATCAAATCTCTGCCAAACAAAACACCTTTAAATCTTCTCCTTACTGAGCCGCAATCAAGAAGTCGAGTCTCCTGATATGCAGCAATGTCTAACTATAAGCTCGATGTCTATAAGTAAAATATACATGATAATATATTAGAGCAAGCGTAGGGAAAGAATGCTTATTTCTAGTCAGTATTTGCCAAGTCTGCAAAGAGAGCAAATATTGACGACACTTCTCCCCGAAATGCGTGTCGTAAGAAATGGCTTAGAAGCTTTCGGTGGTGGGATTGACTTACCAGCACATAGATTGTCAAAGTGATCAAGGAAATATGCTGAAGCTGACTGTATTGGGCAAAAGGCACAGATTTCGTAGTCACACTGTAAACAATAATACAACGCATTAAGCTGCCTCACGTTCTGCTAACCTGCAGGACAAACACATAAACAATCAAATATCCAAAACCTAAAATAAACAAACAATCAAATCATCAAACAGTTAATAAAACAACTAAACAGACAATCAAACACCACAGAATCAAACAAGCAAGTAGTCAAACAAATAATGAAATAATCATTCATAAACACAAAAATATCAAATAAACAGATAAATACACAGTAAAAGAAATAATCAAACAAACAATAAAAACAAACAGTAAAAATAAAATAAAATGCGCAATCATACAATCAATTAAACAAACAATCAAATAAACAATAAATCCAAAAGAAATAAATACTCAAACTCTCAATAAAATAAACATATAATCAAACAGACATGCAAGAGTTTGAGAGGGAATGCAGACGAATGAAAATGTTAATGACTGAGAAGTGTGAGTGTGTACATGTTGTAAGAATGTTAATGACTGAGATGAGTGAGTGTGTATATGTTACAATGATGTTAATGACTGAGAAGTGTGTGTATGTTACAGATTCAAAATGTATATACCGCACAATATGATTTTACTTTCTCTGTTGTCGTTCTCAAATTTCTGCCTTCCCCCTGACACATTTGAATTCAGCATGACTTCTTTGTAACTTTGATACCTTTTATCCTTTGATACCCCGGAACAGCCATACCCTTTCCCTAAAAAATGTGGCGACATGCATGACAGGTAGCATGTCCGCTCTTCTTTGAATCCAGCAACACACATAATTGTGTATTCACCCACTATTTAATGTATATTAAAACATTATAGCTCGACTATTCATATCGTTTTCTGAGCCTAAGTTGAGAAAATTAAACGTCAAATATATGATATTTCCATTAAACGGACTTACTATTAACCTTAAATATCTTGACGGAGTATCACGATTGTTGTCCTTAAGACAGTTACTTACTTTCGGTGGGAAGGTCCTGGCGTGGGAAGAAATATCCAATACATCATAGCAAAATCGTAGTTCTTAAAGTCTCTTTGCTTATGTTTCTTTTACGGCTAATAGCTTAATCCACAAATAAAGTAACATTGCTAACGCCAGCAAATGTACTAGGAACACCTAGTGAGTTTTGTACTTTTATTAGCAGAAAGGGGCACATTACGTCCAAGAGTAGTGGCAACTTAATAAACGACCGGGTTTTTTTAATACTTCTTCACTGAAACTCAGACGTAATATATTATTATATTAGAGTTCGCCTTCATTATATGGTTTATAGAGGATTTACTTCTTAAAAGTGTAGAGTAGCCAGACAATGAAACATGAGCAGGCCATAAGAAACTGTCCAGATGTTGTTATTCAAATAATGGGGATAAGGCATATGATTAACACTATATGTTAAATTGTGGGGATGCAACGCGAGCTGAAGTCCTGTGTCTGCCATAAGTTGGAATATTTTCACTATACATTCTTCTTCTTCTGCGTTCGTTTGCACTGTACATTAGACTATTGCCTTCAATAATAAGTAAATATATCAAACTACGACTGTTCAACTCCAATGTAATATCACAATTAACATATGGTTGCAAAAGTTGGACAACAAAGCACTGGAGAAGAAATTAAATTCATTTGAAAAAAAAAAATGTCTTAGAAAACTCTTCAATATGGTTGGGGAGAATTCAAGTCAAACAAGCAAATAAGAGAATACACCAAACAGGAATATGTTTCTACAACAAAAAGAAGAAAAGATTTTTGATTTATGTGGGACATGTACTTAGATTAATGGAAAACAGACTGCCACTAAAAGCATTAAAATGGGCACCAGATATCAAAAGAAAAGAGCAAGAGAGACTCTTCGCAGAACAACCATGAAAGTGAGTGTTCCTATGGGTCTCAATAACATGCAAGAATTACAGTAGTATTACATCGCTCAAACTGGAGAGTTCTGATTTCTATCATACGTACCGTACTCGAAACTGAAAGAAGACAGATAGGTAGATAGATAGACACCCGAATGTTATCGATGCTGTAATTATTATGATAAGAAGTATACCATGATACAATTGTCTGTATTACATCCTTCTAACCAGCAGGAATTTGAAAATGAAAGCGTGAGTAAAATCTCTTGTGAGCAAAAATGTCTAATGTTTTATATCAATCATTAAGTTAATTAGCGATTATATGTAGATATTAAAATATGTTGCGTCATAATTGTATATTCACGACTGAGAAAAGGGTCGCTCCACGTGTTATACTCTAAATTTAGTCGTATATCATGTGATCGCACATATATAAAGTTATTACCGGCTGATATAACCACCATAGACTCTGGTCTTAGGTGGAAATTATAGTGCCTCAGTAAATAAAGCTTTAATGATCAAACAGACACCAATCTAACAAACATACAAGGGTCTTTCCAGACACAAGATCGCATAAAGATAAAAGCCACCACGGTCTCTTATAGCTAATATGGACCCCCATCGAAGGTTCATCGGCAAGAAGAGACTTTAATCCTGTTGTTTTTTTTAAACAAAGAGTCACAGTAAGCTTCGAGTTCCCCCACATTGTAATTGTGTAATTTATTTTTCTTTCTTACATTGCAATTATGTAATTTAGTTTTCTTATTGTTACTTTAGGTTTAAATATATAATCGTATTCATTGCTCCTTGATATTGTTTGTCAAATATTATTAGATTTTCTGTAAATTGTTCTTTGGTGATCTATGCCAGCAAACGTGCATTTTTGTGTCTGCGTATTTATCTACGAGTATTTCAGTATCTGTATATGTATATGTAAATTATATGTATGTGTATGCTCGCGTACCTGTCACAACATAGTGGATGACAGTTTCTCATTATCCTCAATGCATATACACTTTTTGGAGTCAGCTCATCATGCATGCCTGTATACACCCGTAACTCTGCTATCTGATGAGAGATCGTTTCTTTTATCATTCAAGAACTAGTCTAAAACACTCGTACACTCACGTATATATTTTTAGGGAAATATTCTCATGCTAGAATGTAGGAAAACATGACACAGCTCTCTCACAATGGCATGGGAGTGATGTCCAAATAATGGTATCCAGGAAAATCTACTTTATACAGAGACATGACTTGTCTGAGCTAAAATGCCGTGTGTGATACATCAAACATCAAGAATATAGGAAATATGTACTCAAAAAGGACTCGCGTTGTTGTGAAATTTTGGGCATTTTGCTTGCGGAGTATGAATACATGTGTAGTTACTCTTATGGTGAACAGAAGTAGACGAAATGTGTAAATCAAAGTAAGTACGTTTTCACTTGTCTCAGTATTATCTATCTTCTTCTTCGGCGTTCGTTCTCTGATAACCAGTATCAGAGTTCGTGTGATTTACGCCGAGAATCGTGAAGTACGGTGTGAAACCAATTTACAGCATTGCTGCGACATTTGCACCTGGAAAGGTCCTGCACATTAGTTTTCGGCATACCAATAATTTTAATTTGGGTGGGCTTCCCTAACCTGTGACAATCTTCCTATGACTCTAAGCAGAGACAGTTTATAACGCACTGTTTAAAAGCCCTAGACCATTTCAGGCCAAATAATGTCCCTAGCTGGCAGTCTCCGAGGAGGCGGTAACCATGGATTTAGACTTGGGTCGAAGACGTCTATCTCACACAAGGTGTTCTCTGCCAATGAACTCGTCTCGCATATTATATGTATTGTGACTGATCCAATTTGGGTACTGAATCTGTTCTCTCTGTGAGCACTTTTCCGGTATAGGAAAAACAAATCGACGTAGAGGTGGGTCCAGTCTCGTTCGATCTCTTAGCCTAGGTGGCATAAAACCTCATCTTGAACCCCTCGTCCAAGTCTGAGTCTCTACACATATCTTTAAGAACCGGTAACTAGTAGCTTGTTCTCGAGCTGAGCGGAACTTTAGTTTCGATTTCCATGTAACGATTTCCCGTTGTATTTCACGCGGCCATGAACTCTAGTGATGCGCTGTCCTATCAGTGTTCCCAATATAGTATCCTTATCTTGACTATTACATAACTCTCAATGTTCCTCATGCCATCTACCCATTTCGTGACATTTGCATTGATCGCACGAGCTATGCTGCAGTCGGCGTGTCTTGCCTAACTATATGTCAATACCGCGCTATATGTGTTGGCGCAGAGGTATCGGAGATATTGCCTGTATTTTGCAATAAATACTCATTTCATCTGCTGCCACCACATTCACGTCAAAAGTGTCTGCCAAAAAACAACACGAATAGCTGTATTTCTTTTTCCATGGTGCACCACAAGAAGGTTCTTTTGGAATCGTGGTTATGTGCTAATCATTGGCCCGCACGAGATCAATGCAGTAACTTTTACACACCGTTCTCCATCTTGTTCTTCATCATAGTCGCAGTGAAATAATGTGATCATGTTTATATCATAGTCGCAGTGAAACGAAGTGATCATGTTTATATCATAGTCGCAGTGAAACGAAGTGATGTTTGTTTGTTTTTCGTTCGCTCCATTGTAACCATCACGGATATCCGTGCGATTTCCGCCGGGAGCGTGATTACGTTGTGCCACCGTTATGCGCCTTGTAGGCCTAGCACATCCGATTTCGGCATGCCTTGACAATTCGGGTGGGCTACCCTTAGCCTGTGAGAGCCTCTATATCTGTCTCCAGGCACGCGTAGTGGAGACTCTTCGCCCAGACTATTTTCTTGCTCTTAGTCTGACTCAAACGAGGTGTTCCACTGTCTATGAACTTGTCTCGTGTAATTGGACGTGCTGTGCCTGTGCCCATTGGGTACTGAACCGTTTCTCATCCGTGAGCCTGGTTCCTTAAGGGGAAGAACTCAACAGAGGAGTTGGACCCTGGCTCTTTCGCCCTCTTAGCCGAGGTGTCATTCACCGACATCGTGTACCCCTTGTCCAAGTTCGAGTCTCACACCACGCGTTTGAGAGCAAGGCGTTCTCGAGCTGAGCGTCCTTGTCCCAATAGCGCCTGAGCCCATCAGGTACTGAACCCTTTCTCTCTTCAAGTGTATTTCCGGTATAGGAAACCTTGACAGTAGAGTTGGGCCAGGACTGCCATCGTTGTCCCTTTCTTGCCTACACCCATCGGGTACAGAACCCTTTCTCTTTGCAAGCATATTTCCGGTTTAGGAAGGCTCGACATTAGAGTTGGGTTAGGTCTTTTGCTTTACCAAACGCCGATGGATGGGTCTGGGTCTCTGCCTTTTAGGAACTCTGGTAACTAGAAGCCCGTCTCGAGCTGACGGAGCTTGTAGTTCCCTTTCCTAGGGACTTTTCACTTTCTATTTGCAGTTCGCGCTGCCCTCTAGCGCTGTTCTGCCCTTTCATTGTTTCATTGTACTCTGTGTGAAACATATTTGTCTCTCGCCATGCATTTACCTTTACGTGCATTTTACATTGGCCGCCCCTCCAATGTTCGGACTGGACTGACTAGCTTCACTGTATGTCGACAGTGTTGCTATATGTGGTGATGCTGGTGGTGTCGGAGATATTGTCTGTCTCTTGTGCAGTCAAATCTCTTTCCATCTGCTACCTCCACATTCTCGGACACGATCCCCAAATGATTTGGCCAGAATCAGCACGAGCTGCTGTATTTCTGTTTCCAGGGTGCACCACGTGGAGGTACATTTGGGATCTTGGTTATCTGCTAACCCTGGGTCCGCCTAGAGCAATGCGTTCCCTTTGCACCCGAAACGAAGTGATCATGTTTATATCATAGTCGCAGTGAAACAATGTGATAATGTTTATATCATAGTCGCAGTGAAACGAAGTGATCATGTTTATATCATAGTCGCAGTGAAACAATGTGATAATGTTTATATCATAGTCGCAGTGAAACAATGTGATAATGTTTATATCATAGTCGCAGTGAAACAATGTGATAATGTTTATATCATAGTCGCAGTGAAATAATGTGATCATGTTTATATCATAGTCGCAGTGAAACAATGTGATAATGTTTATATCATAGTCGCAGTGAAACGAAGTGATCATGTTTATATCATAGTCGCAGTAATGCTTTACTTTGACTATATCTAATTTTACATATCCTACTGATATGGTCTAATTTATTCTCACTATGATATAATCATTCTTTCTTGTGGGGTTCCATGAATTATCTGAAGCGAATTCAATAGTTCATTTACACTATTTTTTCTGTAGCCAGAAAACTGGCTCAAGAACGATGAAGAAGAAAGATGATTTTTTATATTATCTCTTAAACAATTATTATTTTTGCAACATCCTCTCTTCTAGAACTAATATGTTTTATATCAACTTTTAACAATCGATTCTATGTATATTTGTCTTCCTAGTATCTTCTCTGATATTCTCCCATCTTGAACAACTATTGCTAATTTAAACCACTCTATGATTTTGTTGACATTATTAAGATAACATGTAACACTTGTGAGACACTGCATGTCCAAACAGCTCTGTCCACTTTATACGCAGCTCTGCTTAGCACCTGGCATATCGGATTCATTACACTGCCTGCAAGAACACAGTAACTTCTGAAATTACGTTTGTGCAGTTACTTTATTCTGGTTGTCATCCAATCAATCCTACTCTGCCCAAGCGAGGCAGAATCACCTTGATTGTTCTGATACGGAGAGTATCAGTTACACCATCAGGTGCTCATCCTCCTATGTCACGTGCATAAATTGAATGTATTAGTTTGTTATTATTTGACTCGCAAATGTTACGAAATAATTTTTAGTGTTTATATACAATTTCTATATTTGATTATCAGTTTTCAATAAAGGGATGTCGGAAATAGGAAAATAGTTTGGAGAAACTAAAAAGTAGTTTGTAGAAATTATCGTCATGCTATAAAATAGTTTGTAGAATAAGTTATCAAGCTTAACAATTGTTAGCTGAACTGGTTTCGCTTACTACAAAATTCTTCATTGAAATGATTGTGGTACTGTACATGCAAAGAGGTCATTATCATGCTATAAATGTTGTTGAATTGATTTTGTTACTATAAATCTGCTTGTTAAACTGATTTTGATAATATATGTTTGTTGAAGTCAGTATCATGATATAAATATGTTTGTTTAACCGGTTGTCTTGCTCAAACATATTGTGGAGACGTAGTGGCATGCTACAAAACTGTTTGTTGAACTGGTTGTCATGTTACAAAATTGTTTTTGAACTTACTGTCATGTTAAAACATTGTTCGTTGAATTGGTTGTCATGCGGCAAAAGAGTTTGTTTAACTTGCCGCTATGGAACTAAATTCTCTGTTGAGCTGATTGCCATGCTAGAAATTTTTTTGCTAATGTGGTTGCAAGACAAAATAGTTTGTAAATTGATTGTCATGCTACTAAAGTTTTTGTTGCACTGCTTGTCAGGCTACAAACAAATGTGTTGTGCCCAGTGTCCAGTACAGGAGCACATTCTCTCATGTGGCTGCCCAATATCCATGTGGCGACAGACGTTCACCGTTCAGTCGAAGTGGTAAGAAACTGAACTTTTTAGTTATGTCTCTTAAATCAGATGTGTCGGGCTGTTGGGGCAAATAAAATGTTTACACCGTGTACTTGAGTTCTCTGGCCTACATCCAGCTGGAAATCTAATGGTACCATTGACCCGCTACAAGGTAATGTCTAGTGGGAGTTTAACAACGTACAAAATAACTACGTTTAGTCGGAAGATTTGGTCATCATCTATGCTAATCGGGTTTTTTTCTGCTCATTATGTATGCGTGTGACACGCTTAACATAAATGTGTGCGCATGTCATTTGTGTAAGCAATTGTGTTATATTAATATTTGCCTTTACGTTTGATTAAACAAAGTTTCGATTGCACTAACATACTTTATCAAGTTAATACATGTCAAAAAGAATAACTACTTTCATCATTTGAAAAATTAAACTGTCAATACTGTATTTTCCCGTTAGGGAAAAGTGGATATCAATAGCGATACAAGGAAGATGTGCAATACGACATTATTTCCCTGTAAAAACGATCGAAATGTGTACATGTGAAGATGAAAACAAAAGAAAAATATAGACCGACAACATCAAAGATTTTTCCACATCATTTCGCATCGCTGAACACTGAAATAGCTGGATAACTGTGTGATGCATCAAATATAGCACTCTACCACCACTGACAGGTTTTGTATGTTATATATATATTATGCAAAGATGTTATTTATTGCATCACACTTTTGTAATCTTCATTTTAAACATTCATATTTATAATGGCCACCTTTATGTCTGTTGTTTTAATTTTGAATGATGGACACGTATCTTATAATTTCGTTTTTCATGTTTCTGGTGCACTTGGAATAACATCTTTGGTCAGCATTATTGTGAGATATTAGCCGAAATGTCAATGTCGGCTACAAACTCAATTTTCGGTGCAGCATACTACCAAGGAACTCTTAAGGATATTTTCTTGCTTTATTTTTCTATGTTGGTTCATTTTATAAGTTGAAGAGACATTCTCGAACACAAAATGTCATAAAACTTACGTTCAATGCCAAGGTCAGACACATCAGACACACGGTCAGACACATTGACCACTAACAATTGCAGGCTACACTTACGGTTATGTGCGGGCAGGCACACATGCCATTTACTAATACAGATTTCACAACGTTTATAAAAAAGTAGAACTTCATACTGGTAGTTACACAACCGCCGCCATCAGTCTTTAAGAAAACAAATAAGTTAGCATATATATTTCACTGACACGTGTTGTATATACTATTAAGATGATACGTGCAAGTGAAATTGTGTGCTCGTTCAAATTGGAAGTTTAGTAACCTTGCCTGTGTAATCGATGAGTGATACATTGTCAAATAGAACTAAGATGAAATCTGATATGTGGCCGGAGAATAGAACAACGTGTGTCAGTTAACGCAAACAATTGAAAATCAGTAACTAAAAAATATGGACTTAATTCTGAATTTTTATTGACACAACTTTCTAAATAGTTTACCTTATTGTCCTCTACACCTCTCAATTGTAACAACTCCCATTCTCATGAAAGTGTGTTTGATGTGAAACCATACTAGTCACATGAGAAATGAAACACATATCACTAGTAACAGGTGAAATAAAACATATATAACTAGTCACATGCGAAAGAAAACATATATCACTTGTTCCAATTTAAAACTAAAAGAGATATCACTTGTCCCATATGAAAGAAGAGCAAGTTATATCACTTGTACTATCTGACGGAAAACAGACATAAGGAAGAAAGATATTATTTGTCACGTGTGAAAGAAACCGATATCACTTGTCAGAAATGAAAGAAAGCATATATAACTTGTCCCATATGAAAGAAAAAAACAGATATAACTTGTCGCATATGAAAGAAAGCAGATATCACTTGTCACATATTCGTCTTCTTCTTCTTCGTTCTCAAACTCATGCACATTAGCAGGATGTATTCCGGAGAACGGAATGCGTTGTGTCACGGTTTACAGCATTGCTGCGATATCTGCGCTTTTCGGCCTGACACATCCGACTTCAGCATGTCTTTGGGTCACTGACCCTATATGGGATGGGACAGCCAACTCCATCCCATAACCTCCTTAGTCGCCTTTTACGACATTAGTGGAAGGTAATATTGTTGCTATTCTTTGCTCCCCTTTGGGGCCCCGGCAACACACGGGCGACCTGTCACATATGAAATAGAATAGATATCACTTGTCACATATGACAAAGAATATATATCACTTGTCACATCTGAAAGAAAACATAAATCACATGTTACATATGAAAGAAAACAGCTGTCATTTATCAGATATGAAAGAAAACAGATATCACTTGTCACTTATCGCTTATCTGGTGAAGAATAAAAAGTTAAAGATCAACAAATACTTTTAAGATTACATCACTTTTCAGAAGTTAAATGTGAGAGAAGTGTAAGATAAATGTGATGTGTATACATATTTATTATTGGATTAGGATATCTTAAATGTGTTAATAGTAAAGTTCATGACACATAGTCAGTCTTTGAATGCATATATAATAACTATTTTGTATCCTGATTCTTACATGCACTTACATTACTTGAATATATATTTATATATTGTTAGGCAAGTTTTATAATAGAGCTTATGAAAAATGTGCGTACATAAAATTAGATAAATAGTCATCAACGTTTGCTGCTTGCTTCTGAGGCAGGCAATACTATAGTACTGAGTTCAGTATTCTTAGAGTTGTTTGTTATTGTTGTTGTCGATATCTACATATTGCTGACTAGTTCTACTTGTGACACGCTGTCGAACTTGCCGGAAGTCGGAGAAAGAAAATTGACAAAAGATAATACTAAAATCAGCTGTCCTTTATTTTGTTTAGACAGTACTTCTACAAAATTTAAAAAAAAATTAGACACCGTAAGAAAATAACTGCTGTAAGTGTTGACGAGACAGGGTTATTGATGGAGTTAGTTATTGTGAATATTGAACCAGCCATGACCGAAGCATGAGAACGGTAGGGAAGAATAAAAATATTGCCAAAATATTAGAGTACAACTAAATTAGTAGGAAAAAAATTGCGGACAAAAAGCGTAACTACGCATGAGTATTCAACAAGATTGAGATCCATAAATACGTCCAAAAACGTGAACATAACAGATTGTAATCAATCTTGAGTGATCGGTCGTTCATTCGCCAGCAAATAAGTAACAGCTCAGCAATGTTGCGATTGGGCTGGGAACTGTCCATGAAGCATGAAATGGTTTCTCGAACTCTATAGGTTTGTCGAGAGGATTATTGGAGTGCAAGGTGTACAACGTAATGTCGGGAGAATTCGTATAATGTTGGATTTGTTAGGAGCTCCTATGTTACTGTAAAGTGTTAGAGTGAATATTGTTAATTCCAATGTTATAGATAGCATATTAGAATTAGGAGTGTGTAGGCCTAAGTTGTGATAAAGGCTTATATGTTAGAAGTAAATATCCGTTTATAGAAATTTAATACATTAGCCAGGTATTTGTATAGGTCGTCTAAAACGTGACACCATGTAAAAGTGAGAAGCGATATTTTCGAACGTCGTCATATGCTCAATGCAGGAGAGCATTGAAAATATTGTGCGTGTGTATTACTCAGCACCGAATAGTTCGTTTAGTCATTGATTTGGCTTCAGATATGTTGTTAGATCTCCCCAAAGTGATAGATGGCCCAGTCTTATAGAATGATGTAATTGGTGTCTTTGCATTAACCAAAAGGAGAGATAAATTTGCAGAGGAGTTATTAGAAGCTTCGTCAATTGAAATTGCCATGTATTTTTATGAATCGCTACTGGTGTTCTAGAGTTTCTGCCTTTTTGAAGTCTTATTTACTGAGTGAAACTGTGTGAAGAGTCTGTTTCTGGATACAACCAGTCGGATACCTTGAATTTGGATGAACCTGTTGTATTTTTTCTTGGAGAAGCAGGTAGTCAATGTTACCTTGGGCTTGGGAGCAATTGTCTTCGGGAGTGCGAGATGTCCGTTTTCAAACCAATAGGATTGCTTAGTGAATAAACTGTGAACACTACATTATCAAAGTCACGCCACCTGTTAAATTGTATAAATTTAATAGCCGATGGATGCGCCAAATTTCTGAACAGCAAACACTACGCTATCAATGTCATCACCAACTTTATTTTCGATAGTATTTGGATAGCCGTACCAATAATATAATTAAACTCGACAACTGCGAACTATTTCCATGAAGTATAGATTTATAGTGACTGTCAATCAATGTTTAAACAATTTTATAGTGATCATTAATTAGATAGCTTGGGTAAAGTCAATTAGATAATTAGATAAAAATCAACCCCCAGATTTGATTTTATAAATAATAGGCGATCATCCTATAGCCAGGGAATCAAGTGTCTCTTTTCCTGTGAGTATAAAGACTGAAAGAATGTGTTATATGTTATATGTCATAACATAGATTGTCCTCACGTAATTTATGCCCATTAAAGAAAGTTGTTATTAAAGATATCTATGTGTAATTTAGTTTCTTGTTTGTTAGAAGCTAAGACTTCGTTAAGGTTTCAGGTGGGACCAGCCTCTGTTAGTTTACAGTCGCACAACGAACTTCAGAAGAAATACTTATAACATCAGAAGAAATTCCAGATTTGGAAACAGTATTCGGAGAAGGAAGAACATGAACCACGGACTATAACACCAACAAACAAAACAACAACTAAAGAAGATAACCACTATAGAAGAGTTGTAAAGTGATATAACCTAATCAAAACGAAGTCATTACATAATATGTAATCCCTCTTACATTCTGTACCCCTGTCGCCCCCCCCCCTGTGACATATACTCTTGTCAGCACAATGTCATTGTTTAAAAAGTGTAGGTCTTCTGAATGTGAATAAGTGATCCATGCAGTAAGTTAGTGACGTAAATGTGTCTTAAATGTTTTTTCCTTGCAGTTGAAGGTAAGGTCCGTCAATAAGGAGGTGCTCCACTGATTCTTTGGGATGAGAGCAGTGTCTATGATGGGTAGTTACTGGGGTCCAGTGTAGTCCAGTGATACAGTCTAAATGCTATTGATTCCTGCATGTCCTGCTCGAAATTGTCCTATTCATTTTAATGTTGATGTATCCTTTGGCTGTTTTGTGACTTTATGAGAAAATATTGTAAAACGTTTTCTGTGTAATGATTTTTAGTTTCCACAATTCACAATATACTGAGGTTGTGTACTGTGAGGAGAGCTCTGTAGTTCTGTGCTCATGCCAGAATAGGATATTTATCGGTAGTTCAGATGGAAGATCATCAGCAAACATTGCTTTCGACACATTGAGGTTTTTTTCCCGATCATCAATTAAAATAAGGAAAGTGTGCAGCTCGTATTGTAAATTTTGCTTGAATAGCATTGTGGGTTTGGTTATTTGCTGCAGACATCTTCTTTTCAAAGAATGACATGCAAATATTGAAATAATGGGCTAAAGCGATTATTGAGAACTTAAATAACGTGGTCAGAAATTATTTTCAGATGATTCATAAGTATGTGATATATATCTAAAATTTCACACCAAAAAAAAGCACACAAAAAAACAAAACAAAAAACTGCTGCACTAAACATTTGACAGTTTTATATACGCAAATATCCAGCAAGTTAAAAATATATCTAATAAATACTCGGTGTACCAACAGTTGCTTTTGTGTCACACATCTAACCACTATTCCATTCCAAGCCCTATCCGTGTCACCGTATCACAGCTTTGTACATGCAGCTATAGATTTCTAGCAAAAATTACGGTAATTGTGCGTTTGTGAGATTTCCTACAATAACATGGAGAATTGTATGTTCTATGAACTTAGAAATTACCATTATTCACTGCCTGCTTTAGTTATATTGATGGAAACATTTTAAAACGATTGCATTTATGTCTTGAGATGTAGTAATGTACCGCGACCATAGAGAGCATTACTACATGTCCTCGCACAATCCCTAATAGTTGTTTTAAAAAAAAAATCATTTCTAAAATGTCATAGATCACAAGAATAACGATCTCTCAACACACCAGGACTATACCTTTGGTAGGAATTGGTAATGTTGATCTCATGTCATGTCTATTTCATCCAATTAGATACACAATGCCACCTAAAATGAGTATCTGAAGTGTCAGTGTTTTCATCTCATGCTCAGGCTACATCTACAATGATTATTTTATATCTCTCAATCCTTCAATATACTCTAAATATCTCTCCACATTAGCATTACTTCAAATTTGGAGTTGGCCATCATTTCTTATTCACATGTTTCTGTATCTTCCCTTTCTCTTTCGATTCGATTAGCGCCCGCGTGTGCACCCCGATATCCAAAACATGATCTGCGAAGACTTGAAGAAACACTAAGAGCGACTACAATCTCGTGGAAATTTTCGGGTATACTTGCAAGCATATTTTCTAGAACTATCACAATGAAATGAACTTATTGATGCTTCTCGAAACAACATACTTGTACGAATAATCGTTCTGTGATCTCGTTTATCTTAAAAAAATATGTATGGAACCAGGTACATGTTAGTTAATTCACCGTAATTAATTGCAATAAAATCGAAGGAGAAAATCGGTGGTCTGTATTACAAACGTGTTTGCATGCATTATTGTCTACCCGTTTTGTTAAAAACGCTATATCAGTGGCTTGTACTTTCGGCTCAGAGATTCATTACTGCTTAGATCGAGTAATCGATAGGGGTTTTATTGTATAAGGAGATTGACGAGAAGACAATCGTTGAGATATAAACAACACGAGCGTGTGTGCGTGCGTGTATGTGCGTGAGTGTGTATGTGCGTGCGTGCGTGTGTGTGTGTGTATATACATCTGTACTAATATAAATGAGGACGCTGAAAGTGTCGCGTTTAGTATGACCTGTTTATTAAAAAAAAGGGTCGTAAATCAGAAATATGAAATTATATTATTCTTCTTCTGCATTCATTCTCAAATTCCCACTGGATCTCTCTTGCAGCAGAATAATGGTCCTACTCGATTTCCAAGAGGATGTAGTCCAGAAAATTGAAATGCGTTGTTTCGCCGTTTTATTTGCGCATGACCCGACACATGCGTCTTCGGTGGAATCAAATTATATAATAGATGCTATTAAGTGCATCTCTGTAGAGCGAAGTCAAAGTTTATTTTACCCATTCTTCCAGGAACCATACATTACATTATTAATTTCCCATGCTGTTATGCCTCTTTATATTTACACACACAAAAAAAACGCTGTTTTCTTATTATAATGTTATATAAGAGCCTCTCTCTTCAACATTTAATGTTTTATCATTTCTTGATTATTATTTTTTGCTGTCCATGGTATTATTAAAATTCTCCTATAATATATCATTTTGAAAGCAGTTATTCTAGATATTTCATTACGGAACATTTTTAAATATGGATTATTTAGGGGATCCGTTGCTAAAAAATAAAGTTTCAATGACAATATAAAAGTTTAAGAACCGCTGTGCTAGATAGTCATCATCATGAAGTTCCATCTCCACAGCGACGGTTGACTGCAACATTATCTCAAACAGATTCTATCTATTGCTTTGCTGATACATCTCGTCCATCTCCTGATATATCTCTCACTTGCATTTCTAACCTACCTCTCCACTCTACCATCAATTAATGTCTTCAACACGATGTCACGTCATTTATTATGTTTAAAATACTGTATTTGTTTAATTTTTATTTCTTCCTGAACAAATAGGATTCAACGCAGCTGAAGCGACACAACTGGTCTGGGCTCCAAGTTACCACCCCTGCGCTTAACGGCAAGTGTAGATATTCTGACCAGTATCTACATGGAGATAGAAAATAGACAATAGTTCTTTTTCCATACGGAATGATGTTAGAACCTAGTTGATTTTTTTTTCTCTTTCCATGAAGATTCATCTATGTATCCACAGTTACTATCCCGAAAGATCCAGTAACCCATGGGGATAGTGTAACTGGATATTTGCAAAGGATCAACCTTCAATTAAAAATACAACCAAGATCATGACAACAAATAAAGCCAAAGTAACGCCAAGAATTAAAATAGATAACATGGAGAAAGAACATCGTAACAACTGGAAAGATCGAGGGTAAGAGAGACAGAGGAAGGCAACGTGAGAAAATGTTGGATGGCTTGAAAGCCTGGCATGATACAGAATCATCAGAAACTATATTTAAATGTATAACAGACAGAGAACTGTGGAGAGACATGACCGCCTACTACTGAAGGCATGGTATAAATGAATGAATGAAAACATGGAACTAGAAAATGTTAACAAGTTTGATTATCTGGGTGCAAATATAAGCAGCTTAGGTGATTGTACAATGGAATTTAGGAAAACATTAGCGTGAGCGAAATTTAAAAAAAAATTAGAAGTATATGGAAATATTGTTTTAAAGAGATAAAAGTTATACTTCTTAGATCTTACATTTTTCTAGTTGCAACTTGCCGTGAGTCTTGGACAATAAATCGAACAACGAATATCGACTTTTGAACTGAAGTATTATAGGGAAATATTAAGAATTTCCTGGACAGAAAAGATAAGTAACAGCAAGGCTTTGAATATGCTGAATATAGAGGAAGGATGACTGGCGAATACAACTTTACATATAAAACTGAAATATTTCGGACGTATTAAAAGACCCTATGACATGGGAAGACACAAATTAGAGGGCAGAATTCCGGAAAGTAGAAGAAAAGGTTGACCTAGAAAGAGATGGACAGATCACATCAAAGACTGTATGAAGATATCATTGGAGGTATTATCATAGGCAGATTATACATAGGAAAGAGTCGGGTTCAAGACATCATTTGTCAAGATAACATTCTGGAAAGAATATGTCACGTGATGATGATGATCCACATTTCAAACGCAGCAATTCTGTCGTGTAGTATCTGGATTATTTTTATGCAAATACTTAATAACATTTATTATAAAATTTCTTTAATTTATCATGTTTATGCTTGATTCGACGGCAACACCATAAAAGAGCATATATCCATGTATTAGGATTCTACTACTTCATTTGTCTTTCTCCCACCATCCGTGCTCTTGTACAAGTGACCATTGATAGTACAATAAGAACGAACTTCTCAAGGCTAACTGTGATGTCGAAAAGCAACTTCAGTGTTGGAGTGAAAGTCAAACTGTATAAGTCGCTTGTGCTTTCTGTTATGCTATATGGTTGTGAGAGTTGGACACTCACTGCGGACATGGAGAGAAGATTACAGGCTTTCGAGTACAAATGCTACAGACGAATTCTACGAATTTCCTATAGACCAATGTGTACGTAAGAATTAAATTAGAGCTGTGTGCAGGTGATCAGGAACCATTGCTTTCATTAGTGAAACGAAGAAAACTAGCATGGATTGGACATGTATGCAGGCATAGTTCCTTGTCAAAAACAATACTGCTGGGTACTGTCGAAGTAGGACGAAGCAAAGGAGGGCAAATAAATGCATGGACGGACAACATCAAAGAATGGACAGGACAAGATATTTCCACACTCATCCACATCACCGTAGATAGAATTCGATGGATGGTTCTGTGTGCTGAAGCATCCAAGTTGGTACCCATAATACTCTGAAAGGTTACGGGTTTATTTATTTGATTGATGAAAAACTGCAAAAAGTAATCAGGCCTTCACTCGGTACGATTTTGATTATTGTTACGTTTTCGAATGATAACTATTTATATACTTAGAGTAGCTTTGGTTATTTTTGGCATGCGATTCCAAGTATATAAATATTGACCAACGGAAAACACGAGAATAATCAAGAACAGGAAGGAATTTAGACCTTATTAATTCAGAGAACAGGTCTTCTACTGCCGATCGGTCGCGATCGAATACACTATCAAACACAAAATGAAAGTTCTAAACAAAATCGCATAGAATCCAGAAATGTATAATTGTTTAATTTAAGATATTAGCGTCGTCGGCCAGCCACGTTCTTTTCTAATAGGGCTGACACTGATTTGAGATGGCTAGCAGGGAATCTAAAATCGGTTTCGAAAATAAATCAGTGATTGCCTTGCGTCACCTCGCAATTTCTCCAGCTGAGAGACGGTTGCTGACACGATACTGGCGTGAGTATAGTTGATAAAGCGAACAATTTTGACCAATGTCGACCTATCACGCAACAACCATTAGTGCGACCCACGTCCATACCGTTAACCGGATGTACTGGGAAGCACACCAGTATTCCATTATTTTTCCTCCTCCAAGATGAGGAGAGTTAGCGATGAAGAGTGGAAGATTCTTACGTGTTACGTAAAGTTACGTTATTAGAATTTCTGAGAAATGTAAAGCATCCTTATAGATCTCTCACAACCTTGATTTAACCATCCTTTTCGCAGAACTTTCAGATACCGTTTTATATCTATTTCCTCTTCACTAATTTTGATTTCACAAGTCTAACAATTCTGGAAAATAAGTCGTGTAAAATGGACTAATTCTAATGAGTATTCTATGGTGTCTTTCCATCGACAAGTTCTATCGGAGACTGAATAATTATATATTTGTCCAACAGCCATTAAATAATCACATATTATACCTGTTTTAAAAAAAAATCAGCAAAAGCTGATGTCATCATTTTAATAGAAAATGCAATTTGCTTAAAATTAATTAAATCAAACAATTCTTGCTAATTACAACCAAACAATGAAAGAACTTTCTGTTCAAGTCTTAAAGAACAAACATCATTGCATACAATGCAGATTCGTAGGTACACATTACCTTATCAGAAGATTATAAAAAAAGTGTTCGCTTGGTGTTCCCATTGTGAACTGGTGTTTTTTAATGTTTTTAAATCGGCTTAATCTATTCCTCCTCTCCCATCCTTCCTAGCTCGTCCTATGATTTATATGTCTTTGTATTCACAACAACATCATTTGGCTGGTGGCAGATCTTTATAATTGCATCCAAATATGTCACATCTTTCTAATCAGAATTAAAAACTGCAAATGTTTCTTATCGCACTTGAATATATCACATTTTTCATATTAACACAAACTAATTATTACACCTTTTCAATTGCAACTAAATGTGGCTATTCTGATCATAATGTTTTATTGTGTTCGTTTATATTCCATGTGTGTGTGACATCCTAATTACTGTGGCGAGCATCTTGACTGGTTGTCTCCGAACTCTACTTCTCTAATTGCTAGTGTAGACTCAATTATAAGAGACAAGCCAGTGTTAGTGTTGAGTTTCTGTTGGCTGAACTAAACCACATCTCCGTATCAAGGAACTGGCATGGATATGGTAATCGTAACTATATATAACATATCTTTAACAGCAACTAAATATGGCGAACAAACCAGTGCTCTTAAATTTGAGTGAAGCTAATGTGTGTAGTTCTTGTGTGATGAGACCCATAGTCATACTCTCTTTGATGGTTCTTCTGTGAAGGGATTCTGGGTCTTCCTCTCTTTCCTATCTGACACCCATTTTGATCCTCTATTACGCAATATAACGTTTTCCATGATAACAATATGATTACTGGATATTTCAAGTGTATTATTCCCAGGTATACATAATATGTAAAACAGCACTTGGAAAAGTTGTATATTAATGTTTCATAAGCATAGTACCCTTTTCTCTATGTGATTTTTGGGAAATAGGCGAATATTTTTGCTAAAATTGAATACAAAAATAAATTAAAGTAGTATCAATAATGAATATTTGATAGCAGAAAACTAACTAAAGTGAAACTAAAGATGTTAAATATAATTTGCAACAATGCAAAAAAATGTATTTGCTCAATTCTTTGGGAAAAAAAATGCATTTACACATTTAATTGCATGCTGAATATAATATAAAACCAATGTATGATCTTGAAAATATCAAGGACACAGAAAAAAACACCGGTTATCAGGGGAAACAACCGTTATAGTTTTGAATACAAAAATGATCAAACTATTTGAGACCAGTTGGTTTGTTTTAAAAATAGAACTCTGATATAGGATAATGCTTGTAGTTCAAGTCTGTTTTCATTTATTCCAAGTACAAGTCTGATATGTAAGTCCATAGTTTCATTCTGCCTGTTGTAGAAGCACAAACTAAATGTTACTTCTATTTAATCTCAACTAATAAGCCATGCAGGAAAACTATATGCAAAAAATAGTAGAGAAAAGACTGAGACCTGTAATGGAACAACAACTTAGCAATACACAAATGGGTTTTAGAAGAAACAGAGGATGTACTAATGCAATATTTATTCTGAAACAGTTGGCAGAGAAGTCAATAGAATACAACCAAAATTTATACATATCCTTCATAGATCAAGAGAAAGCATTTGACCGAGTAAACAGAGAAAAACTATGGGAAACATTAACAAATTATGGAGTATGCCAATATTTAATTAACGTTTGTAGAAGTCTCTATAACAACAGCAGTTGCACTATAAGAACAGCTGCAGGCTACACATGGGACTTTGTGATTAGCACAGGAGTAAAGCAGGGATGTGTATTATCCCCACTACTTTTTATTACATACATGGACCATATAAACAAAACAGCAAATTCTAATGAAGCAAATGAACTGCTTTTTGCAGATTACCAGGTTTTATTCCACAACAGCATTAAAAACCTGCAAGACCACCTAAACACAATAGACACAGCAGGCAAGCAATTTGGAATGAAAATCAACATAGACATAACAGAAGTAATGAATATTGCAAGAGAAAAGGAGAACATCAACATACAGATAAATAATAAACTAAAACAAGTAGATGAATTCAAATATCTGGGCAGCACATGGAGATATGACAACAAACAAGAAGCAGAAATAAACGCAAGATGTAATAAGGCCTGTCAGATCATTGGTCAATTAACACCTTTACTAAGAAACAAAGATATTACACTAGAAACAAAGAAAGCGCTTTTCAACACCATTTTCTTACAAACATTGTGTTATCAGTGTCAAACTTGGACATTAGATTCTAGAACAATACATAAGATTAACACCACTGAAATGAAATGTGTGAGACGTATGATTGGAGTTAGCTTGAGAGACAAAATCAGGAATGAAGCACTAAGGAAACAATTAGGGATCAAACCAACAATAGAATACATACAGAAACAACAAGTTAAATGGTACGGCCACATAACCAGACAGAAAGAGCAATGTATTATCCAAAAAACACTTAACAAACGATACGAAAACAGGAGACCTATTGGACGCCCTAGTAAAAGGTGGATAGATAGTGTATTAGAGACACTCGGAAATATAACAGCAGAGGAGGCAAATAGAAGGGCAAAAGACCGTACACTCACTCTCCCCTCAACACCGAAAGGTACATGAGGACAGAAAGAAGAAGAAGAAGAATCTCAACTAAACATTTGCAGATCGTTTTAATCAAACTCATGACACTGTATGAACTACAGAAGACAGTGAGTTTTATTAAGGAGACAGAATTACAGATATAGACATGTTGCAAGTGAACGAAAGAAGAAGAAGAAATCAAACTCATTAATAACATATTCGACTAATTGTAACAAATTAACGCTATATCATCAAATTTACAGATCCTTCTAATTGGGAATAAATAATCGCTCGTTTGTTGTCATGGTCCCCAAAGGGATACAAAATAACAACACTATTACCTGCGGTCCCAGACATATCGTAAGAGGCGTCTCGGAAGGTTTTGTTGACGTGGTTGGCTGTTCCATACCATAGAGATCAGTAAAACTGACTCTGAAGCCATGCTAAATCAGATTTGTTAGGTCGATAAGTGCTGATCATAGAACAGTGCATTTTTTTCTCTGGATTACACACTGTTAATCTGCAAGAGTTTTAGAATGAACGCGAAAGAAGAAGTAAATAATGACAGATATAGTGGGATCTACACTCTGATAGAACCGTCTGAATAATAGTACTTATGTACTTACACGTTGATCAATTTTACAATGAACGCACAAAATATCTCAGACTACAGGGCAGAGGCATGAAAAAGACAGGCATTAAGGACAATTTCAACGTTTTAACCTTAAGGTCTTTTTCAAGAAAATATACAAGACAAACATTTAACAAACAGTAAAAACAGCAAAAAAAGGCGCTATAACAAAAGCATTAGAACATTTAAGAGCATAGACATTCAAGATAACAATGACGTATGTATACACGTGCATGTATTATCATAGAGGCGTGAATTATAATAATATATGAGTAATGAGAACAAAATAAACCAGCTATGCCTGAAAACAATATCAACAAAGGCGTCAACGAAATCTAAATAAACATTGAAACTGATTCTTATGCAGTTGACTATGTGTTCATTATAAAGCTGATCGAACTTGTGTTTTACGTAAGTGCTATTGCTACATAATTTACAGTAATAACTTATATATAAAGCAATACTGCACTGAAACGGAACAACAATAGTACTTACGTAGAACACAGATGTTTGATGTTTCAATTGAGCACAACATACAGGCTATTACTAAGACTGAGGGATAATGAGTATAATAAACACTTATTAAAGAACTTTTTTATGATGAGTTATGTATGAGTTAACAAAACATCGTCTAGTGTATAGAAAAGATGGTTGGTTGGTTCCTGATCCAGCAGTCCATGGGCTCATGTCATTTTTACCCAATGCCGTTAAAATGACATATTGCTAGGAAGTCTGTGGATTTTCGGCCCACCCCGGGCTAGAGCCAGAGAATAACATCCATCGCACCATCAGGAAGTATAGGTTTCAATCTATGCCCTGCTTCAAACCACTGTAGCCAAGATATGGTTCACTGTACTCATTCTCTGCCACCAAATGACTACTGGTTATGCCGAACTTCTATACTCCTCCAGGCATGCAACCAAATGTTCATGTCAAAAGGATTGTCACGACCTGAGTCACTGTGCCTCTTTGATGGGCCTCAGCCATAGGAAATAAACAGTGCTGATGCTTCCCCCCCCGTGCTGCGCAGTATATCTCTGGCTCCCTCCCAACCACAACCCACACATATTAAAACACATTGCAACAACGAAACAAAAGCACAAGAAACATAATTGTAAAGGTGATGTGCCATGAAGCTTCTATAAGAAGAGAACCTCAATATAACGGCATGTCATTTACTAAGGTTTTCTGTTGCATGGGTGGTTTATCTAGTGGGTCATTGGTGATACCCACAGACGCAACCAGCATGCGCATAAAAAGATAAAACTGCAGATATGCACATATTGTAGGCGAACCAAAGAAGAATGATTAACTGTCCCTTGACTGGACGAGATGAATTGAACAAAAAGAAATATAAAATTACGATGGAAAAGTGAGACGATAACAGGAGAAGAGAACATAGATTCGGAGTAATAATTGTGATACATAGGAGAGAATATGAAGTTCTGAATTATATATATGCATATATATGAGTTGAAGCTGAGACATTCTTCTCTCATTTTCAAATTCCAGCCAGTAAACAGAATGCAGTCCTAACAATGAACTGAATAATTACATAGTTTATAGTTTGGTTGTGATATCTCAACCTTCCATTCGGAAACATCCGACTTGACATTTCGGGATAACTTTCAGCAATTGGTTGTGGTACATCTACGTAGCAGCTTCTTATGACATGTGCTGCATATCACATTGTAACTATTAGTTACTCTCCTACTGAGTCACGACGATACGTTATCGAAGCGATTTAAAGATGAAAAAACGAGATATATTAACATAATAAATGAGATGATGAGAACATGAGACATAATACATTGTGATAAATGATATTCTATAACAGGAAGAGACAACACAGCACATATACAACCAAGACACACACACACAGGCACACACAGAAACACAAGTTTGGAGAATATAAAAATATATTTTTTAAATGTCAAATTCTGCATGATTTTCCCGTTAGGGAGTTGCAGGGCGGTGATATTTGTAGCTACGTACTAAAGCCGGCATGCGCTTGCTGTCTCGCCACGTTATATACAGAGTGAATTATTTTTTTAAAATTTATCCTTCGACAGAAAAAAAACCTCAGTCCATACCGCACTAACATCTCGGCCGTGCCTCACAAATAACAACAGCGAAAAAAAATGTCTGGTTTATTTCTATATCCTACATGATAGTCCTACATACTTAAGATATACTGCTGTGGAAAATAATAAAAGAGGAAAAACATCTCAAATACATGAACTCTGTTTAACAAATGAAGCATAAACATTACAAAGTTACACATCTATCAGTTACATTACACATATGCAACTAAGTCATGACAACAAAAGACAACCAATACAGACTTCAACTTTAGGCATGTACAAACTCGTTTGGTCACACAGCATGGTTGGTACTGAACGGCAAAGAACAGTCCTGTGGGAAATGTTATCTGTGACAATCAGTACAGAGTTATCAAGGTCCTGATTCTAGGGAAATGTCCGGCAGACATTGATAATTAAGAGAACGTCGCCTTATCGGAAGGAAATGTGTGACGGAACAGCGGATATTTCTGTTTCCTAAATATGCTAGCTGACGTCTTTCCACGTGACCTCTCTCTCTTTCTCCCTCTCTATATATCTAAATTATTATATTTTTGTATAAGCTCAACAATTCGACATATGCCTACATTATAAGTTGATGATCATGTGTGTTTCATTGTTGCATATCAAGTACAAGTATTTCTTCTCATTTCTGTCGTCAGGTATGTACCTATATCTGAAGCTGTTTTCTCTTTTAGAAACTTGGCTGTGTTTTGTAACCCCTACAAAGGTCCGCAGAGTTCGTATTTTTAAATGTTGCTTTGTTGGTCAGTGTGTTTGTCTGATCATTTCATAATATGTGACTTTTTGAAGAATGCGAGCGATAGATGTCTACTTGTTGCTATCTGCGGTGCATGTCCACATAAACACATGACAGTGCAGCCAATCTGGAACGTTGTGTACATGCGGAGGTGGTTGTATCCTGTTCTTAGGCGTAGAATGACAACTTGCTCTGATATGTTCATATAATTTGGTAGTCATCTTGTGTTGACTCTCTAAACTCTAATTGATTTGATCATCAGTTTTGTTTTAAAATGTTACGTTATTGACACATTTGGCTGAACATCAGCAGCACCCTCCTTAGCGAATTTTTCTGTTTTCGTATTTCCAGGTAATGTACAGTGCAATGGAATGGGTCATTTTTTTCTCTGATATCAATCATTAGTATGTGTAGGTCGGATAGTTTTCTGTACTGTAATGCTTGAGGTGCTGCTCTTGTTTCTGTCCGGAATAGTGCAGATTGTGTGTCAAGAATGGCATTGATCAGTATTGTTGTAGACACCGTGAGTACCTTTATTTATTCATGGTAATTATGACAGAAATTCCTCGTTGGTACTTGTATCCCAACCACTATTTTGACACTCGATGTATATTCCTACTCTCCGCCTAGGTCAGCTTCTTGGAGATGCGGTTGGGCTTAAGCAAGTCACTAGTGGTTGAAGTCTGGCCTGGATCTCCTTCAAGTGGGCAGGACCACAGTCTGCACTAGTAAGTAGAGGTACTTATGTCGGAGGCTAAAGATCCACCACAGCAGTCACACTGCCACGCACCAATCCATCGCAATGGGTATATACTTATGTCTGACATGCATTTCTAATAAGTATGTGATGTGTGCTATGCAGTGCCACTCTGTCTTTCCAAAGAATAGTATTATTGTTATTATATAATAAACATAGACTAATAGAGTAAACTCCTACAGAGGATCCGGAGGGGACCCTAAACCTATCGATTAGTATGTATTAGATGGGGGTTGGGGCAAATGACATAGACAATTTCGTCATCACGCAATCTTGTGTGAAAAATAATGACTATGTGTCTGGGCAATACACACTTGCATGCTTACTGACCGCCCAAAAAGATACAAATGACCATCAATAAGAAATATAATATACGATCCATGGCGATGATGGATGTAAATCACAATATTAATGACAGACGAAAGGGTGGAATTCTGACAATTATTAAAAACAATATCCCTGCATGTCAGCTGGAAGTGTATATGGAGGGAGCAGAATACTAGATGCTCCACCTAAAGACAGACAGTACAGAATTCCATCTTCTGAACTACTACTGCATAAATAATAGACCATTGGCACTAGACACAACCCAGAAAAAGAGAGACGTATGGTGTGTTGTGACTTCAACAGCCACTCTCAGGGCTGCGGCTATGATCACATGGACAAGAGAGGTGAGGAACTTGAAAGCTTGCAAGATAAAAACAAAACCTCATACTTATTAACCAGCCAGCAGACTCACCAACCTTCTATTCGAGAGCATGGCACACCACCTCTACATCAGACCTGGCATTTCTCTCATCAGACCTTGAATGGAACATCACACGTGATGTTCACACAGAAAGGTATTTTTGGAAATTCATAATGAATTTATTAAGGACAGCAGCACACTCACTAGGTGGAACTATCAGAGTGCAGACTGGAAAATGTACCAGCATTTAACCAGTGTTCTAGCTAAGGACATGAAAATGGGAAACAGAGCAGTGGGTGAATTTAATAGATGCAAACTATATGCTGTTAGGGAAACCATGCACTGCAGGGTACGCAAAAACTACAAACCCTGAATGATGAACTGGAGAAGCTGCAAAATGAGATGGAAACATCTAGACAGCATGCAGAGAACAGACCTAGCCAAGAACACCACAACAAATATCAACAAAGGTTAAAGTTCGAAGAGCCAAGATATAAATCAGACGGAGCAGATGGAAAGATAAAAAAAAACAGTCTCTAAACCTTGAAAAAGACACTAGGAAATTATGGACACTGGTAAAACAACTAAATTATGAAGGTACAGGGAGATATACAAGGATCACACTTAGCACAGATAGAAATATTTTTACAGGTAGACATGCAGCTGATTACTTTGCAGATTCCTTTGCAAAAGACAACAACGCCAAAGTTAGCCTAGATAATCAACGGGAGGTTCGAGAGAACCAGCAAAACATTGGACAAGACGAACCTATACCTGAAGTCATGGAGGCACCAATCACAATGAGAGAACTGGAGCATGCAATATCCAAATTGAAAATGAAAAAGTCCCCTGGAGCTGATGGAGTGTCCAATGAAATGATTAGAAACCTGGGAATTGCAGCAAGAGCAAAGCTACTGCAGATCTTTAACACAAGCTGGTCCACAGGTAATGTAACACAAGCGCGGAGAGAAGCAATAATGATACCACTCCTCAAATCAGGAAAAGATGGCAACACAGTCGCCAACTACAGTCCCATCAGCCTCACAAGCTGTCTATGCAAAACAATGAAATGCATTATCAATCTTAGGATGCAGTGGTACCTTGAAAGTGAAAATCATCTGGTATCGCAGCAAGCAGGTTTCAGACAGTGCTACTCTACTGAAGATCAGGCAACCTACCTCTCTCAAGAGATTGAAGATGCTTTCCAAGATAACAAACTGGTACTAGCAGCATAGATATACCTCAGGAAAGCATTTGACAATGTTTGGAAAGAAGGACTCTTAAAGAAATTGCAAAATTGCAGAGTTAGCTCAAGAATGTACAAATCGGTAAAAGCATACCTGAATAATAAAAGAGCCATGGTACATTTGGATCGTCACAAGAGCAAGACAGTTCTATTTCGTCATGGAGTCCCCCAGGGAGGAGTCATGTCACACACACTTTTCTTGGTTTACATGAATGACCTAGTTGCCGAACTACCACACGGGATCAAAGTGGCAATATAGGCTGACCAACTAGTGATCTGGTGCACGGAAGAACATGCGTCAGTCGCAACTAAAAAAAATACATATAAACTAGAGGAAAACAGACTAAATCAGCAAGCCTTTATGTGGACACCTGAGGGTAAAAGAAAATGAGGAAGACCAAAAATTGCCCTAAAAGCACTATACTTAAAGAAGGAGAAATAATAGATTACAAGTCAATATAAGAACTAAAAGTACAGAGAGCGGACATCAACGCATGGAGAATCAAAACGTCTACATGTGCCGCCTGTCGCACGGAAAGGAACAAACTAACTAACTATATTTGAGCCTTTCTGCCGGATGCATCCGATTTCAATACGGCGTTTCAGTCATTTTAACCCTATATGGGATGGGAAAGCCTCCTTAGTCGCCTCTAGCGACATGCATGGAAGGTGAGTGGTATTACTGTTCTTTCTTCCCCTATCGGACTCCGACAACACAGGGGCGCCACTTTTTGAAATATCACTAGTGATGAAATTTATTGAGTAATACAGTTTTTATGTTACTGTAAAATATATCAAAATATAGGAATTTGGTCATGGCGCTCGATATTTTATTTTACATTTGACTGTAATCATTTGCAACTATCCTACAACCCTGTAATATAACATATATTTGAATACGATAATTATTTATGTCACATACCATGTCTAGGAAACCAAAGAAAAAAATACTTCACATTTAACAATCTATTACTACAAATAATCATTTAACTGATTTAATCTTGCATTAACTTATTTCACACGATAGTACACATATAACAGTCAAACAGTGCCGAATGCCTTATATTAATGAGATGTTCTTTTACGAATTTTATTGTCTGGGTCACTTGTAAATATCCAGTATTTAATGTTTCCGACATTGATTGTGCACTATGAACAACGATAGTTTGCGCATTGTAATATTCTCTTTACATTTCACTTCAGTCGTTGTTGCAAATTCTTCCACTAAAATCATGTCAAAGAATTGTTATAAAGACAATATATATACATATATATATGATTTAAACTTAAGTTATCATCAGAAATAGATCATAAAAATTCAGTTTAATGTAATCTCACAGCTTCATGGTACATATACGAAGACATCATTGATTTTTACTAACATAAATTCACTCAAGTGGCAAAAACAACCAAGTATCTAAAGAAGAAATAATGACTTTTTAAAGTTGAATCTGTAAAGATAAAAATTGTCTAAGTCATACAAATGACTAGAATAATCATCTTGGCGGGAACACTTGCAATTCTTTATGAGGTCTTCTAGTTATAGTTGAAATGAGCGTTTTTATCTGCTAGTTATTACCAGCAGAAGATGGAGAGGAACTTGAACATAAGCATAAAAATAATCAATGAATTATATTCACTAGCAAAGTGAAAAAAACACATTTCACATGAAGTTTATTATTGAATTAGATCTGTTTTTATGACGTCCAATCTCAATGAGTTCGCTATATTTCCTGTCTATTGCCATGAAATCACATTTATTTACCACATAATTCACTATAACGTTTTATTGTTATTTTATTATTTCTGCGTAAACATTTCTTTCACGATGTTTTCTATCTCGAAATTATTTCAGTAAAAACCAATTGCTTAATGTAAGAATCATTTCCAACATTATTTATCATTCATTGTTGGTAAATGTATTACCATCGCTTTTTTTCAACTTCTGTTTCCATGAGATACGCCCGCTCCGAATAATCTTGTATGTGAGGTGGCCTTTAGAGAGAGTTGCTCCGTGTGTCTCTCTGTTCTATGCAATTCGACTGTCTTCCTCAAGTCGACACCAAATGGAGTCCATCAAATTGTCAGAAATTATAATAACGTGATATGATGTCCGCTCAAAAATATAAAACTGGTTTTGCACAGGGGTTTCATGAATTAAGACTCACCAACAGATGCCCATTCGCTGCGACTTAAGTGTCATTGATATATGTCCATTCGTAACAAGTTAACTTAAGGCGTCATCCACTGATGCCCATTCATTGCTGGTTAACCTAAGGTGAATGTCCATTCGTTACAAGGTAACTTAAGGTGACATCGGTCGTTGTCCATTCATTGCGAGTTAACTTAAGGTAACATTGATAGATGTCCATTCCTTGTGAATTAAGTTAAGGTGATAATTATAGGTTCACATTCGTTGCAGGTTAAGTAAGGTAACATCTGTAGAACTAATACATTTTATAAATCAAATGAAACTTCGCCTTGGCATAGCAAAACTGAATGTCAATTTCCAATTTAGTACACTATTTAGTCAATCCTACCATGAATTCAA
The DNA here is from genome assembly GCA_034231615.1 of Meghimatium bilineatum. Taxonomy (NCBI): domain Eukaryota; kingdom Metazoa; phylum Mollusca; class Gastropoda; order Stylommatophora; family Philomycidae; genus Meghimatium; species Meghimatium bilineatum. The sequence goes on along the minus strand of CM067322.1, from coordinate 44,469,625 downwards.
ACACATACGTTGGTGATTTGCAGCAGTGCATTGTCACTATATCACGTGGTTTAAACAAAATATACAACGTATTCTTCTATATCATATCCACTTTACTAACAGTTATTCGACGTCTTGTTTGTAGAAGATAATAAGTAATTCTTCTACAGTACGTCATCTATACATGATACTAACAGCTATACTACATCGCCTGTTGTTGATATCCATATCCAAATGATTCTGAGTTGTTCTACTCTTGGCAATGCCATTCTTATCACATCGCATCTCTCTACAAGATACAATAAAATATTATTATATGTCACCTCGTCTCTACACTTTTACTAAAAGATATTCTTTTTTATCACGTCGTCTCACCAAAATATTAACAGTTATTATTCTATATCTCGTCGACTTTGCAAGATAATTAACGTTCTTTTATAACACGTCTCTACAAACATCAATCAATCAATAAACCCATAACCCTTCAGGGTCGTAGGGGTACCACATTGGATGCTTCAGCACACAGAGTCCTCCAGCGAATTCTATCGTCAGCGATGCGGATGAGTGTGGAAATATCTAGCCCTGTCCATTCCTTGATGTTGTCTGTCCATGTCTTTATTTTTGTCCTCCTCTGCTTCTTCCACCCTCGACAGTTCCCTGCAGTATTGTTTTTGACAAGGAATCGTGCCTGCATACATGTCCGAACCATGCTAGTTTTCGTCGTTTCACTATTGAAAGCAATGGCTCCTGGACACCTGCACACATCTCTACTTTATTTCTTACGTACACATTGGTCTTATGTTCCCTATAGGAAATTCGTAGAATTCTTCTGTAGCATTTATACTCGAAAGCCTGTAATCTTCTCTCCATGTCCGCAGTGAGTGTCCAACTCTCACAACCATACAACACAACAGAAAGCACCAGCGACCTATACAGTTTGATTTTCACTCCAACACTGATGTTGCTTTTCCAAATCACAGTTAGCCTTGACAATGACGCTAAAGCCATACTAAACAAACATACTAAATTGTGTACTTCTTTAAAACGTCGTACTTGTGCCCCGCGAATTGTTCTAACTTCTGCAGTAGAAATATTTTCAGTGTACTACTGTGCAATCATCCTATTTGTCAAATTGACAATTAACATTAGTTGTAGAGTTCTTTTTTTAATTTATAAATGTCGACTCGTCATTGATATCACATGCATCTGCACTAAATTCCCACAATTCAAGTGATGCAGTTTCAGCAGTGATGTAAATTGAGTGGACAGTTACTGTACAGACCCCTTTATAACCCATATGAAAAGAACTGGTCATCACTCTCATTGCATAGATGTGCACTTGACTTTGTTTATCATATGTATGTGTGTGGAGCTATCAGTCATATCCAACATTTGACGTTGACTTCAAAAATTCCAAGAGAAATCAACACATAAACAACTAAAATTCTAAAACTAGTCAGGGTAACAACGGACATAACATCTTAGAAGGAAAACGTAAGATGGTGTAGCAGGGAGTGGGGAGGAGAAAGGCTTAAGAACATCTGCAGTTAAGAATAGGAAAAGTCGAACGGCTGACAATATTTGTGAACTTGTAAAATGTGCTTAATCCTGCCTGAGAGAGGAGAATTACTCAGTAATCTCCGGCAAGCTCTATTCTAGGGAAAGCTGATATTTACTGGGGAATGGAACCGTCAGAATTTCCGACCGTGAGAATAGAAGTTTAAAGAAGTGTGTATGTGGTATATACGTGTATCGGCACCGCACTTATTCACCCAGACAAAAAGAACATTTGATTTCTTGTATAACAATTTCCATGGAAGCAACAATATGTTCCGCCTGCTGATATATTCATTGTCCTTTTGCATAATCTTGGAAGAATCAGGTTGATCTTCAGTCTTGTTAATCTACTCGTTTAGATAAACAATAGTGCCATCAAGCTACCAGAAGCAGTCACTATTTGAAGGGGTCTAGTGCCTTCTCAAGTTATTATTAGCTAACATCAACCATAAACTCTGTGTTTGTGATATTACGTAGACTTCATCATGCGTTAACCGTTTGCCATGATGCTGGTTGATAACTTAGATTACATTGACGTGTTTAATTTCGCCATGGTTGGTTATTGAACGATGATCATTTGTTTACTATGTACAATATATTCTTCTCCAGATGTTCTATCATATGCAGAAGATTCACACTCTCAGAAGTGTGGAATGCTCTGAGAAGGTTCACATTCTTAGAAGTGTGGAATGCTCTGAGAAGTTTCACATTCTCAGAAGTGTGAAATGCTGTAAGAATGTTAACAATCTCAAAGAGTGGCTGTGAAGAAAATCCTCCTAATTAGAAGAAGTATATTTATGAAAAGCATGTTCCACAAATGTTTATGCAGACATCCACTCACAAGAAAGTCTACAGTCATTTGAAAGTATTTATATTTGTTTACTATTAACCATAAAGACGACATGACCGAATGACTTTCATACTGGCAGAATTCCACTCTGTGTGTTTGTGAGTGAGTGAGTGTGTGTGTGAGTGAGAGTGTGTGAGTGAGAGTGTGTGAGAGAGTGTGTGTGTGAGTGAGTGTGTGTGTGTGAGTGTGTGTGTATGAGTAAGTGTGTGTGTATGTGAGTGAGTCAGTGAGTGTGTGTGTGAGAGAGAGATTGAGTGTGTGTGTGAGTTAGTAAGTGAGTGAGTGCGTGCGTGTTCATCCGTCCATCACAAGTGATGATGACGATTTTGATATCCGTTTTTCAAAATGCAGTTATAATTCTATCCATGATAATAGTCTGTATATGGTTAATGAGCACTATTCGAGCTGTAAATGTTCTTGGACAGTTCGAACATTAAGTGACGACTAAAAATGACTTGCACTGGGGATTATGATTAAAGCGAAGAGGAACTGTGCAAAGCATCGACCTCACTCTCTTGTCGGACCTCATTTGAAACCAGTGGCAAGACGAATCGAGACGACTGGAAGTGAAGTACGATGTAGTAAAGTGAGTCACTGTTGTTAATACCATAAAACTCCTGATCAATCTAACTTTTCCCTTTGATTGCTTTTAAATTACATAGGTATCTGATCTATCCAATCTCTGGAAAAGGTTACCAAGAAACTATTGAAAACTGAAGAAATCAGTGATGCTAAAGACCACCCCTAGTATGTCGACTGTAATAAGGAAAATTTATGTCTACCACTGTATTTCACATTCGTCTAAACCAGTGTTTCCCAACGTGGGGCCCACGCCCCACAGGGGGGGGGCAATTTGATTGTTCAGGGGGCCAATGCAAAAACGTTCTAATTAGGCTTCATTTAAGAAATAATTCAATTTTGTAATATAAAAAACTGTGTACGTTAGTTACATAAGGGGACATCAGAGTTTTAGAAAGACTTAGGTGGGGCATGGTCCAAAAAAAGTTTGGGAAACACTGGTCTAAAGCTTACGTTGTGGAGAAAATATGGTTCACGTGTTAAATCTGGCCATCGAAGCCGATTTAATTGCAAGTCAGGTTGATTTCAAAGTAATATATACACCCCTCCAAGACCTGGAGCTAAAAATAGAACAATACTTGGAGTTTCACTGATTATGCAGGTTATTAATTTTAAATTTTTGACAGAATTATTTTTTTGGTCGCTTAAATGACATATACACACACACGCGCGCACAAACACTCACACCCGTAAGACTTAATTTGTTTGGTCTAAACATTGTTTAAAATATACCTTATTACATTTCAAATTACAGGGAATTGGATTAACTTGATGATGTTACTGATTTCATACGCTTGTAGTGTAACATTTATAGAAAATGATATATGCAGGCATATAATCAAAATGGCAATTTCAGGGACAAAAATATTTATCCGTGGAGAATCACAGATAACGCCAGAACATTATAATTGAACTTATTTTGTTAGAAATCCTCTTCTGAATACACATCATTTTACAAAATTGATATGTGAATAACGGTGCGTGTAACAGTTCCGAATCCTGTATCATGATCATCTACTGAGAAATTGTTAGATTATTGTAGATATACGTTAAGTCAGATTATTAACTTTAGATATGATTAAATGATCATCTGTTGTATTGTCAATTTAAAGAAAAGTGGAATAGCTTTAGTTTATGGATATGTAGATTATCATAATAAATGGTGGATATTGCTAGATCGTTAAGAAAATAAAAATATGTCAATTAGAGAAAATAAATTACACTTACCGAGAATCTGCATAATAAAACTATTATGAAATCTTTAAAAAAAAATCATATAGGTATTTTAATTTTGAATACAAAACACAATAGGACTAGGCCTAACTAATATAAATGTTAACTGGATTCACAGATTTCTCATTATTCACAAATTAAATAATAATCATACGTACAGGGACCTGTTGCTGGAAAACATTCATTTTCCAAATTGAGAATAGCAAACAAGATGAATAAACTTATTTAGAACAATTTGCTTCGTCCGGAAACACGGCAATTCCCGATTAATATGGGTTCCTTCGGGTAGTTCAGTTCAAGGACTAAAAACATTACCCGCTGACCATAGAACACGGAAAAGACTAGACTAGTCCGACTCTACGACTCACAACGGTGTACTCACCTCTGGACTAAACGACGTTGAAAGGTCTGAACTAAACTTTTTGAAAGATATATACTAAACGTTGTTCAAAGAGGAAAACAAATACGGCGAATATTGTTCCCCCGTCTAGAACACGGTTTCCCTATGAACATGGTTGTTGTTACTCTTTGACAGCTGCATAAAACTTTTAAACACATTATTGCATCTGGGTCTACTGAATTAACAACTGTCATCACCATCATCAAGTGCCGTGACGAATGGCGTTGGCGATCATATCTCTCAATGTACATCGATCTCCCATATATGTCATAATCTCTTTTGGTGTCGTCAGTCGAAGCCATTTAGTCAAACTGTCCAATATCTTTTCTCTAGGTCTTTCCCTTGATCGTTTCCCTTCTATCTTTCCTGTTGTCACTATATTCTTAATGCCTCCTCTTTTCATTATGTGCCCAATAATTGTTGACTGTCTTTTTCTTATATTATCAATAATGAATCATTTCACATCCATCCTTCTAAGATATTCTTCATTAGTACTCTTTGCTGTCCAAGGAATGAGTAACATTCTTCGAATACATCACATTTCCGCAGCATCAAATGATTTTTGTGAGGTATTATTTATTGTCCATGCTTTACTTCCATGAATAGCACTGGTTCAAATGTAACATTTGAGGATACGTTTTCTAGTATCCATCGATATGGACTTGTTGCATAGGATATTTTTCATTTTATGGAATACTGTTTTTGCTTGTCATATTAGGTTTATAATTTCGGTCTTGCATTTACCTTCTGAAATTATTATCGTATGAAGTAACAACTTTACCCGACTGTAATCACACTATCCTAAACTCATATATTGATTTCGCGATGTTCTATTTAATGTTAGAATCATTAACACTGAAGAGTTATGTAGTTAGCTATCTGACCCATGTGGGCACATCTTAGTTATGAAATAGCATATTCCAACTGTGGGTATGTATTATTTGCCAGAATATGACTTTCAGTCCAGTCAGCAGATATAAACATATTCCCATTGCGTGGGTTGATGCTTCTGTTGATGCGTGGTATACTGGTAGCATTGGTGCGCCTCGTAACCGGTGATTCCGTCTTCAGCACCAGTACTTGCATCAAATTATGAACAGACCAGACCAAGTTGTCATTCTCCGTCTCAGAGAAGGACAAAACCGACGCATATATACAAAGTTCAAAATTTGCAACACGGCCATGAGTACATGTGGACTGGCAACTCAGACAGCAAAAAATATTCTTGAGGAATGCCCCGAATATGAAATGCTGAGGCAAATACACTGACCCAAAGAAACAACAGTGGAATAAAAACCCAACGGGCCTATATAAATTTACAATACACAGTCAAGTTTATAGAAGAAACAAAACTTCAGATATAAAGTCGTTCCAGCGAAAGATGAGGAAGTTCAGTCATCTCTGCTAACACCGTTCAGGTGTAACGACACAATTATAAGACTTGTCATCATCGTCAGCGATGGGCATCTATGATATCACCGCATATACCCTAAATGTAATGGAGGCCAGTTTATGAATTCCTGTCACAACGAGCTCATATTACGTGTACACTTATCGTATACATTAATTATGGTAACAACATATATGATTGACTGACTACAAACAACACTCTAAAACAGCAGCGTCATCGACAACACCAGACAATAAAGATTAAAATATCAATGTGACTTACCTGCCGGGTAAGAATACGGATCCATCATGGTTTGTAAGTCCAAATGATGGAAGTCCAGGGCACTCTGCCCAGAACTTGTTTGCCACACAGGCGTCAGGACGGAAGACTGGGTGTTTCGAGTCAAACCGAAGGTCACTCGGTAATACTATATCCTTTTTCACTTGATGATAGTTGAAACGAACTATCTACTAGACATTACACATAATCCGCCCATACCTCTGCAGATCGTACACTGCGAGCTATAGTGTACTAGCATGGAAATATATATGTCTCTTTCAGAAAGTTCCACCTTGATGTTTTACCATCTCATTTTAGGCCTAGATTTAGTAGAACAGTCAATGAAGAAAGCAAGCAGTTCCAGCGTCCGTCAGACCTAGACGATAGATATGTTTTTTGTTATATATTTGACAATTGCTGTCAATGTCAAAAACAATGACTAGATATTCACACACAAAAAAATAAATAAATACGTCGAAAATTATTGAGATACGTAAAAGCAACTGCGAGTGCCGAGACTAGACAGTGAAGAGATTACTTGTAATACTACCGCCTGAAATGCAAATTTTAAGAGGCATCTAAAAATATTGGACCAGCGACATACTACCAAACCCAACGATCTTCTCTGTGTAGAAGCTATCTGAATACTGATACCAGGACTTCTGTGAGAGAATCAACCATTCTATCTGTAATGTCGACATTGTAAGAAAGTCATGACAAAGTACCATCGAGAGTAGAACACTTGTTAGCTCGCGACATTGCATCGCACAGCTACCCATTTATGGACTTGTTCTTTGCAAAACTTTGTCCTCGTGCTGTGAAGTAAGCCTCTAAGTTCTGTGTAAGATGCCAAGCCTCTTCCTGTGTCATGTTAAGAGGGTGTCGATATCAAGTGCCCATCGTAATTCCTGCTCTTGTTCTCTTCCCTGGAACATTTTCCTCCATGATTATTTGTACTACACCATTTTGTGTTTTTATATTTTTAAATATGTTAGTTGAATTTCTTATAGTTTTGATGAGCTAGTCTTTCTTTATGTTCAAATGTTTACGAACGTCTGTGTTGGTTCGTATTTTTATGAATGATATTCTTACGACCTGATTACCTTATTATAACATTTCATTTTAAATGCTGATATTTTCTTTTCTAAATCGGATGTCATTGCCCTCATCTGACAACCATATGTTGCCACGGGAATAATATAGCTTCTTAATAGTTGTTAGTATGTTTCTTTGTATGCTACATAGCCAATGCTTTTAAGAAATTTATCAATGAAAAAAAAAGAAAGAAAAATACACAGGAATTGACAACATCCCAGCGGAAGTGTTGATATATGGAGGAGAAGAGTGATTAATGTAAAGACAATAATATTTCGGAAGATGGCGTAAGGATGACCTGAAACATGAACGCAGTCGCTACCAATACCACTTCCAGAAAAGGAGATTTGAAGTTGTGTACAAACTATAGTGACGTAATCACGACAACATGGCGTTGTGTTTTCTTTCTGTGAAGCAGGGATCTATGTTATGTATTATATTCAGTGAATTAGTGTGTAGTGGAAAATATGTCAATGTGTCGGGATAATATCTTGAAGGTTACTTCGTTAATGGATTAATGGATTCGTTAAAAGATAACAACATAGTGGAGGTATTATCAAGTTGAGAAGTCTTTATATGGATGCGTACGAAGTGAGGTTGTGACCTAGTGAAAAGGTAGCGATGTGCTCAGCGAAGTTCAAACGTGATGTAGTGTCAACATCAGCAAAGTGCAATGGAGATGGAGAGAGAAAACAAATCCATGTAACCACATAATAAGGACAGCTGGAGAGGAGATCGGCACAACTAACTAAATCTTTTGCCCATTGAAATACTACAATGGATAATTAACTAGCTTGGTTCGGACATAAATGCAGGCACGATTCCTTGTCAAAAACAATACTGCAGGGAACTGTCGAGGGTGGAAGAAGCAGAGGAGGTCAAATAAAGGCATGGCCAGACAACATCAAGGAATTGACAGGGCAAGATATTTCCACACTCATCCGCATTGCTGAGGATAGAATTCGCTGGAGAACTGTGTGCTGAAGCATCCAATGTGGTACCTCTACGACCCTTAAGGGTTACGGGTTTATTGATGGATGATTGATAAACTATGAACATTTAGTCTCATTTCACAACCAGGTAAAGTTATGCGATGAGTATACGCATTTGATTAAATCATACTGCGGAAAAAAATCGACACAATGGCTTGTAGTAAAATGGAGAGTTTTCTGAAGATGACTACTAATATTAAACAATGAACGAATAAAACAACATGTAAAATTTTATACAATTAACATCTGTGGAATAAAAAATAAGATGGAAGTCTTGATAGATGAAATGAAAAGGAGAAACATCAAAATCCTAGAACTAGCACATACGAGGGTTAAGGACAGGGGCTGTAAGAAAAAATATCAAAAATACACGTTCCTATACAGACTTAGTTTCAAGAGCACAGCACGGAGTATGCTTTTCTGTAGATCCGATACTCGCTAAGCATATTGTTCAAATTACACATCAAAATGAACGATCAATGTAGGTCACGATTACAATAGACAATTAAACACCTCATTTTTACAGTTCTATGTTCCATGTAATACACCAAACAACGAAAACGAAAGACAGGAATTTTTTGAGGATGTAAGCAGATTAATAAATATCAGGAACAATGGTGACGGCCTATATATTTTGGAAGATTTAATGCACATCTTGGCGCAAATAGAGAAGGAATAGAGGAATATAAAGGACCATTTGGCGACACAAGAAACAAGAATAACGATAACGTATATAAACTAATAGATACATTAATCCAGCATAAACTCGTTATAATGAACACATTCTTTAAAAATAGACAGTCATAAGTGTAGACATGGTATAAATGGAACAACTTTGAATGCAATAGCCAGGTAGACTTTATACTCGCATAAATAAACAATAGACACAAAATAAAAGGCGAACGAGTAATACATAACATTTGTGCAGACACTGACCATAAGGCAGTAATAATAACAGAGAAAAAAAACAGAGCGAAAAATAACAAGCATGAGAAAGACACAAAGGACCAATGCCAACTAGATGTACATAAAATGGGGAAAAAATAAAAAAATATCCAGGAAATTAACGAAGAATTCACAACATCTGCTGTATACTGTTTGGCAGACGCACATAGAAGTACGGAAACAGTTCACAAATGTCATCATACAAACAACAGGTAACATATACGGATATAAAAATCATAATAGCACGAAATCAAAATGAACAGCTTCGTTGACAGAAGAAGTAAAGAACGCAACGAAAGATAAAAAAAAATGGGCAACAAGCAAAACGTACACAGACTACTTATCATGCAAGACAGCACAGAATAACGCAAAGAAAATCATTAAAAGTGCAAAAATTAATATGTGACAAGAACATGTAGACATGCTTAACAAAGATAGACAAAACGCACCGAAGCTGTTCTACCAGAGAGTACAAAAAATGAGAAGTAAAAAAGACGTGTATGAACCAACAGAAATAATAAACGAAGAACGCAGCAACACACTAAATAGGTCCCACAAAATCATAAAAATTGGGCAAATTAATTAATTCAGCTATTAAATTTAAAGGAAGGAGAATTCATAACAATAAACACAATGTACGAAGACCTGGAAAAATAGATCCTGACAACCGAAATTGAACATGCAGTTAAACATACACTAAATAACAAAGCAATAGGAAGAGACGGAATACCTATAGAACTAATAAAAATACCAACAGTGACAGTTATAAAGTGGTTACACAGGCTGTTCAATGTAATATGGAAGGCAAAAAAGACTTCACAGGAGTGGAATACAGCAGTGATTGTGTCCTTCTGGATGCATTATGTATAGCAGCATATCACTCTTAAGCCGAATAGAAAAAATCGTTAGCAAGATATCTCTTTCGCGCAGAGGGATGCGCGCATATATATAAAACCACAGCTCAACAACACATAATTGGGATTTCGGAAAGTAAAAGCTGCACAGATGCAATCTTCGCCCTCAAACAACTATCAGAAACAGCGACAGAACATAAACATGACTTATATTTAGCTTTCGTAGACCAAAAGAAAGCTTTCGACAGAGTATATAGGGCACAGCTATGGATTATAGACATATGATGTTTCTCAGAATCTCATAAACGTTTTCAGAGCATATATGCCGATAATCAATGCGCAGTAAGAATTAGCACAGATACATCAGAACATTTCAAATTCGCTCGGGAGTGAGGAAGGGATGTGTGCTATCCCCCTATTGATTATAATATACATATATCACATCTGAAAAGTAGCAAAGACAATGGAAGAAAACAATATAAAGGATAACTTAAGCGATTTGCTATTTGCAGACGACCAAACACTAGTAGCATCATCAGAAGAGAAACTACGAAGACAAATAGACAGATCACATCAAACATGCCAAACCTTTAACATGAGATAAATATAAAAATGACCGAAATAATTAAAATAGAAAGAACAAAGAGAAACACCAACATATATATTGGAAACCACATACTTGAACAAGTGACATAATTCACACACCTAGGGAGCAATGTAACAAAAGACGACAAGAGCAGTAAAGAAATACACATTAGGTGCAGTAAAGCATCAACCTTCAGAAACACAAATTTAGACCTAACTACCAACAAACAAACAACAAAACTATTGAAAACGATTATTATACCAACTCTGTGCTACCAATGGACAGCGACAGCACAAGACAGGCGTAACTTGTGACAGCTGCAATGGCATGTTTGCGCAGAATCCTAGGGATATCACTAGGATACAGAATGATTAATGAAGATATTAGACATTAACATATTAAGAGAGAACAGAATAAATGGCTTGTACACATCAGCAGACTACCATCAGACAGCGTACCACAGCAAGCTTTGCTACACAGATACAGTGAAGGAAAAGCTAGAGGCCGGCCACGAAAACGATGAACCACCGAGATAAAAGAGGTAACAAATTCCACAATATACTCAGTATACACGAATGTCATCTTCAGATAACTCTTCTTCCCCGGATTCAGGAAAAAACAGAAATTTCTTTTTTTCAATCTGCGCATATTAAGTGAAAAACACAACACCAAAGCGATGTATTCCATAACATAACATAAGGCAGTAGAGATGAGGTTCTACAGAAGAATGCTGAGAATGCCATGGACTACCAGAAAAAACTAATGTCGAGGTGTTGAAAGAGTCAAATGTGAAACGGACTTTAATCTATAATATAAGAAAAAGACAATCTTTATTTTTTGGCCACTTCATGAAACTGGGAGGTTTGGAGAACATAATCACAGCAGGCAGATTTCAGGCAACAGAGACAGAGGGCAACAACGTGAGAAAATATTAGTTTGACAACCTTGCACGGTGGGGAAACAACAACGATCTTGATACATAGTTCTAGAGATAGAGAGTTGTGGAGAGATATGATCGCCTACGCAAGTCGGTATGGCACCCGATGATGATGCTGAACTGATTTCACCAACTCTTTTGACTGTATTTAGCATACTTGTCTGTGGAATACTATGAGAGAATTTTAATTGTGACAACAACATCATCGCCGCCATTAAGGTACTATATAAGGAAACAAAATGTGATATGTTCATAGACAACAAATCGGTGAATTTTTCTGAACTAATGTTAACATTCGACAAGGATGATTATTTTCATCAACAATATTTAACATTTACCTAGAATAAATCATGAGAGAAGTGTTAGATAAATTCCATTCAACACTAATAATCGGAAGTTGCCAAGATTCTGTTCCCCTTTTCGCTGCTGGCATCGATCTGATGGTAGAACTACAAGAATTAACAAGACTGAAAATATCTTGCAAAATAATTGGCATGGAAATTACTACAGATAAGAGTAAAATTTTGGTACTATGATGAGTATGAATATTAATTTCGCGCCAACTAATATGACGATTAGCAATCAAAGGCTTGATGAGGTTTCAACGTTAATTTATCTGGGAGCCCAGATTAGTGTTGATTGTGAATCAACCAGTTTAAACAAGTTAAGTAAAGACTGACAATGGTCATAGCCGCTAGACAAGATTTAAAAAAAAATTAAAATTGTAAAAACCCGTGTTAAGATTAACTTATATAAATCTATGGTAAGGGTGGAAAGGGAACGCAATGCTCTTGGCGGACCCAGGGTTAGCAGATAATCAAGGTATCAAATGTACCTCCTCGAGGTGTACCCTGGAAACAGAAATACAGCTGCTCGTGCTGATTCTGGCTAAATTTGGAGATTGTGTCCACGAATGTTGTGGTAGCAGATGGAAAGAGATTTCACTGCATAAGAGACAGACAATATCTCCGACACCACCAGAAAAAAACATGTACTGTCGATACACATTGACGCTAATCAGTCCAGTCCGAACATTGGAGGGGTGGCCAATGAAAAAGGCACGAAAAGGTAGATGCATAGCGAGAGACGAATAGATTTCATACTGAGTACAATGAAAGGGCAGAACAGCGCCAGAGGGCAGAGCTAACTGCAAATATAAAATGAAAACGTTTCAATGAAATCGGAACTACGAGCTCTGTTAGCTCGAGACGAGCTTCTAGTTACCTGTGATCCTTCTAGGCAAGGCTCATACCCAATCATGGACGCCCGGCAAAGCAAGAAGACCTGGCCTAACTCTAATATTGAACCTTCCTATACCGGAAATATATTTGCAGAGAGAAAGGGTTAAGTACCCGATGGGCTCAGGCGCTATAGGGGCAAGGTCCCTCAGCTCAAGAAAGCCTTGTTCTCAAACGCATTGTATGAGACTCGAACTTGGGAGAGGGGTTCACGATGCCGGTGAACGACACCTCGCCTAAGACGGCGAAAGAGCCAGGCTCCAACTCTTCTGTCGAGTTCTTTCTCATCAAGAACCAGGCTCGCGGATGAGGAAAGGTTCAGTACCCGATGGGCACAGAATGTCCAATTACACGAGGCAAGTTCATAGAAGGTGGAATACCTCGTGCGAGATAGACATGAACGATAATCGTCTCGGTGAAGAGTCACTACACACCCGCGTACCCTTCGACAGATAGGCAGGATGTCACGGACTAGGGAAGCCTACTACCCGAATAGAAGCAACGACGAAAACGGATATGCTGGGCCTCGGACGCCCAGACCAAAAAGTGGCCAGCAGAGGTGCAAATAAATCAGTTTTACTGTGGAATTTGCAGCACAGCGTAGTTCACACTCCCCGTACTTCACGCTCACGCGGAAATCAAACGTTACATTAGTTGTGGTTATATGAGAGCCAACGCAGAAGAAGAAGAAATCTTTGGTTCAGTTAATATGTTTGTACTGCTGTGAGACCTGAACTCTAACTTCGAGAGAAGAATCCAGGCGCTTGAAAACAAATGCTATAGTCATGTGTTGGGTAGTTAACAAGAACAAGACCAGTGTGTTGTGCATGATAGAATTATTACAGTAGCTGATCAACAAGAACCGCTGTTATCAATCGTGAGCTTCATAGGATCGTAGAGGCCAGAGATGCGTGAAGATCTTTCTGCGTGAAGATCAAATGTCTCAATATAACACCCCTTTTTCCAAGTGTTGTTTGTCAATTAATTACTATTGTAGGCGTGATTTCATTTTTTATATACATTATTAGGTCATCTTTGCATTGATGAATTAGGGTGGTGTCTACCTACATTTTGATATGTACCATTGCGTTTCATAATTTGTAATGTGTTGCACAGTCAACGGCCTTTGCGTAGTTGATAAAACATATGTATATGTCTGCGTTGAACTCTCTATAAGTCTATTATATTTTTAATATTAAAGAGATGCACTAGTACTTCTGTTCTGCATAAAACATAACTGGACTAAATACAGTGACCTTACATCTATATTGAGTAAAACGGTGTTTTGGGACTTAAAAAGCTGAAAGTAAAATATCCATAAAAATTATTGACAGACAAAATACCAATCTGGAGTTGAAAGTAAACACTACCTGGCATAGGGAATACGAGTGATAAAATCATAAACCATCGGATTTCTATCATCAATATGATCATTACTATTATTTATCATAGCAATTATCATCATGGTTATTATATAGCTATCATCATTAGGGAAAAATTTCATGGACGCTCAATGCCAGGTGAGAGAAGCATTCAGAGTATCCATCATGAAGACAACGTTCTGGAAAGAATCTGACCCATCTGTATATACTCTGATACACACAGAAACATCTTATGATATTCGTCATCCAGTAAACTGAGAGTAACTGTCTTACGTTGTACACTATTCTTTTCATTCTTACTGAAAACTCCTTTCACCTCGTCTAGATTGTCTATTGTCTGTTGTCTTTCCCATGTGTTTCTGTGATCCATTCATGCCGTTAAGGGTAGGGGTGATTAGAGCTCGAGCTTGCGTTCTAAGCCAGATGCGTGGCATCGGCTGTGCTATGACTGTGTCTGTTCAGGATGTCCCTGACGTTTTCTATCCATCCTTTCCGTGGTCTTCCTCTGGCTTTGTACCCTGATCTCATTTGGTTATATGCTTGTACGGGCAACTTTTCGTGATGCATTCTCATAATGTAAACAAACCACTTGATCTGTTTTCTCTCTATGTAAACTGTACAAGATATTATACCCATTTTTCCTGATATATTCATTTCGTAATCTATCAAGCCTGGTGACCCCGGCAGCTTTCCTCAAGCATTTCATCCCACATGTCACTATCTGTGATGTGAAGATGAGAGAAACCAGGTTTGCTCTAGATATGAATATATAATCCACTATCCTCTATACAAGGGGTTTGTTCTGGTACGTACTTAAGGTGGCTGGCAACTTCACAGGCAAGTCTGAGATTGTTCTATGTCGTTAGACATGAGGACTAAAACTACTTCTTTTCAGTTGTCCCATTGCTAAAATAGTTTTTAGTTTTGAAATACAGTTCTGAAATATGTCTCTCATTGGATGACTTGGCATACAATGGGCATCGTTCAAATATATATGAAATATCAGTCATATATTTAATTTTGGCTGTGATATGTCATTTTTACATTTCAGTTCTATGTCAACCGTTATATAATATAATATGCTCCTGTGGGAACATTTCTGTACATATGGTGCAGTTGCAGGATGCCCTCTAAGTGAGATGTCTGTAACAGATCATGAGGAACTAAGAATAATATTGTTGCTTTTCAATGTAAAGTTGTAAAAAATATATGCGTTAGTTTAGTGTGTCTACATAGCGTATCTACATAGATGTATGTGTGTACATGCGTGGATGTAAATATAGTCTTTGTGGACATAATGTCGTATATTAAGAAATAAAATAGAGATGAATGCAGGTGTACAGGAACCATTGCTTTCAATAGTGAAACGATCAAAAATATTATGGTTTGGACATGTATGGAGACATGATTCCTTGTCAAAAATAATACTGCAGGGAACTGTCGAAGAGGGAAGAAGCAGAGGAGGACCTTTGTCATGGCATGGTCAGACATCAAGGAATGGACAGGAAAAGATTATTCCCCATCCGCACCGTTGAAGATAGAAATCGCTGGACTCTCTGTGCTGGATCATCCAATGTGGTAACCCTACCAACCTAAAGGGTTACAGGTTTTTTAATTGATTGACATTATATATATATATATATATGCCAGTGAAATAGGTATGTAATGAGATCTATATGTCGTGTTTTCATTGTAGGAATGTCGGATGTCTCTCACTAATTCAAAGACATACACAGAAATAGATCCATAAAGTGTTTGACAAATCAGTCGTAAAACTATATTATACCTTTACTAAAGTCAGGCTGCAAAGCTTATACTTAACTACAGCTAAGGATCGATTATTCAACAAAATAAGAACAAAGAAAATGGGAGACAAACAATGTGAAAAATTTAATTGAGACTAGGAAAAAGATATCAACATAAATACTGATAATTTATATGGAAATGTTTTCTGTTCAAACCAAAGAACATTTACATAAATTATAACTGAAAACTGGTAAGTCTCATCATACCGGGCTGGTTGGTGGATGCGAACATGAAACTTTCCAAACGTATTCAAAGAATGCTTGATGGCAATGAACAAATTTCAATTAGAAAGTCACTTTGGATGTTGTTATTTGTAACACTCATTAAGCAATGTTGTTCTTAATTCTCTCTCTGAGTTCTCACAATCATTTATCAATCATCTACTTTTTCACTGCAGACTTCGATGAAGCAAACATGTCTCCTATCTTAATACAGCAAACATCAAACTTCTTTGAAACAAGCAAGGAAGCAAGCAGACATAATACAAACTCTAAATGAATTTAGTGTGGATATTATCACAAAACTTTGCAATGACATATATGAAAGGAAACAGGTCACATACCTAAAGACTCTTCTTCTTCTTCTTTCGTTCACTTGAAACATGTCTATATATGTAATTCTGTCTCCTTAATAAAACTCACTGTCTTTTGTAGTTCATACAGTGTCCCATAGAGCTTTGATTCCAGTGTTGTTTCCTCTGGCCAATATGTCTGCCTCAGCGTTTCATGCTCAGAACACTCTTGAAGTATATGTTTGGCACTCTGTGCTGCCTGTCCACATGTACACATGGCCGTGTTGCCAATCTTGAACTTTGTATACATGTGACTGCGGAGTCGGTTGTGTCCTGTTCTGAGACGTAGAATTATAACTTGTTCTGGTCTGTTCATAATATGATAGTCATCTTGTGTTGGTGTTTGTGGCTTTCTTATTGACTTGATCATCTGTTTTTGCTGATGGTAGGTGATTGGTATATCTGGTTGGTCTTTGGCAGCACCTTCCTTAGCCAGTTGATCTGCTTTTTCATTTCCTGGTATTCCACCGTGAGAGGGTATCCACTGCATGGTTACCCTATACTGGTAAGACAATTCGCTAAGTTGCTTTTTCAAGTCTGTTAGTTTACAAGACTAGAGAGCTTGAAGCACTGATCTTGCATCTGTCAGCAATACCGCTGGCTGTAGGTCAGAGTTGGAGTTCAGCAGTTTTTTAGCTGCCACACTAATTGCCTGGATTTCAGCATCATAATTATTGCAGAATTTTCCTTTTGGTGTTCTGATGGTATCTCTAGGTTTGTGTGGATATTCTATATATAAACCTGCACCTCCATTCCTCACGGCATTCTGTGCTGACCCATCTGTGTATACTCTGACCCATATATCTTGTGGATATTCCTCATCCAGGAAACTGAGGGTGACTGTCCTTCGCTGCACACTGTTCTGTTCGTCCTCGCTTAGTATTCCTTTCACATGGGTCTGAATGTATATTGGCATTCCATGCCTTCCACTCCACGGGGTTTGTTCTGGTACAGGCCTTAAGGGGCTGTCAACTTCAGGTAGTTCTGTAAGTTGTCTACGGAGTCGTTTAGCTTGATGGATAAAGCTGCTTCTTTTCAGTCGACCGAATGCTAGATTTTGGAATCTTTCCTTCATTGGATTACTTGGCATACACTGAAACTTTTCTGCTTGAATTAGTACTTTTGTGTCTCTGCGTTCGCCAAGTGTTTGCATTCTTCCCATTTTCTGCATCTCTGCTATGGGTGTTGATTTCATTGCTCCCAACATTATTCTAAGTGCCTGGTTTTGCACTTTATCTAGATCTTGTAATGTGGTGTTTATTGCAGAACACCATGCAGCTGAACCATATTCCAGGTGTGGTCTTATGCCTTGCTGGTAAACTTTACTGAGTATATTTCCACTGGCTCCCCATGTGGTTCCACTTAGTTTTCTAAGGATAGCTAACTTCCTCCTGGCTTTTGTTGTTGCTTTGTTTATGTGCTGCTTCCATATCAGTTTATCATCAAAAGTAACTCCGAGGTATGTGGATTGTTTGTCTTCTTTCAATAGCTCTCCATCTATTTTGATATGACCGGCTTTTTCTTTTGGTGAGAGGGTAAAGAGTGTAGTGCTGCACTTATCTGTGTTAATTCTGACGCACCATCTATTAGCCCATAAGGTTAGGGCATCGATAGCTCTTTGTATTTGTTTAGTGTCCACTGTCGCATGTTCCTCCGTGCACCATATCACCAGGTCGTCAGCATACATTGCCACTTTGATCCCATGTGGTAATTCAGCAACTAGGTCATTGATGTAAACCAAGAAAAGTGTGGGTGACAGGACTCCTCCCTGGGGGACTCCATGACGCAGTAGAACTTTCTTGCTCTTGCGACCATCTAATTGTACCCTGGCTCTTCTATTATGCAGGTATGCTTTTACCCATTAGTACATTCTTGAGCTAACCCTGCAATTTCACAATTTCTTTAGGAGCCCTTCTTTCCAGACCGTATCAAATGCTTTTCTGAGGTCTATCCATGCTGCTAGTACCAGTTTCTTATCTTGGAAGGCATCCTAAATCTCTTGGGAGAGGTAAGTTGCCTGATCTTCAGTAGAGTAGCACTGTCTGAAACCTGCTTGCTGTGATACCAGAAGGTTTTCACTTTCAAGGTACCACTGCATCCTAAGATTGATAATGCGTTCCATTGTTTTACATAGACAGCTTGTGAGGCTGATGGGCCTGTAGTTGGAGACTGTGTTGCCATCTTTTCCTGATTTGAGGAGTGGTATCATTATTGCTTCTCTCCACGCCTGTGGTACATTACCTGTGAACCAGATTGTGTTAAAGATCTGTAGTAGCTTTGCTCTTGCTGCAATTCCCAGGTTTCTAATCATTTCATTGGACACTCCATCAGCTCCAGGGGAATTTTTCATTTTCAATTTGGATATTGCATGCTCCAGTTCTCTCATTGTGATTGGTGCCTCCATGACTTCAGGTATAGGTTCGTCTTGTCCAATGTTTTGCTGGTTCTCTCGAACCTCCT
The DNA here is from genome assembly GCA_034231615.1 of Meghimatium bilineatum. NCBI lineage: Eukaryota > Metazoa > Mollusca > Gastropoda > Stylommatophora > Philomycidae > Meghimatium > Meghimatium bilineatum. The sequence continues at coordinate 44,450,492 of CM067322.1, read as the reverse complement.
GTTGTTTGTCTGGGCTGACTTTGATATTATTATCTTCTGCAAAGGAATCTGCAAAGTAATCAGCTGCATGTTTACCTGTTAAAATGTTTAAAATCTTTATAAAGTGTGATCCTGGTATTTCTCCCTGTACCTTCATCATTTAGTTGTTTTACAAGTTTTCATAATTTCCTAGCATCTCTTTCTAGGTTCAGCGACTCTGTGTTTTCTTACCAGCTGCTCCGTCTGGCTTGTAACTTGGCTCTTTGAAATTTAGCCTTTGTTTGCTGATATTTGTTGTGATGTTCTTGGCTAGGTCTGTTCTCAGCCTGCTGTCTAGATGTTTCCATCTCATTTTGCAGCTTTTCCAGTTCATTATTCCAGTAGGGTTTGTAGTTCTTGCGTGCCCCCCCCCCCCTTGGTATGGTTTTACTAGCAGCATGTAGTATACATCTATTAAATTCACTCACTGCTCTATTGATATCTTTGTCCAAGTTCATGTCCTTAGCTAGAACACTGGTTAAATGCTGGTACATTTTCCAGTCTGCCCTCTTATAGTTCCACCTATTGAGCGTGCTGCTGTCCTTGGTAAATTCATTGTGGATTTCCAGAAATACTGGTCTGTGGTCACTACCCCCAAGCTGCTTTCCAGCGACACGTGTGATGTTGCATTCCAGGCCTGGTGAGTGGAATGCCAGATCTGGTGTAGAGGTGGTGTGCCATGCTCTCGAGTAGAAGGTTGGTGAGTCTGCTGGCTGGTTAATAAGGATGAGATTATTTTCATCCTGCCAGCTCTCAAGTTCCTCACCTCTCTTATCGATATGATCATAGCCCCAGCTCTGAGAGTCGCTGTTGAAGTCACCATACACCATAAGTCTCTCTTTGTCAGGAATTGTGTCTAGTGCCAATGGTTTATCATTTGGGCAGTAGTAGTTCAGGTGATGGAATTCTGCACTGTATGTTTTTAGGTGGAGCATCTGGTATTCTGCCCCTTCCATATATACTTCCAGCTGACATGCGCTGATATTGTTTTTAACAAGTGTCAGAATTCCACCATTTTGCCTGTCCTTTCGGTCAGATCGGTAGCATTGGTAGCCTTTTATTTTGAAGGCTAGGTCGCTGCTGAGGTGTGTTTCTTGGATACAGCATATATTAACTTGTTCTTCGCTGAGGACATTTTCAATTTCCAATTTTTTGCCTTATCCATCTCTTTTACTGTTGACACCCTCAGCATTCCAGTGCAATATTTTATTAGTCATTTGTTTGTTTGGCCAGTAGCTCTATTCCCTTGCCTCCTGGCTCCTCGAGGCTATTGAGAAGGACTTTCAGTAACTGAGGTTGGGCCATTTCGATGTATAGGGCCTGGCACCGTCCCTGCCTGAACGTCCGCCACAGGGCAGGCACCATAACATTTTATAGATACAGACATGTTTCCATTGTGTTTTGTGCGTGGCATCCTGATTATATGTGCGCCTTTTGGCTGCCTGCCTCCGTCTTCAGCATTCTGCTTACTTGGGCAGGACTATGGTCCTGCTCGACCAGTCTTAGTTTCCAGCCCCTGATGGCTGAACTAAGCCCCATCACCACTGCACGGTGCTGGCCTTGATGGGGACCTAAAGACTCAACATCATCAATATTCATACAACTACCTCTGAAGCCCTAGGCTTTGGACTATATATATTAAAAACAAGAAAAACACTGAGGTAGGTGAAGAACAATTCGATTTTAGGAAAAACAAAGGAACCAGAGAAGCTATACTTAGTATCCTACTAGTGATATATAAATATATAGAAGTCCAAAAAGATCAATATTTGCTTCATAGACTACAGCAAGGCCTTTAACAAAATTCAACATGGAAAAGTAATCAAATGTCTTCAGGAAATAGACATAGATGGAAAAGACATCATACTGACTCGATATATATATAGGGAACAGACGGTATCAATAACGTGTGAAAAGAAGCAACACACCATACATAGAAATGAGAAGAGGGGTAAGACAAGATTGCATGTTATCACCAAGCCTATTGAATATCTGCATAGAGAATATCTATAAAAATATAGAAGTAATGCCAGGACTCAAGATCAATTGGAAAATAATAAACAACCAGGGATATGTACATGACATTGTTCTTTTAGCAGAAAGCGGATATGAATTATATATATAAGACTAATATATAAAGTCAATCAATCAAGTAAAGAATACGGACTGTATATAAATATCCAATAAAATCATCATAATCAGCAAAGACACAGAAGAACAAAAGCTAAACATATACATGGAGAGAAATTACAACAAGTAAAACTTTATAAATATCTCGGACACAGTCACAAATGACCGCAAACAAGAAACAGAAATTAAAAGGAGACTAGGAATTGCTAAATGTACCTTCAATGACATTAAAAAATAGTAACATCTAAAAAATCAACAAAGTTAAAAATGAGAATTATAAAATGCTACATCTATTTTATATTAATGTATGGCTCAAAAACATAGACAGTAGTGTTATTCAGGCAACTTAATACAAGCAACGCAACAATTAGTATAGCTCAAAGAAGAAAATATTGCTGCATTAACGCAACAACGCAGCAGGCTGACAAATTTAACCAGCCAATAGACCAGCCGCTCAAGTGCGACGAGCGAATGCGCCGGGGGGCGATACCCCGACCCCGCTCGGACAATAGAAAAAGGGGTCAATCGGTCTGTGTGTGTGCGTATCCATGCATGTGTGTGTTTGACATATACATTTCCAAAAAGGGTAGTAAAGGGTGGCTGGTGTTAGCCATTGTATGTGGACCATAGTAATGTCGGGATGGCACTCTCTCTGTGTGTGTGTGTGTGTGTGTGTGTGTGTGTGTGTGTGTGTGTGTGTGTGTGTGTGTGTGTGTGTGTGTGTGTGTGTGTGTGTGTGTGTGTGTGTGTGTAAGACAAATAAATTTTCCACCTGCTTATTTGGGCCTGGTAAAAAATATCCCCCAAACTCACAGTTGATCCCGGTACAAAATGATACCACTGGTTCATCAAAATCGCCAAAACAGGTTTATCTATTTAGCTGTCATTCTCCGCTGCACATGTTCGAGAAAGCAAACCGTGTATTATTTACACTTAGCTGTTTATCTTTCCTTACCGACCGCGCGTTATCAAGTCAGTGTTGAGATAATTTAATGACACCTGTTACGCAAGGCCTCGACCAGTTAACAAAATTCGCGGCGTCGTAAATTAACAGATACTAAATCAGCTGTTTAATAGCTGGTTGGTGCTGATCTCCGGGAATTCTGTTCACCAGAAGAAATCCACGTGGTAATATTTGCCTTGGTTGTGTGTATATATATATATATATATATATATATATATATATATATATATATATATATATATATATATATATATATATATATATATATATATATATATATATATATATATATATATATATATATATAATCGTCTACTTTAGCCCAATATATTCTTATTATATTCTCGCTAGGTTCTTCAAATATGTTCTCAGGCGCCGCTTCAATTACGTTCTCTGCGTGGTTAAAGTTATTTTTCTCTACAAACAGGGTTCTTGTTAACATATTTCCTTGGAGCAGACCGCATGTTTGTTAGTTTCTAAATTAGCAGGCCACACAAAACTACATTTCACCACATTCGCTTTTAACAATATAGTGTATTTGACAAATTGTTATTAGTGGAACACTATAATTTATCACATTTCACAACTAGGCATCCTGATTTTAGCAATTTTCGTAATGATTAAAAGCACTATTTGTCACTTTTCTATTCTTACAGACGCGCATTTTACAACTTTTATGTATCAATAGAGGTCATAGTATCATATTTTCATATGGCAAACCGGACTTTTTATAAGATTTCTAAATTAACAAGTCACACGAAACAACATTTAAGCACTTTCTCACTAACAACATAGCACATTTCACACGTTTTTATCTGTGCAAACTCATCATTTATCATTTTTCACAACTAGACAAACCGCTTTTACTGATTTTCGATATGTTTCATTAGGTCTAAATTGTCATACCATACGATAACACATTTCAGCATTTTTGCAGTAACATCATAACACATTTTATCATGTTTGTATTTGTGTGATTGCAGCATGTACCATTTTTCCACAACTAACCAACTTGTATTTAGGGATTTTCATTATGTTTTATTGTTTGTCCTAATTATCATACCATACGAAACCATATTTCAGTACTTTTACACAAACTTTATAACAAATTTTGTCATGTTTTTATTTGTGTGAATACATCAATTACCATTTTTTTTCACAACTAACCAACCAACTTATACTATGTTATCATACCAAAAAACCTCATTTATCAGTACGTTTCCACTAACAACATAACAAATATTTTGCCCTGTTTTTATTTGTGGGCCTGTGGCATTTATGAATTTAGTGATGTTCGTTATGTTTTATCAGTAGTTATCTAAATTACGATACCATACGAAGCCATATTTTATTACTCATAACACATTTACCATGTTTTATTTATGCACCTTTATCAGTCATTACTTTTTTCACAACTAACCAACCCGCTTTTAGTGATTTTTGTTACGTTTTATCAGTTGTCTAAATTATCATACCTTACATACCCATTTTTCAGTACTTTTACACAAACAACATAACAACTTTTGACATGTTTTTATCTGTTGGACTTCATCACTTATCACTTTTCCACAACCTGGCAAGTTGGTGGTAGCTCTCTTCGATGTGATAAAAGATTGTATTTGTCTCTTTTCTATACTTAAAGTTGCACTTTTCATGACATTTAAACACAAAATAGGGTTCCAATGAACATTTTCCCATATGGTAAACTGCATGTTTTATCCGTTTTCTAAATTATTACGTTATAATAATTATTATATAATAATTATAATAATTACGTTATAAAACATTCCAACACTTCTCTCTAACTTCATACACCATTTTGACAAACTTCTGTTTATGAAACAACATCGTTGATCATTATTCATAGACAATACCAGGACATGTCGCACATAGAACCTGTCAACATCCCGTACGAATATCCCATGCTGATATCTCGTGCTGATACCCTGTGTAGACCATGTTAGAAGCTATTACCAACTATTAAATAGCCATTGTATTATCTGTTAATTTACTTTGATGTGAATCTTGCTGGCTGGCGTGTCAGGTGCCAATAAATTATCTCAACGCTACCATGATAACGCGCGACCGATAAGGGAAGATAAATAAGTTAAGGGGAGACAATACACCGTCGGTATGATCACGTACACGTGGAGAATGAAAGCTACACAGATAAGGGCGTGGTGGCATGTTTTATTAACGACGTGTCAGATTACAGCGGTATTATGTTGTACCGTGTTCAACTGTAAGTTTGTAGGGCTACTTTTAACCAGACCCAAATAAGCAAGGGGAAAATGTATATGTCTAAAACACACAAAACAAACACAGTGCCATGTCGACATTACTATGGTCCATATATGAATGGATAACACCATCCACCCCTCACCACCCTTTTTGGAAATGTATATGTCTAACTCACATGTACGGATCCGCAACATACATACACACACACTACGCCACCCCTTTTCTCATTGTCGGAACGGGGTCGGGGTATTGATCCCCGGATGGGGGGAATCTCGACGCGCATCGAGTCGTCGCACACTGAGCGGCCGGTCTATTGGCTGGTTCCATTTGTTAGCCTGCTGCGTTGTTGTGTTAACGCAACAATATTTTCCTTTTGAGCTATACTAATATTTGCGTTGCATGTCCTAAGTTGCCCAAATAACACTACTATAGACACTAAACAAACAATTAGAGATTAAAATAACAATTATATACCTTTGGTATGTTGGTATATAGGAGAATAGGGAGAACATCATGGAAGATAAGAAAACAAATAAAGAGGTGTTAAAAACACTCAATATGAAGAAAGAATTACTAAGAGAAATAAAGATCAGGCAAATAAAATATTTTGGACACATTAAAAGATACCTTACTGTAAAAACTTACTTTAGGGTAAAGTCAAAGGGAAACGAGAAGAGGTAGGCAGAGATGCAAGTGGGAGAGTAACATCACACGATTGGATCAGGTTACAGTCTAGCAGAGTGCACTACCAAGACAAGAGACAAGGGATGTTGGAGATACGTTGCAGCAACATTCGTTGCGAAGACGGAACTTGATGATGATGATGTATGTGTATGTTTACAGCCTCATTGACATCATCTTCCTCTTTAAATGAGTTTATTACTGCCTTGATATATATTTGGCTTATGTTAGTCATTTTGTATATATTCGATAAGTATTTTGGTATATATTGTATAAATTTGGTGTTTTTTGGTGTGTGTTTATGAAATGGTGAGTACGTTTGAATTATCTTCTGTCCGTTTTGATATATACGTATTTTGTTTATTTTTGGTATATGTTGATAAATATTTGGTACAAATTTAGTACATATATTCAACATATTGAGTATGTTCTGGTATTTTTGTTAATATTTGACACATGTTTTGTATGTTTGACACATGTTTTGTTTATTTTAGGCATATTTTATATATGTTTGGTACTAATTCTAATAGTAAATATTTCGGTTAATGTAAAACTAGAAACCATACACAAAAACGAAAGTTATTTTGAGACGAGTTAATAAAAGCAAATGATAGTTTATACATACATATAGAACATTTTACTACCGCTTGTGGTTAGTGAAAATTAACTTTCTGTGTATATTATGTTAGATTTGTGTGAGTTTTGGTGGACAATATTTTTGGTACTAGATTTATAGAACATAATTCTTCTCTGGACTGTTCATTTTTCCATCTTTTGTAAAAATTCCCCAATATATTTAAAGTCAGCGTAGTGCTTCGTAGTGGATGGACTATCTTTATGTTGATTGTATTTGGTTCGTTGGCTATAGACAAAATTACAACATATTATTACATAAAAAATACTTGTATAAAACCCGTTAATTTTTAAAAGTCTGTATAATATACGGTGTTGAAAATACTTACTGTTATGTAGAAGTGAAAAAGTCTCAGTCCTATGTTTTGTTGGAGAGAAGATTCAAGTCTTATGTTTTGTTTGGGTAGGCGAAATTTGAGGCGGATGTACAAGAGATTCCGCTAAACATTGTACTTACTATGATCTTGTGTCTTTTGTCTTTTCTTGTGTCTTGCCTTGTTGTCAGGAAAGATTTCAAGTCTATGCTTTGTTGTAGAGAATTTTCGTGTCTGTTTGTTGGAGTTTCAGGTCTATGTTTTGCTAGTGAGGAGAAATTTCAGTCCTGTGTTTTGTGGGAGAGGCAATGTTTCAGATATATATTTTGTTGCCTAGGAGAAGTTTCAATACTATGTTTTGTTGGAGAGAAGTTGCAGGCGTATGTTTGTCGAAGAGGAGAAGTTTCAGTCCTGTGTTTTGTGCAAGAGAAGTTTCAGACATACGTTTGATGGAGAGATGTTTCAAGTGTATATTTGTTGAAGAGACGTTTTAGATGTTTTGTCGGAAAGGAGAAGTTTCAGACCTATGTTTTGTTAGAGACGTGCCATCTCAGTCCCTCGTCTACGTAACTACCAGTGTTGATTATTCGATTTGTTGCAATTGATTGTGATTGTTTAGTTTTGTTGTAAGTGGTCGTGATTATTCTGATTTGTATGTATATGTTGCTGGGCGTGTTTGTTTTTGTGGATTTTTATTGTATGTGGTTGCTTGGGTTTGCCTCTGTGAATAATTAATATTGGTATATTTTGTTTTCTGTTTTATTTGATGTATATATATTTGTAGATATGTCTGTATGTATGTTAACAAATGTCTGGATTATGTAGGTAGGTTAGTAGGTGGTTGTGAATTTACCGCTATTTTGGAGAGGCGCACCACTTTCAAACGGCAGACAACAAAGCCCAATTTGGTTATATCAGGATATTATCCATACAATATCAACCATACAATATTAGAGGTGACAAAGACCCAAAGTTTAATGTTTTCATTACTGTGTGTATGTATCTAGTTATATGTGTATTTCAATGGCTGTATATTGTGAAAGTACAAATGAAAGAAAAACGAAGACGTCCTCAACAAAGTATTAATGTATTGCTGTTTTGAAAAAGCTTGAAAATGGTGACTTATGTGAGATAATTTTGTATACTCTGATTTTGAGTAATTTATAAAGTGTATATATATTTGTCTACGTCAATGAACGAACCAATACATATGATAAGTAACGAGGTGTTCATGTTAAATCCCAGGCTCTTATTCCCCAATTTTTTGTCTATTGTATGTATATTATATCTATATGTTTGCATGTTCATACGTCTGTATGGGTATATTGTGATGTATATTAACAATAAGGTGGGTTATTCTTTAAGTGACATACAATGAAATATAATAATATATATCTTACTTTTATTCCAACCTCAATAACAACAACAATAACAAACACCTAAAAGCTCCGATAATAACAGTTGCGGATAAATTATTATCGTATGCAAGCTCATTTAGCGAACAAGATCAGCAAGAGGACATGCAATTAGGGAAGAACAGTACAAAAATAAACACCCAAATTCAAAACTTTTAATAAAAATCCCAAGAAAAACTTTGGAAAAAAACCTAGAAATTTCATCAACACTTGACAACACTTAAAATATAAAACCAATTTCAAAATAAAAAACTAATTTCATATTTTAAAAAACTCGGGGGGGGGGGGGAATAATGGTTGCTACATTAAAATTGATGCATCCAGCAAAGGTAACATAAAACCAATTTCAAAAATTTAAAAACCGTTTTAAAATGTGAAAACATATACAACTTTCAGCCAACTACACTTAAAACATAAACCAATTGGAAGATTAAACACTCAATACAACATTTTATAAATAAACAAAAAAAAATAAACAAGATATAGCATAATCGAATAAGCCAGCAAAACTCCATCTACTACATTTTGTCACCGCCATCTTGGCCAGTAAATTATAATTCGCCGCCTTGCATACCGTGCATCAGGGCGCGTGACGACGCGCCTGCATCGAAAACGAACACATTCCTACTTACATAGCAGGTAAATGTGTCGTTAATCTGTGCACCCCTTTCAGGCCCTAGAAATAAATGGATGATGCCACCTACTAGTTTATTATTACATAGTGGTTGGTCTAATAAGTTACAGAGGAGACCTCATAACTTCAATTGCGGAAAAAATTAACAATTTGCAATCGAATGATTTCCTAATTAGCCTGTTAAATGACTGCTATACTTTATCTTAACATGGGAACAGAAATACAGCTTGACATCTGGTGTTTGCGGGAACAAAGAACTCGAGAACTGTCATTGATATGTTTAAAAGCTAGTAATTGTCCCTGACTTGCAACGGCATTGCAAGATACTAAATTATTATAGGTTACAGCTGTTTATAATGCAGTGATTACCAAATTGTAAGGGAGGGGCTTGGTGAGTCCTTGGGTGGACGTACTATAATATCAAGGGGAAGAGTACCAATGTGAGGATTTTGTGCAATAAAGGCAATATTATTATCCGGTTTAAAATATCACGTTGAAAACAATAGATTTAAGGGGTGGGGGGGGAGAATAATGACAAATTGTTTCAAGAGAAATTGAGTCCGTCATTGGAAACTCCATAAATATGGAATGGAACTCAAATCCCGCCCATGTGATGCCGGGGCCCGAAAAGGGAGCAAAGAATAGCAACACTGTTTACCTTCCATGCATGTCGTAAAAGGTGACTAAGGAGGATATGGGATGGAGTTGGCTGCCCCATCCCATATAGGGTCAGTGACCCAACACCACGCTGACGTCGGATGTGTTAGGTCGAAAGGTGCAGATATCGCAGCAGTGCTGTAAACCATGAGACAACACATTCCGTTCTCTGAACTACATCCTGCTAATCTGCAGGAGGTTTGAGAACGAACGCAGAAGTAGAAATCGCCAATGTATCAAGGCGACGATTGTATCTACAGATTTGAAAGAAACCCAATCATATTCAATTTGAGAACAGGTCACAAGAGACGCATACAGCACATGTAAATGAATTTTAGAATAGGCGATACCGAAATGTCACCCCTCCCCCTTCCGTGGACAATCTACAGAAGGCACAGAATACATATTGCAGAGCTGCTCACAGCACCATACCACAAGAAGAAAACTATGACCATCTAAAACAGCTCTGACTGACAAGCTTTAAGCATTGTATCGGGACTGATAACAGTAGATTTTATTGATGAAATCAATATCAGCTTCTAACGTTGGCTGGAGAACATGAAAGAGGTCCAAAATGTCAAATAATTGTATGACCACAGTCAATTTGACTATGTCATTATGAAATTATTGTACTGACTTAAAGAATGAGATCGGTTATTAGTCTTACTTCGTGCGCGTGCCCAGACTGACCTGCAGTTTTTGTCCGATTTAAGTGAGAAGTTGTAGTCTACTATGGCATGCAAGTATTCCACAACTAGACTAACATTTTCATACTGAAGTCGGATAAATCAGGCCGAAAGATGAATATATCCCGAGCAAACTCTAAGCCATGACACAGCGCATTACGTTCTCCTGACTACACTACATCCTGCTAATGTGTAGGAGTTTGAGAAATAACACGGAAGGAGAAGAATATTCTTCTTTTATAGGAGAAAATAATATTTTGAAATTTCTTGTGTTGTTTCTAGCTTCTTGACTTGCATTTCTATCTTATTGATATCTACATTCAGGAAATGTACAAGGAGGGTTAACCTTTACCACAATTTACAGTTCTTGAAAATAAAGGAAGACAACAGCCGAAGTGCGTAATTTGCCAATGTGTTCTACGTAATTTGTTTTCTACAGAAGTGGAACTCGTGTGGTTGTATGGCTAGACCAAACCTCCGAGACCACTTCGGCGTTTAAAATCAGTGAAGGCGGAAAATGGATCTGTGCCAATAGCTTCTGATGTATGGGTGCACATGTCCTGCTCAGCATGCAAAGTCTGGATGCGGCGGATTGCGCACAGGGGGAGTCAGCTAATATCGTAGAAAGTCAAAGAGCACGGTGAGACAATAAGGCACCTTGGTCATCTACTGCACCCCGGCACACACTCAATCGTCTTGACTCATCTTGCAACTGAGACCATATGCGTAGGGGCGAGAGAGTGAGGATGACGACATTGCACAACTCTCCCTCACTTTAATCCAATTTTCATCGCGCAATCCGTGGCAATTAAGCACTCACAAATTTTTTTGGGGGGTTTTTTCCACTTGTTCATCACATTTATTGTTTTTCATGTCATGATGATCTTCGCTTGCGAAGGAGAAGCATCAAAATCATCACCATAACTAGAACGCCGGTATCAGATACTCCAGGTCCCGTGGACAATGCACGGTTGATATAAGAAATCTTTGTCCTTCGTATGTGCAGTTAAAAATTCTTCCTGTACACGTCGCGGCGACAGCTATGGCAAAGCGGCTTTTATTTCCATAGCCAAAAAGCCTTCCTCCATTCGTTAACAGAAAAACACGCAGTGATGTTTTTTTTTGCTTCTAAGTAATAATGCTACTAGAATTGTTGGCCTGGAAAGACATGTCGACGCAAATCATTCTTCATGAAAGGCAAACCACAACACATTTTGTCAATAAACTCAGCTCTCATATGCGCATGAAATATATTCTTCTCACTCTTTTAGTCGATACAATGAAAAGACAGTAGAAGCATAAAAAAAAAACCTGTCTCTCACTATTTTTAAAGAGTCCAAAGAGTCGGGAAACATTAGTAAAACGATGCACTTTCTAAGCAGTTAATATTGTTGTGTGTGATACAAGTGGACACATTTTTTTAAAAATCTATCCGGTAATAGTGTGAAGCGCTGAATAGAAGATCTTGCAGATGTCAAAACGCAAGTTGTTTAAAAAATGAAATCTTCACCATTTTATATCATTCAGTGTGACTTTGACGTTTCATTCACAATCGACTTAATGTCATTAAATTATATATTATCTATTTGTTGATTATGAATTTTTATATTGAGAAATATGCTCGGTATTAAAAATCTCACAACCAGGACCGGATTTACATATAAACTAAACAAGCTATAGCCCCCAAAAAATTATATTTGGCACTGACAAATAAAGGTCCCCCCCCCCCCATATCTCAAATAGCTTAGGGCCTTATCAAGTCTAAATACGACGCTGCTCAAAACATCGAAAACTTTTGATGTGTTTTTTTAACTATAGATAATTAATTCCAGGAAATTTGCCTGTCTTTTTTTAATTTTGGAATTGCGGGGGGGGGGGGGGGGGGTTGTGGTTGTCCACGGATGTCCACACGCAATGGTTGGTTTACAATCTGGATTCCTCAAATTTGCCAAAGCAAACAATCCTAATGTTATTGGAATGCCTTGCATAATTCATATTAAGACTCAGCCTAAACTGTGTCACGTTCTTAGCAGCTCACTGAAAGTGGCAATACGGGTTCGGTTGTAAAGTGAAAACAAGTTCTTTCAATACCAGACTATTCCAAAGCTCTTTGTGATGATCTTCAAGCAGAACATATATCAATTAAAAAAGCACATAGATGCCTGTTGGTAATCAAAAGGAAACATGCAGTCTTTCCTGATATTTCATAGGGTGGTTGATCTTGGTTGTTAACAAGAAATCTATTCATTAATATTGATTTACTGCCAGAAATATTTCAAGAAGAGGCCATAGAACTGAGATGTAATTTAACTGGCAAAGATGATTTTACAAGAATGTAGCGAATTTTGAATATATGTACTATCAACTGTCCACTGTATTATCAAATGTCTTAGTTGCAATGAGTATTACTATACCCGTCTCTTCAACATATTTATATGAGTCGGCGTTTTAGCGCTTACTATGATAAAAAAACAAACATCAATGTCGTCTTGACATTGATAGCAGCACTTTTACCTACCACGAATGTCGCACGAGGTGATTAAGAAGGTATATTAGCACTTTGCGTGGGGCTAACTTTCCCATATTACTCAGGATCCATAACTATAAGCAACAAATCAGTATGCTATCTGTTAATTCGTCAAAGATTTTTGCCAATATTTGCCTACCCCATTCGTGTCAACATCTTGCAAGAGTTCAGAGATCACCATGCTTAAATGTATCAACAATTATTTACCCCCTATCACTCAAATAAGATGTGGTTAAATAAGATAAGGTGTGTGCAGAAAAAATACATGTGCTTCTTTCACATTATTAGCAAACAAATTAATTGCAAACAACGTTATTGGCAAATACAATTAAGAATGTTAACGTCAATTTTTCTTAACTTACCCTCAACATATATCGGCAATTTTAAACTTTTTCACCAGACAACCGCCCCCCCCCTTTGTTGTCGTGATTTATAGACAGATCCATGTATATGTATTTATGAGTCATGGATAACAAGTCAACCTTTACAAATATCTCTCATAGACAATGGCAAGTCAAACTTGACATATATCTCCACACACATATGTTTTTGACAAGTCATCTATCTCTAACACATAAATAATGGCAAGTCAGCTGTGACATCTATCTCTCACACATAGACAATGGCAAGTCAAACTTGACATATATCTCCACACACATAGATTTTTGACAAGTCAACCTTAACATGTCTCTCACCGATAGAGAATGGCAAGTCTACCGTTACATCTATCTCTCACACATAGAGAATGGCTAGTCAACTGTGACATCTATCTCTAACACATAGATTTTTAACAAGTCAACCGTGACATCTATCTCTAACACATAGATTTTTAACAAGTTAACCGTGACATCTATCTCTAACACATAGATTTTTAACAAGTTAACCGTGACATCTATCTCTAACACATATATTTTTGGTAAGTGACATCTATCTCACAAAGAATGGCAAGTCAACCTGAACATATGTTTCTTATCACATATAAAATGTGACCATGATTTATGCCACTGAGACAAGAAGAAAATACCACACACACACACACAAAATAAACAGATGTCCACTTAGATCAGTGTTTCCCAAACTTGTTTGTGCCATGCCCCAGCTAAGTCTTTCTAAATTGCTATGTAACATATACATATTTTTTATATTTAAAAATCTAATTATTTCCTAAATGAACCACAATTACAACTTGTTCGAATTGCCCTCCTGAACAATCAAATCCCCCCCCCCCCTGTGGGCATGGGCCGCACGTTAGGAAACATTGACTTAGATTATAGCTATCCAACTGGCGCAAAGCAGGCATAATACTACTCTCGACAGTACAGTTTACAGCTGTAGTACAATAGTTAAAATCACTATAATGTCATTATGGTAGGGGTTTTGATAAATTCATATTTTGATAATTTGTTATATCAATTTTGATAATTAGTGGGTGTCATATCAATTCTACAATACATACAAAACCAACAGATATAATGGTTTGGTCATCTGGAAAGAATGCCGTGTGATTCATTAGTTTATAAAGCATATTCGAAGAGAGGATAAGCAGAAAGAAGAGCCAAGGGTAGACCTAGAGTACGCTGGATCGACAACATAAAAGAGACATTACACGAACACCAAATAACATTATCCGAAGCTGCCAGAAAAGCGAGAATAAAAACATTGTATCTCTCTCGACACCCGTAAAGGGTAAAATAGGAAAGAAGAAGAAGAAGATAATTTGTCATTACATGATACAAAGTGCTCATTCCATATACTTATTGAATATAATACAAAATCTAATGTGCATGCAGCTTAAATTGTCAACATATGCTACTAATACAGAATATGCCTAATGTCTGCCAGGTATCTTAGAATATAAAATACAAGGTGGATGTAACATATGCAAGTCCGCAGATGGGAGAGGGGGTGTGTGAAGTGTCCGACCCCCATTCTCTCACTTAAAAACTCAGATTGTGACTTTTAGTACTTGGAATATAGCCAAATAGGAAAATACCCGACCGCCACAGAAAATGCATCAACTTTGTAAAGAAATTACACTTGAATTATACAAAGAAATGGACGCATCAACATAGTTAAGGTACCCCCTCCCCATCATCCCCTTACTGAATACATATCTAACTCCCTGAACATATGGTCATCATCACTTACAAAGGACGAGCAACATCAAATACAAATGGTCATCATCACTTGTAATGGACGAACTACAAATGAAAATGCAGCAATAAGCTAACCTTCAGATATGCTATACTGATGTTTGTAAATAAACTAACATGTTACTGGAATTAGGGAGTTGTGGTAGCGTACATTTTGGTACCGTGAATTACAGGTTTGGCTGATAAAGGTTTATATATATATATATATATATATATATATATATATATATATATATATATATATATAAATATAACCTTTATAAAAAGGTAAGGATCACTATATGATATGGCCGTAAGTCAAAAGGAAATAATAAATAACATAGTAACACTGGAATATATTACGTGAGATACTTATCAGTTACACCCAACACTATGACTCTATGTAAGTATTTGTTGATCTTAGTCTATGCAAAGCGTTGCTTAAATCTGACAATAAACGAATAAGAACAACACTCTGGTCATATGCAACACATCATATGTGGATTAGCACGTTGTTTTATGCTAAGACAATCATTAAAACATATATACATAAGCAACATATATATATATATATATATATATATATATAATATATATATATATATATATATATTATAGTGTCGGTGTAACAGTATGCTCTGTTTTATATATATAGGTAACAAAGCATACTGTTACACCGACACCATATATATTCATACATACATATTGCTTATGTATATATATATATATATATATATATATATATGATAATCTTCGCAGATCAACAATCAAAGAGGACGTGAAAGAACTACACACAGCATTATCACATCGTTGAAAACTTTTAAAAGTTATTGCTGTCCTTTGCAGTGTACTCGACGCTGAAGAAAGAAGGATACAAAGATGCTATCCCTGAAAATTCCCAATTGGCATGTACTCTGCTGCTCTAAGTGTGGTATCAGTAAGAACAGGTTACTAAGGAGAGATAACCAGAGAAACACAACGAATAACTTTTAAATGGGAGGTAATCTTTGACAGTTACCTAACCTGTTGGTACTAATACCACCCATTAGAAGATATAGGGGGCATTCGGGGTAGCCCTGATAGATATGCCAGTGGCGCATTCAGATTGTGACAGATGGCATGCATTCAAAAATAATGATAAGCAGGGACGTAGATATGTCTACCGTAAGGAGGAGACGAATACTTAAAAAGGTAAAACTCTCTTGTATTCGTGACCAAACCAGTTTTTGTGAACGTTTAGTAACGTTTTGTGAACGTTTAGTAACGTTTTGTGGGACGTTAGTGTGAGTTTATTCTGGAGGATGTGCCCATTTTGTTAATTGCTATCTGGTACTAAATATGTTATAATTTCCAGAGGAACCTAGCTCGATTGGCTATAGACTTGCTGATAATTTAATTGAAGTAGAAGTGAGTTCGCTAACTTACACTCTTTCTTTTATTTGTGGCTACTCTGCATGTCTTGGTTTTGAAATCCTCTGTGGTGTTTGTTGTAGTACTGGTCAATCACTTTCAATTATTATTTCTAGCCTTTCATTTAATGTTCGCATTTGAAGCAGCATGTTAAATAAATTAACATTAATAAACTTTTCCATGCATTCATATTTAACATTAGCATAAATAGTAAATTCAAATATAACTAAATTATAAATAGAGTACGTGAACGCACAAAATAATATATGTAATAGGAAACTACGTAGATTAAACTAGGGAAACCAGCACGAACTATTTGAATAAGCATGCGCTGTGTGCTACTGTTCGCATTTCGGTGGACATAAATGTTTCGAAAACAAAATGCATTTTCAATAAATTTCTTAAACTATCAATACAAGTGCTTTTTTTATATTTCAAAATTGACGTTGAAAAATGTTCGAAAAAAATCAGTAATTTTATGATTTTCTATATAATATTTTCTTTCGTAGTAAGATTAAAGTAAATACATGACCTAAAATATATTCCTCATGTTTCCTTACATATTTTAGTTACGAGTTTCATTCTTTAGCACAACTGTTTTGGTTACACCTGAAAAGTCTGGAACAATTAATACGCATGCCTTTTGAATAAATTCCAAAGACAGCAATAAAGAAACGAGAGAACACCACTTCGTGAATATGAAAGATTGTAAAAGTTATACTCCAAAGTAGTGACAAATATTTAGAAAACATTAACTGCTAAATTATATTGCATTATTTTGATTTCAATTCAAAATTATAATGCATCTATTGTATTCATGCTGGATGCGCCATTTACATATGTTTGCCTATATCTCAAAAACTTAATGTGATATGGACACACTGTTGCCATTTTTGGAATCAGTATTTTAAATATACCCAGAAATAGGCCTACAAAACCGGGGACCACCAAAATGTTGTTATTGACTTGTGGTATAACTGAACTGAGACAATTCTACAAATCATCATAGACTCATTCTCCAAAACCTGTACAAACTTTGGGCTTACTATTAATATGGTGGAGCGCATGGCCGTGTGGTTAGAACGCCTTTCTCAGACCCTTGAGGTTCCAGGTTCAATACACTATTGGGACAGGATTATTTCTGTAGGAGGTGTAATCAAAATCCTTCTGTACATGTCGCGGCGTCTGATATGGCAAAGCGGCTTTTATTTACAAAGCCCATAGAAAGCATCCCTGCATTGCTTCACAGAACAACATGCAGTAACGAAATTTGTGTGTGTGTTTTGTTTATTAATACAGAGAAAACAGAAGTCATGTTACAACCAACAGCTGGCACAATTTATCACAAGCACTGCATAAAGGTAATGGCGCAGCACTGAAATTGTGAGTAGATTCACATACCTAGGTAGTACACTATCATAAAACACCACTGTTGATGAAGTGAAAACCAGGATCTCCATTTGCGCACTTTTGATTAATTGCGTACAAAACATCTCTTTTGCCATACTGCACGCAAATGTGTGGCATAGAAATGGCATTAGCCTACAGGATAAGCTGAAAGTTAACAAAGCAATGATAGTTCCAGTGTTATAAGCTGGTGCAACATGGCTTCTGTATAGAGGACATATAAGAAGCTTAATCACTTTCACACACCTTGTCTCAGAAAAGTTATGAACATCAGATGGCAAGTCACGACTTTGGATTTTTCTGTTCTTGTGACATCTGGTAACTTAGAATTGACACTACTCTGATACAGGCACAGATTCGTTGGACAGGTCTTGATGACGTATACCAGATCACAGCTTCTCAAAGACACTTCTGTATGGTGAACGACATACTCTGCAATTTGACCAAAAGAAACGCTACAATGACTCGTTATAGACCTTACTGAAAGCTATTGAAATAAACCAAGATACATGGGAAGACTCTCCTCGAAATATAGCTACATGACGTTCTACGGTCAAAAAGGTATGCGCAGCAACGTGTGAAATAGGAGACATACAGCAGCTCAATGCGAAGATATATATATATATATGGACAAACTCGCCGCAGTCAACTGTGCATTCGGAGAATTCAGAGAGGAGTGGCAACTATTGAACGTATTTATATTGCCTAGAAAATCATTCATTCATCATGTGACATATTCTTTCAAGAACGTGATTTTCCTTGTGGATTCTCTGAAAACTCCCCGATTCTGGGTGAGTTGACCTGCCGCAGCTAGAGACCTGTTTAAGCAATCTGATATATCATTGAACAATCGTCGTCTTCCTCTGTTGCCGTTAACTTCCTCTGCCTTCAGCTAGAAATCTTTCCATGATGTTATGTCTCATTCAATCAATCAATTAAGTGCCATGCGGAATGGCGTAGGCGATTATGTTTCTCCACGACTCTATGTCTTTTGTGATGTTAATAAGCTCGGTTGGTGAACTTCTACCGTACCACAATACTATTGCATCTAGATAGAAACGTTTCTCTTTTTCATCCCCTATCTCTTCTCCCCGTGATCTTTCCAGTGGTTATTAAGTGTTCAAGCTGTGTTCTTCTCAGTACAAGCCCTAAAAATCTTGATTGCCTGCCCCTAATGTTTGATATGATTGATCTGTTTATGCCGACATCAATAAGAACCTCTGCATTAGTTTTCTTAGCTGTCCATAGTATGTTCATCATTCTTCTCAGAAACCACATCTCTGTAGCCCCTAATTCGTATATAATTATTTTGTTTACAGTCCATGCTTCACATCCATAAAAAAGAATTGGGTCGATATAAAATCTCAGCACTCGAATTCGGGTCTGGATTGTTAGTCTTTCATTGCACAAAATGGTTCTCATTTTTTGGAATGCTGATTTAGCTTGTGTTGTTCGGCTCTTTATCTCACTTGAGCATCTACCTTCTGATGTTAACAGGGTGCCAAGATATTACACTTTTTTTTCAACTTGTTTTAATGTTGTGTCGTTAATTATTATGTCTCATTATATGACCAAAAAACACCAAGCAGCTTTCTTATTAAGAAACTGTTAATGGGGCCAACCCTCTTCGACGTTTATTGATGTCTTATTATCTGTCTATGGTATTGGTAAAATTCTTTTATAGCATCACATTTCGAAAGTAGCGATTCTCTTTGTTATTGTTTTATTTAGAAAAAGGATTTTATTTAGAAAATCACTACAACCAGAAAATGCTTCGTTCATGGATGCGTTCTAAATAGGATATGCTATCACTTCTTGTCCGTTTCTTTGGCGGTGTGGTACCCAGCCGTCTGTGACTGCCAAGGTACCGGATTCTAATCCGACACTAGCAATTAAGTGCCTTCGGACCGTTCACAAAGCAATGACAAACTACTGAAGTATTTATATTGCCTTAAAAAGCCCTCCAGCCAAAGAATGCTGAGTTGATAGCTACGTCATGAATAGGATATACTACCAATTATTTATATATGTATAGTATATATATTTCATGAAGATAATCATATATTGCAGCATTTGCTTTAAAATACAATAACAACTGAACATTATAACATAGCTAACATACAACTTCCTTCTTGTGATTTACAAAAGCATCAGCATTTTAGTAACAAATATGCAAATATCATCACATGTTAGTAAATTTTAGTAGTGGGGTATATGTATAATTACGGCTGTATATTTTATAATATAGTTATAGAAACAACTCAATCTATTATCTAAACACATATTCACTTATTGTGGATCGTTATGCCCTCAACAACCTCATCGGTCTTGTCCTATCTTTAGCAATTGATTCTATCTCTTCCCTTGTCATACTCAGCTTCTGTGTCTCTGCATCTTCTTATTCAGCGTTCATTCTCAAACTTCCACTGAATCTCCGTTGTAGCAGGACAATGGTCCTACTATATTTCCAGCAGGATTTAGTCCATAGAATGTAAATGCGTTGTGTCGCAGTTTTATTTGTGCTAATGGTCCGACACATCCGTCTTCGGCGAATCTCTGCATCTCATTTTTTCCTCCAGTTATGTCTTAGTCTTCCTCTTTCTTTTTGGGTTCCAGAACAACACCTATCTTAGAATGTTTTGTGTTCGTCTCCTTAATGTATGAACCGTTCATCTTCAGTGCAGTTTCCTTAGCTCTTCGTCCTCTGCAGTTTTATTCAGTTCTTTGAGATAATCACCATTAATGAAATAATCATACCATTTGAAACCTTCTATTCTACGCAGGCATTTAAATGTTTATAGTGTCCTGGTGGTCCCGTTGATTTTTTCTGAGTCATACAACAGCACATGGGTTCAATATTTTTTATTTTTGCATGTGCTATTATATTTATAACACAGCACACTCAATAGTGTTACTTGTAGATGTTACTATATTATTATTCATTATACAACTGCATAGCTCTTGCTAGACATAGTAGTAACAATACCTACGGATTTTAAGATATATAATAGTTACTTCGAAGCCCGTGCAACCGGGGCCCGAACGGGCGGCAAAGAAAGCAGTACTATTTGCATTCATGCTTGTTGTACGAGGTTAATGAGGTTTTTGGGGGCAGAGTTGGTTGTCCCATCCTATATAGGGTCAAAGTGACTCAAAATGATGAGAAGTCGGATGTGTCAACCGAAAAGCGCAGAAAAAGATGTCAAACAAAGACACAACACCTTCTTCCGTTCTCCGTACTGCATCCTTCCACCTACAGGAGAACGATAGCAGAACGTTTACACGACAGTCCAGTGTACAAAAGAACATTTATACATACAACAGTCTCTAGTGTACAAAATAACATTTATACATACAACAGTCTCTAGTGTACAAAATAACATTTATACATACAACAGTCTCTAGTGTACAAAATAACATTTATACGACAGTCTAGTGTACGAAAAATATGTGAGTTGACAACTGTGCGCGTGTCACGGAAAATTTCCAAATTATTGACATTACAAACATTGTAGATAAATGAAAGATACTGTACCGATCTGTCTAGAACAATATCCTGCATACAATGCTTCAGATCTGTCTTGCTGAACCCTCCCCACACACACACATGTGTTTGAGTGTTAGCTGTCCAATAAGGACTACATGATATATGAATACTACAATTATGGTGGACAACAATCTACTTCAACTTTCTTGTGTGATAAATCCATCAGTTCGATTTACAAACCTGAATTTATAATTCCGTGGAAACGATGTTGAGAAACTATTACTTATTTGTAAACTAATCTAACACCACTTTAATCAATGTTCCAATTATGAGAACGTATATATATATAATCTGGTAAGAAACACTTCCTTAATGTCGGGGGTAGGTCGATCCAATGATACTCGGTTCAAGTTTGACTTCGAACACTTGAGTGGAATACGTTACAAATTGTAACTAGCGTTCGTTGACTAAAGTTAAGCTGCTCACTTTTTCCTTTCTCACAGAAAATGTTCCCCTTATGAAAAACAATCCTAAAGCTTTTGGACGCATCTCGGTTTTTTTAATTTTTTGTTTTTTTTTATTACAGCAGAAAAACAAGGCACCATTTCCAAAAAACGTGACACATAACCAACCACACGGCTTCGTACCGTTTCGGTGTCAGCTTGAATTTGTATTCCGGGAATGTTTGATTTCAAGCTCCGCCTACTGCAAGGCAGTCAATCGTTTGTATCGTCCTGGTGATGTTTGTCCCATTCATGGCTAGCTTTCAGTCTTTCCACCAACTGGGCGGTGCCGCTATACTATTGGATGCAGAAACTGCGTTCGTTCTAAAGTGATTTACTTTAGAAAACTAGAAGTCGGCAGGTCTCCAGCATACTAGATTAGGACCTACCATTTTGCACTTGGCGTGCGGTCCAGTCTAGTGTCAGTAGTTTCTACACCAACACTATGACACATATGTATATTGACATTGTAGTTTCAATAATCAACATTAGTTCCGTCTCCGCAAAGAAGATTGACTGCAACAGACCTTAAACATCACATGTCTTTTGCCGTAGTAATATACTCTGTACATTATTAAATAAAAGTTTTATATAAGCAGCATTTAATAAAAGCAACAAGCATAGTCAGACGGGAATTGGTCTGCAATCAACAGAAGGAGAGAAGTGTTAAGGTCAATAACACATGTTGGATAGAGGTAGCTATTGATACTGGTGAGATAACACAACAAAGAACATAAAAAATTACTAGAGATGATTTTTAAGAACATGCGCTAGTTAGGGTATGTTGTTGTATACCTATGCTTCATATCAGGTTTGTTGAATACATATGCTCCATAGGTAGGTTTGTTGAGTACTTATACTCCATAGAGAGGTTTATTGAGTCTATGTTTCATAAGGAGATGTGTTTAGTACATTCCCTTCATAGTGAGGATTGTTGAGAAGTGCTCCATATGGAGGTTTGTTGAGTACCTGTGCTCCACAGGCAGCTGTGTTAGTACAAGTGCTGCATAGGGAGGTTTGTTGAATACCTATGCTCCATATGGAGGTTTTGTTTTAGTGCATGTGCTCCATAAAAAGTTGTTTTGAGTACATGTGCTTCCTAGGCAGGGCCGGATTTAGACTTGATAGGACCTTAAGCTATTTGAGATATGGGGCCCTTTAACGATTGAGAATACATAGATAGTGAAATTTAAAAATTGTTGGGGCCCCCACTTTGGGGGCCCTAATCTATAGCTTGTTTAGCTTATATGTAAAACCGGCACTGTCCATAGATATGTGTGTTGAGTACGTGTACCCCATAGGAAGTTACAATGTATAACCACAGATATAGTTATAGAGGCAATTGTGTCTGTATGGTGCCAATCATAGTAGTATTCTGCATTGGATGAGAAACTGTTATTTTTTTGTTACAATTTTGATGCATGCTGCATATAAAAGTGCCGAATCCCAATGAACAGTCTAGACATGGATCTTCAGCAAGATTCACCACAATTGACATCATGGCGGTGGGCTAATCAATCACCCATATTGCGTATAAGCTTACCTAATGCAATGCAATTGGTAGTATTACTATTGTATGTGACCCTTGTGTTGTCGAGACCCAAACTGTGATCAGAGAGTGGCGACAGCATTACCTACGGTGCATGATCAAGTGACGGCCGTGAAAGCTTTGGAGAGCGTCACACAACCAAAAAACAACAAGCTGAAGTCGCATGGAACAAGTTAAAATGCACCTATATGGCAGCTATTCTGCAA
This sequence comes from Meghimatium bilineatum, assembly GCA_034231615.1. Classification (NCBI taxonomy): domain Eukaryota; kingdom Metazoa; phylum Mollusca; class Gastropoda; order Stylommatophora; family Philomycidae; genus Meghimatium; species Meghimatium bilineatum. The sequence continues at coordinate 44,426,898 of CM067322.1, read as the reverse complement.
ACCATGCAAAGAATTTCTTTCTCTGGATTAAATGCTGCTAATCTGCAGAATTTTTTAGAAAAAGTAGAAGACTATTGTGTTCTATCAATTCTGGCTCCAAAAACAATGGCGATTCAAGAAACGAAGAAGGGGTACTGAAAATTGAAGAAGAAAGTGTTTAATGTTTGTCCACTGCATTGTGTTTTATTGAAAAAGACACGAAGATTGTAACGTTGGAACTGTTTTGTATTCTATTATTTGTAGATTTTCCTACTCATACCGTATAACCTGATAGTCAATGCGTACACTGTAAAGCTGATCTAGCGTGTATTTTACGTAAGGACTACAGATAAGGGAATGGAGATTTAAAAAGAAGAAAGTGACAATGTTAATAGAGTTACGACTCGCGTTAAGAAAATTACACCCACAAGACAATTGCACAGATAAGACTATGGCACTAAAAAGACAGTCGTTAAGACAATGACACTTATAAAACAATGGCACTAACAAGACAATAACACCAATAAGACAATAGCACCGCTAAGATGCGAAAAGAAATTGGCACCGATAAGACAATATCACCGATAAGTCAATAGCCCCGACTAGACAATGTCATCTTAGATATTGACATCGATAAAACAGTGGTACAGATATGACAATAACACGATAAAACACTGGTACCTATAACAAAATGGCTCTGATAAGACACTAGCACCAATAAGATGCAAGTACCAAAAAGACAATATCACCGATAGAGGCAATATCTTTGGTAAGAAAATGACACCGATAAGGCAGTGACACCGATAAGATCATGGCACAGACACGACTATGAAACCGATAGGACAATAACATAAATAAGATAATAACACCGATAAGACAATGCCATCGATAAGACAATGAGATCAATAAGACAATGTTGCCATGAGAACAAAAATACAGATTAGACAACGTAGCTGATAATAAAATGGCGTCGATAAGATCACCGATTGGATAATAGCACCACAAGACAATAGCACCGATAAGGCAATATCTTCCATTAAATCACAGCGAAGAGACAGTAGAATCAATATGATAATAACACCGATCAGACAACGACACCAATAAGGTAATATCATCGATATGAAAATGACACTGATGATGTAACAGAGAGTGTATAGCAGAAGAAGAAGCAGCGAAGGAGAGATTGCATATGTAACGGACAATGAGTAACAGAAGAGAAAGCAGTGACGAACAATTCGACGATTTCGGTCGGACTGACCGAAGTCTAGTCAATATCTGTAATGTAATAAGTCCTTAAATAAAAACCAGACCAGGAAAACAGCCTTCTTGTTAGCGCAGACTCGATGGAGCTAGGACGGCGATTACGAAGTGGGGAAGTAAGTTACAAAGTGCCGTTAAACGGCAATAGAGATGACACAATTAATGTAGACATTTACCCAGGAAGTTACCAGAGGCATTGTTCATTCAGATTGCGGCAAACAAGAGGAAATTACTAAACGGTTAGTTTTTTCGGGGATAAATTGTTAGTCGGCAAGTTAACAAGAGATCACATAAGATAGGCACTCATTGTGTAACAGACTCCGGGTTAACACGATAATGTTTCATTGTAGAACATAAATACTGAAGCCATCCAAATAAGCGGAGATTGAATAGCTAAACTAGTTGCCATAGTACTTCAATACAGCAATTAGACAAAGGAAGGAATTGCTTCTTTGAGTTAACAGACTGGATACAGAACAAAAAGTAAGGCTAATAAGGAATTCCTTCCCGTGGGAAAATATCTGAAAGATAAAGCTGGATTATGATGTCAAGTGACAGACTGACTGCTTGTATCTTTGGCTAAGTGTGAAGAAATTGGTTGGGTTTGAGTTGAGATCGGACATGGAACGCCGTTTGTTTTTTGGGGATTTGAAGTATGGAAGCTGACCAAAGTGGTTGTCTAAGACAGAACTCGGAGAAGTAACCTCTGAATAGTTGTCCTGAGTAATAGAGATATTTTGAGTTTTCACTAAGACGTTTTTAAACGGCCGAAGAACTAGATTTTAACGTACAATCTGAATTTAGCTATTGAAATAATATCCTGGCACGTGGTCTCGATGCCAAGAATATATATAAAATCGTATATACGAAGTTAGCTAAGGAAGTAGAATAAGAAAGATGAACATTTCTTGAACCATGAGAATATTTCATGTATTAGATGGATAAACTTTATCTTATGATTGCTAGATGTCGTAACCGTTGATGATGAAGATTTATATTGACCTAATAAACGTTTTATGTGTCAATACGCATTATTAATGAGTTACAGCCACTTATACAAGTTAAATAAAGTATAGATAGATTTACTACAGGTGATGCAGTGAAGAATACATGTAGCACCGCATCAGTCACAATTCTGTAACAACAGTATCAGCACATTTCTGTGATAATAAGATAATAGCACTATTACGACAATGATGCCGATAAAATAATAGCACCGATAACCACCGTGGTATCTCTCTACTGTCCATTGCTGGAAAGATATTTGCTACAATCCTTTTGAACCGTCTTACATCTCATCTTAATGAAGGATTACTACCCGAAAGCCAATGTGGTTTCAGAAAAGAACGTGGAACAACTGATATGATCTTTGCTGAAAGACAGCTTCAAGAAAAATGTCAAGAACAACAATGTGACCTGTACAAAGCATTCATAGATTTGACAAAAGCATTTGACACAGTAAGCAGAGAAGGTCTGCGGAAGATTATGACAAAGTATGAATGCCCAAAGAAATGTATCTTAATGGTGCAGCAATTGCATGATGGAATGAAAGCTAGAGTTCAGGATGATGGAGAGTTATCTGAAACGTTTCCTGTCTCAAATGGAGTAATACAAGGATGTGTATTAGCACATACCCTATATAGCATCATGTTCTCTGCTATGTTGGATGATGCTTTCAGATATCTAGACTTGGGAATAAACATCACCTATCGCATAGACGGAAAATTGTTCAACGTTCGGCTGTAACAGTAACAAGCTCTGCACTTGGTGTGACAGAAACAAACTTGTTACCGAAAACATATAGTTGACTGTCTGTCCTGAACCGACTAGTGTGACAGAAAGAAGATCTGCAGCGTCACAATAATTTGCAACGGAAGAAATGCCTTTTAGGACTTACTGGAATACTGGTGCTGTGACCAGGTCTAAATCTGTGTAATACTACTCGACATCAATCAATTAACCAAAGCACTCCTTGTCTCATAAGAATGTCAAGTTTATTTACACAAGTTGAAATACATCAATTAATAGCATCATATTCGTAAGAGAGGCAAATAACCACTTCTCTCAATCCCTATTTCTGGGTTTACGTGTTCGGAAAGAATCTACTTGACTTGTAACTCACAAGTCCCAATCTTGTCTTATTCGAGTCCGTCCTCAACTCTGTAGACTAATTCTAAATTGTCTGAAACTGGGCAATAATATAAATAATCGCCGATTACAACTTACGCTAACACATCCAGGAATGGTTTCACTCGGGTTATAAGCTAAGTCTTCGAGAGTATACACAACTGACTGTTAACTGATTCCAGCCCGGGAGACTTATACAAGTCAGAAAACCTTATGTCTTCTGGCCCAAAAACTCCTATAAGTCATACTCCAATGACATTCATGTTTTTTTCGGTATTTATATCAACATAAGAATGTTTCCATTCGAAAGTATAATATGTCCACATTACTTCTTGCATGATTGTTATGTGTATTGATATCAATTTTGTTAAGTTATTGATAAGTTTTGATAATGGGGGTATGTGACGTCATATTTCCTTACATGTTTTGTAAATATTTTCCACGAGACTAAAAACTCGGACTTGCTTGTCTCTCCTGGGAGCAAGCACTCTGTCCGACTGACTATCTGACTCTCTCTCGTCTCTCCTGGGAGAACAAAGACCGACTGTCTCAGCTGCGAGACTAAACTAGGACTTGTCTTTCCTGGGAGACAAGCACTGACGTCCGAGACAACCACTGATCGAGATGACCCGGAGACTGACTACCTATCACTGCTTCACCCTCTTTTTTTGTTCTCCGGTGAGGTCCTCAACCCCGTCCTTACTCTTACTTTCCAGCAATCGTCTTCTCTTCTCGGTCCGCACTTCTGCTGTTTCTGACTCCCACTTCATCGTTGCTACCATGCAGACACTACTTGGGAATGTCATCTACATTATCACCTGTCAAAACTCCTGTATGCGTTAATTATACCATGCATAACGTTAGATGTTCCTCTCTGGTAAGAGGCAATGCCCCTAGCGTTACGTAACTTACTCGTCTTGCCGATTCTGTTGTCTGGTTGTTGTGCGTAGCAACAACTTCAATCGGACGCTGTGTAATTTGTAGACACTCGTCTATTCCTAGTTCAAACATCCCATTGTCCTTCCTGAGGTATGGTATAGCAGCGTCACAATAGTGTTTCTGCTTCTGTAGTTTCGTCATGTCTGCCTCCCGTGTCTAGAGTGCGTAAGATGCCGACTTGTGATAAATAATATTGCATTTGCCTAAAGCGTACTAGCTTGTGTCAGATCTTTCTGTCTGGCATGTGTGCAAACAACACCTATTTCTGTCTTGTTCTCACTGCTTGCTTGTAGCCATATCGTCTGGTGTTATTACAAACAACTCGTCTGCAACTGCCAGTATTAGTACAAACAAACCGTCTGTCACCCCTGATACTATTACACGGCGACTACGAGGGAAAACCAAAGTTAAATCACGCACAATCAGAGATCTTCTTTTTGCTGATTACTTTTCTCTTAATGCCAACACTGAGTCTGATCTACAATGTATTATAGACAGATTCTCCAAAGCCAGTACCAACTGTGGGCTTACCATTAACACAGAGAAAACAGAAGTAATATACAGCCAGCACTTGGCAAAAGCTATCTCGAGCCCTGCATAAAGGTAAATGGCGTAGCACTGAAAGTTGTGAATAGATTCACATATCTAGGTAGTATGTTTTCACAAAATGCCAACTTTGATGATGAAGTGTACACAAGGATCGCCAAAGCAAGCAGTACTTTCGGCACCCTGTACGCAAATGTTTGGCGTAGAAATGACATTAACCTACAGACTAAGCTGAAAGTTTACAGAGCAGTGGTACTTCCAGTGCTGCTATACGCTAATGAAACATGGACTGTGTATAGGCGTCTTGCGAAAATACTCAATAATTTCATACAAATTGTCTCAAAAAGGTTATGACCATCAGATAACAAAACAAGATTCCAGATACCACTGTCCTTCATAGAGCTGGTATCCCCAGCATTGACACGATCCTGATGCAGACAGATTCGTTGGGCAGGTCATTTGGTGCGTATGCCAGACCATACTTATGCTGCCAAAGATACTTCTCTATGGTGAGCTGGAGAAGGGCACACGATCTCAAGGTGGCCAAAAGAAGCGTTACAAAGACTCGTTAAATAACTCACTAAAAGCCTTTGAAATAGATCACGATACATGGTAAGAACATACACAAAATAGATCTAAATGGCGTTCTAAAATCAATAAGAGCGCATCATCTTGTGAAAAGAGGAAAAATGCAGCAGCTCAACAGCGGAGAGCAGATAGAAAGTCACGGATAGACCAAGATCCGTCTACTGTCGTCATTCCATGTCTGAACTGTACAATGACATTTACAGCTCGGATATGGCTCATTAGCCACATACGAACTCCTAATGAAGGACATAACTAAAATTGAATTTTCAAAAGTGGATGTAACAAATGGACATCATCACTTGTGATGGACGAACAACAGCACATATAAGGCAAAAGCTCCAATAAGAGAAAAGCACTGACAAAACTATGACACCTTTAAGACAGTGACACTGATAGAACAGTGAAATCAATAAGACACGAATTCGACAATAGACTGATCAAATAATATAACCGATAAGACATTGAGACCAATAAGACACAGATTGCAATAAAGAAAACAACACTGATTATAGAACGGTGCAGATAAGGCAATCGTGTCGATAAGACAATAACACTGACAGGATAATAGCACAACAAGCCTGTGTTATTGATATGTCAATATCACGGATAGGACAATGGCGTCGAATAGATAATAGAACCGATAAGATAATAGCATAGATAAGACAACAGCACTTTCAACAATCACACCGATAAGATAATGGCACTCATATGACATTTGGACAAATAAGCCAATAGTACCGATAAGAAAATGACACCGATAAAACAATGACACTGATAAGACAATAACTCCACTAGGACAATGGTGCCGATAAAACAATGTCACATGTAAGAAAATGGCACTGATAAGACAATGATTATTGAACAATGGACAATGTCATCCGCATATCTTTTACTGGAGACACAAAGGAGACAAGAAATAGTGAAAATTTGAAATGCTATGCATGTAGTAAGAAGTGAATAAGGATTATTTTTGGGTGGAGTTTACTGCTCCATTAGATATGAACTCAAATATAAATAATGAAAATATCGGAGGATGTCCTACAAAATGGAAAGTGTCAAATCATGCTTTAAATCAAGCTGCAGTAGAATGTGTCAAGCTGAAAAGCGTGGGTATCATAAACATACTATATACCATTACACATTATACTCCTATTCTGAATTGCATCCTGCTAATTTCCAGGAATTCAATCGCAAACTCAGCGGAAGAAGAATACAGTAGCATTGTTATAGTCCGTTCAGAATCGTTTGCCGAGATGTTATGATTTATAATTCAAAAAGTTCTTGATGATTTCACATGAATTTTGGCATACGTTGTTAAAATGTCCATGTCGCGAAAACATATGTGTTACTTGATGTCTAGCTGTAACGGTTATTTGAAAGCGGCGAATTCTCTTGATGTTTGCCCATGTAAATATTATTTCGACCATAAACAAAATATTTTACAGTAATCTAGTGCAATGATGACCCATAGGCGTGTCCACAAAATTTTACATGGTGGCAGGTGTAAAAAAAATTTTAAATATATCTTTTGTTCGTAGAGTCAATTTGATATTGTTCCATGCTCTTGGTGTGAGTTTCACAAATGTTGTCGCTGCCTTTGAAATAAGTACATATATTTCTTCATGTAAGGAAATTTTGTCTGTAATAGTTGATCCAAGATATCTGAACTTCTGTATTGAATCAAGCGGGCTAATTTTTATAAGTAATGGTTGATGGTTTGCTTATAACATTTTTTTGAATTGCTTGGGTGGTATTGAGCAATGAAATGTTTTACAAATCAACTTGTAAATTTTGCAAATCAAACTTTTTTTAGTGTAGACTTAATCAGAGTAATGATCATTCATAATCAGACGAGTCAAATAGGTCGATTACTGTTTTCGGCTGAACAAACAACAAACCTTCCTTTTTCCAATATTCCTCTTCTTGGCGTAACACATGATCCTCACATTTCACCCAGTAGTCTTTATGTATATTTGATAGAGCCTGATTTGTAAGAGTCTCAATATCACATAATTTGAAAGTTGTATTTGTAGATGCTACGTGTCCTTTAACTAATGCCCAAATTAGCTCTATAGGATTTAAGTGTGCATGATATGGAGGTAGTCTCAAACATCTATGACCATGTTCTTCAATTAACTTGTCTATTTTAAATATCTTTGTTCGTTGTGTCTGTTTTACAAGGTTAAGCAATTCGGGTTTCAAGTACCTGTCGGTAAATGGTATGTGTTCTTTTATGAGCCACGTTTTGATTGCATCTTTTGTACTTGATGATGTTGGGATTCTATCTTCTACGTTCACTACGTTATGGTATGAAGCATTGTCCATTATCAGACAAGAACGTCTATCTAATATTGGAAGAATACTTTTTTCGATCCAGTCTTCGAATATGTGCCCATTCATTTCGGAGTGGTAGTCTCTATTGTCAATGGATTTTGAAATGAAAATTAGATGAGCATTCTGCAACAACCCATTATGTCTGCTACCTGCATGTGCAACTATCAAACGTTGCCCTTTACTACATGGTACTGATCTTTTAATACTTCCATCTGCTAACTGCCATTCCTTTTCATTTGTATGATGAGCGTTGATCCAAGTTTCATCTAAATACACAATATCATAACCATTCTCGCGCATTCCCTTCACGTAAATACTTGCTTCTAAGAGCTACCAGATGTGGCTTTTCACAAATAATGTTTTTTCCACCAGCATACTTTCTAAAGGGGAAGCCTGCATTTCTTACAGTTTTCCATAATAAAGTTTTTGATATTTCAATGTCGTTATTAGTTTTCAGCCAAATCTTCAACTTTCTAAGTGTCACTTCTTCGTTTTTATCAAACATTCTACATATTTCTCTTTTTACTAGGTCCTTATCGAAACTGTCTATCTTTTCTTTCCTTCCTTGCTTTCGTGAATTTGTTGGCAATAAATATCCGCTTGCTTCCACTATTCGATCAAATGAACGTTTACACAAACCTAAAATATGCATTGTTCTCTTCTCAGGATTTGATAAAGAACAATAAAGATGTCCCTTTTTACGCTCTCTGCAGAAGTATTGATAAATCTTTATAGCAATGTTATGCTCAGTAAAATATTTCGCTTTCAGATTCATTCTCACATAGACTTGCAGAAGGTAATATGCTTAGTGCCGCCTACATTCTGTAAATATTGAGACGTGCCTCTGACTTGTGACTTGAAATCGAGTCAATATCCGTTTTTGATTTCACATAATTCTAAGTTCAGGAAAAATAATATTTGGTGCTAAACGGGAATTTCCATATGTAACATTGCTTTATACAAATGTACAGTGGAAACAACTACTTTTAGAACGGTGCACATTCTACCGTGAGGGTCATGCCTTTATATTTAATAATCAGATGTGAGATGTAAGCATCTACATAATCCAGCGGTTGTTTATAATTTAGATTAACTTTTTTTTAATATAGGTTAAATAAGGTATCTTTGATACTGGATCACATTTCTTTGATAAAAAAATATTTCTATAGCGACATTATTATTCTAAACCTAACTTCAAATGATCAATCCAAATGAAAAATACGTTTTTGATAAAAATAATTTAACATCTCGGCAAACGATTCTGAACGGACTATAACACAATGATGGTTTGAAGAGAACGTGATATAATATGCATTAATATACCTTATAATAGAAACCGACTAACATATTAATACATCTTTCAATACAGATCAAATTATGTATTAATGTCTCGGTGGAAGTGGTAGTATACGCTAATTTGTGTACCAAGCCACTGAACCCTTGATATAGATAATATGTCGGCTGACAGTTCCAAAATGCCGGCTGGCATGAGAGAATATAGGGCCCAGTAAGCTCATGTGCATCTAATGAAGATAAAATTGACAGTACAAAAACATACTTCTGGTTCGAATAGACATAGCTTGCTGGTTGGTCGCTGATCCAGCAGTCCATTGTGTCATGCCCTTTGACCCAATTTAATCGACAACAAAACCTCATGTAGCAGCTGTAGAATAAGTACATAAATACTAGAAACCCACTGAGAAAATTCCAGGGAAAGTTGAATTGACACCAAGATACAAACACCTATGTAGAAACGAACGCTGAGAAGGAGCAAGAGTGAAAATATATACTTCCATCTGGGAATCATGACAGAAAAAGTGAATATGTTAAAGCTACAAGACTACAAACCTAAGCACGCTGGGTCGAATGGAGGGGATGTCAACAGAACTTAAATCAAAAGACGACAAAGAATGGTTATTTCAACAGGATACATATACTATACGTATACCAATTCGTCGGCATTTTGAGAGGAAGACGATGATAACTAGGAATAAGCCAATATTTTCAGTCTGACTTAATCAACATAACACAATTATGAAAATACAACGACGGATATTCATATCTTGTGACGTATATGGATGTGTTAAGTAAAATCCAATTGGGTTGTACAGATATAGAACAGAACTTGAAAATCTTTAGCCGTCGTATTGATTGATATCTTCACCAAACGAAAACGATACATTTTCAAACATGCAAGTTATCAGATAGTAAGTTAGTTAGTTAGTCGTAGGATCATCATCACTACAAACTGGACACGTCCATGGTTGCTCCGATCTCTCCTTGAGTGTATCCGCCATTACACTTCTGCTGACAGTACCGGCCCTATGCTGGTTTACCATCATTCTTCTGCGCCCTCCAAAATGTTCACTTCTAGCAACACCGCATTTCAATCCCTGATCTTTAATCCTAGCCATCGAAAAGGAATCATCATCCACATTAGTCTCACTCTCGCATGTTATATCTCTTAAGGAATTGAAAACGTCAGCGCGGTCCATTGCCCCATCGCGCACGATGCCAGTTGATCCGCTCTTTCATTGCCTCGAACGCCCACATGTCCCGGATCGAAAATAAATTTAACCACTTTCAAGCTCGCATTTCTCAAGGCCTCAATCCACTGTTCGCGAACGAGACCCACTTGAAGGTATCATCATTTATCAATAAAACATTCCTCAGGTATCAGAGAGCCAATGACGTTAACAACTGGAAATGAAAACATCAAATCCGAGAGTTTCAATCGTATATTGCATGGAAAAGTGTGTCGATATTTCAATGACAATCAATAAAACGTAATACTGCTAGTAAAACTATATGAAAATAGTACTTACGTAGAAAACAGGTGATGAAGATTTATTGCACGACGACAAATACACTATCAATATCGGAAGGTCACATGACCTAATACACACAACGGAAAACAAGCAAAATAATACAAATAGCAATACACATGACATAATAAACGTTTCAACCAAAATCTCTTTATCAAGATACGCTCGAAAAAATAAAATGACGACGAATAGAAATGATCACAGCGCACAAAAGTGTCCAACCGAAATATGAAAGTGATATGCAGGAAGGACAGGAAGAGGAAGTACATAAACACGTAAATGTAGGTGGAAACGAAACGAACAAAAGGATGACGTAAATGACGGAACAAAATGAATAAAGATAACGACCACACCAAGCGCGACCTTTGCTATACATGTCATTATGTGGTTCAGACGCGCTTCACTTCATTTCCCAATTCCACTTTCTTCATCGATGAGACCTTTACATGTCAATACCGTAATGTTATTTAAGTGATCAAATGTTAGCGTTGCGGCAAGCAGCACATCGGAGAAACAGACTTAAGATTGAGCGACCGATTCAGTAACCATCTTCATGCAATCAAGCGCAGAAGATTTATTCCTGTTGCTACACACTTCAACAGCGATGACCATGATGGTGCTTATCATATTCAGGTCACTGCCATCAGATCCTGTACCACCGATGATAGATCTAGGTACGCTCTCAAAAATCGTCTTATTTTTTAATTGAGTATCCTCAAGCATTTTGTACTCAATTCCGATCAATTTTTTGTCTAGTTCTCCTTTGGTGTGGTCTTTTTCCTTATTCATTATGTTCCGTCATTTATGTCATTTTTTTCTTCGTTTCGTTTCCACATGTATTTAAGTTTTTTATGTGATTCCTGTTCCTGTCCTTCCTGCATCCAACTTACATATTTCGGTTAGCCACGTTTGTGTGTTGTCATCATTTTTATTCGTCGTATTTTGATGTTTTGTGATTTTTCATTACTACATTATGACTTCTATATCACTTTTTTATCTTGATAAGAAACCTTGTGGTTGAAACGTTATGTCATGTGTATTGTTATTTGTGCTTGTGCTTCTTTTCCGTTGTGTATATTATTTCACGTGAGTTTCCGATAGTGATAGTGTGTTGGTCGTCGTGCAGTAAAACTTTATCACCTTTTTTCTACGTAAGTTATATGTCGATAATTCAATAAAACCAACAAACATTGATACAATTCTTTCCGCAAGTCTGCAGATTCCTCGTTCAGGTTTCTCAACTGTGACTGAAGTGTCCCCGTTATGATTTCAGCAGGTCGCTGTGAGTCCTGTTTCCTCTGGGGCTTGTGGCGTTCTTCAACCTGCCTTCTTAGTGTGTGCAGATCTCTTGATAAATCCCTGTCTAATTTCTCTCTTTTTGTCCCGTCCCACTTCTGCGATTACTCGGTTACGGTTGTCACCCTGGTTAGGTGGCTTATGGTTGGCCATTTCATTGTTTCTTGGTTGGGCTGGAGTGATAGACACACCTTTGGTTCGTCTTATGTGGTCCGCACACTGAAGACATTTTTCTCTGTCCTTAGAGTTGTTAAACTCAACGAATGCGAACGGACGACGTTTGCCTTCTTATTTACAGGTAGACACACCTCTTTGATTTCTCCGAACAAGCGAAAGTATTTGGCTATTTCGAAATCTCGCACTTTGCTGTTTATTTTGTCAATAAACAATCTTCCCCCGTTGTACGCTCCTGGAGCCACCATGGGTGCAACTCTGTTTCCCGTTACTGCTCGATCTATGCGCCTGCGACTGGCTACAAAGAGCCTGTCTGTCTTTTTTGCTCGTTCCTCACTACTACTCCTAACCTTCCAACTGCTCTGTGTCTATTAAAGGAGACCTTGCCGTGGGGTCCGCTCCGGTAGGTCACTATCTCCGAGCTGTACGTCCGTTTCCCGACGTCCAGGCCGTTGGGAGTCTTGTCTCCTCGTGACGTCTTGTTTCTAGCTGAGCGTCTTGTTTATGCTCCTGGATCCTGCCACTTCCTTCGAACTCTGTTTCATCTAACCTCTCGGTTCTATGTTCTTGTGAGTCGGTGCCAAACCTGAATTCGATCCATATATTAGTGCGCTCCTTCGTCTGTGCTAAACGAAGAGCATCGTCTAGCGTGCTGGGATCGGTTTCAATGAGGTGACGTTTAATCGCTCCTGGCAGCAACCCTTCTACAAAATAGTGCAGGATTATTCTCCCTACACCTCCTTCCTTTATTTCCTGGAGGAAAACGTCTTCTGCCAGACGTAACAATCTGTCTCCCAAAGCTTCCACTGTTTCAGCCACGTTTTGTCTAACCTTTGTTAGCACTACCAGCGCAGATTCGGCTCCGGAGAATCCACCATATCTCCGTTCTAATCCCGCTTGGAAGTCCTTCCAGGATTCTGCTGGTACTCTCTCTATCCTGAGCCTAATCGTCTCCGCTACTAGACCGTTGCTAGATTGCAGAGCTAACAATTTCTTGTTATAGTCGCTGGCTCTTGTCAACAACGCGCACTTTTCTATATCTGCTATCCAGCTCTTGAAGTGCGCTTCGTTCCCTGAGAACGGCGGAATAACGGTAGCCGAACCTTGTCATCTTAAGGCTTGTATTAATTCGCGCAGCTCAGACTTCTCTACTTCTTCTGTGTTGGCTTCCTGGGCCAAGGCCTTTTACTCCATTTTCTCCTTACACCTCATTTATGAGTTTCTCGTTACTAACTATGTAACGTCCTGTTAACTCTACTATTATCTCAGGATAGCTTTAATCTGTCTAACTGCTAATCTATGTGTGAACAAACAATCCTACTTTATAAATGAATCATTTATAAATTCAATATATCCTCTGTGGAATGAACATTATTTATAAATTCAATATTTCCTCTGTGGAATAAATCATTTATAAATTCAGTATCTAATTAATGTTAACTTTAACTATTAATGTTAAACACCAAAACAAATGTTCATTTCTCTCAGTCGTTCTGGTCCTGTCGGAGAATTTATAAACTTAGCTATAGTCTCCACAGAGAAATAGATTGTTCGTAAATTAGAAAGCAATTGTTCACTTCTCTGTTTTCTGTGATAATTAGTTAGTATGACATACTCACATCAATGTCCGTTTGTTGTTCCTTAATTTTTACTAAACTGCACAAGCACTGATTAATTAACCGCACAGGTAACTGAAATTCGCGACAGCTCGTGTCGCAACTTGAAACTAAATTTAACACACACCAATTTTCTCTTTGAAACTTCTGCGTATAATTGGCCTTCGTGATGATAAAATATAGGGTTGTACTCCTCGTTGGCCGGGACAATCCGTAGTCAGATGGCCTCAGTGTAACAGTAACATGATCTGCAGTTATGCGTGACAGAACAACTTGTTACCGAAAACATATAGTTGACTGTCTGTCCTGGACAGACTAGTGTGACAGAAAAAAGATCTGCAGTGTCACAATAATTTGCGACGGAAGAAAATGCCTTTTATGCCTTACTGGAATACTAGTGCTGTGACCAGGTCTAAATCTGTGAAATACTGCTCGACATCAATCAGGTAACTAAAGCACTCCTTCACAATAATATGAGGTTTATTTACACAAGTTGATATACATCAATTAATAGCATCATACTCATAAGAGAGGCAAATAAACACAAGGCACGAGTCCCAATCTAGTCTTATTCGAGTCCGTCCTCAATTCTGCAGAATAATCCTAAATTATCTGCACTGGGCAATAATATAATTAACTCAAGATTACAAATTACGCTAACACATCCAGGAATTGCTTCATTCGGGTTATAAGCTAAGTCTTAGAGAATATACCGACTAACTATCTGACTCTGTGACTGTCTCGGCTGCGAGACTAAACTGAGACTTGTCTCTCCGGGGAGACAAGTACTGACTGTCCGAGACAAGCCCGATAGAGACTGACCTCTAACCTGGGAACTGACTCCGGGGACTGCTCCTGGAGACTACATCTGGGGACGCTGACCCTCCAAGCTAAGTCCTAACTTATCTCCTCCTAAAAAATTCTGCCAATCAGAACTTATGGTTTTCTGTCTCCGCCCATCCTCTTCCGTTTTGACGACACGCAGACCCTACTCGGGAACTGTCATCCGCGTTATCACCTGTCAAAACTCCTGTATGCGTTTATTATACCATGCGTAACGTTAGATATTCCTCTCTGGTAAGAGGCTATACCCCTAGCGTTACGTAACTTAATCGTCTTGCCAATTCTATTGTCTGGTTGATGTGCGTATCCACAATTTGTCGGACTCTGTGTGAGTTTGTAGACACTCGTCTTATCCTAGTCCAAACATCCCATTGTCCTTCCTGAGGTGTGGTATAGTAGCGTCACAATAGTTTTTCTGCTTCTGTAGTTTCGTCATGTCTGCCTCCCGTGTCCGAGTGCGTAAGATGCAGACTTGTGATAAATAATATTGCCTTTAGTTAAAGCGTACTAGCTTGTCTCAGACTTTCTGTCTGACATGTGCGCGAACAACTCGTCTGCAATTTAAAGTATTAGTACCAACATTTACACAAGAGCAAAACATTCAATGTGTTGCATTTCACGCAGTCCATCTCTTGCTATCTGTGAAGGGTTCTCACTTCTTACTGTGAAACCCCCTGACTGTGAAGGGTTCCGCAACCAGATACTATCACATTACAAGATCTAGATAAAATACAAAACCAGGCACTTAGAATAATGTTAGGAGCAATGAATTCAACACTCATAGCAGAGATGCAGAAAATGGGAAGAATGCAAACACTTGGCGAACGCAGAGACACAAAAGTACTAATTCAAGCAGAAAAGTTTTAGTGTTTGCCAAGTCATCCAATGAAAGAAGGATTCCAAAATCTAGCAATGGGGCGACTGAAAAGAAGCAGCTTTATCCATCACGCTAAATGACTCCGTGAATAATTTACAGACCTACCTGAAGTTGAAAGCCCCTTATGATGTGTACCAGAACAAACCCCGTGGAGTGAAAGGCATGGAATGCACATATACATTCAGACACATGTGAAAGAAATACTAAGCGAAGACGAACAGAACAGTGTGCAGCGAAGGACAGTCACCCTCAGTTTCCTGGATGAGGAATATCCACAAGATATATGGGTCAAAGTATACACAGATGGGTCAGCACAGAATGCAGTGGAGAATGGAGGTGCAAGCATATCCACACAAGCCTAGAGATACAATAAGAACACCGACAGAGAAATTCTGCAATAATTATGATGCTGAAATCCAGGCAATTAGTGTGGCAGCTAAAAAACTGCTGAACTCCAACTCTGGCCTACAGCCTGTGGTATTCCTGACAGATGTAAGGTCAGTGCTTCAAGCTCTCCAATCTGGAAAACTAACAGACTTGAAAAAACTACTTAGTGAATTGTCTTATCAGTATAGGGTAACCATGCAGTGGATACCCTCTCACTGTGGAATACCAGGAAATGAAAAATGAGTACCAATTGACTAAGGAAGGTGCTGCCGAAGACCAACCAGATATACTAATCACCTACCATCAGAAAAAACAGATGATTCAAGTCACTAAGAAAGTCACATAAACCAACACAAGATGACTATCACATTATGAACAGATCAGAACAAGTTATAATTATACGTCTCAGAACAGGACACAATCGACTCCGCAGTCACATGTATACAAAGTTCAAGATTGGCAACACGGCCATGTGTACATGCGAACAGACAGCACAGAGTGCCAAACATATACTCCACGAGTGTTCTGAGCATGAAACGCTGAGGCAGACATGTTGGCCAAAGGAAACAACACTGAAATCAAAGCTCTATGGGACACTGTATGAACTACAAAAGACAGTGAGTTTTATTGAGACAGAATTACAGATATAGACATGTTTCAAGTGAACGAAAGAAGAAGAAGAAGTATGGTTGGAAACATGTATCGAGAACAGAAAAATCAATACTGGAGGGGTCCCAATAGCGTAAATAAAATAATGTTCACAGTCAAGAACAACATTTGAGCTGTCTTCTGGCAACTGTTGTGTAGAGTGGTAAAGGCAGGATACCATAGCGTTCGAAGAAAATGTTGTTGGAAGCTCAGACGTGGACCATGTATTCACGATGATGCCGTGAAGCCTTAATTGTCCGAGTAAAAAAAAGTTTGATAAGAGGGCGCATTAACACTTGTTCAAATTTACTGTTTGAGCAATTACCTTTATTGGAAGAAACTCCATTCAAGGTAAAGGGCAGTCAATCAATAAATCAAGTGCTTAGCCAAATGGCGTATGCGAGCATGTTTCTCCATTACTCTCTGTCTGTTATATTGTCAATAGGCTCTGTTGGTGAACTTCTACCACAATATTAGTCTTTCTAGGAACTTCTCTCTTTGTCGTCCTATATCTCTTCTCCCCATAATCTTCCCAATGGTTATTACGTGTTCAATTTGTGTTCAGTACATGCCCATTATTCAGTACATTATTTAAACCTTAACTGTCTACGCCTATACTGTTGGATATTATTGATCTTTTTACACCAGCATCAATAAGAACATCTCCATTAGTTTTCTTAGCTGCCCGTGGTATTTTCATTATTATTCTCAAAAAACACATCTCTGTAACATCCAGTTCATTTTGGATGGTTTTTTTACAGTCCATGCTTCGCATCCATGAAAAAGAATTGGTTCGATATAACATCTCAGCATTCGAATTTGGATCTGCATTGATAATGTTTCGCTCTTTATCTCACTTGAACATATACCTCCTGATGTTAAAAGGGTACGAAGATAATTCCCTTTTTAAACTTGTGTTAATTTTCTGTCATTAATCATTATGCTGCATCTTGATAGTGTATGTCTCTTCGAGAATACACTTATTTCTGTTTTATTCTTATTTAAATTGAGGCCTTTGTTTTCACTTGCTTTCACTACTTTATCCAATAGTGCTTGTAGTTCTTGTTCGCTTCCTGCATTCAGTACTGTGTCGTCATCATATCTCAAGTTATTCATATTGCATCCTCCCGCTGTTATTCCTGGCATATCTTCTATATTTGGCATACGGGACAGTACCCGAGCACAAAGGAGTAAATAAAGTAAAAAGTAAAGAAACCCATAGCATTTATTAATGCCGTAGGGTGTGAGATGTTAGCGATCTCACATTTCAGAGGCTCTGCAAATGATGGCGGTAGCCATCTCCTCTCCCCGGCAGTCTTTACTTCTTGCTAATTCGGTATCCATTTTATACAATCCGGTACAAATTGTATATACTTACACACGGTACGTACGCATGTGGTTGCGTCTGTCTCACCAATGGCCCGGCCCACTAGACATACCACCCATGCAATAGAAAACCTTAGTGGATGACATGCCGTTATGTTGAGGTTCTCTTCTTAGAGAAGCTTCAGTCACGTTATCTATACAATTATGATTTTATTTTGTTGTTGAAATGGATTCAGGTTTACCTGAATATATATGTATTGTGGTTGGGAGGGAGCCAGAGATGTACTGTGCAGCACTGGGAAGGAGGAAACTGTCAGCACTGTATTTTCCTATAGCTGAAACCCATCATAGAGGCACAGTGACTCAGGACGTGACAATCCTTTTAACTTGAACATTTGGTTGCATGCCTGGAGCAATAGAGAAGTTCGGCATAACCAGTAGTCAATTGGTGGCGGGAAATGAGCACAGTGAACCCTATCTTGGCTAAAGTGGCAAGGAACAGTACATAGTTTGAAACCTACCTTCCTGGAGATGTGATAGTTATTCTCTGGCTCTGTCCCGGGGTGGGCCGAAAATCCGCAGACTTCCCAGCATTATAATGCCATTAGGTCAAAGGGCATGAGCCCATGGACAGCTGGATCAGCAACCAACCAACCAACACACGGTACGTACACTTATGTTATATAACAAGATCGGTTTCACGCTCGTGGTACTTACTTTAGAGAACAGGATCTGTTTCAAACATGTAGTACCTTAAGTATCGCTTCCAAGGTACTCCAAGGATCTCATGCAGTTAGTGTACGTATCGTAAGTATATACAATTTACTCCTTTGTGATCGGGTACTATCCCTTATGCGAAATATAGAAGATATGCCAGGAATAACATTGGTAGTAAGCAATATGAATAACTTGAGATATGCTGACGACATAGTACTGATTGCAGGAAGCGAACAAGAACTACAAGCACAATTGGATAAAGTAGTGAAAGAAAGTGAAAACAAAGGCCTCAGTACATGTAGTACCAATCGTAATTATGTATTACACAGGTTTATATAATCGCTTCAATCAGACACGACAGACTATATCTAAAACTATTGGGAAATGATGTGCACACAAGAAAACATATAAATTACAATAAACAAATCATATTCAACGTTTCAACCAAAAGGTCTTCATCAAGTTACACACAAAAGACGACGAATGGAAAAATTATCACAACAAACAAACGTATCCAACGGAAATATGGAAATGAAATGCCGGAAGGCCAGGAACTACATAAAAACTTTATATGTGGAAACGAAACGAACAAAAGGATGAGTAAATGACGGAAGAAAAAGAATAAAGACAAAGACCCCACCAACCCAGTACCAGACACAAGAGCGGTCGGAATTGAGTCCAAAAGACTTGAGTGTACCCAATTCAAAAATGAGACGTTTTTCTAGAGCGTACACAGATTCATCATAGGTGGTGCAGGATCCGATGGCGGTGACCTGAATATCACAAACACCATGATGATAGCCACCGCCGTTGATGTGTGTGGCAACAGGAGCGGGTGCTCCATGCCTGATCGCATGAAGATGGCTACAAAAGCCATCGCTCTCTCTCATGCCGGTTTCCCCGACGCACTGTCTGCCGCAGCGTTCACATATGATCACATCAATGACATCACGAGACTCACATGCAAAGGCCCCATCGATGGAAAAAGAGGCCCCGGGAAATGAAACAAAGCGCATCTGAACCACGCAAAGACATGTATAGCAATGGCCACGTGAGCAACGAACAGCGCCAACATTCTCGGGCCACTTTCTCCATCGATGGAAGCTTTTGCATGTGAGTCCTGTGATGTCATTTACGTGATCATATGTGAAGTTTTGGCAGACAATGCGTCGGGAAAACCGGCTTGAGACTGAGCGATCGCGTTTGTGGCCATCTTCGTGCCATCATGGAACACCAGCTCCTGATGGATCTGGGTGCGCTCTAGAAAACAGTCTCATTTTTTAAATGGATACACTCAAGTCTTTGGACTCCATTCCGACCGCTCTTGTGTCTGGTACTAGGTTGGTGTGGTCTTTGTCTTTATTCTACTTTGTACAGTCGTTTACTCATCTTTATGTTCGTTTCGTTTCCACATATATTTACGTTTTTTATGTAGTTCCTGGCCTTCCGGCATCTTATTTCCATATTTCCGTTGGATGCGTTTGTTTGTTGTGATAATTTTTCCATTCGTCGTCTTTTGATGTTTTGTGTGTATCTTTTTCACGCTCTATAGACCTCTTGGTTGAATATGATTTGTATATTGTAACTTGTATATTTTCTTGTGTGCATATAATTTCCCACTAGTTTTAGATATAGTCTATCATGTCTGATTGAAGCGATTATATAAACATGTGTGATTCGTAAGTACGATTGTTACGTTTCACGCAGTTACCGTGTATAGATACATGTAGTACCATGTAGACCGCTTTTCCTTAGAGAGCAAAATCTGTTTTGCACATGTAGTACCTACGTTAGAAAACAAAATCTGTTTCTCACATGGAGCAAGTACCTTAGACAACAAGAACTGTTTCACACGTTTAGTTCCTACTTTGGACAATAAGATCTGTTTCACACATGTAGTACCTACTTTACAATACAAGATCTGTTTCACACATTCAACAAGTGTGTTAGAGAACAGGATCTGTTTTATACACGTAACACATACCTTAGATAACAAGATATATTTCTTATATGTAGTACCTACCTTAGAGAACAAGATCTGCTTCACATATGTAGCCAGTACCTTAGAGCGCAAGATCATATCACACATTGGCTATCTTCCTTAGAGAACAAGATGTTTCACACACGTAGTACGTACCTAAGAGAAAAACATCGGTTTTTCTGTAACAAGTACTTCGGAGAATAGATAATGTTAGTTAGTTGTTGGATCATCATCATTGCAAACTGGACACGTCCATAGTTGCTTCGATCTCTCCCTGAGTGTATCTGCCATTACACTTCTGATGATAGTACCGGTCCTATGCTGGTTGACCATCATTCTTCTGCGCCCTCCAAAAAGTTCACTTCTAGAAACACCGCATTTAAATCCCTGATCTTTAATTCTAACCATTGAAAAGGAATCATCATCCACATTAATCTCCCACTCGCGTGCTTTAAGGAGTTCAAAACGTCAGCGCAATCATTACCCCATCGCCCAGTGCCACAATCGCGCATGATGCCAGTTGATCCGCTCTTTCATTGCCTCGAACACATACATGTCTAGACCCAAAAATAAATGTAACCACTTTCAGCCTCGCCTTTCTCAAGGCCTCAATCCACTGTTCGCGAACGAGATCCACTTGTAACTTCTTAATCATACTCATAGAGTCACTCAAGATGCAGACCTGCGTTACCTTCTGTGTGCATGCCCACTCAAATGCCCTGGTAACCGTCATAGTTTCCATGGTCATACTACTCGTAGTGACCGCAAGGGCACCACTCTTCTCCCTGATTGTTTTACCTGCGCACTGAGCTATGAAGGCCCAAGCACTGTGAACATGTCTAATCAAAGATCCATCAGTGTATGTAATCACATTTCCCTCTTTGGTATTCTCACTGACCAAAGCCTGCACTTCTTTCTCCACAGCTGTGGGACACCATTCTCTGCATTGCCTGCTAAGTGATATTACTACTCTCAAACAAGTTTCGAAATCTGTGGGTAGACTTATCCATTCCGCACCTGCTGCCGTATCCTGCAATTTGCATACAAATACACGATTTGTATGACATCCTCAGTACATTCCATCCACGACCTCCCTTTCTTGAGTCTGTTGCCTTTAACTTTCTGTATTTCGAAATGCAATTGGTGTTCCTTATCTGCATGTATCTGAAGGTACACCCGTGCACGGCAATACTGTAATCTGTGCTCAGCTGTTGGACAGTCAAGTAGGTATCGCATAGCTCTTGTCGATGTGTCTCTTGTGCATCCATCCCAGTATGATACACATTGTAGATTATATCCAGTCTTTCGATCTGAGTTTGACTAAAAGTCAGAATTGCCAGTACATATTCCACCTCAGTCATAACCAAACCCTGGTACAAAAGAAATAACAACCTCTGCTCACACTGCGCAGCAGTCATAAACTTCATTGCTGCTAAGCCTTTGCCTGCCCTTATGATAACGTGGTCAACATGTTCCCTGAAACCCAGACTTCTGTCCAAAAAAAACAACCCAGATATCTCATTGTGCTAATTTTTTTTTAAAACTTTTAACGGACAACGAAACTTGTGGCATGGGTGTCTTTACCATGTTATTGTTCAAGGAAAACCATGTCGCGAATGCCTTAGACGGATTAACCACTGCTCCTGTATCTCGACACCAATTTGTCTGTCTGTTCAGCTCCTTCTGTAGTTCCACGACGCACTCTTCTCGATTTCTGCTCTGTCTATACACCAGGATATCATCGTCTTGATATCATGAAACATGATATGTTTCACAAATGTAGTACCTACCTTAGATACTAAGATCTGTTTCACACATGTAGTAAGTACCTTAGAGAACGTGATAAGTTTTCCACATGTAGTACCTAGTTTAGAGAACATGATCCTCTTCACAGTTTAGCAAGTACCTTAGAGAACAAGAAATGTTTCACACATGTAGCAAGTACATAAGATAACAAGATCTGCTACATGTCATTTGTTCGGACTTTAGAGTAAGATCTGTGTCTGTCATGGTGTGTGTAAGTTAGAGATTCCTGTCAGTATCAGTAGTTCCCATCATAGCTTATTTCTTTGTGTTCCCTGTTTCCATCATAAATTATTACTCCTTGTAACCAATTCCTATTATAACTTATTACGTTGTTCACCCAATACCTATCATCCCATATCACTTTATGGTCCCAGTTCATGTCACCACGTATTATTTCGTGTTCCCAGTTCCTATCATAACTTATTACTTCGTGTTCCCAGTTCCCATCAAAACTTATTGCTTCCTGTTCACGATTCATAACTGAAAATTGTATTACTTGCTATCATTCTTTATGTTGTGAAAAGACATATTGGTGTTTGAAAGAAAACTGAATGTGACAACATCAAGTGTTGAAACCTCCCCCCCCCCCCTCCCTAAAAGGAAAACATTCGATCGTGAGGATGGTGATGACTGTAAGAATAGCATACCACGCAAATCCTTTTCAGTGAGAGGATAAACAACTCTGAGCTTCCCAATATAATTAAGTGTTTGTGTTCTTTTCAACCTTCAAGTAGATTCGGTTACAAATGTTCCTGTGAGAGATATGCTATGTTTTGCGAAACTCAAGATTTGTAGATGCGCTAAACAGCGTCAAGAGAAGCTAGCTTTCTACTCCAGACATATCTTGTTTCAGCAAATAAAACGTTTTCTACTGTGGAACCTCATATACACACACCTGATTAGCAAGTCCGCTTCAACAAATTGTTCTTTATCTCCAGCACTATTCATCTTGTTCCTCTGTCTATCTTTCACTTCACAGACCTGCTTCAATATACCTCTTATCTCTTTCACACACACACCTGATTAGCAAGTACGATTCAACATCTCATAAATTATTTACAATTCTATTTACCTATATTTCTCACTATCCCTCACTTCATAGCCGTGCTTCATTTTTGCATCTCCTCACTTCACAGTTTTGTTTCATTACTACCTCTATTTTACATCTCCTCACTGTACAGTCTTGATTCATTTTACATTATTTTCACTTGTGTCTAGTTTTATTTTACCTTTCTTTACTTCTCAGTCTTGTCTTATTTTACCTATCCTAACTTCACAGTCATTCATGCTACCTTTCCCAACTTATCAGCCTTGGATGAATCTACCTCTCATCATTTCACATTCTTGTTTCATTTTACTTCTTAGTTCATATTATCGTTTCATTTTACCTTTCGTCAATTCAGTCTTGTTTAATTTTGCTTCTGCTCACTCTGTAGTTGTGTTTCATGTTGTCTCTCGTCACTTTAATGGTGTTTCATATTACTGCTCCTCTTTTCACATTCTTGTTTTCTTTTACTTCTACTCACGTCTTGCCTCTCCGCACTTCATAGTCTGGATTCATTTTATCATCAGTTCACAGTCTTGTTTAGTTTAATTTCACCTCTCCGCACTTTGTAATCTAGTTTAATTTGATCTATTCTCACTTCACAGTCTTTACTTACTTCTCATATAGATAAAATAGCCAAAGAAATCTTAACAGCAATAGAACAAGAAAACAAATCAGAACAAGAGAACGGAACAAAGGAAGACAATGCCAGCATAAACTAATTGCTATTCGCAGGCGTTTACATACATTTACATCTAAACTGCAAAACACTTTCACGTATTAAATACGCAGTGCAAAATCAATAATATGAGAGACTCAACAAACCAAATTTAGAAACACTGGAGATATATATAAATCAATCCACACTAGAAACATATAGACGACACAAATCTGAACTAAGTACAGGAACTTCAGTATCCAGGCAGCTTTTTATCGGAAAACTGGAAATTAGATAGAGAAATAGATACTAGATGTCAGAAAGCAAACAATTATCACAATTTCTGAAACACCAAAATATTGACATGATCTAAAAGAGATGGGTAATAAACACTGTGTTCTCTAACAGTAACAAGATTTGCACTTGGTGTGACAGAAACAAATTTGTTACCGAAAACATGTAGTTGACTGTCTGTCCTGGACAGACTAGTGTGACAGATATTGGATCTGCACGTGGTGTCCTTGATGAAAGATCTGCACTTCATTGACAGAATAACAAGTGACGATGCTAGTGTTGTCACTTTAGTGTGACAATAGAACAATCCGAATTAGCGTCACAAATAAGCGTGACAATAAAACAAGATGCTTGTCAAACGTTGTAGACAAGATCCTTTCTGGAATCTCTGGTCAGGTCTAAACCTGTGGAACTCTTCTTTACATCAAATAATCACAAATGCACTTCTTGTCTCAATATAATAACGACTTTAATATGAACTCCAAATTCCGGAGCAATTGCTATCCCCGAGACGGACATCAGAATATGAATGTAAAATATGCATAAATGAAACGACTCTAACACTTCCAAATGAATAATCACATGTTACGGTATAAACTTAATGAGAATAATAAAACATCTCATTCAAATCTAATCTAACTTTTTCCAATACTAGTACTAGACAGACCTATCTGTACGCGTGGGGTCTACGACAACCACCTGTGCAGTTTCGGAAATGTTTCCTCAGGAGTGAAATGCGACCACCCGGCTCGGCAGTGCCCTTCTTCCTCCTTCACTCATAAGTTCCTCCAAACTTCCAGAAACTTCCAACCAATAAAAATCTTTCATTTCCCCAGAGGAACATCTCTGGCCAATTAAAAATTTATCCTTCTTGTTACAGTAAACCCACGTTGCCTCAGACCAACCAGAAAGCTTCTACCTGGTATGATTCCCATCTGTCTATTATCTGACATGTTCTTAGGTAAACACACGTTGCACTTGATCATAGCTTGACGCGTTCTTATAAAAACACATGTTTGGGTTTTATCGTCACTTGACGCGTTCTTAGATAAACACACCTGGATTTTGTGCCACCAGCGTCCGTAGTGTTAACATTTACACAAGAGCAAAACATTCAATGTGTTGCATTTCACGCCGTCCATCTCTTGCTATCTGTGAAGGGTTCTCACTTCTTACTGTGAAACCCCCTGCCTGTGAAGGGTTCTGCAACCAGATACTATCACAGTTCATGCCAACACTGTGCTACGAATGCCAGCTCTAGACTCTAAAACAAGACAGAAAACTAAAACAAAAATTGATCCTAGAACCCCCTGTCACAAGATTGGCTTCTGCAATATGTGTCTTAAGAGGCGACTACGAGAAATGGAAGAAGAATCCTGAGTGTCAGTCAAGGTATCGAGGCGAGACAACTGGCGCACACTGGGGGACAAGTGGATGAAAGAATGCTGTCAGGGAATGAGCGTGTACGGAAAAACTCAATCATCTAAATCAATGCTTAGTGTTCAATTCCTCCTCTGATAGATTTAAACTTGTTCTTAACTTTCATCCCCATAATTCTTCTGTCCGACGCATCATGTTTAAACATTATTCCCTTCTCCAGTCTGATCATAACACCCGTGACGCTTTCCACGAATTACCTCTGGTGGCTTATAGGCGTGATAGAAATCTGAAGGACATCTTGGTTCATAGCCACCTTATGTCACTGTTCGTTGTTCACGTGTCCGTTGCTATACATGTCCTTACGTAGTTCAGATGCGCTCCATTTCATTTCCCAAGGCCACTTTCTCCATCGATGATGCTTTTACATGTGAACCCCGTAATGTTATTTACGTGATCACATGTAAACGCCGCGGCAAGCAGTACATCGGGGAAATCGGCTTAAGATTTAGCGATCGCTTTTGTAACAATCTTCATGCCATCAAGCACAGAACACATATTCCTGTGGCCAAACACTTCAACAGCGATGGTGATCATGGTGCTCTTGATATTCAGGTAACTGCCATCAGATCCTGCACCACCGATGATAGATCTAGGTACGCGTTAGAATATCCTCTTATTTTTTAATTGGGTACCCTCAATCCTTTTGGACTCGATTTCGACCACTCTTTTGTCTAGTTCTGTGTTGGTGTGTTCTTTTTCTTTATTCATTTTGTTTCGTCATTTTTTGTTCGTTTCGTTTCCACATATATTTACGTTTTTTATGTACTTCCTGTCCTTCAGGCATCTCATTTCCATATTTCCGTTTGTGTGTTATGATAATTTCCATTCGCCGTCGTTTGATGTGTTGTGCTTAAACATAAAGACCTTTTGGTTGAAATGTTGAATATGCTTTGTGTATTCTAATTGGTATGTTTTCTTGTGTGCTAATCATTACCCACTAGTTTCAGTTATAGTCCGTCTTGTCTGAGTGTAACTATTATAAAAACATGTGTTTTACGTGTACAATTATCAAAATATGGGGTTCCACAACATCTAATTAACTTGTGTAGAAGTAGTTGCACATGCAGTCAATGTGCATTTAGAATGAGTTCTGAACATTCAGATAAATTCACCAAAACTATGTAGTACGAATAGGATGTGTTCTATCTCTCGTGTTATTCATCATGTATATCGATTGCATATGTAAAATTGCCAACACGAATGAAGAAGATAATATAAACAACATCCTGAGCGAACTTCTTTTTGTAGACGATCAAGCAATAATATCAACAAGAAAAGAACAACTTCAACAACGTATAAGTAGACTCCACACAACGTGTAGGGGCTTTAACATGAAGAGAAACACAGAACAAAACTGAGGTAATGTCAATCGCAAAAAAATATATATAAAAATAAATACCAGAAATGAACAACCCTATTCGAATTGATGATCAACAAGTTATACAGGTGAAAGAATTCACTGACCTTGGAAGCATCCCATCATCGAATGGAAAAACTCATCAAAGAAATCCAACGTAGATGCAACATAGCATACCGGATCTTCGGGCAGATGTCTCCTATTTTCAAAACCTAATACGTGATCATAAACACCAAAAACTGCACTATATAAAACGATCGTCACACAATCACTGTGCTACCAATGTCAAACGTGGACAACAGAATCCAAAAGAAAACTTGTTACAACAGAAAGTACGTGTCTACGTAGAATCATCGGAGTAACATTAAGAGACAGAATCAGGAACGAAAACATCAGCAGACTAACAAACACATTGCCACTTCTGGATTATATCAGAAAACAACAGATGCGTGGTTTTCACATGCTTTCAGACTAATATCAGACAGTGCCCACAGAAAGCATTACTGTGCAGACACGATGGATACAAAGCCAGGGGCAGACCTTTCAAACGATGGATTTCAGAAATAATAGAGTCATGAAAACAAGCATATATGAAGCACACAAAAAAGTCATCTCCAGAGAACTCTTCTACCCATAACGCTGCAAGATATAAAGGGGAACAAATAAAAAGAAAGAAAGACGAACATTCACGCACTGAAGCAACTTTGAAAATTGTTGAAAATTCGTACATTATTGATTTTACTCCGTTCCTATCAACGAAGCGGCACACCGTCTGCCCAAAATACCACTCATAGCACGTAAGTGTGCATGATTTCCGGAAAAATAGACTTTGTAAACAGGGCATCACGCGGGATTTTAAATCGAGACTTCTTGGACACAAACCGAACGGCTCAACCACAACGGCAGCTGTAATTAGACCAGTATTAGATTACGGATTAACAACATGGATTTTGTCAATTTGTCATCAACAGGTTATAGCAATTTCCATCAAGCATTTCAACTATCACAGGTGCCATGAAGACATCTATATTAATGAAATTTAAAAAATTCATAGGCATTATATCCTGAACATACAGGTCATATACTAAGACCTTGTTCCAAGCAGAAAAGTACAAGAGCATACAGCACACCCAATGAAAACCTGATTCATAGACCTAGCTAGTGGAAGGATGAAGTGAAGCCGTTTTATCAATCGATTTATGGGTCACAGGGCATGAGCCCATGGACCGCTGGATCAGCAACCAACCAACCAACTAACCATCAATCGATTTAAAATACTGAGCAGAAATAGCAAGGACACAATCAAATTTAGTGAATGAGATCTCATAAAGTTTTTAAAAAGGTTTTTTTTAAATAAAATATGAATCTACCTTGACAACGAAGTATCAATAAATGGTTTCTAACGAATTTATTATAAAGTGTGTTCCATTCGAGTTTGAAATTGGTTGTCGATTTCTGATAACAAATCGGCAAAATAGCTACTACTAGTCAACTTGTGATGGCAAACTGGCAACACTGACTTATACTAGTCGACTTGTGATAACAAACGGGAACATTGACTTATACTAATTGACTAATAAAAAACGCAAAACACTAGTCGACTAGTTAGACTTCCACCAGTCGACGTGTTAGAACAAACTGGCAACACTGAGGCCTACTTGTCGACTTGTGTTAATAAATAGAAAATAATACTGCACTTGAGTATTATTTTCAATTATGTTCAACTAGCAGTACTACATTCTATTGGTTAAAAAATAGACCACACTGCTTTCTACTGGTTACCGTGTTAGAACAAACTGACAACACTGCCTTCTATTTTTCGACTTGCTAGAATAAACTGTCAACGATGACTGCTACTAGTCGATTTGTTATAACATAATAGCACCTCTGACTTCAACTAGACGACTTGAGAGAACCAACCATTTGGTGTAATAGGAGACTTAAATCCAGAATGTTGGAAGAGTAGTGTGTGTATGTCCTTTTTGGAAATTGTTAGATTTATTAAAATAAAAATATAATGGAAGCATTATAGATTGTGATCATTGAAGGATCAGTGAGTGTTTTGATCATTGAGTGTTGTGGTCTAGTGAGTGTTGTAAAAATAGTGAGTGATTTAGTCTGGTGAGTGTTGTAATCAGTGAGTGGTGTGATCAGTTAGTGTTGTGATCAGTGAATGTTGCGCTCAGTGAGTTATCAGTCTAGAAACATTCAGCCAGTAATCATATAATTGAATACCATAAAAAATCTAGAAAACCCAAAATACATTACAAAAAATTGTATAGAAAATGTAAAATATTCACCTAAGTTTCTGCAATAGAAATATTTTGGACAGTCTGGCAATCTTTTCTTCTATTAGTTCCTGTATATTCTTGTTGATTTTTATGGTGAACTGATCACAACACTTACTGATCACTCATTGGTCACAACACTCACCCAACATTAAAGTGCAACAGGAGTTACTCTAAGAAAAGTTAACTCATATAAGCAACATTTGTTTTATTTGAGAAGGCAAAATTGGTTGTTCTTCTTCTTCTTTCGTTCACTTGAAACATGTCTATATCTATAATTCTGTCTCTTGAATAAAACTCACTGTCTTTTGTAGTTCATACAGTGCCCCATAGAGCTTTGATTCTAGTGTGGTTTCCTCTGGCCAATATGTCTGCCTCAGCTTTTCATGGTCAGAACACGCTTGAAGTATATGTTTAGCACTCTGTGCTGCCTGTACACATGTACACATGGCAGTGTTGCCAATCTTGAACTTTGTATACATGTGACTGCGGAGTCGTTCTGTCCTGTTCTGAGACGTAGAATTAGAACTTGTTCTGATCTGTTCATGTGATAGTCATCTTTTGTTGGTGTTTGTGGCTTTCTTATTGACTTGATCATCTGTGTTTTCTGATGGTAGGTGATTGGTATATCTGGTTGGTCTTCGGCAGCAACTTCCTTAGCAAGTTGTTCTGTTTTTTCATTTCCTGGTATTCCACAGTAAGAGAGCATCCACTGCATGGTTACCATATACTGATAAGACAATTCACTAAGTAGTTTTTTCAAGTCTGTTAGTTTTCCAGACTGGAGAGCTTGAAGCACTGACCTTACATCTGTCAGGAATACCACAGGCTGTAGGTCAGAGTTGGAATTCAGCAGTTTTTTTTAGCTGCCACACTAATTGCCTGGATTTCTGCATCATAATTATAAATTGGTTGACATCATTTGGAAAGCACTGTCGCACAACAGGAAAATCAACAGAGACAGTAAAAGGAAATCATTGATTGAGTTACATAAATTTTGAGAAAATAGAAAACCTTGCATATGAAACAACTTAAATTGCCCAGCCGTGCGTACCATTAATCAGTCAAAGCAAATTTATTCCTCTGCGTGGAGATGTTATGAAAGATAAAAGTAATTGTAATCACATTTGTTTCATTCACTGTTTACGTTTTACATTTCAATTAAAGTTTACTGAACAGAAACAATTCCAGTGTAGACTCTCAATGTGAACAGTGGTAACGTTGTCCTTACTAAATAATTTCTGACCACCCCCTCCCCACCTTTTTTTTCCGCCACATCCTACAAATAAATAACATAAACTTCGGCATAATTTTTTTTAATACAGTTGGTTGGTTGTGACAAAGGAATCTAATGATCTAATGACAAGCTTCTGTGGCGAGAAGTGAGCACGTGAAGTTTCTTTAGGCTATCCAACCAAAAGCGTGGATAAACCTTTAAAATGTACTCAAGGTTGCATAGTATATTACACTTCCGATGGCCGAAAGCGTCATCAACTGTCAATTTGAAACGGTGCCAAACCGTGGAAAGTGAGAACGAGTTCGTCTCCCTTGAAATCCAACAATTAATGACCTCAGATTTAATTAAATATTTGCTCTCGTCGACATAAAAACTGAAGGACATAAACAACCAAGAGAAAGTACACTTGTTCCGGCCCTCCTTGGAAGTTTTCTAGAGTGTAAATCAATATCGTCTTTACCATTGGCGGGATGACACCGGAAAACAAGCGCCTTATAAGCAAGGACGCTGTTCAGCAATACGTGCCCTGCACGACTAACGACGTCTTAAAGCTTGGCGGACAGGACTCGCTACAGACCGAGGATGGCACAGAAAAACTTTGTCGATGAATTTACTCCTTTATCTCTATCAAACTTTTCAGCCACCCTTATCTTTTTCAGTCAAAATGAAGGTCTAAACATATATTTGATTACACTCTTGTTTCATTTATTCCAAGCCATCCCGATAGTTCTCTTTTCCCTCGATTTCAACATCTCCATTTTAAAACTCGGCCTCTTTGCCCTCGATCCAGCCTCAAATCAAGCCTCTAACAATAGCAGTGAGTGTAAGGTTCCACTCTGAGTATTGACGCGCGAGGGGAACACAAATAGACCGAGTCAATTCTGATGCATCCTTTGTTTTGAATACGAAATTTGAGCATCCACGACTTACACGACTGGACTCTACAGATTAAATTATTAGGTTTGCCAGATAGTATCAGAATTTGAAGCAAATGTTTTCTTGGAAAAAAAAGTCAGTAAGAGGGACTAAAAGGCAATAAGAAGGACTGCTTAGTACTAAGTACAGAGGCATTTCACTATTAAGCCACGTAGGAAAAATCTTCAGCAAGATAATGGAGAGAAAGATGCGCCCATATATAGAACCACATCTCAACAACACACAAATGGGCTTTCAGGAAAATAAAAGATGTACAGATGCATTCTTCGCCCTCAAACAACTTTCAGAAAGAGAGATAGAACATAACCAAGACTTATATTTTGCTTTCATAGACCACGAGAAAGCTTTGACAGAGTGGATAGAGTACAATTATGGATAACACTACAGACATATGGAGTTCCACAACATCTGATAAACCAATGTCACAGCATATACGCCAATAGTCAATGCTCAGTAAGAACAAGCACATTTACATACGATAAATTTAAATTTCACTCGGGTGTAAGACAGATATGTGTTCTTTCCTCCCTATTGTTCATAACATAAATAGACCACATACGTAAAGTAGCAAAGACAACGGAAGAAAACAATCAATGGATAACTTAAAACAACTACTATTTGCAGATGACCAAACACTAGTGGCATCATCATCATAAGAACTACAAAAACAAATAGATAGATTGCATCAAACAAGCGATACCTTTAACATGAAGATATATATATAGAAAACTTTGAGATGTGGGTGTATAGAAGAATAGGGAGAACATCATAGAAAGAGACGAAAACAAATAAAGAGATACTAAAAACACTTAATGTGAAGAAAGAAATACTAAGAGAAATAAAGATCAGGAAAATAAAATATTTTTGACACATTAAAAGATATGACACCTTATTGAAGACCTTGCTTGAGGGTAAAATCAAAGGTAAGCGAACAAGAGGTAGGCTGAGATACAAGTGGGAGTATGACACCACACGATGGGCAGGTGTGAACTCTGACTTTTTCTGTTTCTGTAAGTTTCCATAATCTGTCATAGATTATGGCCTCGGCCTACTAACTTTGTCACAGACATTAGTCGATAGATTAGAAAGTCCAAAATGAGACAATGAGAGTGGTACTAGGGTGGAGATACATCCATCTCTGCTATGAGATTTCTGCTTGATCGCCCCAGCATTAGAGTGCGACATCAGGTAACACAATTTAGGTCGTACCTTAAAGTGACAGAATACAGCCACCATCCATTAAACTATCGTCTAGATGAGTCAAAGGGTAATCGAATCAAGCGTGGCAAATCATAGATAGCAGAGGCTGAAGACACACTGCGAAAAGTATGTGAATTGGAAGAAATAGGAAAGGACAGTGAATGGGTGGAGGCAGACACTTAGAAGAAATCACTGACTAAAGTAATAATACAACTAGATAAAGCGTGTAGAAAATGGACGGAAGTCAGGCCTGAGGATACAGTGTACGAACTCGCCCGACTACATTCGAAACCACAAGACATAATTTTATACACAGGTGTCTCAGTTAACAGAAATACAAATAAAAGCGGTTGGGGTTTTGTTGCCTACAGAAACGGCGTGATGTTGTTTGAGAAATCTTCAGCATATTCTACTGTCACATCAAGCATGAGGATGGAGATGGTTCGATTCCCGTCAGCTGTAAGAATTATTTTCATTTATTCTCATGCTTCCTACTTGAATTTATTTGATGGAGATAGAGGGAGTTAACAGCAGCTCTTAATTGGTTGATAACTCATATATCAATTCATTCGGTAATTTTCACATACTCTCAAAGCATGTTGCGCAAGATAGAAAAGTGCATGTTAAGAAAAGAATGGTGGGACTTACTGAACAACTCAGTTGTCCAGAGCATTACATGGGTATACTTCACCTGCTATGTTGGGATCAGAGGAAACGAAAGAGC
Organism: Meghimatium bilineatum; assembly: GCA_034231615.1. Taxonomy (NCBI): domain Eukaryota; kingdom Metazoa; phylum Mollusca; class Gastropoda; order Stylommatophora; family Philomycidae; genus Meghimatium; species Meghimatium bilineatum. The sequence goes on along the minus strand of CM067322.1, from coordinate 44,393,450 downwards.
CGACTTATTGGCAGGCAATGCGGCGATAGACGGCATATTGCAGAGAAGAGATAAGCAGACTTAATGAAAGCAGTAATACATTCATTTCAAGATGCAGATGATGTCAATGAGGTTGAGAACGTACACATACAGAGAATGTTAATAATGGGAGTATCTAGAGGTGAGGGGAGGAAAAGTAAATTTTTTTGGAAAGTCCCGATGATCACACAATCAACACCTGACTGAGACTCTGAGTCTACATACACTTGGATGGCAGCTAGAGAGGAAGGCGAAGGGCGGAGCACTTATGGGAATGCCCCGCGTGCTGTGAAGCCAGCTTCTAATCAAGAATCAAGATGGACAGGTTACAGTCTAGCAGAGTGCACCAGCAAAAAAAGAGACGGGATGCTGGAGATACATTGCAGTCGACCTTCGTTGCGGAGATGGCACTTAATGATGGTATATAGAAAAGTAATGAAGATGTGAAGAACAGAAAGAGACTCCAATATATATATATATATATATATATATATATATATATATATATATATATATATATATATATATATATATTGAAAAAAACAGAATTAAACAAGTGACAGAATTCACATACCTAGGACGTAATATAACAACAGACGGCAAAAGCTGCAAAGAAATACACAATAGATGTAGTAAAGCATACCAAGACCTAGGGCAAATGACACAAATCTTCAGAAACAAAAACATAGACTTAAACACCAAAATAGTACTATTCATAACGATTATTATGCCAAAGCTATCCTACCGAAGCCAAAAATGGACAACGACAGCATATGACAAACGTAAACGTATGGCAGCTGAAATGGAATGCTTACGCCGATTCCTAGGAATATCGTTAAGAGACAGGTTGAATAATGAGGACATCCAACAAGAAACCGGCACTACCCCAATCTTAGAATACATCAAGAGGCAACAGATCAAATGGTTTACGACAAAGCAGTGGTAAAATGATAGAATTCTCTGCCGTATGGTGTGACGCCAGAGTCAAAAATGACTCATGGCCAGATGTGAATAATAGATCAAGTTCTATCAGAACTAATCAGTGTAATAACTAGGGCTGTACCGGATCCAAATTTTTGAAATTTGGCCAAAGCCGGATTTGGCCGGGTTTATGTAGTGAGATCCGGTCGGAGCCGGGGTCGGGTTTACAAAATAAAATAAAAATTAAATAACGTACTACATCACTTGACTTAGGTGAGTGGAGTAACTCGACTGTTCATTACTGCGGTTCATTACTATAGACATGACAATGATGACATATACTCATATTAAATCATTTAAATGTAAAATAATTATATTTACATTAGAATAAGTAATATTAAGTTCCATAAGTTCAAGATGAAACATAATACATAAGCACATAATACATAAGCTAATTTAGTAATTTTAATTTTTAGATTTCAGTTTTAGTTTTCACATTATTTTTAGTTGGCAAATTGGCAGCTCAATTACTACTCACAACAACAGTACATTGAACAGATTGAATTTATTGAAATACATTCAATCAGTACTTTCACTATTTGAGTCAGTCAGTCTTCATTATGGCTGTGAAGTTGAACTCTCAGAGTCAAGAAGGGACGATTTGCATTTCAGGAATATCAACGTCTCCGCATTTTGTGATACAAAGTTACTAGGGTGGTCAGTGATAATGTCTCCTCTGATAATGATAATCTCAATTAAAAAATGGATACAAATTGAGACTGCTTAAAATGACTGAACAGCCTTTCCGATGGCGCAATTGTAGGTGGTGGTGCAAGAAATGCCTGCTCCAGTCTAGTCATAAGTGAAAATCTTTGCTTATTGGCATGCCACCATCAAACTGGATGTGACTGTCGAGTTTGAAGTGGCTCTGATAGGTCACCTCAGTGTTAATGTTGTTGCCTTCGGCACTTGCAGAAAGATCTGCGGTAGTATTTTCATCGACAATTGTGTCAAAACAGCTCCATAGGCTGGACTCGTACTGTGTGCCAGTGCTCACAGAAGTCAAAACACTAGTACTACTACTAGTAGCTGATGGATCCTGTGTACTGACTGTGTTTTAATCAATAATGGAGTTAGCTGCTAACATCAGATGGGAACGTGAATCACTTCTGCCGCCACGTTCGGAGAAGCACAGCTTGAATCGAGGATCCATTAGTGTGGCACAGGTGTTAATACTAATAGATTCAATGTCGCAGATCTGCTGCTAACAGTTTCAAGCAGGGCTGCTTTCATAGTTTTGATCCCAGCATCAGTACCTTCTTTCTGGAGGAAGCCATGCGTGTTTTCACTAATGGAATCATAACTGATATTGATGCCTGAGCTGCACTTATTTCACGTGTGAGTTCTTCAAATAGTGCGAAAGTAGCTACTACATTCTCCGTGACTGCCAACTGCTGTGCCGTTAGCCCAGTTACCGAATCAATTTCAACACAGTACAGACTGATGCTGCTCCGTTGTTCTAGCAGACGTCGTAGCATATAGAACATTGAGTTTCATCGTGTTACCTCGTCCTGGATAACCTGATGGTGTGGTAGGTTTAAATCAATTTGAAGTTCATGCAAACGACTGGTTGCTGAAGAAGAGTGTTTGAAATATCCTACCAATTTTCTTCTAGTACTGATGATGTCCGCAACATACTTTAGACTCAAAAGTCCACGACGCACACACAGCTGCAGTGTGTGTGCAAAACATCCAGCACCTGAATATCTGCCATCACGAAAACATTTGGCAATGTTGAATGCATTGCCTCTCACAACAACATGGCACTTCTCACGTGCAATTGACCACTCATCCAGCATCATTTCAAAATGTGCAAGCAAGTTTGTGGCCGTATGATGTTCATAAAATGCAGTACAATTGAAGACTACAATGCCGTGAACGAAGGAGTCTGTTAACCAATGACCAATGAGGCCCATAAATGACTGAGTGGTGTGTTAAACTGTCCACGTATCTGTTGTGAATGATATGTAATCAGTGTCAGATATCATTGCTGTAATTTTTACCTTCAGACGTTTAAACATGTCAGGAATGACATATTCAGCAAAGTACTTTCTTGAATGCAATTCATACCTTTTTTCCATTGTATGCATCAACTCTCTGAAACCTGGTCGTTCAACTACTTGAAAAGGCTCCATATCTATGGCTATAATTCGGGCTACCGCAGCATGAATGCGTTTAGCATTGGGACTGTGACGTCCCAAATTTTGACCCGATCCCAAGCCTGCATAATTGACTGCTGGGTACTGCTGCTCGCTTTGTGTAAACACGGTCCCAGATTCATCATAGATGTGGTCGCCACGCCAAAACACTGGCCTCCAGTATGCTTTCTTTTCCATCATTTTGTCATAGCTTTTCCTGTACATCGATCGCAAATTGGTCTGCATTGATGATGTCGAGAAGTCTTTGAGAAGATCTGATCGTCCACGCGATAACTTTATCACACAACTTACATATTACCTTCTCTGAATCTTTAACCTCAAAGTAATCCCAAACGGATCTGCATAACTTAGATTTTGATGCCATTTTATTTTATCTGCAAGCCCAAAGAGATTTACGAAAATACGAAATATTCAAGTCCCACAAACTCACGAAGTAATGCACCATTAAAATTCAAAATGAGTGTTTATTTCTTAAAATTCTTATTTAGATTAGCGAGAAATAGTAGACCGGAAGTGTAACTATGATATTGCCTAAAATTCGGCTTGGCCTCATGAAACATGTACAGAAAATTCACGTGACTAGGAAACACAAATCCGGTCTAAATCCGGCAAAATTGGACCGGTGCCGGATTTGTAAAAATGGCCGGATTCCGGATTTGTCGTAGCCGAAATCCGGTACTCCCCTAGTAATAACATGTCTGAAACGTTATGATACGTTGCGGTACCTAGATCTACTCGCATACATCTCTCGACCTGTCAGAAGCTATGAGACACCTGTCACCTGTACACTCCACTTTGATTCGGACTCATGTGGTCTTGTGTGTTTTCAGAGACATGTCTTAATATGACTGGACGAGGCGTACTCTGTGACCCGGTCGATCTTGGCGAGGATTGAGCCAAACGATGCTGGGTTTTTGTGACCTCTCCTTGCGCGACTGCAACGAGTCTCAGCATATCTGCTTACGACTAAGCAAGCAAGAGACACGTGTAGCGTATCCATGAGATCCAGACTCAGTGTAGCCAATGCGTTTCTTTATAAATTAAAATAGTTACATCAGAGAATTTCACATCATTAATTTGTCACTAGGAGCTCCGTGATATTTCATTTCTAGTTTTTGAAGTCCTGTGTCCTCATCACACGATTTAAAGTATTGCCTTTTCACCACACGTTTTCAAGTTTTGCTTAATTTTTCACAAGAGTATAATAATGGCTTCAAACTATCTATCTATCTATTTATCTATCTATCTATCTATCTATCTATCTATCTATCTATCTATCTATCTATCTATCTATCTATCTATCTATCTATCTATCTATCTATCTATCTATCTATCTATCTATCTATCTATCTATCTATCTATCTATCTATCTATCTATCTATCTATCTATCTATCTATCTATCTATCTATCTATCTATCTATCTATCTATCTATCTATCTATCTATCTATCTATCTATCTATCTATCTATCTATCTATCTATCTATCTATCTATCTATCTATCTATCTATCTATCTATCTATCTATCTATCTATCTATCTATCTATCTATCTATCTATCTATCTATATATCTATCTATCTATCTATCTACCTACCTACCTACCTACCTACCTATCTATATATCTATCTATCTATCTATCTATGTGTCTGTCTGTCTATCTATCTATCAATCTATCCATCCATATATATATATATATATGTATATATATATATATATATATATATATATATATATATATATATATATATATATATACATATCCGAAGAAATAACACGATTAAGCCCCTAGACAGTGGAGTTAACGAGATTTCTGTATCCTCATTCAAGAAGCCTATAATAAAGATTATAAGATATTATATGACGCAGATAAAAGGTCTCCAAGCAGAACACTCTTTACTTTACATCGAATGGACTTTTTCGATCGGGTTGTTCTTCGTAGTGTTGTGTTTACTGAATTAGTTATAATTAGTAGCGTTTCAGCCTCGATTTCACAGCAGCCAGCCAATAATGCTAAAAACAGCATGATATTCAATCGCAAGACAATGTGCGTTTCTTGGTAACATAGAGGAGTGTTTCACTACCACCTACGAAAAAGAAACGGATGATGTATGCTCAACTCTAACACTATCTCTCTTACATTGAACAAGACTACACTCAAGGCAAAGAGAGAAACGCTAGAATGTGATTCTTCTAAAGTACCACCTATAGCTGTAGACTGATGAACGTTGGTTGTTGAGTTTCTTCCTGTTTTATGTAACCGAATTTGTCTCACAAGAAATGAAAAGAGACTTATCCAACTTCCTCTACAATAGTACCCTCCAAATACACACGCAAACACACATACAACACAAAGAAAGAACTAAGCGTGGTGTTTGGCAGGGTAAAAAAAAAAGATATTGTTATATGTACGCAGTATGTACAAACATGACATTAGTTAATGATATAACCGGTATGTTAATAATAACATCATTATACCATAGACATAGTCACAATAATCAGACAGATAGTAGCTTACATAGGGCATAATAGTAGCTTATATCCACATACATATAATTCAGATATTTAGTGGCAAATACCCTCAGCTACCATTCGTGTAATGTAAAAATATGAGAGGAATAGGCTCTGTGCTGCTCATAGCTGTAGATCTCAGTCCCTGTCGATATGAATCGTGTATTTTTATATCCGCTGTTCTGTATGATTCTCCGTAAGTCTAGAAAGGTTTTAGAGGTAACATTATTGTGATGTTTACTTAGACCGTTTGTAGAGATCTTGTCGTGCTTCCCACAGAAATGTATATATTTTGCTGCACAGTTTGTTTGTTTTGCGGTCGCTCCATTGTAACCAGCACGGATATCGGTGCGATTTCCGCCGGGAACGTGATTACGTTGTGCCACGTTTATGCGCCTTTTAGAACTAGCACATCTGATTTCAGCATGCCATGATAATTTTGGTGGGCTACCATAGCCTGTGACAGCCTTCCTATCTGTCGCCAGCAGCGAATGTGTACTGACTACGCCGAGATGATTTGTCATTCACGTCTGTCTTGCACGAGGCGTTCCGCAGACAGTGAACTTTCCTCGTGTAATTAGATGTATTGTGCCCGTGCTCATCGGGTACTGAATCTTTTCTCGTCCTCATGTCTGGTTCCGGTTTAGGAAGAACTTGACAGAAGAGTTGGGCTCGGGCTCGTTCGCCTTCTTAGCTGAAGCGTTGCTCACAAACTTCGTGAGCCCCTCGTCCAAGTCTGAATCTGTACACATATTTAGAACGTTAGGGACTTGCGTTTTCTTCTAGAGCTGAACAGTGCTTGTCACCTCGGACTGCTATGCCTGTGCCCATAGGGTACTGAAGCTTTTCTCTCCGCGAGCATGCTTCCGGTATAGGAAAGACTCAACAGCAGAGTTGGGACCAGGCTAGGATCACCGGTAACTAGAAGCTTGTCTCGAGCAAACACTGCTTTAATTCTGATTTCATCGAACCGTTTTCCGTGCTCTTTGCACATGACGCTGCCCTCTAGCGCTGTGCATCTTTCTCAGTGTACTCATTGTGCTTTTATTTTTATTGGGACATCTGCCTGCTTCGTACCGACTACATTGGCCGCCCTCTAATGCTTCTACCGAACTTACAAGCTTCACTGTGTGTCGACAGTGTTGCTCCATGTGTTGGCATAGCGGTGTCGGAGATATTGTCTGTCTTTTTGCTGTCAAATTGCTTTCCATCTGTTACCTCCACATTTATGGATACGATCCCCAAAAGGTTTAGCCAGAATCAGCACTAGCCGCTGTATTTCTGTTGCCAGAGTGCGCCACGAGGAGGTTCTTTTAGGATCTTGGTTATCTGTTAACCTTGGGTCCACCAAGAACAATGCGTTCCCTTTAATGCCCTGCTGCACAGTAATATCATACCTTTTCTATTAAATTTGAGCTGAAATGTGCCTCGTTTGCAAGTATCATACATTCTAGCCTTGATACAGCAAGGACAGGAGGAGTCAGGAGGAGCTTCATGTGTGCTTCACAGCATTTCAAAGAAAACCAATTATCATGTACCACGAAATACTCTTATCTTTTATAGTTTAATGACCTTGTGTAAGTTAAATGCCGATATATCCCGGTATAATGAATTCTTGTCCATTTCTGACAACTCCGCTTCATCTACAAACCTAGCCAGGAAATCGAAATAAAACTCGAGCATCCTCAGCTTGACATATCAATATGCGAAGAAATCAATTTAGAGTAGCAGATTAAAAGAAATTTACTGTTGCGCGACTCCATTAAAATAATATATGTACCAGTTTCAGTCATTTTCTTGAATTAGGGACTATTGAACACATTTGTTGGAAGCATCCTCCTTGATATAGACCACGTTCGAGTGTTTTGCTTTACTGTTCAAAGTTTTCCCGTAAGTAGCATTTCCAAGCAATTTCATCGTGTTGCTGGTAATGTATTCGTCAGGAGAAAGTTAGCTTTTACGTCCGATAACAGTAAATGTATCACCAAAGGTTTGGAAACATGCCACGGCTCCGTTATAGTTTCGCAACAAGCACATATTCATTTTCATCACATAACAACACAGAACTCTTTGGCAATAATGACGCACACGTTTTCTAAATTTCCCCAGACCATAGGGTCACATATAGATAAAAGACAACACGACCAGAAATAAATATCGACTCCACCTAGCACTATATATAACCTTTAGTAAGAGCACGCACAACGTTCGATTTTCACAGACTATTAGTTACACTTAGATAAAAGTTATCACGGCCTGATATAACCAAAATATACTTTTGTCTTAGGTTGAAAGGTTCGTGCCTTGGCAAATAGGCTTTAATCCCTCATTTAACATACAAACAGGACACTGGTCAGTCACCTGGTACATGTAAGTAACCACAAATGCATGTTCAGGTATCAATTTAACAATGGTGTGGCAAGCAGAATGTTGGTACCAAAATAACGCACAATACGTATTCTACGTGGAGGGGTCAGGAGGTTGTTCTCATTAGTATACAATTGCATCAGTGGTCCCATGTTGTAGTGAGATACATCAATATACTTGAAAATTTGAGTGATCTCAGCAAAATGGCCTTAAGAGAGTCTATAACGTTAATATCCCACTCAACGAGCCCACAACACGACCCATTAGAGAGACAGATGCGAGATTCTGGTCCTGTTTCAGCTTTATACACTGCACATAAGTTTGCTGTCGAAGAGTTAACTTTCTTGTGAGAAAACTGTAGTTTCATATTTTAGCTGCGTCCAAGCAAATTCACAAATCTTCCATTTTGAGCAGTAGGTCCCTAGTCATGTAATCATGAATCTCTCGGGTTTTCTCATACAGCTCAGTCAGGTATTGACTGGACTGATTCTTCTTCTTCTTCTTCTCGTTCGGAATTTGACATGTCTATACAGCAAGTCCTGTTTTCTTAATAAATGCTTCTGTATTTGAAAGCTCATCAGTGTTCCCATACATCTTTCTGTGGATATCCATCTCTTTGAGCCAGTTTTCTTCCCTTAACTGGTTTAGTGTATTGCAGGATATGTTCAGCTTTCTGTGCTGCCTACCCACAAAGGCACAGAGGTGATGGGGCCAATCTTAGTCTTTTTAAGTGGCTGTTTAATCTGTTATGTCCTGTTCTGAGGCGGAATATTGAGGCGAAATATGAGGCCTGCTCTGTTGAGATAGTGGTAATTGTCTTTTGGGTGGTCGACTTTCCTGATGGCTTTGACGGGGGTCTTCTTTTCTTGGTAGGTGATTTCTTGGTCTTTTTGTTCCTATGTTGCTCTATCCTTTACCAGTCTGTCCGCCTCTTCATTTCCTGGTTTGCCCCAGTGGGATGGTATTCACTGTAGTACTACCCTTCTTTGGATGCTCACATCTCGCATGTCTTTCTTCAGGTCTGGCAGTTTATCGCTGTCAAGGGCTTGTAGGACAGACATAGCTTCAGTAAGACCTGCTGTCATTGACTTGCTGTGTTTTTAATTATTTCTGCAGCAATGTTTAAAGACTGTACTTCTGCAGAGTAGGCAGAGTAGTTGGAGCGGAATATTCCAGTTGGTGAACATGTGAATTCATTTTTGTTCTGGATATTTTATGTACACGCCAGCACCTCCATTCTTTACTGCTCTGGTTGCTGATCCGTCGGTATATACTTGTATCCATGCTTCTGTGGGGTACATATATTCAATCATATTGCATACTATGGTTTTCTTTTGAAGATTATTCAGTTCTATCATGGTGTGGTAGTTGTTTATGGTGGTTCTGATAGTGAGATTTGGGTATTGCTGCCACGGAACTGGAAAAAGTGTTGGTGATAATTGGTAGTTCATCCTTATATTTTCTGTTTAGTTTTTTGGATCGGTGTATAAAACTGCTCCTCTTCATTCTTTCACTGGCTAGGTCACTGTGTCTGGTCTTCATTGGATGTGCTGGCATGCTCTTGTACTTTTCTGCATGTACCATGTTCTTAGTGTCTCGCCTGTATGGTAAGGGGGTGATGCCTGTATTTTTTCCATTTCATTTATGGGAGAGGTCTTCATGGCAATGTGATAAGGCGAAGTGTTTGATTTTTTACCTTGTTCAGAGCTTGCAGAAGGAAGTTGGCTGCTGAAGTCCATGCTGTTGATCCATATTCAGAACTGGTCTAATTGCACCAGTATATACCTTCTTCAAAGTTGCATCATTAGCCCCCCAATTGTTTCTGCCAATTTCCTGAGGAAGGCAAGTTTCTTTCTTGCCTTTTCTTATATTTTCTCAATTTGAGGCTTCCATGTCAGTCTCTTATCTAGCGTAGTGCCCAAGTACATCGGCTCGTCTTCTGTTTGGATATGTACATTTCCGAGTTTTATCTCTTCTGTTTTGTCCGTACTGGATTGATGTTACGCACTCTGGTGAGCGGACAGTTTTGGTGGCCGTGGAACAACCATGAATTCGATATGCCGTTTTAGTCTTCCTACATCTCCCATCGCCAGGAAAATTGCACTCAGCAAAACACATACTATGACAATTGAACTGAGTTATTATGTCAATGTTCTTCGAATATGTGATGTAGACGAGTCAATGTCTACACTGGAAGGTGTAAACACTCCGATTGCGTTGTTCAAACCTAATCTCGACGACAAGTGATTGTTAATTTTCTGCATTAATGAGCAACATATAAAGATTGTTGGCGTTAATGCTCCTGACCGGTTTCTTATTTATGATGCATGTTTCATCATTGTTGGCCCACCAATAATATTGTGTCTCATGATGGTATAAAACTGTTCATCATGTTTGAGCACAGGATAAATGTGACATCATTTGATATGGTCTTAAACTGGCTTCTCAGCGTGATGCCAGCAACAGAGATGGGCTCCTTAAACATATCTACTCCGAGTATTCCGTAAATTGATACCTATGTCTAGGGCATCCAGCATTGACACGAAGTTCTTATCGTTATGGTGGATCAGAAACTTACTCAGGATTTTCATTTCATTATCTTTCTAGATCTTTTGTATAGTAATCATATTTAGTATTCTACTTTTGAAAATTGAGATAGAATTATGACCATGCTTAATAGTTTATAGATGGCCAATGAGCCATATTTTAGCTGTAAATGTACTTGGACAGTTCGGAAATGGAGTGACCACTGTAGACGGATTTTGATCTATCTGTCCCCATCGAGGCCAGCTCCTTGACGTGGAGATGGGGCTTAGTCCAGCCAGCAGAGGCTGGAAACTAAGACTGGCCGGGCCCTCCCACATTCGGACAGGACCACAGTCTTGCCTAGCAAGTAAAGGTGCTGAAGTCAGCGACATTTGGCCAGAAGGCGCACCGCAACAATCAGAATGTCATGCATTATCGCACATGAATGTCTATATCTGCATTACCCCGTTATGGTGCTAACCCTATGACGACTCACCAGGCAGGAGTAGCACCGGGCCCTATACCTCGAAAGGGCCCACCCCATACGACTGGAGGTCCTCTTCGATTGCCTTGTGGAGCCAGGAGGCACAAGAGTAATATCACTGACCAACAAATATTACCAACCAATGAGACATCACTTACAATAATGCACTGGAATGCTGAGGGTGTAAATAGCAAAAAAGATGGCCTTAGCAAGAAATTAGAATTATAAAACACCCTTCACAAGGAACAGGTCAGCATTTGTTGCATACAAGAGACACACCTCAGCAAAGATGTAGCCTTTAAAATTGCAGGTTATCAGTGCTTTAGAGCTGATCGAATAGACAGAAGAAAAGGAGGTATACTAACTCTAGTCAAAAATAATATCAGCGCACATCAAACTGAGCTATACATGGAAGGAGCAGAATATCAGGTCCTTCAACTAAAGACCAAGAACACAGACTTCAACATACTAAATTATTATTGTCCAAATGACCAGTCCCTTTCCCTGGACACAATACCGTACAGAGGAAGACTGATAGTATGTGGAGATTTTAATAGTCACTCACAAAGCTGGGGTTATGACCACATGGATAAAAGAGGAGAAGAACTTGAAAGCTGGCAAGACGATAAATGTCTTCTATTGCTTAATAAGCCAAAAGATCCTCCAACATACTACTCAAGAGCATGGCAAACCACTTCCACGCCAGACGTGGCATTGTACTCAGCAGACCTAAACTGGGAAATCAATAGAACAGTAGGGAAGCAACTTGGAGGTAGCGACCATCGACCAGTCCTCCTTAGTATTAAAAATGAACTCACAGGAAATGCATGTAGCCTTCCAAGATGGAATTATAAAAAAGCAAATTGGGGACTATTTAAACACCGCAGTAGTGTTTTAGCTGGACAAATAGACATGGAAGGAAAAGACATAAACGCCATAGTCAAAGAGTTCAATAAATGTATTCATCAAGCTGCCAAGGAAGCAATACCAAGAGGAGCACGCAAACAATACAAGCCATACTGGAGTGAACAACTAGAACTGCTGCAAGAGGAATTAGAAAAAGCACGGACGGAAGTGGAAAATAACCCAAGCCAGGAACATCACAACAAACATCAACACGCAAAAGCCAAATTCCAAAGAGCCAAACTAGAAGCTAGAAGAAAGAGCTGGAAAGAGAAAACAGAATCCTTAAATTTTGAAAAGGATGGAAGAAAACTGTGGAAACTGGTCAAACAACTAAATGATGAGGGAACAGGAAGAAGCACAAACATAACACTCGTACAAAATGGCAAAATGATTACAGGAAAGCAAGCAGTAGATAATTTCGCTAGGATATTTGCTCAAGACTTCAATATTGAAATTAGTCCAGAGAAACAGCATACAGTGCGGAGCGACCAAAAAAGTAAATTGGAACATGCTCAGACTAGCATCAGTGATGAAAACAGTGCAGATGAAATTATGGATACATTGTTCACATATAGTGAATTAGAATTAGCAGTCTCTAAACTAAAGCTAAATAAGTCCCCAGGAATTGATGAAATATCAAATGAAATGATAAAGAATCTAGGAACAACAGCCAGAAGGAAACTATTGGACATCCTAAATATTAGCTGGACTACTGGGAAAATACCACAAATCTGGAGAGAATCAATTATGGTCCCTTTGCTTCTTCCAGAGTTAAAACTTCCAGAGTTAAAAGAGGTATTGTCCATAGTACAAAATAGGTGTAGAGTTATACTGCAATGGATTCCATCACACTGTGGAATAGCAGGAAATGAAAGAGCTGATCAACTCGCCAAGGAAGGTGCTAACATGCAGCAACCGGATGTACCAATCAGCTATCACCAAAAGAAATCCATGATAAAGGCACAACGAAAGCCTAACTTACCTCCACGGGATGACTACCACCTACTTAACAGACAAGAACAGGTCATCATATTTCGACTGAGAACTGGACACAATAGACTAAACAGCCATATGTATACAAAATTTAAAATTGGCACAACAGCAAAGTGTAATTGTGGACAAGTCAACCAGACTTCAGAACATATCCTTCAAGAATGTGCAAACTATGACACATTAAGATGCACATACTGGCCTTCTGATACACCAATGAATGTTAAACTTTATGGTACAAAACAAGAAATGGAAAACACTGTCCAATTTATACAAGAAACAACACTGCAGATATAGACATTATTAGCGAACGAAAGAAGAAGAAGAAGAAGATCTATCTGTGACTTTCTAGTTACTCTCCGCTATTGGACTTCAGCATTTCATCTCTTTTCACAAGACGATGGGCTCTTTTTTACTGTAGAACGTCATGTAGATATATTTTGTGCAAGTTCTTCCCACATGTCTTGGTCTATTTCAAACGCTTTCAGTGAGGTCTTTAACGATCCCCTGTAGCGCTTCTTTTGACACCTTGAGATCATTTACCTTTCTCCAGCTCACTATAGGAAAGTATCCATGGCAGTCGATAGTCTGGCATATTCGGGAGAAGTTTCGTGGATGTGAAATTGACTTGCACTGAGGATTGTGTTTAAAGTGAGAAGTTTCTCGCTTGGTATATACTCGGTTGGTATATACATTCTCGTCCCCCCCTCTTAATCCCTGGATATAGATTCCTGCTAATTCTGTGACAGTAAAGGGATCTGCACATGGTGTCCTTGATAGACAAGTCGTCACAATCAAATGTGACAGATGAATAACTTTGCAGATAAACGGTCTGCATCTAGGTTACAATAGAATTAATAAGATTGACTGACAGAGAAGTAAAGTTCTCTGGTGCGTGTGACGACTTAGTAGTTGATGACTTGCGTTCAGAGCGAACTCTTACAACTCGGGTGCTGTCGAACAGATTTGTTCCTGTGGTTACCTTTATACTTCTATAAAATATACAGACACTTCATGTCATAGGTATGCACAGTCCAATATGTTACTCAATGTTCATGTATACAAACTCAACAATTAACATCTGGAGTCCTCGCCGCCACATTTCATTATAAAACATCAATGGCATACAAAAGTACTTGAGTTATACAATGATCCTATCACATTCAGGAATTAGAACAACGTAAGTGCACCAACTAGAGACATTAACGGTCTCTCCACAGACTATTACTATTCTCACTTATACGTGACAATATCTCCTTTGTACTTGACTAATTTCACTTCTAACTAAAATTAGTCCTCCCTGGGGATAAAAACTAAGCTAAGTCCTGGAAGGACTGAATCGAATCTTTCCTTCGGGTCGGCAGCTGATAATAGAGTTCCGTGCGAACTCTATTATCAGCGAGTTCTAAGCTAACTTGCTATCTGACTCGCTCCTGGGGAGACTGATGCTCGCTCTAGGACCTCTCCGAGGAGACTGAAAAAACTGCCCCTGCGATCGCTCCGGGGAGACTGATGCTTGCGCTGCGACCTCTTCGGGGAGACTGAAAAAACTGCCTCTGCAATCGCTCCCGGGGAGACTGATGCTCGCTCTGCGACATCTCTGGGGAGACTGCAAAAAACTGATCCTCTAAAGACTGCCTCAACACCTTATATTCTGTCCTTCGGATGAATACTCAATTCTGCCCCTAATCTTACTCCCCAACTATCCTCTTCCGTTTCCCCCAGAGGAAAACTTCTGACCAATGTGGACTGGATCCCAATGGTCATACAACAAACACACGTTGTCTTTTTTTCTGCGTGGGCAATACGCCCCAACTGCTGTCGTATGCAAACTCCGCCTTTTCACTTATTACTTGCATCTCTATGCTAAACCTATTTCGTTCCCACGGGAAAACATAGTGTCAACAAATCTTTTCATTACTTTCTATGCTCGTTACTCATTCTTGCTGATCACTCCTGGTACCAACACATGCCGGTCTAAATATGTCTTCATTAGTGGCGACCAATAATTGTTTTACTGCTTCGTGAATGTAGATTTCATGTCGTCTCCCTTATGTTTGAGCAAGTAAGATGCAGACTTGTGATAAATAATATTGACTTTTCCCTTAAGCGTACTAGATTGTGTCAGAATCTTGTTCTGCATCTGTGCAAACAATACTTCTTCTACCCATTTTTCGGTATTTGTTCTCACTACTTGCTTGTAGCCATATCGTCAAACATTCGAAAAATACGCCATCTGGTGTAGGAAACTTGCCATATTGTTGTTGTAGTATCTACGATTACGTCACTAGATACTCTCACATCTCGCCCCCTTGTCACAAAAAACTTCACGTGGCCTTACGTCGTGGCGAATCTAATTCTATACTTAGTTCTGCTGAGATGGAAGGCCAAGTATACATTTTTCCGGATAAAATAAATAAGAAACCGTAATTCAACCATTCTATCATTTATATTACTATGTACATCCCAATGGGACATGTAGAAGTGTAGGGGTGTTGTCCCCTGCAATCCTCTTATCCTGACATATTATTTACAAACTACATTTTGCTACGTCGGACATATTCCCAGCTAGTTCGGAGATCTGTCTCTGATCTTAGTTCTCTATTTCTTCTGTTTCGTATGTGTCATTGCATACGATCTGCTTCTAGAACGATCTGGCAAGCTAATCTGAATGCTGCCTCATTTCTCAGTTTCCTTCTTACCGTCTGTATCGTATGTTGGGTGTTAACGTTGTCTGCAAGGTCGTTCCGTTGTCTTCCCAAGGCCCGGGTGTTCCGGAAAGGTACGTCCTCCGTGCTGTCTGCCGCAGACTGAGGTGGTGCGACAGATGTCTTGTCGTGAGTTGCAGGTTCTGTTTTAATGCTGTCGTTTGACTCGCCCTCGTCTGTCCTAGTGTCTTTACCCGAGACGTCGTCTTCCTCCTCAACGTCGTGGTCTGACGCGATATTCTCCTCGTCCGCTCCTAAACTGTCCGCCGTCACCTCTTCCGGAAGTCCCTCCGTGGCTTGCTCGTCCGGCACCCGTGACTCTGTCATGAGCTCTTCAGCCACTTCAGTCTCGCTTAGTTTGGCCTAAAATGTTACTCTCTCGTTGATAAATCTGGCGTTTCCCATATGGTAGGCGCCCAAATAATCGTCGTCTTTCTCGCTCGACTTCACGGCGTATGTAGCTTGCCGTCTCCTCCAAACTATGGGTTCTGTTCGAGAAATGTCTTCTGGGTTGTCGTGATTTTCTAGATATTGTACCTGAGTCCTTACCGTTCGTTTTTTCTTATTATGCTTTATGATATATGACACTGGACCTCTTCTTTCTATCACGACGTAGCCCTTCTCCCATCGCGCTTCTAGCTTTGAATTTATGCTGTGCTTTTTATAGTACATGCTGTCGCCCAATGTGAATTCTTGAAGGGAAGCTCCCTTGTCAACGTACTTCTTCGTTCCTTTCTTTGGCCTTCGTAATGTTTTTCAAAACCGCTCTGAGGGCTATGTCCATTTCCTGTACCGTGATCTCTACTATACCTTCTCCCAGGTATTTGCGTCTAGGCTTCAGAATGAGGTCCAAGGGAAGCATAGGTTCTCTACCGTTCAGCAGGAAGCATGGGGAGAACCCCGTACTCTCATTCGATTTGGTCCGGATGGCCGAGAGTGCTTGATTGAGGTGTACGTCCTAATTTCTGTCATCTCCTCCTATACTCTTGGCGAGGACGTTAATCAGCGTTTTATGCTGACGTTCGCTAATCCCATTGACTTGTGGACAATAGACTGAGGTGGACACGGGCCTGACGTGTAGGGACCTTAAGGCCGTTTCTAATTTCTTGCTAGTGAATTCGCCACCGTTGTCCATTAGTATAATCTGGGGACAGCTGTGTGTTGGAATAAGCTAGGTCAGGAGCAAATTCACCATGGTCTGCGTAGTCTTGTCTGCTACGCCGAAAGCTTCTGGCCACCTGCTGTAGCAGTCAGTAAACTGTAATATGTACCAGTTTCCGTCCACGTCTATGGAAATGACCCTGCTAGGTCGATGCTAACTTTCGGCATCGCGTATTGCGGTTTGTCAGTATATTGTAACGGGCACTTGGTCTCTTTCAAGTTTTGCAGCCGGCAGGTTTCGTAACTGACGACTTTCTGCTGCACCTCCCTAAAAATATTTGGCTAGTAATATTTCCTCTTGAGGGCGTCCATCCCTTTTGTCCCGGCCCATATGTCCGTTATTTTGTGGTATTGAGTCTGCACTCGCGCTCGTAATGCTGCCGAAACGTATACCTTCTGTTCGGGGTTTGTGTCCTTCAGGGCTATATTGCACAGCAAGTTGTCACCTTCAGACAATGTGAAACATTCCACACTTTTGTCATCTTTGTTTGACAACAACATTTCTATTTTGCACTTAATGTCTGGGTCCATTTTGTGCTCTGTCTTAACGTCCACTGTTAGGTCCGCGTCTCTCGGATTCGATATCGGAAATCGTTCCTCCGTCCTATCCAATGGCGCGGTGTCTTTCCGTGACCTGTCGTAGGCCCTCTCAGAAGGTCGCTGTGAGTCCTGTTTCCTAAGGGGTCTACGGCGTTCTTCGACCTGCTTTCTTAATGTTTGCAGATCTCCTGATAGATCTTTGTCTAATGTATCTCTTTTTGCCATGCCCTGTTCCACTGCTGCGATCACTCGGTTGCGGTTTTAATCTTCATCTATTTTTCTATTGGTAATCTCCTTCTCTCTCTTTACCACGTTCCGCGATCTAGTGGTGGTATGGATGGTGGTACTGTTGTCACCCTTGTTCGATGACTTCTGCTTTATACTGTCATTGTGTTTATGTCGTTCCTGAGCGATAGACACACCTTGTGGTCCGGCCACTGAAGACATTTTTCTCTGTCCTCCGAGCTGTTAAACTCAACGAAGGCGAACGGACGGTGTTTGCCTTCTCTATTTACAGGTAAACACACCTCTTTGATTTCTCCGAACTAGCGGAATTATTCGGCTATTTCGAAATCCCGTACCTTGCCGTTTAATTCGTCAATAAACAATCTTTCCCCGTTGTACGCTCCTGGTGCCAACATGGGTACATCTCTGTTACCTGTAACTGCTATATATGTGCGCCTGTGACTGGCAACAAAGAGCGTGTCTGGTGCGCTCCTAATCTGTTTTTTTTCAGTCGTTTATCACTACTACCCCTATCCTTCCAACTGCCTTTTCTCTATTTGCGGGGACCATGTAATGGGTTCCGTTCCGGTAGGTCCCTATCTCCGAGCGGTACACCCTTTCCTGACGTCCAGGCGTTGTGGTGTGAATGTCGTCTCTTCCTGTCGTCTTCGTTCTGTCGGAAACTCTTTTTATCTTGTCATTTCTTCCCTTTACGAAATCTATCAAATTCCCCTTGGTTTGGTGGGTGCGTCCTCTCTAATTTATCCAATCCACTTTCTTGGGGCTCTGTGCCCAACCCGAATTTAAGCCATAGGCTGGACTGCTCCTTCCTCATGGCTAGGCGAAGGGCGTCTACTAGTGAATCTTTCCTTTCAAAAAAAAAAAGTAGGTCTCATGGCATCTGCCGTCGAGGATGAATATAACTCTTCATGTACTCAGCAACTATTAGGTGGGATGTTCAGTTCCCTTCTTTGCTGTTTTTACCTCCCCTAATCCATGCGCTAGGTACTCATTTACAGCTGAGTCGACTGGAGGAGTAGTCACATAGCTAGATTTAGAGTTTCTGAACACATATACGTTTTAGGCAAAGGCGACACAAAGACATGACCTACTTTAAATTACATACTGGTTGCCATAAGTATTTACACTTTCGTGATATTTATATAGTCTTCAGTAAACAAACAATATCTTCAAGCAGTCCAATAGTTCGTCCCCCACCCTCTCCCCACAACCATGTTCACACACGATACTAGTCAGAAGCTCATCGTTCTAGTTGATCCATAAAAACACTAAAAACACAGCTCTTCACTCAAGTGGATCAACTCAAAAACTAATCATGAGGATCGTTTTATTGGGTCAGCAGGAAAACCAGTAAACTTTCATCTTTCTAGTATATCAACTTGAAATCTAGATAACATTATTCTACTAGATCAAAACAAACACATAAATGTCATTGATGTTAGCAACGCTGAAGTCGGCCATTGACGGACAAAAATAAAACGGCAACATAATCCATTTCCATTCTCTGAACTACTTCTTGCTGGAAATATTGTAGGACCAAGTGTCCTGCTATAAGAAGGTTTCAGTAGGAGTATGAGAATGAACGGCACAACCATTAATGTTCGCAGGAGAATGTATAGTAATTTAAGAATTGATTAGCATTAATTTCTACACTTTTCCAGCAACAACACTTTTACATTTCAGTTCCATCTCCTCCATCATTCCGCTGTTCTTGGTTTTGTTAAGTCACGTTCTGCTGTCATCACCTGCTTTATTTCAGCTCCGCACACTGTTTTTCCTGTCAAGATCATGTAATACCAGACAGACTCATCTACAATCTCAAAGGCTGAAGTCGAGGTCAGAATTGTGATCGATTGTGAAACTGCACGTTAATATGCCACCTCACTGATCACCAGATACTACTCAGTTATATAAAAAATCCTGAATCAATATTTATAATTCAACACAAATAGAAATCCTGCTTTCATCCAACCATTGTCTTTTACCCCGGTAATAAATTATCCCGTCGTCTGTTCTAGTGACGGGAGTTTCAATTCTTTTAAGTAAGAACTGTTGAGCAATTACACACGCAGATGTAAATATGTCTTTTAGAGATTCGTTTTAACTCATATTTTTATAGAAAGTAAATTTATCTAGATGTGTAACAGAAGTTGATATATTGTGTTATTCATGATGTCATTTAACACATTTAGAGTTATCTACAGCCTACTACATGCTTCACATTAGATCACTGGCCTCCAAAGCACTATTAACAGTTGGACAGGAAATATTTTTAAATCACCAACGACAGAGGACATGTACAATAGATCTTCCGGAAAAATTCAGGCGGCTGGCGTGATGCTTATCATATAATCCCTATGATTGACGTTCGTCAGTGGAAAACACAGATCCAACACATTATTTCCTATTACTTTCTTATTTTCAGAAAGACGTCGAAAGTAGAGCTTAACAATAGTTTCCTATCTTGGCTTATTAATGATATTCAATTTTTCCTGTTCATAGCTGATCATGTATATTAACCATCTATTAGCCTGAATGTATCAACTCTCTGGAACTAAGAAAATAACGTGTTCCACGTCCATGTATCATCTCCCTAGTCACCAAGAAGTAACTACGTGTCCATGTGTCTCTGGTAAAAAGGAAGTAACGTGTACTTCGTTTCCATATATCATCTCTCTAGTAACAAGAAAGTAGAGCGTACTACGTCTCCGAGTGTCATTTTTCTAGTCATCAAGAAGTAACATGTACTACGCCTCCAATTTTCATCACTTTAGTCATCAACAAGTAGCGTGTACTATATCTCCGTGTATCATCTCTCTAGTCACCAAGAAGTAACGTGTCCATTTATATTATCTCTGATACGGGGAAGTAGCGTGTACAAGTGTCCATGTATCATTTCTCTAGTCATCAAGAAGTAACGTGTCCATGTGTCACCTCTCTGGTAAGGGGAAGTAACGTGTACTACGTGTCCATGTATTATTTATCTAGTCATCAAAAAGTAACGTACTATGTGTACATGTGTCATTTCTCTAATCATCCAGAAGTAACGTGTGTCATGTGTCAATTTTTCATATCTCTAGACACTAAGAAGCAAACTGTACTAAATGTGCCTGTATAATCTCTCTAGTCATCAAGACGTAACATGCACTACGTGTCCATGTATTATCTCTCTGGTAACAAGGAAGTAACATATACTATGTGTCCATTCATCAACTCTAGTTCCATGTTCTTTGTTAGAAAAAAAAACCGAGTTGTGATTTTTCACTTGGCACGATGACTCCTTCAATCGACTCAGCTGTAAATGAGTACCAGACGCATGAGTTAGGGGAGGTAAAAACAGCAAGGAAGATAACTGATCACCTCACCTAATAGTTGCTGAGTACATGAAGATTCATCCCCGACGACAGATGCCATGGGACATACCTTTTTTTGTTTGACAGGCCTGTGTAAAACGTCACTACTTTTGGCCACTCCAACTATTGCCATTTATATTGGTCCTTTATTTATAGTTTGTTATTTAAACTGTTGCCAGCTAATGAAAAGCAGTGATACAACCAAAATAGACTTCTGTCTTAGGTTGAAAGGGTCGTGCCTCAGCTAAGAGGCTTTAATCCCCCATTTAACAAACAACAAACAAATTTGTTGGCACTCCACCTTGTGTAAATAACTAAGAATACGTGTTTTCCATCCTAGCACTTCCCAGTCTACCATGTCAGTTGTCTATCACGCTGATTTTATACGGGCTATAATAATTATGGATTTTTCTCTCTCAAGGAACTGTAAATTGGCTTTGTCACCAACAAATTAACGTATAGTACGTGTCCATGTATCATCTATATCTTGATCAAGAAGAAACGTGTGCATATATCATTTATATCGTGACCAGGCGTAATGCGCACAGGATGTCCATGTATTATCTCTGTCGTGACGAAGAAAAAATGTGTGCATGTATGATCTCTCTCGTGACCAGGAAATATCGAGTACTACATGTTCATGTACCATCTCCATCATGACCAGGACGTAACGCATACATCACGTCCATGTATTATCTTTCTCGTGATCAAGAAGTAATGTGTAAATATTTCATCTCTTTCGTGACCAGAAAGTAATGTTTACATGACGCCCATGTATCATCTCTCTTGTGACCAGGAAGTAACGTTTACACCACCTCAAGCTTGTATCCATTCATCATGATGTTGGTCTGCTCTTCTGTGTTACTTCTGTGTTTTTGTTAATACCAAGGCCTTGATTCTTGATTAGAAACTGGCTTCACAGCTCGTGGAACATTCCCATAAGTGATCTGCCCTCCGTTCCAGCAGCCATACAAGTGTATGTAGACTCAGAGTTCCAGTCAGGTGTTGATCGTGTGATCTTCGGAACTTTCCAAAAATGTACGTCTATTTCCCTCACCTCTAGATATTCCATTTCTAACATTCTCTGTATGTGTACGTTCTCAGCCTCATTAACAACATCTTCATCTTGAAATGAATTTATTACTGCCTTCATTAAGTCTGCTCAGTCTCTTCTCAGCAATGTGTCGTCTATCGTCGCATTGCCTGCCAATAAGTCGGCTCTCTCGTTTCCTATAAGTCGGCAGTATATCCATGTAATTCTCTGGACAATTGAGTTGTTCAATAAGTCCCACCATTCTTTTCTCAGCATGAACTTTTATATCTTGTGCAGCATGCTTATCTGTATTACCGAATGTTTTGCTCTATCAGTTATCAACCAACTAAGTGCTGCTGTAACTCCCTCTATCTCAATCCTCATGCTCGATGTGACAGTGGAATATGCTGAATAGGCTTTCTTAAACAACAGGAAAGTTTAAGAGCTGATCAACTGGCCAAGGAAGGTTCTAATATGCAGCAACCGGATGTACCAATCAGCTATCACCAAAAGAAATTCATGATAAAAGCACAACGAAAGCCGAACTTACCTTCACGTGACGACTACCACTTACTTAAAAGACAAGAACATGTCATCATATTTCAACTCAGAACTGGACACAATACACTAAACAGCCATATGTATACATACTTTAAAATTGGTACAGCAGCAAAGTGTACATGCGGGTAGCCAACCAGACTTCAGAATATATCATTCAAGAATGTGCAAACTATGACACGTTAAGGTGCACACACTGGCCTTGTGATATACCTATGAATTTTAAACTTTATCGTACAAAACAAGAAATGGAAAATATTGTCAAATTTATACAAGAAACAACACTGCAGATATAGACATTATTAGCGAACGAAAGAAGAAGTTTTGTGCTCCATATATTCTGACAGAGTCTGGTCGCAGTATGCACCACATTTACTCTCCCGTAAATGAAGAGTTCTGCCGTATTGAATGTTATCTACAGTATGTGAATTCCACCATTTCAATATTTGTATGGCCTCTTTCCATTCATCTACTAGAATTTCTGCATTTCCTATTTCTCTGTTGCTTGGTTCAGAATTACCTAATATAGTGTAGTCATGATCACACTTGCAGTTGTGCAGCTCCTTTCAATAATCTGTCCTTCTTGTGGCTATATTTGTTCCTTTCTTGGGTATATTTTCGTGTTTATCTTCTATCGTAGATATCTTTTGTCTGTTTGATTGTGTTCTTAGAGTGTCGTATGCTAATCTTACTGTTTTGCGTGTTTAGAAAACAATGCATTGATTGCTTCACATTGTTCCTCTAGCCATGCTTCTTTTGCGAGTTTAACTTTTCTTCTGAAATGTTTATTTTGCTATATTGCCATGTCACTTCAGGGGCATCTTTCTTAATATGTTTTCTTTCCCTTCATTCGCCGCACAAATTCAGGATCTCATCTGTTACACACGGTTTGTGTGTTTTTCTCCATGTCCTTAATGTTTCTGGTTTCTAATAAAGCTTCTTTCATAGATTCTGTATCGTGTACTAAATACGTGTGCATGTATCATCATCTCGTGACCAGGAAGTAACGTATACACTATGTTCATGAATCATGTCTCTTCGATGACCACGAAGTATCCTGTGTATGTACCATCTCTCTTGTGACTTGGAAAAAACCTGTGCATTTATCATCTCTCTCGTGACCTGGAAGTAACGTGTGCATGTATCATCTCTCTAATGCTCAGGAACTAAGGTGCTTATATATCATCTCTCTCTCATGATCGGAAAGTAACGTGTGCATGTATCAACTTACTAATGACCAGAACATAACGTGAGTATGTATCATCTCTCTCGTGACCAGGCAGTAAAGTGTGCACGTATCATCTATCTTTTGGTCAGAAAGTAACGTGTACGTTTATGATCTTTCTAATGATCAGGAAGTAACGTGTTCTATGTGTGCATGTATCATCCCTCTCTCATTACCAGGAAGCAAAGTGTGCATGTGTCATCTCTCTTGTGAGCACGAGATCGTCCGCCGAAGTCGACAATAATCATTCAGCTCAAGTAGGATGATAATGAAGATAAAGATGTCTGCGGTGTGCCTGACTCAGTTGCGTAGCGTGGGTCAATGGCGCCCGGGGCGGAATCATACTTTTCCACCCTTGTGATATTAAAAACAAATATGTCAGTGATTGTTAAAGACTGGATGAAAATATTTATTTGAAAATACATTAGGTACATAAACAAAAATACAGTATCATTTAAGTTTTCGAGTTTCAAGGGCAGCAAAATTGTTTATGACGTCGTCAAAATTAATTTCGTCCGTGATACTTTGTTCTATTGACAAAATGGCTAAATTACTTAATCATGTGCAACTCATAGTAGACCTTAAGTAATTTTTTTAATTAACTTTGAGAAGCTTCGTTCACATGATGCAATGCTGATAGCTATTGTTAAAAATATGCTAAGCATTATAACGATATTTGGCACGCTAAAATAAGATAGACACGGAGGTCGGTGAAGAACAATTCGGTTTTAGGAAAAACAAAGGAACCAGAGAAGCTATACTTAGTATCCGACTAGTGATAGATAAATATATAGAAGTCCAAAAAGTATCTACATTTGCTTCATAGACTACAGCAAGGCCTTTGACAGAGTCCAACATGAAAAATTATTAAAATGTCTTCAAGAAATAGGCATAGATGGAAAAGACATCAGACTGATTAGAAATATATACTGGGAACAGACTGCATCAATAAGGTGTGAAAACATCTACTCATTATGCATAGAAATACGAAGATGGACAAGAAAAGGATGCATTTTATCACTAAGCATATTTAATATCTACACAGAGAATATATTTAAAAATATAGAAGAAATACCATGACTCAAGATCAATGGGGAAAAAAAATAAACAACCTTAGATATGCAGCCGACACTGTTCTTTTGGCAGAAAGTGAACATGAACTACAAAGACTAATAGATCAAGTCAATAAATCATGTAATGAATAGGAATTTGATATAAATATCCATAAAACAAAAACCATGATAATCAGCAAGGACACAAAAGAACAAGAGCTAAACATAAACACACATGGAGAGGATTTACAACAAGTAAAACATTATCAATATCTTGGACACATAGTAACAAATGACGGCAGATGTGAAACAGAAGTTAAAAGGAGAATAAGAATGGCCAAAAGTACCTTCAATGACATGAGGGAAAAAAGTAACATCTAAACAAATCACAAACAAGTTAAAAATGAGAATTATAAAATGCCACATCTATTCTATATTAATGTATAGATCAGAAACATGGACAATAAATAAACAATTAGAAGGCAGAATTGATGCCTTTGAGATGTGAGTATATAGGAGAATAGGTAGAATATCATGGAAATGGAAGAAAACAAATAATGAGGTGCTAAAACACTTAATATGAAGAAAGAATTACTAAGAGAAATAAAGATCAGGCAAATAAAATATTTTTGACACATTAAAAGACATGACACTGTATTGAAGATCTTACTTGAGGGTAAAGTGAAAGGAAGCGAGCAAGAAGTAGACAGAGATACAAGTAGGAGAGTAACATAGAAAGAAGGAAAGGTTACAGTCTAGCAGAGTACACCACCGAAACAAGAGACAGGAGATGTTGGAGATCTATTGCAGCCAACCTACTTCGCGGAGACGGCACTTGATGATGATATATAAAAGAGTACTGGGACACATTCATTATCATAGTAGATACACATATATAATATATAAATCGCATCTACATGTACGTGGACGCAAGTTTTGTTTGAATGAGATGTCTGTCTAGGTGGATGGGTGAACAATAAATGAGTTTTTCCCACATGAAACTTCCATAAAAGGGACTCTTAAGTTCAGTTGGGAGAAAATAATTATTTCATGTATGAGGACGATTATTTCTTGTTCTCACAGTTGATCTATAGGGGGCGTTTCATACCAGACATATTTATTACTCAGTGGCTGGTTTAAATTACCAATGTCCAGACTTTGAGAATTGGGATCAGCAACTCACAATGAAAACACCCAAATAGGATTCTGGAAAAATAAATGCTGTGCAGATGCTCTCTTTACATTTAGACAACTGACAGAAAGAGCCAGAGTAAACAACAAAGACTTATACATCGCATTCGGCAACCAAGAAAATACCTTCAACAAAATGGACAGACAACTATGGAAAACTATATCAATATACAGATTACCAGAACATTTAATCAATATATGCTAGGGCATTTATGCTAATTTAATAAGCCTATGTGAAGTAAGGCCAAATGCAATTGAAGTTCCAAATTCAATCAGGAGTTCGCCAGGGGTGTGTCCTATCTTCTTTAGTTTTTCTAACATAAATCAACCACATCTGTAAACTAACAAGTACAAACGAAGAAGAAAGCATGAAAGACAAATTGCACAAACTACTATTTGCAGACGACCACGTACTAATAGCGACACCAGAAGAACAATTGCAAGAATATATGAAAATACTCGACACCACAAAACATGCAAAAAATTACACATGTCAATTAATATTGAAAATAACAAAACAATTCCAATATCTAAGAGAAAGAAATATCACTACCTACATCGATAATAAACACCTTAAACATATAAATGAGTTCAGTTACTTAGGAATCATTATAACGAGTGAAGAGAAAAATGGAGGAGATACAAAATAGATGCAACAAAACATACCAGATCCTAGGACAGATGGCACGTATTTTTTAAAACAAAAATGTAAATATAGACACTAAAGTTGCACTATACAAAACTATTATTATTCCATCACTGTGCTACCAGTGCCAAAACTGGACAATGACAGCACTGGACAAAAGAAAAAAGGTGACAGCAGAAATGACATGTCTACGAAGAATACAGCAAGGATTTAAGAATAATCAAGAACATGTGCTGGCAACAAACAGCAGCAATAAGAGTAGGAAATCAATTTGGCCCTTTTCAACAAATAAAACAAGGAGTCAGACAGGGATGCGTTTTTTCACCAGACATGTTCTCTCTATACAGTGAAAACATATTGTGTGCAATAGTAGATATCCCAGGAATATCAGTGGGAGGACATAACATAAATAATTTGAGATATGTGGATGACACTGTTCTGATTGCAAAAAGTGAGGAAGACCTTCAAAACTTAATTAAAGTAGTAGTCACAGAAAGCAAAGAGAAAGGCCTCTTCCTAATTATCAAGAAAACAGAAGTAATGGTTATTTCAAAGAAACAAAATAACACACCTTGCAAGATCATAGTGAATGATATAGTATTAAAACAGGTCCATCAATTCAAATATCTAGGTACAATTATTACAGCAGATGGAAGAAGTTCAACAGAAATAAGATGCAGAATAGGACAGGCAAAAACAACATTCAGAAAAATGAAAAATATACTGTGTAATAGGACCTTGTCATTAGAGGTGAGAAAGAGAGTTCTGCAGTGCTATATAACATCTATACTAACATATGGGTGCGAGTCTTGGACAATAAACAAACTGGAAAGTGGGAGATTGGAGGCAACAGAGATGTGGTTCTACAGAAGAATGCTGAGGATATCATGGACTGCCAAAAAACTAATGTAGAGGTGTTAAAAGAGTTAAATGCGAAACGGACCTTAATCAACAATATAAGAAAAATACAATCTTCATTTTTTGGCCACTTCATGAGACAGGCAGGTTTAGAGAACATAATCACAACAGGCAAGATTGAAGGCACCAGAGACATAGGGAGACAACGTGAGAAAATATTAGACAGTTTGACAACCTGGCACGGCAAAGAAACAACAACGACTTTGATACATAATACTGTTGACAGAGAGCTGTGGAGAGCCATCACCGCCTACACCACCCGGCATGGCACCTGATGATGATGATGATGAAGAATACTTGGAGTGTCATTAAGAGATAGAAACGATAACATCACACAGATAACCAAAACTATACCAGTATAAGAACACATCAAAAGACAACAGATCAAATAGTTTTCACACGCTTCCAGACTACCAACAGACATCATGCCACAGATCACCATGACGAATAGACATAACGGCTATAAAGCCAGACGCAGACTATGTAAAAGATGGATCACAGAAATCAAAGAAGCCACAGTAACACGTTTACACAGAGCACACACGACGGTATCTCCAAGAAACTCTTCTACCCCTGACACTCCGAAGCAAACAAGGGATACAACGTATAGATAGATAAATAAGTAAATTTAAGTAGGAAGCCAGAGGACAATTTTTTAAAATTCGTGAGAGTAACGGGAAATGAACCAGTCAATGCGGTTAGTCAAGTACGGAAGAACGCGTGTGCAATAGTTGCAAGGCGATGTGGTGCCGTTGAACGGACTGGTTCAATT
Source organism: Meghimatium bilineatum (assembly GCA_034231615.1). Classification (NCBI taxonomy): domain Eukaryota; kingdom Metazoa; phylum Mollusca; class Gastropoda; order Stylommatophora; family Philomycidae; genus Meghimatium; species Meghimatium bilineatum. The sequence goes on along the minus strand of CM067322.1, from coordinate 44,365,108 downwards.
CCCGTTACACTCAAGTTAGATAAATAGGATAGAACTCACAATGAAAGTAAAGTCTTTACTTGAAGGTAAAGTCAACAAAGAGCAAGTAATGTTTTGGCAGAGATACAAGTGGGAGAGTAACATGACAAGGTGGACAGGGTGCAGTCTAGCAGAGTGCACAACCAAAACAGGAGACATAAAATGTTGGAGGTCTATTGCATCCAACTTTCGTTGCAGAAACGGCACTTGATGATTATGTCTACCTGTGGAATTTCTAGTTAGTTTCCACTGAATGACCAAGGACAATTTAAAGGTCTCGTTTGTCTTATCTCCCTTGAATTGCTCTAATTTCAATTGAAAGGTCCGTGGCCGTCACAGCGGGCACGCCCCTACTGGTTTATTGAGATGTTTTAGAAAACAAAATCCTCAGGAAGTTTCAGGTGTGATCCGACTTCGAATTTTATACGGAAACGTGTCGCTCCCACCAAAAATACATAAAAACCCGTAACTGCCGATGTACGCCCATACAGCAGTTCTCCTTTGGAAAAACCATACAAAATGCGACGATTTAGACTCGGAGTGAGAGGATGCACAAAATGTACCATCAGTCGATCACAACAAACACTGTGAGCTTATTAGCTGTAAAACAGTCTGTTTACATCATACTTTGGCGGGGGCAAAGTTTATTCATCCGTTTGTTCTTTTAAAAACAATCTTTTAGGATTTCTTCAGTAGCCAAAAGCACATATGGTTTTTGTATTATCTAGACTAGTAGGGGGATGTATAATTTTTCGTATGTTCTATTTGCAAACTCATATGCTTCAAGTTTGTGAAAATTTGCCGCCCTCCCGATGATGCGGCCCGGGGCGGTCCGCACCTCCACCCCTCTTGCTACGCCAATACGCCCTGACTGTGACTAATGAACACTTTGAGTGTCCGGAATTGTATACCACACACTGGGCATGTGGTGGAGTAGTCTGTGAGACATCGAGCAGCTTTTACCTCTGATGATAGTTTAGTTGTGACTAGCGCTATATTTGCTTTGTAGTGTGTAGGCTCTGTGGTACAGATCGCGTCTGTGACGGCAAAGGTACCGAGATCGATCCTCACCACAGGCAATTGTGCATCCGCACCGTTCAGAAAGCAATGGCAACCTACTGAACGTATTTATATTGTCTAGAAAATCACCACAGCCAACAAATGCTGGGTTGATAGCTACGTCCTGGATAGGATATGCTACCAATTAAGTGTGTAGGAGTCGAGCCATCCATGACCACACTCTCTCTTCCTGACGCGGCGTGTAAAGTCAGAGTTTAAAGTAAAAAAATACACGGTCAGAGACGGTATTCTCTGACCGTGTATGTCAGATAACTAGTGTGACAGTAATGTTGGTTTGCAAGGTCACAATAGTGTGAGATATTCTGTCAGGGATACCGAGTGACAGTAAAGTAAAGCTGTGATGATCGAGTCACCAATCGAGTCACACGTTGCACATATTATGTTGGCCGTACGTCAGCGTCTTATACAAGACTCTGGAGTTCTCTGGTGCTGTGACTAGATCTAATCCTGTGAGTCTCTTCATGACATCAATAAGTACAGAGGCACTTCTTGTCATATATATAACATGTCGTTTAATATGAACATCAAGACAATGGTACAAATCAGCATCAAATTCCGGAGTACTTAATATCTCAGTGACATACAATAGATCGTGAATATAAAATATACAATGTACATAAAAATATATAATGTCCAGGCATTAACAAACTAATAATAGCACATCCAAGAAGTAAGCAAACATTATAACATAAGCTTAATGAGATTATAGACCATCCCATTACTCTAATAGTAATCTCACTTTTACTCGAATACTTTCTATGTATATCGAATACTTACTAACTATTTCAAGTCTGTGTCCTAGTCCAAAATTCTGAGTCCTCAAAAGTTTCCGAAACGTGTATTCTCAGTCTAACCGAACTGACCATCCACCAAGACTGCAATTCTCTGACTTTAAACTCGAACTTCTACAACTGTCTGTGTAAGTGTTCACTGAGTGTTGAAACTCAACCGTCCTCCAAAGCAGTCGGCTCTCGAATCCCATCCAATTTCTCAACTCTCAAATTCTTTCAACTTCGCGAAGCTTCCAACTAATCAAATTCCTTCATTTTCCCAAAGGAAAACTTCTTACCAATCAGGATTGATCAATCTGGTCATTCAATAAACACACGTTGCACATTCATTCTTAATTTGGAAATCTTAACAGCTTCAGACCAATCAGAATGTTTCCACCTGATATGCTCCCATCTGTCTATTATAAACAAAAGGTCTGACACGTCCTTAGATAAACACACGTTTGCATTTGCGTGTCAGCATCGTATGTAGTGACAATATTTACACATAAATGCATAAGGACTGACCATGCAAAGTGTGGCATTTCACGCCGTTAATCTCTCGCAATTTGTGAAGGGTTATCACTTCTTACTGTGAAGTTCCCTGCTTGGGAAGGGCTCTATATATTGTGAAATGGGCCTACACAACTCTAGCACGCCATGGTAAGCAGATAACCAAGATTACAAAAGTGCCTCCAATTGGTGCACCCTGGAAACAGAAATAGAGCGGAGTGTGCTGATTCTGGCCAAATCTGGGGATTGTGTCCGTCAATGGTGAATGTAGCAGATGGAAAGATATTTGACTACAAATAGACGGGCAATATCCCCGATACCTCTGCGCAACATATGCAGCAGCACTGTCGATACATAGTGAATCTAGTCAGTTTGGCAGAAGCATTGGAGGGGCGGTTAGTGCAGTTGTTACGAAGTGGGCAGATGCTATTAGAAATATAAAGATTTGATTCTGTAGTCATCATAAGAATAGTAGCACAATGAGTACAATGAGAAGTAAACTCAGCACTAGATGGCAGTGGCATGTGTAAAGAGAACGGAAAACGTTACATGGAAATCGAAACTAAAGTGTTGTTTGCTCGAGGCAAGCTTCTAGTTACCAGTGATCACAGCCCGAGCCCAACTCGAACAGGCTCGAGGATGAGAAAAGGTCAGTGCCTGATGGACACGGGCACAATACGTCTAATTGTAACAGTCCCATTCCTGTACAATAGTGCATTAAATTTGTGTTAGAGAGTTTTGGAAAACATCATGGAAAGAGAAGAAAACAAATAAAGAGGTGCTAAAGACACTTAATATGAAGAAAGAACTACTAAGAGAAATAAAGATCAGGCAAATAAAATACTTTGGACACATTAAAAGACATGACACCCTATTGAAGACCTTACTTGAGGGTAAAGTCAAAGGGAAGCGAGCAAGAGGTAGGCAGAGATACAAGTGGGAGAGTAACATTACACGATGGACAGGTTACAGTCTAGCAGAGTGCACCACCAAGACAAGAGACAGGAGATGTTGGAGATACGTTGCAGCCAACCTTCGTTGCGGAGACGGCACTTGATGATGATGATGATGATGATGAGAGTTTTGGTAGAGTTAGAATTAATTAGCGCAAATTTAATGATGACGTGAGACATAGAAACGGAATGACGTGGGGGAGAATGAAGAACAAGAAATATGGCGAATTGTAGTTGCTTGTTCAAACATGCAACAGTATGAAATGACCTGTCGTTTTGGTGTTCCTGCATCCCGTTTTATTGACCTGTGAAACTGGAGAAACTAAAGGTTGTCTTTTGTTATTATTATCCATTGTTCTCCGTATTGAATAAGTCAGTTCGAACGATTGTCCACCTAGAAGAAAGAGAATAACGGGAAATATGGCGAATACAGTTGCCTGTTCAATGAGTGACCAACCTGAAATAGCCTGTCATTTTGGTGTTCCTGTGCCTCGTTTTATTGATACGTGAAGGTAAAGACATCAGGGTTGTCTTTTATTATTAATATCCCGACCTGTAATCACAACACGATACTCCTGTCAAGCCATGCACGTTTACAATGAATGTTTACTTGACTATATACTGCATTCTACAGATTGTTCTACGTACTGAAGAAGTCAGCTCGAACGTTTGTCCACCTACACTGACTGGCAAAGACTATGATTTAAGGTGTTCATGTACTTTAAGGTGTACGGGTTACGGTGAATGTATTGGTAATGGGATATGTACCCCAAAGAGATACGGTCCAGGATGTCAGCATGTAATATAGACATACGGTTGCTGAAAGTTTAAAAGTTGTTACTCAACTGATGTTATTACTAACCCATATACACAGGGTGTGTGTCTGCAGTTAGGATATTTGCAGGGACACGGTATTAAAGTGACTAGTCTTGTGTAATTGGTCATAACTGTGATTGTATTATCTGAAATCTCAAATTACCAGTGAAAATAATTGACAGTACTTAATAGTTAATTTAGCTGAGTTTCTGCAAAAACATAGTATGTTGGTGTAACTGCATATTTATACTTTTTGGGTTGACCTGTAATGAACCATTACGATAATACATTTATATTAATAAAAACAAAAAAGTGAAGCTGTGTGCTGTTTTATGAACTTTCTTTAAATAAGACTCAAATTGATAGTAAAAGTTTGTTATTTTGTCGAAGTCTAAAGTTAAATTTTTATGTTTTTATTACGACACGGATACATAATTACACGAGACAAGTTTACTTACGGCGTGATACATCGTGCAAGATATGTGTGAAGGGCAAACCGTTTCGTCGTAGAGTCAGTACACATTCACTGCCTGGCGACAGTGAATGTGTCACAGGCTAGGGTAGACAACCCGAATTTTCAAGCATGCCGAAATTGGATGTGCTGAGCCTACAAGGCGCATAACGGTGGCACAACGTTACTACGCTCCCGCGGAAATCACACGAATACCCGTGCTGATTACAATAAAGCGAACGCTAAATAACAAATAAACACAATTCTCTCTTATAGACGTGAACTTGCTCCTCGTCTTCGTTGCACACATCATCCAGAGTACGTCTGAATACTGCTTCGATCGGAGAGTTTGAACAATATATGCACACCGACATTTGGTTAACACTTTTCCCTTGTGCAATATGGATCTGTATTTAGATCTTTTTGTTTTTATACTCAGGATGTACATGCTCAAGTTGGCATGACCAGTACCTGAGTAATGACGCCTACATTGAACTGGGTATTTGTGGTGAGATGTTTGCTTACGGCACACCATTTTAGACACTGCGTGTTCTCAACCATGACTGACATTTCGACCGACCGATCTCTAGCTGGACAATTGGAACTTCGTTTTAACACAACGCTGTTTTTAACATGTGTTGCCTTCTCAAATACATATGCAATTCAGCTGTCTGACCTCGAATTCTGTGCGCCGCTGTGTGTCGACAATGCCGCTAGCTGGGGTAGTTCGTGGTGGCACAAGCAGAAGATAAAATATCACACAAGTATATGCCCTTACTTGCATTAATCCTCGGGAGGAGTTGATACCTACTCGGAATACATTACCGTAGGTCTTTTTTAAAGTTTACTATACATTAAGTTTTAAGGGGAAAAAACTCAAGTACTGTGGATGCAGAAGTCAAAGCGTTATTGGCGATAAAACTGCAGGAAGTGATGTAATAATCTACACCGACGGGCCAGTCATTCGTTATCAACGCTGAGTGTGAGTTGTTATCTTTTTTGTCCTGTGGCAAAACTGTCATATGCATCGGCACATTCACTACAATCACGAGCAGTCTTTTGAAGGAGATAAAGGCTCTAGAGGAGGAACTGTCATTGCTGATGTTACAAGACTATTATCATGCATGTATAACACTCAATGATAGGTGAGACTGTAGCAGGTAAACTATATACTAACAGACAGAGAACACGCGATATTCTCATTTACAGACACAAACAACAGACAAATAAGCAATAGAAATATGATTAAAAGAAACATTTTCTTCTTCTCGTTCTAAGCTATTCATGCTGCGTGATACCATGGTTGTGGTGCGCCTCTCGGCCTAGCATCTCAGACTTCAGCACCAGTAAATTGCTTGGACAGGGCTGTGGTCCTGCTCGATTTCAAGGTTGGCCCGACAAATCTTAGTTTTCATCGTCTGTTGGCTGAATTTTACCCCACCTCCACTTCAAGGAACATCAAACGAGTGATTGCTAACATAAACATCAATATAATCCGTTATTTAAATTGTCAACGATTTTTTGTGCGTTTCAGCCTTCTGAATGAGCTGTAAAAAAATTAATTCCAGTTCTCTATTTCTGTTAATAGCTGCGCCCAAGGTGGACATATGGTAAAATTTATGTCAGTCATCTTTGATTTCATAGATATCCTATGGTTTACATTTCTCAAGAATGCGTTGACACTGGAGTAGTTTTTGGCTGGGAATAAAATTCACGTTAATTCAATCGAAATTGCTTACCAAGCTAGGATGCCATCAGTTGCGATGCAGTTGAACTCATGCGCACTGTTGTCCCAGCAAAAGCACTCACATTTCCCACAAAACTCTCCACGGCCGATTGGTTGACAGCAATAAGAAGTACCTTGATATTTTTAATAAAGTATACAACATGTAAAATATAGGACCACCAGGAAGATCATTTTCCACATAAAGAACCACTAGCTACCCAATCTGTCTGAAACAGATTGCATCAAATTTTCACTGAGTTGTAGAAAGCGCAGATAAATCCCCACGTTGTCTGCAAAACTGCTCTCTGTCATGTTTTGAAAGCACTCACATCTCACACCTACCACAGTCTCGCATGGAAGTTGCCAAAAACATACTAGGAAGAAAAGGAAATTGAGAGAGACAGAGAAACAGAGGGAGAGAGAGAGAGAATTGTGGAGATTGTGGTAAAAAATGTATGGCATAACGTGCTGAGCGAAGAACAAGTCTCGAAGTTATTATATATAAATCTATGAACGACATTGGTCTGTTTCTTTTTCAGTTTGATGGTCCTCTTCACAGGAGTTCACTTTAGTTCACATCATTTATCACGTCAGTGGCGGCGCAGGTCGGTCCAACGTTTCTTCTGATAAGTCGAACATCACACCTCGGCAATTTAAGACGGTTGGAGAAAGACAACTCTCGAATGATTTACTGAATTTGTTTTTCTATTTCTTTGACACGCTGTATTATTCTCCTTGCTAACCTTCACAAATTTGAGCTAATGCACTTCCAAGAACCCTTGTCTGTAGAAATGAAACTGCTATTCTTCTTGTCAATTTGTTTGAAATTCATGTGGGAATAAGATTTAGAATAAACTGTCTTTGTTTTTGTAACAATTCATTCAAAATACAGCAAGTATCTATTGCATTTGGTTTCACTGTTAGATTGCGTTCCTGGTCCCTTCATTTTAATGTAAATATTGAACTACGAGCTACAGTTTTGGAATGGTGTTTTTATTTCACTGTTGTTTTACTCTATTACTACATCTGTTAAGTCCAATTAAAAACACAAAAAATACGTGCATTTGGAGACACACATTTACAGACGTGGTATTAACAACGCATATACCTCAAGGATGCAATACGGTGAAAGTAGTCACTTTTTTGGGGTATATTATTTGTTATATCTACAAAGTACAGAAAACTCAGTTTTTTTCAGTTGCTAGCGACAAATTATTCTATGAAGGTACATCACAAACAACTGAATAAAATTCCCATATTACAATTGTGGCATGAAAATTAATCGGTGTTTGCATTAAAGCCACACTCATCAGCAAGGTGGGAAAGAGGTCGTCCAGGTCACAAACAATTTAATTCCAAACATTATCTTTTAAAACCATCATTTTGCGTCTGCGCACAGACCACAGCAGATTGGTACAAAAGGTGTAACCCGATGTATCATATCGCCGGCATCAAACACATGTTACAGCCATGCCCAGAATGTAATATTAGATGAAGAAGGCATACGCTCTATAATTATATTTTTTTAAGCTGAACCAGGTCACCTATTTCAGAATACAACAGATTAAAGTGAAGTATATGTATCTTTTGTTAGGAAGGTTATTGAGTAAACTTATTAGCCCCGTCGTTCTGTTGTTCCAGTACCAAGTGATGTCGAAATAACTTAGACCACAAACACCACATATAATTAAATTATACCAAATAGGTACTAGAACAAACCCGTGAAATTGGTATGTATGATGTTGCCATTGATCTCTACTCCTAACTAATCGCTGGTAATATAAAATGCCGATCTAATATTTTACTGCTCATATTCCATGGTTTGGAAATTAAAGACCTATCACTGTTTTGCCCAGTGTAACAGCAATGCGCTCCTGCTACTAAAGTTATATTCCACACAAGACCTGGCCATCACAAACACACTGCATCGCCTGGCAATTCGAAATAAAAATTTAAAAAATATGGGTGCACCCACGTTCTAGAAATGGTATATCATTCATTATGCTATCACAAGAGGTAACAAGCTAAGTGTAAGAGTGGCCAAATCGATGTGTGGTGGTGAATGCTAGACTAATGATATATCAAGTGTGTAAACATTCACCCTTCACATCAAACTATAGAAGATGTCACAGAGTAAGAGACAACCCCCCGCCCCCTAAAAAAAACAACACAACATCTATACAGTGAAAAGTCCAAAAGTCATAGAAAACCTTATCAGGAACTTCAAGGACAAGTTAAAAGATGTCCACCTCCATCAAGCAAATGTAGATGGTGACTGAAATTTCCCCAGAGACATTTAGCTTTCCACTCGCTGACAACCTCGGATATAAAACTCGCAAATCATGACTGATGTTTTGGAAACGACGAGGAAATCAAGGCCCACTAAACTGAAAATAAGAGTAGTACAGTATTACTACCAGTATGATCAATCATGAACATAATGAAACAGCATTTAAATAGCTCACAGAAATGTTCAAGAAGAGTTACGCAATATTCAAGACAAAAGCTCAGCAAGAAATACAGATTACATCGATTTTGGGTTTAATGGGCCGGATTACATTGAATTCATATTTAATAAGCCAGACTACGTCGAATTCGGGTGTAATATACCGGATTATACCGAATTCACATTTAATAAGCCGGATTAAATAGATTTTCGTATTATTTGGCCGAATTAATTCGGGTGTAATAGGCGGGATTATACCGAATTAACGCGTAACAAGCAGGATTACACCGATTTAGGGTGTTGGATTATAGCGAATCGACGTTTAATAAGCCAGATTACTTCGATGTTGAGTTTAGTAGGTCACATTGCACATAATTCGGGTGTAATAGTCCGGATTATACCGATTTCACGTTTTTTAGCCGGATTATATCGATTTTTGGTTTAATAGGCCGTATTACATCGAATTCCACGATTCCTTGTCAAAAACAATACTGCAGGGAACTGTCGAGGGTGGAAGAAGCAGAGGAGGACAAATAAAGACATAGACAGACAACATCAAGGAATGGACAGGGCTAGATATTTCCACACTCATCCGCATCGCTGAGGATAGAATTCGCTGGAGGACTCTGTGTGCTGAAGCATCCAATGTGGTACCCCTACGACCCTGAAGAGTTATGGGTTTTTTGATTGATTGATTACATCGAATTCACATTTTGTAAGCAAGATTACATCGAATTGCGATGTAATAGGTCATAGTATACCGAAATCACGTGTATAAGCTGGATTACACTTAATTCGGGTGTAATAATAGGCCGAATTCACGTTTAATAAGCCGCATTTAATCAATTTTGTGTTTAATATGCCGAATTGCATCTAGTTCTCGTTTTATAAGCCGGATTATATAGAATAGGGGTGTAATCTGACGGTTTATAAGGAATTCGCGTTTAATAAGCCGGATTACATCGAATTTGGGTGTAATAGGCTGGATTATATCGAATTCACGTTTTACAAGCCCGATTGCATCAAATTGCGGTACAATAGATCGGATAATACCGAAATCACGTTTAATAAGCCGGATTACACCGAGTTCGGGTGTAATAGGCTAAATTATACCACATTTACCTTTAATAAGCCGGATTACATCGATTTTTGGTTTAATAGGCGCAATTACACTTTATTCAGGTATAATGGACAGGATTGTGACGAATTCATGTTTATAAAGCCGGATTACATCGAATTCGGGTGTAATAGGCCGTATTATACCTAAATCACGTTTAATAAACTGAATTACACCGAATTCAAGTGTAATACGCCGAATTATACCGAATTCACGTTTAATAATTTGGATTACATCGGTTTTGGGTTTAAATCGGAGTAAATCGAATTCACGTTCTCGATAAAACAGGAATGATTCATAACGCATTTACGATGCCTTTCTGATGATTTACGGTCCACAATATTTTTTCCGATGTCAGTCTTGGATGTAAATGACATAAAATTGCTTATTATGAAGCATCAGTATCTGAACATTGCGCTGAGCACTTCTAGACTCTCTTCAAACAACCTTCTACTGTATAAAACGAAGCTATAACATGCTTGTCACAAGTCCAAATCCACAGCAAGTTCGATATCTCACCCAACATAGATGAAGTCCCAAAAGAAACCAACTAACTGTCGAATGGAAAGACAGGTGGTGCATGACTCATTGTCGGAATATGTCTATAAGGATGGAGATATTGTGCTCATGTAGAAACTGATCGATCTGTACTGAATCAATATATACCAATATGAATATGTACCACGAATAATTGAAGCTGTTTCCATCGTCCACCTTTATACGCACATGAGCAACCGCCGAACATGTGCTAAAGACACCGAAATCTCCTGACGATCGATGACAAGATACTTGCATGAGCTCTCTTCCGCCTAACCGACAATCTAGACTAAGATTTACTATCAGAGAGCCAGTGTGGCTTTAGATTAGCAGAGGACCTGTCGATATGCAACTTCAGCTCAACATTTCCTGAAGAAATGTGAAGAACAATAACGCAATCTCTACATTTTAATAGATTTAACAAATTCTCTTGACACAAACTGTCAGCAAAAATGGACTATGGAATATCATTGGAAAATGTTACTGCCGCCCTTAAACATTTGTCAAAATTGTCCAGAAGCTTTACTAGGGCATGATGGTGCACCTCACAGCTTCCCACTAAGCCACTATAGAGCCATTACAAACTTACTGTTTGCTGACGTAGCACTGACATTCCCGAGAAAGATATACAAGGCAAAAAGGGCAGTTTTCTACAGCCTGTGATATGTTTGGACCTGTATCAACAACAAGAAAATGGATGTAATGTTTGTTGAAAAGAAACATTACATCCACAAGAAAATGGATGTTGCGACAGGATGAGAAGTGTAGAGCAGAAAGCCATGTGCATCAGTAGGTTTGTAGTAGACTGATGTGCTGAGGTAAGGTGGATGAATAGTGACAATGATGTCCAGGAATTATCGGAGGTGGTGGAAATGGTAAATATGAATTTAATAGCGGGGTTGAAATTGTTGATGAAGTTGATGAAGCGAGACAGTACCGCGTCTGTAACCACCTGCATGCTATCAAACACAGAACACCCACTCCTGTGGCCAATTACTTCAACGTTGACGGCCACCGTGGTGCCCTTGACATTCAGGTCACTGCCATCAGATCCTGCACCACCGAATCGTCTCATTTTCGAGTTGGGTACCATCAAGCAATATGGACGCAATTCCGACCACTCTTTCGCTTAGTTCTCGGTCGGATTGGTCTTTGTTGTTTTTATTTATTTTGTGCCGACATTTACATCGTTTTGTTCCTCTCGTTCTACCTGTATTATCGTCTTTATGTACTTCCTGTTCGTATCCTTCCGGCATCATATTTCACTGCCATATTTAACTCGGATACGCATTCATTTCTATTTGTGGTATCTTTATGTTTGTATGTTATATGTGTATCTTGAAAAAGGCCTATTGGTCTGAAACGTCGACTTTGTCCTGTGTATTGTCATTTATATGATTATATTCTGTGTTTTGTTTTGTTGTATGTACCATATTTATTCATGTAAACATCCGTCAGTGATAGTGTGTTAGTCGTCATCCTGTAGGAATTATTACCTGTCTTTCACGTGAGTATTATTTTCAATTATGTTCTACTAGCAGTACCACATTCTAAATCATTTAAATCGAGCGGAGAAGACGCAATTGAAATTGAAAAGATATAAATGGACACAACGTCTGTTCTGGTGGTGAAACATTACCAGCTTATTGCGGTAACATCTATATGGCAACTATATTATTTTTATTTTGGTCTATGGGTCTTAAACGCATAATTCTAAATTTTCGTTATATGAATAGGTGAAATGTAACCTTGATTACCTTTTGGCAGTGATCTAATCACAATGAACTTTGTCCGCGGTTGAAATTGAGGTATCCCCTACAAAAGACGTTCAGTGCAATTAAAGAATTAAAAAAATAAAATAAAACCGGATGAAAACACACGATCTTGTAAGAACTATGTAAGTAGAATTTTCTACTGTATCGATAATTTAAAAAAATATATTGTTGAACTAAATATTGTAAACTAAAATACTACATTGTTTTATAATATGGTGTATAATCTATCTTTATGTTAACCGAAGTTGGTCTAAGCCTCATTATTGGTCCCTTATTGTCATGTCAGCCCTCGTCCTCTAGTTCGTTGAGTTGTTACTAGACACCGAGGATTTATGCCCTCATTATTGGTTCCTGCTTTTGTTCAAACCTGGTGTTCCAAATGAAAATTTACATTCGTTCGATAAACATGATTCAAAAGACTGCCGTATATCACCTAGTTTAAGGATGTATCACTAGATCGTGACCTATGAGATAGTTATATAAAATGCACCTCTTTTGGAGATGAACTGGTGAGTTCATAATCACATGTTGACACATCCATCGTGTTCTCTCGTGCACATATGTATACATTTTTTGTTTTATTAATCGCGAGAGGACTATGAAAAGTGATGCGTACAACAGTATATGTATACGTAACAGTATCGAATACACGTTATACACGAAGTGCTATAACTTGTGCGTTTTGCTTCGCTGGCCGGAACATGATTACATTTTTGAAAAGGCGACCTTACGAGACAGTGACAGACGACTTTTCTATTAAAATAGCCTTCATTCATCAGCACAAACAAAAGGCAAAAGTGAACACATCTTACATACACATATGATAGTGATTGAAAGGGGAAAAAAGGAACGAAGGACAGTGAGGGTACGACGGGGGAAGCAAAGATATGACAGAATGACTGGGGAAAAGAGGGTGTGAGAGGAAAATGAAAGTGGTAAGTAAGTAGAGAAAGTGCAAAGAAAAATTAGAAATAGATAAGATATAATGCAAATAAAATTAAAATAAATTACTTAGCTCGATAGAAAAGGAATATGAACTAAAGACATCAGGTAACCTAGCAAACAGTAGCATGTTACCACACGTTCTTCTTCTGCTTTCATTCTCAAACTCCCACTGGATCTAGCAGGATCAAGGTTCTGCAGGATTTACTCCAGAAAATGGAAATGCGTTGTGTTGCCGTTTTATTTGCGCCAATGGCCCGACACATCTGTCTTCGGCGGGTACCACACGTTCAAGGAAGCAGAGGAGCGAACGAAAATCCTCGGGTTACTAAAGGCAATAAAACTTGAGCGGACAAAGGCCAGATGAAACCAAGACAGGAAGTATAGAGAACGCACAGAAAACAAGAACCTAAACGTAAGGCAGGACAGTAGTAGCCAAAGGGTACAGGTATCCGTAACTATGACTAGAACAAAATTGCCTATAATAAAAAATAAAAATAAAACGGGTTGAGAGAAGGAAGGATAACGAAAAGGGATAAATAAAGAGGCAATAAAGTAAAAGAGACCACAAACTAAAACGGAGATACGTCGTCACTCAAGGAAGAAATGCGGAGCTGGGATGATGCCTAGGTGAAGCCATCGTGGAAAAATGCGTGGTAGGAAGGTATCAAAAACAGGCTGATATAGGAAGTCGTGGGAAGATAGTGCCGTGTAAAAGGGCTCTAGTGAAGGTGGAGAATTAAGTACTATTCGGAGAATTGTCTAATGACCAACGGGCCGACGGTAGACCAATTTTGAGGTACAAGGACATATGCATCTTTCTCAATGAAATGTTTATACCCCAAAACTGGGAAAACATTACCAAAACTCGGGCTGTCTGGAGGCATAACCAGCTTTCGGTGGTACGTTACTTGGAAACAATGTGATAAAAAGTATGGAAGACAAAAAGGCGCAAGCAATTAGCTTCTGTAGTTTAAACGTTTCCATTCCTGAGAGAAAATGTCTATTGCTTGCTTTTTCTTTTTGCATAATGACCGTCTGCAACATGCTAAATACATTTCATTTCATTTTCCCTTTGCGCTGAAGTTAGCGCATATGGCATAGGTCAGATCTCTCCAACTCTGTCTGTTCAAAGCTATTCTGTGCAATTCTTCAATAGTAGGGATATTGATTGTTTTACTTTCTCTAAGTATTGTACTTCTGAGTGTTTCTTTAGGTCTACCCCTGGCTCTATTGCCTGTAGGCATTCATTCTAACTGCAGCATCGATCCTAGCTCCTGGGAAACTACAGCACTTGATCGCTCAGCCTTACCCACCCAGATCACTGCTGGCATCACGAAATTTGAAAAAGAAAGAACACTGCGGGAAATCCACAAGCGCAAGATGCGGAAGGACAAATCCGTAAATTCTCCTACCCCGAACTTTCAGCACTCCTGCATATCCACTGCAATAGAACTTTCCGTGCACGAATCGGACTCGTCGGGCATCTACGAACTCACAAACCAAATTAGCTAATTACTAATTTGAATTATTATTATATATATATATATATATATATATATATATATATATATATATATATATATATATATATATATATATATATATATATATATATATATATATATAATCGCATTCAATGTTTTTTTTCATATCATGCTCATCCTCGCTTGCGAAGGAGGAACAACATCATCATCATCATCATCAGCAGATATCCATTCAAGATATTGGTGGTGTATTCTGTTGATGTCTGCGCGTAGGACATGTCCGATGAAACAGAAGTCGGCTAAAGGCACACAATTATCCACACAATACACAAAATACTACACAAAACACAAAATTACTTATTATCTTGAAAGCGAACAGTTTAACTTTGCACAAGATCTAGTCATTAACGGGACGATCATATCTTAATAGTCGCATCACTAAAGGCTGATACTATGGGATGGTAAATAAATCTCGAATAAAGAAATAAACAAATAGAGCTAAAATAGTCTTAAAGTATTCTTAGATGAATCTGAAACAAAGGAAAGTTAAAGCGTGTAGGAATTGTAAAGGAATATAAAGCTTTAAGATTTTTTATTTAAGCCTATAAATGTATCTTATCTTTATGACGTGTCATTTACTGTCACACATTAGATATTTCCGTTCTGTGCAAGCTTTCCAGCCTCTTCCATTGTCATATTCTAAAGGTCGTCGATATAGTGTGTCCCTCATGCTCTTGGTCTGCCTCTTGTTCTCTCTTTCCTGAAAATATTCCCTCCATGATTAATCTTTATAGATCATTTTGACTCTATGTGTCCAAAAATGTTAGCTTGAGATTTTTTTTTTTTTAGGAGCCAGTCATCATCTATGTACAGGTCTTTGCCGTGCGCTTGGGAATAATATGTCCTTTTGTGCATTACAAAAGGATGTTATTGTCTACGTTGTCCAACCATGTGTTGTCACTGGAAAATATAGCTTCTTAATAGTTGTGACTTTGTTTTTCTGTTTGCCCCTTTCCATAGACTTTTAATTTATGATGTTTTTCTGCAAAGTCATTGCTAATCTAATTCTGTTCTCGGATGTGCAAATCTCTCATGGTTTTGATGGTGACCTGATATATTCAAAGTTGCTGACATTTTCTAATTGTTCATTATAAATTACTATGGTTGGTGTGGGTTCATCACTCTTTGTTTATATGCATTTTTGTGAGACTTATTTTTTTGCATTGCGGTAATTATTTTTGCCTCGCTATGATGTTTTAAATGCATAATAATCATGTTGTCTCAACTTATGAGTTTCCTTGATATTAGGGTGAAGTGTAGTGCAAAGTGTATAGCACTACTCTCGGTTACCCAAGGTTAGCAGATAACCAAGATCCCCAAAAGTACCTCCTCGTTGCGTACCCCAGAAATATGAATACAGCTGCTTGTGCTCATTCTGGTTAAATCTATTGGGGATCGTGTCCGTGAATATGGAGGCAGCATATGGAAACAGAACTGACTGCAAAAGAGACAGTCAATATCCCCGACATCACCGCGCCACTACATGCAGTGACACTGTTAACACTAAGTGACGTTAGTCAGCTCAGTCCAAACATTGGAGGGGCGGAGAATTCAATTGAAACGAAAAGGTAGATGTGTGACGAGAGATGAAAAGATAACATACTGAGTACAATATGAGGGCAGCATGGTGCTAGAGGCCAGTGCCATGTGCAAATAGAAAGGGAAAACATTCCAAGGAAATCTGAACTACAAGTTCTGTCAGCTCGAGACAAGCCCGTAGTTACCTGTATTCCATAAGGACAGAGACCCAATCGTGGATGCTCGGTTAAAAAAGCAGTCATGGCCCAACTCTGCTGCCGAGCATTCCTATACCGGAAACATGCTCGTGGAGAAAAAGGGTTTTCGTTTCCGATGGGCTCAGGCACAAACGGGACAAGATCGTTCAGCTCTAGAACACGCTTTGCTCCCAAACGCGATGCGAGACTCAGACTTGAACGAGGGGTTCACGATGTCGGTGAACGACACCTTGCCTAAGAAAGCGAAAGAGCCTGGGTCCAACTGTTCTTTCAAGTTCTTCCTAAACTGGAACCAGGATCGTAAATGAGAAATGGTGCAGTACCCGATGGGCACAGGAACAAAACGTCTAATTACACGAGGCAATTTCTCTATCTGCGGAACGCCTCGTGCGAGATAGACGTAAACAACAATTGTCTTGGCGAAGAGTTACTACACATCCGACTGTCGACAAATAGGCAGACTGTCACGGGCTACTGAAGTCAACTAACCGAACTAAAGGAATCACGGAAACGGATATGCTAGGATGCTAGGCCTAGGTTTTATGCAAACAGAAGATGTAAAAATAGTATGAAATCTTGTATACAATCATATCGTGGAGAGATATGATGTGACTAAGCCTGTGAAAATAACACATTTATTGTTTGAATTATTGATTTCCAAAAAACTCAAAAAGTAAAATAACAAACAAAGGCTAGGCTCAGAAGTATCACTAGACTAAGTCAGTCTCCAATGTCGCCGGTGTGTTGCCGGGGCCCGAAAGGGGAGTAAAGAATAGCAACACTGTTTACCTTCCACGCATGTCTTAAAAGGCGACTAAGGAGGTTATAGGATTTAGTTGGCTGTCCCATCCCATATAGGATCAGTGACCCAAAGCCAAGCTGAAGTCGGATGTGTCAGGCCGAAAGGCGCAGATATCGCAACAATGCTGTAAACCATCACACAACGCATTCCGTTATCCGGACTACATCCTGCTAATCTGCAGGAGTATGAGAACGAACGCAGAAGAAGAAGAAGAAGAAGAATTCTCCTATGTAAACATATTACCTTGACATCTGTGTGGTCAGTGCATACCTCTAAAATAGTCAATAGGAGGGTCTAGGGACGTGCAAAATAAGGGACTTGACCATATTGAGGGAAAAAAACCCAAACTCACGTGATGAATGGTCCAGGGTAAGATATAAGGAAGATACGGTTTGACTCTAGGTTCTCAGTTCTGAGGTTTTTAATCAGGAGTTCATTTTATTCCAGTAGTATTTCAGTGTAGAGATGTCCAGTAGAGTCATATGTGAATGTTTTAATTTAGTGATTCGAAGGACATCCAAGCCATTAGTAAGTAATTGAGTGATTTGAGGGACATCTAAGACAATTGTAAGTTGTAAATTCGTTCAGATTTAGGATTGTTTATTGATTGACTTTGTAACGAAAATTCAGCTCCATCTTCAGTAGTTACTGATTTCGAATTAGCTGCAATAAAAGCTTTTGAAAGTGCATTTCCACAAGCTCAAGTATCAGGATGTTATTTTCACTTTGGACAAAACGTTTGGCGAAAACTACAATCTGAGGGAAAGACGGCGCTGTACATCTCTGATAAAAATTACTCAGTTAAAGTCAAACAACTGATGGCTTTGGCATTCGTGCCAGAAACTGATGCCATTACTGTTTTCGAACAACTCACCAATATTGATAGTTACTCAGATTTGGATTTCCTCTTCGATTACTTCGAAGATTAAGACATTGAATGGAATCTTCGTGGTCGCCGTTCACAACTTCAATTTCCAGTGAGCATTTGGAATTAACACAATCATGCCATGAATAAACTGCTAAGAAGTAAGGTTGTTGAAGGTTGGCACAAATGCATTTAACTCAATGGTTAATGTATCTCATCCAATCAGTTGTACGGTGCACACCATACGACACAGTGATCAATCTTTCGAAAGAAGGTCGTCTGTTTCTTCTTGAATAATAATCTGGTCAATAACACACTGCCAGCTGTCAGTTGGATGGGCTCATCCACTGAAAGAAAATAAAGAACATCCTCTACACCCTAAAATTCTCAAAGTGAAAGGCAGTCGACTTAGAGAGGAAAGTCGTGGATGGGGCGCGCAGAGGATATTATACAGAGTGTGTGCAGATTAGAGGATGTGCTACCTGGTGCGGAATGGAGTCATGCGCCCTTAGATTGCATGACGGCTTTCAAAGTAATAATAACACTCAGTAGAGAATGCAGGTAATGGTGTCCGATAGTGGTGTAGTAGGAGGTACTTGCTCTAATCGGTGAAAATTCCAGGGAAGGTGATATGATTATATATACAGATGGGTCGGTTGAGAGACACATCAGAAGTGCCTGGGCCTTCATGGCTCATAGGTGGGGAGAAACCATGAAAGAGGAAAGTGGTGCTTTCGCTCAGATCACAAGCATAATGGAGATTTTGGCAGTAACCAAGGCTTTGAAATGGGTCTGCTCGAAGACTATATGCGAGCATTCCTGCATACTCAGTCACTCCATGAGCATGATTGTGAAAGTTCAGGCGGGATCCATTTGGGAACAGTGGCTGGATGCAGTGAAGAATTCCTGTATGCGCAAAGTGACTTTCATTTTTGTGCCAGGACATGCGGGAGTCTGGGGTAATGCGAGAGCAGAAAGTTTGGATGCACACGCTGCTACTACGGCTGTTGGTGGAGCGATGGATCGAGCAGACATTTTGAACGCCCTACGGCTAAACGCACGAGCAAATGACTGTGTAAGTGACGATGACTCTTGTTCCATCACTAGAATAAAGGAATTTGGATTGAAATGTGGTGTCGCTAGAACGGAGCGGTTTCGTTGTCAAGAAAGAATGATGGTAAATCAACTGCGTAATTGGACCGTCAGTCAACGTGTAAATGCGGCTACACTCAAGGAGAGATCTGAGCACATATGGACTTGCCCGGAGTGCAATGACGATGATCCAACGACTAAGTAACTAACTAACTAACTGAAAGAAAAAAAAATGCCTTAAATATCGGGATATCCTTTGATAGAAGTCACTCATTCAACAAACACACCGCACATATGATTTAGAAGGCTAAATGAGGGATCAGTGCTGTCAAGGTTATGGCGACTTTCGACATGCAGCAATTGGTAATGTTCCTGCTTCGAAAGGTGATGGTGCTGTCTGTCATAGATTATGGACTCGGCCTACTAACACTGTCACAGACCTAAGACGATAGATTGGAACTGTGGTGTACTAGGGATACACCCATCTTTACTATGATATTGCTGCGTGATATAACGAGCATTAGAGTGCCTCATCAGGTAGCGCAGGTAAGGTCGAACCATAAAGTAACAGATTACAATCACCACCCATTACACTACGTCTAGATGAGTCAAAGGGAGAACGAGTCAAGCTCGGCAGATCATGGATGGCAGATGCTGAAGACACATTGCGAAGAGTATGTGATTTAGTAAGGGCAGTGAATAGGTGGAGGTAGACACTGAGAAAAATCACTTACCAACGTAATAATACAACTAGATAGAGCGTGTCGGGAATAGACACGTGTCAGGACCAAGATTACGGAGCATGAGCTCGTCAAGTTGCACTTGAATCCACAAGACATAATTATATACACAAACATTTCATCATCATCAAGTGACATATTCTTTCCAAATTGTAGTCTTTCCTATTGATTTCTTGAATTCTCCGCGGTCTTGAGCAAGTTGCCCTGCATCTTCCAGTGAGATGCGCAGGCATTCTTGAATGTCCCTTGTCCAACGGCGTCTTGTTCGGCCTTTGCCCCTGTTGCCTTCTATCATACCCTCCAGTAACACTCTCTCAATGCCGTCGTGTCTCTAATATGACCGAAAAAACTAGCTTTTTCTTTAATATGGTGTTTAGAAGTCAGCCTTCCTGGACGTTAATTGTTCGTAACACCTGGTTTGTTTTCTTCGCTGTCCATGGTATTCTCAAAACTATTCTATAACACTTTAATTCAAATGATGTTATTCTCTTGGCCACTGTTATATTTAGAGTACATGCTAGTAGTGTATCAGGGCTGGAACGACCCGCGAGTGTGTCGAGTGTGCAACCGAATGTGCTGAGTGTGCAACCGAGTGTACTGAGTGTGCAATCGAATGTGCTGAGTGTGCTCGCACATCCACTATGGTGGCAATCAAAACCGATCGAAACCGGCCGAACCCGCGCGGTGTGTGTGCCAGGGGCGTGGTCACGATATCGGCGGGGCGGGTGGCGTATATGAGAGGGGCGTGTGTGTCGGTCAAACCAGATAAGACCCGCTAAACCCAGTATCACTCCACGGATAACACGCCAGGTGTCACCATTCATCAAATACATGCCACACCTATAACACGTCAGGTATCACCATTCATTAGACATTCCACACGGATAACAGACCATGTGTCAACATTCATCAAACATGCCACACGGATAACACGTCAGATGCCACCATTCATCAGTCATGCCAACAAGGGATTATCTGTTTAGCTGGCATGGCTTTCCCACTGCACTGCCCTATTTAACTTTGGATCAACCCGGTTGAAGAAAATACTGATTTTTTTCACTTAAAAATTTCCACTGTCTTATTTTGTTCTGGTTTAGAAGAACACGGAAACTAAATGGGTGGCTGTCCGGTTGAAGGTCGGTCGTTCTCAACTAGGTGGGAGATATAACAAAAGGTCAGCTGAACCGTAATTTTCCACTGAGGTACTTAGCGGTGGGCCACTTGATTGATGAAATACTACAGAAGCGTACTTTTCCGTGTGAAACTTGTTTAAAATTTTTTAATTCCTGACCAGAAACCCGTGTTATCATCCCCTTACTTAATCGCACCCACAAACACTAACAAACCCTCTCCGCAATAAACAACCCTTATCGCGAAATGAAACATACAAAATTCGAAATATCACCCTAGTCACCATTTATCCACTTAGCTGAACATAATAATATATATTTCTTCGCCCACGTCTGTTTGAGCCAACGGAAATCCTTACAAGATTTCCCCGATAATGACAGGTAACGAAAGCTGGTACTAATAGCTTTTCTTCGCCCGCGTGCGTGTGAACCACGCCAGCGGAAATACTCAGCATAAACCTGTTATCTGATTGTGGGAATTAATGGTGTACTATGATTTTAAAATAAGGAATTCAGAATCGAATATATTTCCACCGTATATATATATATATATATATATATATATATATATATATATATATATATATATATATATATACATGTGCGTATGTTTGCATTTGTTTTAATCCAGAAAAAAGATTAAATAATTTTCACTAAGAAATTCCCTTACAAGATTTCCCCGATAACGCCAGGTAATGACAGCTGGCACTAATGGCTTTTCTTCGCCCGCGTGTGTGTGAACCACGCCAACGGAAATACCATAAACTTTGGTAGAAAAAGCTTTGACCTTGACCGTGTCACTCTGAGAGCGCGTTAGTAGTAATTCTGGTTTAACTGGTTGAAACCAGCCTTAGCTGGTTTTTTCAGAAATCCACATAGTTGAAACCAAGAAATTTTCGCTGAGTAAGCCTTCAGCGTGCTATAAATACCGGCGCAGCACTAATGTTCGTCACTATTAAAATCATCAGCTTGTTTATAACACAACGACCTTTACATTTTTCATTGAACCAGATCGTCGGAAATTATTCGTTGGAAAATGGTGAGTTATATGTGTTAGTATGTGTTTTCACTATACTCTTCATGTTGTTATCATTATATAGCTATGTTTATTTATAATTGTGTTTTATTTTATTGTAAGTTATTAGTCTTTACCATTAATTAGTAGGAGCTCATAGTAACCTTATTACGTTATTCAATGTTATGTATATCAATAACTCCCACCACTATGTGTTATACTCTTGGTTTTAGTGTAATCCTTATAAAACTCAGAAACTTATTAATTTAACCATTAATTAGTAGGAGTTCATAGTAACCTTATTACATATTCCGTATTTATATCTATGTTATGTATATCGATAACTCCTACCGCTATGTGTTATACTCTTGATTTTAGTGTTATCATTACAGACCGATGTTTTATTTGAAGTTATTTTTACAACAACAGTTAGGGCTTTGTATTATTAATTCAGTATTTAAATTATGTTAAGTATATCGATAACTCCTACTGCTATTGTCTATACTCTATAACTATGTTATGTCTATACCCTATAAATGGCGTATTGGTGTCTGACAAGTTATGTTCTATTCGTTTACAGGCCACTATCGTACCAACAAGAGTGTTTGCTTGTAGTGTTTGCAGCAAGTCCTTCGCACGACTGTTTGTCCTTAAAGGTCATATGGCTAGTGCGCATGGGCGCCAGCGATACCCATGTACAATGTGCCCGCATGTCTGCGCGTACTCTTCAGGTCTAGTGCATTCAAACCCCAAGGTAGTGGTGAACACGACATGGCCATCACCAACTCCTATTGAACAACAACCAATTGGGTCCACGCCAATACATCCTGCTGTAGCAGCTCCACCGATTACTATGATGTCTACAACATCAAACCCACTACTACAACATATGGATACATCACTTACAACCACAAAACAAGCATCTGAACCAGAGGTTGGCCTGATTAAAAAATTTAAAATGGATGAACTTGCAGGGCTACCAGCGACTATTCACCAACTTTATAAGACAATTGGGACACAATTAAGACCCATTCACGCATACTTACAAAGATGGCACACTATACAAACTTTCATTCACCCACAGAACCACATATAAATAACTGGTATGACACATTACTAGCATTTCACAACGCCCAAACCATGCGATACAAAATTAGTCTTACAAAGCATATTATACTACGCCATAAGGAGAGACAAGAACCCAGGTTTTTTCATGGCTCTACCAACAATGCTTCTGTGTTAGAGACCCCTGTGATGATTAGCAATCGGGCTGACCTGGACCACTTCATAACCACTATTAATGAGATCGACAATACCAAAGTCGGACCAAGTGTGCGACCCGACACCAAGTACGAGTTAAAAAATATTTGTGCCACATAATTTTAACTATACTTTCTCTCTAACCACACACTAGGCTGTTTTATCGACTCGCTTCCACCACATATCACAAATTATAAATCTATCTTTACATTACAAACCAACTATAATACAGGAACACCTTATAATGACAATCTCTGTTTCTTTCGTTGTTTAGCTCTGCATTATAAACATAACATCAGAACACTCAGTACACCGACACATAGTTTACTGGACGATTGGTACAATTACCAAGACACAGAACCACAGACCGACTTTCCTGTTGTGACACTTGGCATCATGCCAAGCTTAGAAGACTGCTACCAACTTAACATTGAGGTGTACGAGTTTAACGAGCTAAATATCCTTATACCTACACTCCGTAGCGGCAGCACATTTCCCAATACTATGTATCTCCTCCAGCATAAATATCACTTTATGTACATCAGTAATATTGAAGAAGCTAGCCACTCCTTCGGATGCCCCAAATGTGGGAAAATCTGGCGGGATAATTTTAGACTCACCTGCCACGAGAAAACCTGTAAAGGTGGTAGCAGCACTGGCGTCTACCCTGGTGGATTCTACACATCACACGAAACCATCTTTGAGGTGATGGCAAAAATTTTGCCAGTCGAGGATGATGATGAGCCAGTGTATATCTACACTTACAGGGCCACCTTCGACTTTGAATGCTATTTCGACTCGTCCGAATGTGAAAAAAGTCGACGAGTAACACGACATATATTGCAAAGCATATCCCTATGTCGTGTTCTGTAGCATCAAATGTTTGTGGTATGACAGACCCAGTCTGTTTCGTTAGCACAGGCGACCCTCAAGAGTTGATCAATCAAGTGTTGCAGTATTTAAAAAAGATTGCTGAAACTGCTGGATAACGGTTAAGAAAACAGTTCAAATCAGAACGCCAGGCCTTGCTGACGGGTGGGCATTGTAAAGAGATGGCTAGACTCGAGGGTTATCTCGCCCAACTGCCCTTGATTGCGTTTAACTTGGGGAAATATGACGTCAATTTGATTAAACCATATTTCACCCGTTCTTTTCTGAACCACCCCAGTGAAGACGGGACCTTCAACTTCGCTGTAAAGCGAAACAATAACTTCATATTCATAGCCACTGACACACTTAAATTTTTGGATGTTGTCAACTACCTCGCACCAGGGTTTAGTTACAGTAAGTATCTAGCGGCTTACAAAGTTTTCGAGCAGGAAGGATTTTTCTACTATGAGTATATAACAGACCTGGCGCAGTTGAAGGAAACATGCTTACCTCCACACTCGGCATTCTACTCAAAACTAAAAAGTCCAACATATCTGTTGAAGAGTATGAGTACTGCCAAAAATCTGTCGGGTCAATAAAATGACTACGTTGCAGGATTTTCTAGAGTGGTACAACAACAAAGATGTAGTTGCCATGTTGGATGCCTAGGCCAGCCAGGTTTAGTTCTACGCTGACCTTGGTATTGACAAGTTCAAAGATGCCATCTCTGTTCCTGGAATCACACTCAGGTACCTGTTTAAAACTCTACAACGAGGTATCGTATTTACGTTGTGTGCCAAATATGAAAAAGAATTACACAATATCATATGACACAATATTACTGGTAGTCATTCAATTATTTTTCATAGGTAGCATGAGGTAGATAAAACCAACATTCGTGGTGGAAAAATGGTTAAGAGCATTGACGCTAATGCATTTTATTTATATAATTAATGCGGAAAATGCCCACAGATTATACAATCACCCAGACCAAGGATGACGGTTTTAAACAACATAGATGGAGTCTGTACACCATCCAATGTAGGGAGTGGCTAGCATGGATGGAACACACTAACAACACAGAGTTAATAACTCAATTCAACGGCAAGGAAATGCGGCTGAGTGAGCGCAACATTCCAGTGGATGGATATTATGTAAAGAAATGCACCGCCTACGAATTTAATGGGTGCATGTTCTATGGACACCCCAACTGTCCAATCACTACAGGCCACGTCAACAATCCTGTCAACAAAAAACCACTGGTTGCGTTGTATGCCAAAACACGTGAGATTCGGGCTATTCTCTCTGCCGCGTGTTTGGGACGACTTGTCGAGTGTTGGGAATGTAAATGGCAGGCCTTAATAAAGAAAGAGAAAGATATCAGAAACTTTCTAGCTGCTACATTCACTCAGCGTATACCATCTTATGCAAAATACACGAAACCCACCCAAGAACAAATTCTCGCAGCGGTTGTCGATGGGTCGTGTTTTGGACTTGTGGAATGTGACATTCACGTCCCAGACACTTTAAAAGCACAATTTTCAGAAATGACACCCATCTTTAAGAATATTGACGTCAGTCGGGCAGATTGTTTTTTTCGTTTACCAATACGCCAAGCTTAGGATGCTTGAGTTTTACTATGACTTCCTCGATAGATTTGTGCACAGGAGTGATTTTGAGGTGACAGAGATGGATACGGTCTCTCTTTATTTAGCCCTAGCAGCTGACATTATGCATGACGTCATTAAACCTAGCATGAGGATTGAATATCGACGAGTCTACGACCAGTGGTTCCCTATGGAAACCTATCATGTTCATATAGATCTCTTACTTGACCCGCCTAAAGACTGCCCCAGTGCATCGAGGCGAGGCTATTCGATAAACGAAAGCCAGGTCTATTCAAGCTCGACTATGGTGGATCTCGTTATGTAGCAAGACTTATCATTGCTATGGACCCTACGACAGGACATTGACAAAGGGGTTAAGAAAGACGCAAAAAAGACATTTTCTGACGTTTTGATAACTAGACAGAGTAGTTGGGGTAAGAATATGGGATTTAAGACGACAGGGACAGCTGTGTACACTTACGAACAACACATAGACTCACTTTCTTACTTTTATATTAAACGACAGGTACAGCTAGATAACGTCTCAACAACACCTCTTTCTATATAACCTTTCTCAAATTCGTACTTGGTGTCGGAATTTTTGTATAATTTCATAATGTATCGATTATGCCTTTATAAATGTGTATGCCCTTTGCCTAATTTAATGCTCCTTATACATGTTTATTTATGGTCTTTTCATAATTTTATGCTTTTTATGATATTGTACATTTTGTATTTGATAATTTTATGCTGTACAAATGATACACACTTGACATGTTTTATGAAAATCCATATCCATTTTTCTTAATTGTATACCTTGGTACGTTCAACAATATTTTAAAAAGTACGTAAATAAAAGTATTTCATATGTCTAACCCTTTTTGTGTTTTTAATGTATATGGCTCCCGAGTCTAACACCCACCACTTAATGGATTCTTGTCTGTTTTCTGACCCCCAAACACCGCTTGCCATCCTGTCCTGTATCTGACCCCTGGTGTAACCCGCCTCCGGTTGAGTCGATATGGTTTTATCTGAATTTTTTGACCTGTGGATACCTTCTGGTGTTTAGCTGATGTTCTTGCCCTGTGAATAACGTCTGAGTTCTTGACCTGTGGATAAACTTGGACCTCTGGTTTGACAGATGATTCTTTGTAACAAGAAAATGAAACACACAGTACAGACAGCACGGTAAACGAGAACTTAAAAACACTTGTTTTAGAGATATACATTTTTTTTTATTTATGAAGCGCGTACATTTTTAAAAATAAATAAGAAAAAAGAATGTTCACTGTATAATTCACTGTTGATAAAGCGGTACCAAAACAGGTTGTGTTCTTTGTCTCGTGGCTGGTTTGGGTTTCTTGGTATTTTTCTTTTCTGGGGCTGATACCGATGGTTCAGGTACATAGACAGGTTCGTAATCAGGTGTGAGATACATCTATAGGTTACCACAACCATATGGGAATGAATCGTCATAGGTGTTTGAAACTGACGCAGATGAATCGATGTACGTGTTTTAAACTGCAACTGATGAATCGTCATATGTATTTGAAACTGGAGCATTTGAAGTTTGCTTTGTAGGAAAAACAGTGGAAATTCTATCAAATTCATTCAGAATAACATCTCGTAGTTCTACTAGATCGACAAAGTCTTGTCGACTCATCGTGATGCCCGTTTTAGTAGGATACTTTATGTTTGTATCACCATAGTATCTGCGAATCTGGATTAAAGGTTTCTTGAAGGATTATACAGCCACTGCATTAACGCCATCACCTAATGGTTTAATCATATCGTTGGTTCTGGAAAAGTATGTAACTGGTGAAGCCATCTTCTTGATACAACAGGACTTGGCAATATCACTTCTAGACTGGTAGTGCGTTGTAAGGTTTAGATCAAGTGAACTTCTTATTTATACACACAGCGGCGGCCGGAGCACCCCACGCGCGCGCGGCGGCCGGGCTCGGATTGGTCGCGTCTGGGCCATGCCTCATGGATGACCCCACGCCAGAATGGCGTTTCTAGGTCACAGGTGCTGCCAGATTTGATTAATGACTCATGGCGTGGGTACGCTGTGGTATCTAGGTCACAGATGTTGTACTCGTGACTTTTGTTTGAACTGGTTCCAGACTAGGGCGTATACAAGCTTATCATTTTCCCACTGTTTGACCATGAAAGGTCGCAACACACATGCCATGGACGCACCGCGTGCTTTTAACATTAAGAAATACACAACGTATAAGCCGCAAGTAGAACTCAACAAATCTTGTAGTACTCTCGGGTTGTAAACATAAGGTCTATTTGAATTTCTTTCTAGAAATTTGATAATCTCTAAATGTCTGGGTGGCAGGCCAAACGCACACCTGTTATTCTTTACTAAAATGTGGACTCTTAGTTCGGCCACACAGGAGGCATTTCAACTATTGTAGTCCTGAAGGGGTGTTACAGACCTGGCATATTTATTACCCAGCGGTGAATGAAATAATTCGCGTGGAGGCTTGGATTTTGCTTCTGGTTCAAAGATACCGTTTCTCAATTTTGCAAATTTTATACAGCAACCAGAGTTTGTGCATTTGCAAGCACAACTCACCATTTTCCAATGTCATATTTGTGTACAAGTCCTATTAGGTTGTCATTGTTTTTGACCAGTGCACATTCAATATTTATACAGGTAAGACAATTTCGTTATTCTTCATGTTAATTTAGTAGGCCTAATATCATTACTTTACATACAGTGTCAAATTTGTTAAATCATCGTTTACCATAAGAATGTGCAAAATACACCTATTATGCCACGATCAAACACTAGTTTAGTATGTATATCTGGTTAGATCTCATTTTACTTGTGCAAATATGATCGAAATTAGTTACATTGCGCAATTTGATCATGTAAAAGATTCATTCTTTGTGTAGCATTAACGCTACGAACGTGTCTTCATGATAATTGTTCTATTCATGGTCGGCAAATATTAAGTTAAAAATAAACCTATTATGCCACGATCAAACACTAGTTTAGCATGTATATCTGGTTAGATCTCATTTTACTTGTGCAAATATGATCGAAATTAGTTACATTGCGCAATTAGATCATGTAAAAAATTCATTCTTTGTGTAGCATTAACGCTACGAACTTGTTCTGTGTGATAGTTATCAATCGCGGTTGGATCCCCATAACCGTTCGAATAAGTTCGTTGCATGCTACACATACACAGAATAGTAATTTGCTTACTATTATAATAAGTATATGTTATGCAAAATGGTACTAGATGATGTCTACCTGCCAAGTTTCTGGCTTGCCTCCACTGATTTCACCAAGGGACAATTGAAGGGTTTCTCTTATTTCCCTTGAATTTTCTAATTGCAATTGAATTGACAGTGGGCGTGAACAGTGAACACACCCACCTCTGGTTTATTGATATCTTATAAAAACTAAAAGTTCGTCCAGTTTCAGGTGTGAACGAATCAAAATATGTAAATGTTCCAACACCATCGTAATAAAGTGCCACTCAATGGGATCCCGGTCTATAACTGGGGTCTGTATTGACAACAAAAGCAGCTGTCAGAGTTTGGTCAATGTCAGAGTTGACCAAACTGGTACGACTCGTAATAAACCGAGGCGACGAATCCAAATATCCTGTATTAATAGCTCGTAGATTTGGTTAGTGTTCATTCTCTCAAGCTAAAAAGTCCGTAAGAATTGATCTGGTCTTGGATACCTCCAAAACACTGTCAACTTCAAAGTAAATTAAAACTTGAATGGCCCATGCGGTCACAGTGGCGAATTTCAGATCAATGGCCAGTGGCCCAGTCTTCGCCATCTCAAATTGATCACCATCAAGCAAGCTAGGGGTCAGATCAAAAGCGTAGAGATAATAACCATGCTTAAAACCTATAATGTCAATACCATTTCCAGCATCTTTACCAACAAAACCGAGGACTACCAAAGAACGCTCTGATGTACTGATCATTGGCATAATTAATAGTCAGTGGTTTACCACTCAAATTTCGACCATCTACCAACAGGTTTAAATACGTCAGATCAAAATGATGAAAATTGAATGAATTTTTCTTTAGATGACCATTAAAGGCAGCAGCATCAACTAAACCGATAACGACTCTTGTGGGTGTCTGTGATAAAAATAAATTTTCTTGAACGTGTGATAGCATCCCATTAGGGATGGAAAATGTTTTCAAACCAACACGTTTTATCGGGTACTTGGCATTACCTCGCATTAAGGCTTTCTCGTGGGCTAGTGAGATGGCTAGATTAAGTTTGACTTTTCTAAGTACTAGAGCTGCATGGGTGATAACACTTTTGTAACCAGCGGCCCCATCTGTAGCCATCAGGTTGAAGACATCTTTAGATGGTGTTAGCTTGATCTTTACATCCACACCATTCAACATATATCTGTCTTGGGCGAAAATATCAGCGTGTAATTTACCCATCATATCCATTTCTTCACTCGCTGATGCCAGTTGGCTGCGAATTTTAAAGCCGTTATTCGTATCCCCCTGCGTATCTTCATGGGCTTTTGGTGTATCTCTGTAGTAGAGGGTTAGGGTTAGGGTTAGGGGGCACAAAAATGACCCTTTTTAGCATCATTACCATAATTCAAAGTAGCTTCAATATAAGCTCGGTAAGGGTATGTGTTTTCGCTAGCTGTGATAAGAGTATCGTTCAATGAAACGTCGACTTGAGAAAATAAACTGTGCATGTAATAATTCACAGGACCAACTTCAGTATTGGGTGGTAGACTATCACCGTTAGGTAGAGTCACTTTGGTTCTTACGTGTAAAAAGGTGTTGAAAAGATCCAAGTAATCTTCACTATTACCCAAAATAACAAACTCGATGGGCGCTAAGGCAGCCAGGTGATGAATTTTCACGTATTGACCCTCGTCAACAGCTGTTTGGGTTGGTGGTACACTAAACAAATCAAGTCCAGAATGAAGACATTCACACGAGTTAGGGTGAATGAGAGCCATTATGCGAATATGTCTCGGGTCTTGTTCTGCTTGGAATGAGCTCGGTGTCATTTAGCGGCTGGTTTTATTCTTTTCCGACAGGGTGCACCAGGTGGTGTTGGTCGTTGTCGATGTCTAATACCACGACCCGTTTGGGTAACGTGGTCGACAGCACCAGCCAATAGGCGCTGGCCAGCTTCTTTAGCTCCATCTCGCAAAGAATCGCGAATATTCACACCACCTAAAGCATCCTGGGCTACTTGTAAACCAGAAGTGACTCCTTCTCTAAGTAGAACTTTACCACCTGTTTTTAACCAGGGTAGTACCATTCAACCCAGACCGCTAAAGAAACTACCTAGCCCGTGTCCTTTTTGATGTCTACCAAAGACAAATACGGGTAGCCCATTCCCAGCTTGGTTACAGAAAAATTCCTCATATAGCTTAGGATTTCTGTGGATTGTTGCGTGTCTAACCATTGTTTACTCCAAGTCAAACCGTTTGCAAAAACGAAAATGAAGTGTCACCGTTGACGTCCCAGCTGCAAGTGCGATCTTCTTGCCTTGGTCTGTGGTTAAAAGGATCTCAACGGTATCAAACGAGAAGCGACTCAGTGGTGCATAATGGGGTTTGTCATAGATTCGAAACACTTATGTAGCTTTCTTGTCCAATATGGGTACAGAGCGTAATAGTGGGACCATCGCATCACCCACTGAACGCGCAGATACAATGTCTGAATACACGTAGACATTTTTCATGTCGCGATGCATATCGACCATATCTTGACTGGTTCGATCTGCGTCGTCATAGGTCAGACGTGTTTTTAGTAGTGCTAAAATATTTTTCAGCGTCTCACTCAGTACAAGTTCAGTACCTTCATCGAGAATCTTAATTGTGGCTCTCTTTGAAGATTTATTGTAATAAATTTTCGCATAACGACCAGCATTGGTCAGATTAGAATTGAGTTCGTAGATAAAACCCTCTGGTGAGTCGTATAAAACGGCCGGCATAGTTATTACACCGTTCAGGTCATTAGATGGTGGGTGGACATATGTCAACTACACCTCATCATCGAGAACGTTGAAATATGTGTTTGGAAATTGAATTTCAGCTAGACCGACTTCATATTGGGAATTCATCTCTATAGTTTGTGGAAGTTTGACAAAATAATGGCTGGGGTTATTGTCCAGATAAATGTTCATTGAAGAATTGCTCGGTAAGGTAACGTAGAAACTCATCTTAGCTTTGGGTTTGCTAGCATGTATCCCAAACAACTACTCAGTAAGGCGATCCAGATCTTGGAGCCAGGCGCATCGAGGTCGGCTCGAAGCAGATTAAATAATGAAACACCAATCACCACATCTATAATAATCATTTGACAAAGGAAAACAATTTCTAAACGTGGGACCAGTTTACCGAATAAGACCTAGAGTGATGTTCGTACCCCTACTCTTTCTTCTTCTGGCCGTAATACTGCTTCAACTTCATCCATTTCCATTAGTATCTTGTAATGTCTTAGGCCGACTCCCAGGAATAAAATGAAGAATTATAGCCGAACCACTTGACTAAATACTGTTTCCGATGTCCAGCCCCGCGTTCTTCTAGGACTGTTTCGATACGAAACGTTGTTTTGTCACAAACTTTTTGAAGTTCTTCTTTGCAAAAGGAACCTTGCACTTCTTCACCCGCATCATCTTTGATCGTATAAGTTATAGGTGTTGTCGGTTGTATCTGACTGAGGGTAAACAGCTCTTCTGTCCACGAAGGTGTATATACTTTTTTTTAAATTGTGTCTTCCTAGTCCGATTCTCACCCTATCACCAACATTGAAATTTTCTGTCTGTTGGTCGCTCTCCCTATAACGTATTCCACACTTGTGCTTGATTACCCGTATTAACTTCTACAGGCGCCATCCGAATACTTGTATGAAATGAATAATTATAATTTCGAAGCAGTGCGTTTATCACATCTACATAACGAGGTATTTTGATTTTAGTGAAATATCTCCACATTTTCACCTTCAATGTACGTTTGAAACGTTCGACAACAGCTGCTTTGACATCTTCATTTTCAGTTGTGAAGAAATGAACATCGTTGTCTTTAAGAAACTTGAGAAATGTTTTATTTGTAAATTCCGAACCCTTGTTGGTTTGAAAATTTATTGGTTTTCTTTGTTCAAAAATACTGCTCACAGCTTCGACGAAGGCTTTTCCAGTTTTGTTCTTGATCGGAACAACCCAGGCGAATTTACTAAACACATTTATACACGTTACCAAATACGAATATTCATCATTGTATTTTCTTAACTTTGTAAGATCAATTAAATCAGCTTGAATCTGTACACGTCTCTTAAAGCGACGCCGAATATGTTTATGTAAAGTGTAAGTATCCTGATGACTTAACCAGTCTTTGACTTGTTTTGCTTCAAGTTTGGTGGTACGTGGTAAACCACTAACACCACCATACGCTCCAGCTTTCTTAGGGTTGTAGTAATGGCGTGACAACATTTTGTCTACCATGATTCCCAAATAGGTGTTTTGGTAGGCGTAGGAATTTTACTTTTTGTTTTTTTCCTGAGCGTACGTTTAGGTGGTTCAGATGGTACGTTGCTATTGTCTGATCTTTTCTCAGCTGTTTCTTCGGTTTTATGTTTGTTTTACCAAACAAATTCTGCACAAATTTAACACAACACGCCCAGACTCCGATTATGACTTCCTTTAGTGAATAATTTAGTAATGCGATCATCTGTTTCACTCATCAAATCATCAATAACCAACAGTCTTGGTTTATCACCATTCCATTGCTCCACGTCTGGTAGTCCTTCAGTAAATTTAACACCAGGCATGGTCTCATACGCAGCCTGCCACGCCCCATAACACCAGATAATTCCCTCTGGTATCGGATGCACCATCTCATGCACATATTAAAATTTTTTTTGCACAAAAACAGTTTTTCCGCACCCGGTCGGACCAGCAATTATAGCTGTAAAAGTATGTTTCCACCTTGTATCCATTTCTGTTAATGATCAGTTTTGTCGTATGTTACATATATTTATATAACACACACATACACACACACACAGCGCACCATAGCCATAGTTTTCAACTCAAATTTGAATGGAAAACACCACCCACCTAGCATACAAACACATATATACTACCCACCCCTTTTCCAGTTGTTTGGGTCGGGGACCTCGTCACCCGCCCCGCCCGCCCCACCGATATTGTGACCACGCCCTGGGCACACACACCGTGCGGGTTCGGCCGGTTTCAACCGGTTTCGATCGGTTTCGATTGCAACCATATTGGATGTGCGAGCACACTCAGCACATTCGATTGCACACTCAGCACATTCCGTTGCACACTCGGCACACTCGCGGGTCGTTCCAGCCCTGATACACTACTCATGCTTCACATCCATTTGTTGCCACAGAAAATACACCTGTTCGTAGTAAACACAATTTGGTTTTTATGTTAGTGTAACAGTGTCAATTCCTACCTCTTGGAAAATGTACCGTAATATGAGAGTAGAGAGGCTCACACATTCTTTTGGGGATAATAGAGAAGTGGACAGACCGGGACACGTTAGGACCACTGAAAGCAGAGGGCAGCAATTAACGGGGATTGATATCATATAATGAATCGTGACCCGCCAGTCCAAAAATGTTAATTACAACTTTAACACAAAAGGGCCGAACACGTCCAAATTGTATACCGCAGTCAACACTGCCGGCGGTAACAGAACACAGAGAAATCGCCGGATTAGATTAAGACACTTTTAAGTACGTATCGGGATGGATAGTGTGATTGTGATGTGTATGAACGCATAGATTGGTTGAAAGAGGAGAGCTGGGGGGGGGGGGAATGAGTTTTTAGTTAGTTGTGGGACTTAGATCAGTTTTGGGGGTAATCAGTTTTTGGTTTTGGAAATCAGAGACAGTTGAATTTGAGAGTTGTTGGGACTATAGAGTTGAATTTGGAATTTCGGAGCGCACAGTTGTGCTCGGGACTAGAGAGTTGAGTTTTGAAGTTCGGAGCGCACAGTTGTTCTCGGAACTAGGAAGTATGAGTTTGGGCCAGCGCCGAAACGGGTGCCCCAAAAAGTAGACTCTGTATTTACAGAATAGATCTATACTTTTTGATACGCTTATTTGGTTGAAGATCCAGAATATTTGGATACACGT
Organism: Meghimatium bilineatum; assembly: GCA_034231615.1. Taxonomy (NCBI): domain Eukaryota; kingdom Metazoa; phylum Mollusca; class Gastropoda; order Stylommatophora; family Philomycidae; genus Meghimatium; species Meghimatium bilineatum. Next base: position 44,330,159 of record CM067322.1, on the reverse strand, counting down.
ATCTTGTTGAAAGATTCCAGCAAAATTGGATACACATATTTCGTTGAAAGATTCCAGCAAAATTTGGATACGCATAATTGGTTGAAGATCCAGAATACTGGATACACATCTTTTGTTGGAAGATTCCAGCAAAATTGGGATACGCATATTTGGTTGGAGATCTAGAATATTGGATACTCCTATCTTGTTGAAAGATTCCAGCAAAATTGGTTACACATATTTTGTTGACAGAGTCCAGTTTATTGGATACAAGTATTTTGTAGAAAGATTCCAGAATATTGGATACACATATTTGTTGATAGATTCCAGAATCATTGGACTGTCAGATTTTCATTGAGAATTGATATTATGCTTTTTCTTTATTTGACGAATGTGGTAAATAAAGTTCACTATATGGGAATTTGGAGTTACAGAGTTGCAACGTCGTTTCATACATACATTCATGTATGTTACGTTGGATATAACTATAAGCGTCTTTACACGCTACCACATTAGTACCGTGCCATAGTTTCTTTATCTGTTTTAATTTTGCCAACACCATTGCCGTTCTTCTCTTGATCTCAACTCAGACGGTTCAGTCAACAAAAATACAAATAAAAGTGGTTGGTGTTTCGTTGCCTACAGAAACGACATGAAGTTGGTTGAGAAATCATCATCATATCCCACTGTCACTTCGAGTATGAGGATGGAGATAGAGCAGCATTAAATTGGTTGATACCTGATACATCAACACATACCGTAATACTCACATACTCTCACAGCATGCTGTGCAAAAACATGTCCAGAAAGGAATGGTTTGATTTATTGAATAACTCAATTATCCAGAGAATTACATGAATATACTGTCCTGGTCATACAAAAGGTCAGAGGAAATGCGAGGGCCGACTTATGGCAGCCGATGCGGCGATAGATGACACATTGCTGAGAAGAGATAAAGCAGATTTGATTAAATCAGTCATAAATTAAACAAAAAGAAAGTGGGAAATTAGAGGCAATAGAGATGTGGTTCTATAGAAGAATGCTGAGAATACAATGGACTACCAGAAAAACTAATGTGGAGGTGTTGAAAGAATCAAATGCGTAATAAAAGAAAGAAGATAACAGAATTCAATAATAGAAGAAAGAGACAATCTTCCTTTTTTGCCACTTCATGATACAGGGAGATTTGGAGAACATAGTCACAACAGGCAAGATTGAAGGCAACAGAGACAGAGGGCTACAACATGAGAAAATATTATACAATTTGACAACATGGCACGGCAGGGAAACAACAACGATCTTGATACATAATTCTGGAGACAGAGACCTGTGAAGTCGCCAACGCCAACCGACATGGCACCTGATAGTGATGATGATGATACATTCATTGCAAAATAAATATGGTGTTAAAGACGCTGAGAACGTACATATACAATGAATGTCAAAAATGGGAGTGCTAGAAGTGATGGAAGAACAAGTAGTCTTTTGGAAAGACCCGAAGAGCGCATAATCAACATCTGACTGGAATTTTGTCTACATACATTGGGGTGGCCGCTGGAATTGAGAATGGCATACCTATGGCAGTATGCCGCGTGCTATGATGCTACTTTCTAATCAAGAAGATGGAAATACAATTAATAATTTCTGCATTATTTCTAGATCGCCTGAACGCCCTTACCCCACATACTGCATGAACTCCCCTCAATTGATTCTGAACCCACTGCCGCTCTCATAGAAATCTTCAGCGACTACTGGGGAGGGAGAGGCTAACTTTGGGAACTATGCTCTAGAGCAATATTTCCTAATCTTTTCTTTTACCATGCCCCCACCTAAGTCTTTCTAAAATTCTGATGCCAACGTATGTAAAATATACATATTTTTTAAATATTTTTTTGGTTCTTATGTTAATACCTTGCCATAGTTAGTACCTTCCAACGTGTATTCCAATATATTTTTATAATATATTCCAACCAAATTCCCCCCCCCCCAACTGAACAATCAACTTGCCCTCCTGTGGCACGTTGGAAAACACTGCTCTAGAGCCTTGGGTGCTTGTAAGATTGCCTGTAGCTATGTCCTGTAGTTTGTTGATAATTTACCAGTAGCGATTGAGAGCTCTCCTTGATTTCCCCAGCATTAGAGTACGACATCAGATAGCACAAGTTATGTCGAACCTTAAAGTGAACCTTAGAGAAAACGAATCAAGCGTGGCAGATCATGGATGGCAGAGGCTGAAGACACACTGAGAAAAGTATGTGAATTGGAAGAAATAGGAAAGGGCAGTGATTTGGTAGTGAGTAGCGATTGGAGTGTTTGGTATGTATTAGTATCCCAACTCCTTTCTTTATTTCATCCTCCGATGATCCATCTGTGAAGACGTAGACCAACTGTGGGCCGGCATATTGGGTGTCTAGATGATCAAGTGTTTTTGCTTTAAGAGTAGTAGATAGTTCCATAGTTTTCCTCTCAATCCATGGGATCAGTGCAGGATTTACGTATACGCTACACAAGCTATATAACGTTCTTGGAGGCCCCCAAAAATTGTCCGAGGGAGCAATTGCCATATATTAAGTATAAATGACGTATAAGTAACCACCATATCTCAAATAGCTTAAGGCCTTATCAAGTTTAAATCAGGCCCTACCTGGAATCGTAAGTTTTGCAGCACAGTAGAATTCCGATTATCCGAATCCCAATTAACCAAATCCCAATTATCCGAATCGAATTTGGGTGAATTAATTTTAGAGCGAGAGCGTTAGCGGAAGCTATAGAGAGAACCCGGGACAGAGCGAACGTGATGTTACAATGTAGTTTCTTTGCAATAATTAGTTGCTTACATACGAATATATATATATATATATATATATATATATATATATATATGGTAGTGGTAGAGGTGTTTGCGATGTTGTAACATACTTCTAGCTGGTCCCATTAATCCAAATTGTTGCTGTGTACTTCTTTATTTGCTTTCATAAGATTTTCACTACGTGATGATTGAATCTTTTTCTTTTCAGTCAGTTGTTTTGTTAGTACATTTGTATTTTTATGCATAGGGTGATGTTTCAGATGTCTAAATAGTTAAGTAATTATTGTGAATTTCTCATTCTTTCTGTTAGATTTGTAATACTGCTGTTGCTTCCATTCTGTAGGTGTGCTCCTTAGTCCTGTAATAATTCGGAGACCTACATTTTAAATTTTGTCCAGCTTTTGAAGATTGGTATTTGCTGCTGTTTCATAAGTGCTCAATACATATTTCTGAGATTGACGAACACGAACATGACCTGCATTGACTTATTTTATAGTGTTTTATGTCAGCTTTCCAGTCTGTCCAGATAGTTTTCCATTATAGTCTGTATGTGACATTTTTTCTGTCTTGTCTGTGTGTGATCGCCATGTAAGTCTCTTGTCAAATTTTAGTCCGAGGTAGATTGGGTTGTTTTCTTTTGGAAGTTGGGTATTCTCTAGTGTGAGAGTATAATTTTTAGGTTTTGTTGAGAGAGGGAAGAGTGTGGTGATTTACTTGCTTTTGTTTATTTGAAATGGACAGTTGTTTGGCCACTCTTCATCTGTGCTTATTGTCTCCTGAATTATAACTTCTGCAACTCCTATGTATCCTGATTGGATCCAGATAGCAAGATCGTCTGCATGGCTCGACCACCATGAATATTTGGCGTTAATAGTTTTGGCAGGTCATGCATATACATTATAACAGTGAGGGGATAGAACTCCTTGTTATACGCTTTCTGTTATTTTGACCATTTTACATTTATTTTCCCTGGAGTTTTCTTATGATTCTTTAATGTCTGCGACGTAAGGAGTTCTCTATGCACTGTTGCATTTTGTCTCCAATACCTTTCTGGTCGAGGTTCAGCCATAGACACTGTCTAGAATTTATCAGAAACCTTTGTGAGGTCAAAGAAGTTGGCTAGGAGTTTTTATTCTTTCTGGAAAGCATTTTCTATCGCTTGAGCAAGGTATGTTGTTTGCTCTTCAGTGCCTCTGTGCTTTCTAAAGCATTATTGACAGTCACTAGAATATTGTTGTCCTCCATGTAGTTTATGAGCCTCTTATTCATCATTTTTCTTCATGAAAGCTCAGTAGACGGTAGTCTATATTGTTGGTTTTTGGTTTTCCTTTCTAGGAAATTGGAACTCTTTCGATTATTCTAGGAAGATGCTTGGTACTCATCAGTCTGTAAAGGGATCAAGGACTCTGATTCTTCCAGTAATAGTAATAATACATTACATAACGCCGTGTAACATTTCACACCAAATTTAATCACCTTAATAAACCACTGCAGCCGCTCAAATTCTGAAACAATGCACCAACAACTAGAAACCCCAGACATATGAGAAATGCTAGAACTCCAATGCCTGTACCAAAACCCCATGCATTGTCATCATTGTTCATGATGCACTTATGATCATACCATGCCTTTGATGAGATGCAACCAAACACAACAATCGCAAAAACCAAACTAAGTAATCGCAGGATGACCTGTGCTTTCTTCACATAACGAAGAGGATCAAAGGGTGACCCATCTTTGCCGTTCTCATCGTGCGCCAATATAACGACCTTTATTGTTCCTTGGCTGCATATTTCCTTTCTGTCCCGTCTCTATCTGACGTCTTTACTGACGTTTCGACTAAAAAGCGTTCATCAGGACAAACGAAAGACAACAGTACAACGAATCTTACATGGAGACAAACGTGGTTGATAGGGAGGAAAGACGAGGAGAGATAATGAATAGATAGTGGAGGAAGCAAATAGGGAGGAGCATATCAGGGAGGAAGAGAGTATGAGGAGAAAAAGTGACGAGGGGAAAATGCACAGAAGGAGGTGAGGAGTGAAAATAGATAAGGTGTGGTAGCAAGTAAAATAAGGTTAAATTAAGATACTTACCTCAAAAGTGGCAACAGGCAATGAGTATAACGAATAGATAGCAGAGGAAGCAGACATGGAGCAGTCTAGCAGGGAGGAAGAGGGTATGAGAAGAAGAAGTGAGGAGGGGAAAGTGCACAGAAGGAAGTGAGGAGTGAAAATAGATACGGTGTAGTAGCAAGTAAAATAAGATAAATAAGGATAAATTAAGATAGCCCAAAAATGGCAACAGGCAAACCCTGTTGTACTCATCCTGAAGATCTATTGCGATAGCACATGTCTCCATGCGCGAATCGAACCCCTCAAATACATCCTGCACAAATATGGCTGCATTCTACCATGTCTTCTTTCCTGGGCGATACCCTCCTAACAATGTTGGAAACTCTTATTTCTTTCAAGATAACACGATACCTTCCAGGCCACAAGTTTTTCCAAAAGCTTGCCTATCGTATTCTGCATTGTTATTATTATGTAGCCGTGTATCCCGGTGTTGTTCTTTCCAGTTTTGGGAAGTGGAACTAAATACCTGTGCAACAAGTCCTCTTTTACTGTGCCCTTTAGAAGGCTATTATTGAACATGTCCGCCAACTCTCCCAACTCCTCATACGTTCTTCGACTAATGATATCGTATCTAATGCCATCTGGTCCTGGTGCTGTGTTTTTTTTTTACTTTTCAACGCGTTCATGATTTCTTCAACTGTGATTATCATAAGGTTTTCCATGCTCAAGTTGTTACACGTGCCTGTAATCGTTTTCCTGATTTCTAGATATGCCTCCACATTTCTCTGACCAATTTGTGCGGTGTAGTGTGCCAGCTACGCCGCTCCTTTTGTCTCGTCCGTCTTCTGTTAGACGGTATCTTCGCTCTGGAAATCGGCAATAGTCACGCGTCTTGTCAGACCATTCATGGATTTGTGTAAACGCCAGAACAATTTTAGTGACTTTTCGGTGTGATCTCCTGGCAAAATTCGTCCCATTTTGACGCCTTTGCTGACGTTGCAATATCTTTGAATGTTTGGACTAAGGTATCTTTCTTCCGTTTCGATTATGCGACCTCCATGGGCTGAGCCGCAACACGTTTCCTTATTCTTTGCCATAGTGCTACTGCTTTCCGTTTCTCGCTCCATGCCTTTTGAACCTCTTCGTTCTACCAGAAGATTATCCCACACCTGATTTCCCACTTCCTGAGCCTTACGTTTGTCTTCTCGAATTCTGCTCACAACATCCACTCCTCTGCGATCATTCTTGAAGGATCTTACCTTTGGCCTTATCTGCTTACTTTTGTAATTTTTCAAGAGAACTACACATGGTAGGTGGTCACTGCCATGATGCCCCAGCATGTCCCATTTGCAGATAGCCATAGAAGCCGATGACACCAATGCCACCTCGATAGCGCTATCATGACCATCCCTGCTTGCCATCCGTGTTATACAGCCATCGTTAAGGCACACCAGGTCCGTATCAGTCAGGGCCTTCTCAATCTCTCTCCCCTGTTTGTTCGAAGCACTATTGCCCCATGATGTACCTTTCGCATTGAAGTCACCACAGAGGAGGATCTGCTTTTCCTGTTCCATTATCTCCCCTAGGATTTTCCAACCCTGAAGATCAACGCTCGTGTTGCAGGCATACACATTTACAATAATGAATGGGTGCTGGACTCTCTGGACTCTCACTGCTTGTAATTAGATATTGTCGCTATCCCACTTTGACATATCGACCTCGCATACACTAAAACCCTCGCGTACTAAGATTGCCTTCCGAGGTGTCGCCTGTTGTAGAAACACTGAAAACCGGCTATCCTGGTGTTACCACTTTCATCTAAATGTGTTTCTGGCAATTTAATTGAATAGAGGAATAGAGGAACCACATCAGCCGTATGATACTATTGGTGTTTTTGGCAATAACTGCAAGCACTATGCAATTATTTATTTTAATAATTATTTATATGATTTAATTGTCACAGACCAAAAGGTCACACACACAGATAAAATGTAACACTGCGCGATATAACAAACATATACTCCTGTCTTAGGTTGAAAGGGTCGTATCTCGATAACATGATTTAATCTCCTATTTAACAAACAAACACAAGTGAGAAAACTAAAACGTTAAAACGATGAAGTGAGCTGCCCAATGACATTGAAAGAATAACTTAATAGAAAAATGATGCACTTGCAGAAAACTATATTTATATGATTTATATGATAATGTGATGGGAAGAAAACACAAAGGTCATGAAAAGGGAAAAAAAGAAGTTGGCATAGACAAAATAAGTAAAAATAGTCAACAACAGCTTTGAAAAGGATGCGAAATATATTGTGCGCTGAAATATTTGTGAAGACAGCTCTTGTTGGAGGTCAGAAACTGAATTCTGGTTGGATTGTAATCCTACAAGAAAAGTTCACTGACAACGTTTAAACTAAAAAAAATTCTAGGAATTCTAGACACTTTCGTTTCCACCTTTTTTATACCGATTCCCACAGAACATAGTTTCAAAACACAAACATTTTTGAAACGGATGTTTCTGTCTTGAACACTTTAAAATGCTGGCGGGAATAGCGTTTGCAGTATTTTTTGTTGGGTGGAGAATTGGGTGTATACCTGCTTTCGTTATAATAATTACATTTAAACTAATAACAAAAACACAAGTTTTTTTAATTATTTTTAAGAGTGAAATAAGTACTTTCAAAATGGTATCATTTATTGCTTGTGAAAATATGGGACACTAATTATTCAAGAAGCTATATTAGATGTTACAGAGGGCTTCAAGGTAGAACATAGAATGAAGGTAGAACATACACGAACTGAAGAATGGGATAGACACCATGTAACCGACTCAGACATTGATGGATTAGTAATCAATGTAACGAAGTAGAACAGTTACCCACATTCAAGAGTATGATGGACTAAAATCAATGTAATAAAATTAAATAGTCACCCACATTCAAGCAAATGATGGACTAGAATCAATGTAAGAAAATAGAACAGACACACAGCATGGATCACATTCAAGAAAGTGAGGAGTAAGAATCTATAAGAAGGTACAGCAGATACACATATAGAAGAGAGTGATGAATTAGCGTATGTAAGACGGTAGAACAGACACAGCATCGAAGATAATGATGTTATATAATATGTGAGAAGGTAGAACCGCCACACACACATTCAAGAAAATTATGAGTGTTAAAAAAAAAAATTCAGATAAAGACATTTTAGATACATTTTAAGAAAGAAAACAACATTGAACAGCACTGTTATTTCCAGTAGTCTTGATCCTTTTTATTATAGGTACTGACAATATTAACTAGAGACCAAAAGTAGTAGTAATATAAGTTCATTTGAGTAAATGTGGCGACGTTAATAGACCGTATATAAAGAAAAAACTGAAAATAAGGTCGGGTAAAAAAGACGTCCAAAGACATGCACTGGTCAGACAAGGTCGTGCAATGGTCATGCTGAGTCCCTTTTCTCAATGGTAATATAGTTTATATAAGGAAAAATTGTGATAACCAGTGACAAGGATGGATGAACATTGCTGAGCAATATGGTGGTTTACATACCTTATAGAAAAGAAAATAGAGCCCGGCAAGGCCAGGCAAGGTCGTGCTGAGCCCCTTTCTCAAATGTTAATATACCTTATATTAGGACAAACTATGACGACCAATGACGTGCATGGGCAAATAATAAAGATAGTGGTTAACATAACTTATAGAATGAACAATAAAACCGAACAAGCCTAGACATGGTCGTGCAAAGGGCCCATTGCAAATGCTAATATAGAATATATACAGAACAACATGCCAAACTTAAAGAGAAAGATGATGGCTTATATAGCTTATTATAGAAGGACAAAAAAGAGCCAGACAAGGTTAGGCAAGATCATGCTGAGTCCTTTTGCCAATGATAGTAGAGCTTATATAACGAAAAACCATGACACGAATAATAAATATGGCGTTTTGACAAGCATAACATTGACAAGAAAAAAGTATGGTTTATATAGCTTATAAATGAACAAATATAGACAGATAAGGCTAGGCAAGGTCGTACTGAATTCTATTACAAATGTTCCTATAGCTTATATAAAGAGAAACAAACCGAAGACAAACATGAAGGAACATTGATGAATAATTTCATCATTTATATAGGTTGTAGAAGGACTAATAGAGACAGACAAGACTAGGCAAGTTCCTGCTGAGTACATTTGCCAAAGCTCATATAATAAAACAAAATGACAATCAATGACAAGTATGGAAGAATATTGACGAGAAAGATTATGGTATATAGCTTATAGAAGGACAGATACAGTCAGACATAGCTAGGCAAGGTCATGCTGAGACCCTTTTTCCAAGATTAATATATATCATATAAGGAAAATTCCACATCACATAAGGGTTATACAGTAAAATATTATGCCTAGTGCACACATGGATTATATTGTACAATGCTAGTTATGCAGATTATGTACATAGGAGGGGCTGAGCCCAGTTACTCAATGCTAATATAGTTTATGGAATGAAAACTATCATGGCCAATGATGAACATTAACAAGCATAATGGATGATATTTTCTTACTCGATAAGATAGTTTTAAAATTGTACTTTCATTTTATCTCCATGTTCCTTTTGCCAGGTTTATATGCTTTAATTAAACTTTTTCAACCATTTATATACTGTCATATCATTTTTGCCAGGTTACTAAATTTTCAAATATACACTTTTGCAACAGTTATCTGTCTTTTAATGTCCTATATTGTTTATTTTATCAGTTACCATGTGATTAAATAACGACAATTACAAAAGCAAACAAACAACCACACATACACACAAAATAACTCAAATAACCTAGTCATACACAAAAGAATGTCCAACTATAGGGCCAAACATAAAGCATATACCTCAACCTTACTTTAACTATCGATCAACTTTAGAAAAACCATAATTCAAATATCCCAACCATACTCCAAATATGTAACAACTATAGTCTAATCATAACTCAACAATGTCAGCAATACCACACTATGGATCAACTACATGTATATCATCTTTTACCCTTTGTCTCAATATTCCCCTATCCAACAAAAGTTCGTTTCTCAAAATTCAACACTTGTCACGTTTTTAAATTCAATTCTCAACATGCAACGTTCCACACAATATTTCACCTCTCACCATTTTACACATCGCTTTCCTCATCCAAAATCTCGCCTATTGATTCAACATTTGTCTCTCAGATCTCGTCAATATACTCAATATTCCCGTCTCAACTTTCAGCACTTGAATGAACATTCCTATACTTAAGAAATGTTCACCTCTCAACATTACCAAATGTTACTTTCCTCAACAAAGAGCTCATAATTGACGCAACATTCCATTCTTAACTTTCACCATTTCATTCAACAATCACGTAACCATCAATGTTTATACGGAATAGCTTTATAGCTTTATCTCTTAGCTTTCTAGAAGATGCGTACAATAGAGTTAGTTACACCAATCTTGTTGATATTCTAAGGGAACAAGATATCCATCCCTGGATGAAACACTGGATAGCAAATGTACTAATCTATAGAAAGGTTGCTGTGAGGTGTGGATCCTGGACGTCTGAGATTAGAACAATAACACTTGGTCTGCCACAAGGATGTTTGTCTCAGGTGTTATTTGATGTTCGTCCGTCGTAATCGAAGATGACCAAAGATACGTTGAGAATTGCTTTAGAATAGGGGCACTAACAGAACATATAACGCTGATAGTGGACTAGATAAATTGTCGATATGGTGCAGAACATACAACGCTGTGATAAATCCCTCTAAAGCAAAGGTCGTCTGGTACTTCTTAAATAATAATCTGATTCGCGACACACTGCCAGCTGTCAGTTGCATCTGCTAATTTATTGAAAGAGAATTTCCCTCCAGGGCCAGATAAATGGAACACATTATATGGAACAAAACAACAACTCACAAACACATGCATATATCACACAATGGCATTGGGTCAAAGGACATGAGCCCATGGAACGCTGGATCAACAACCAACCAACCAACCATTAAAAGAGAACAGGAATTTAAATATTTTGGGATAATCTTTGATAGAAGTCTCTCATTCAACAAACACATCCGAAATATTATTCACAAGGCTAAAAGAGGGATCAGTTTTGTTTGTTTTTCATTCGCTCCATTATAACCATCACGGATATCCGTGCGATTTCCGCCGGGAGCGCGATTACGTTGTGCCACCGTTATGCGCCTTGTAGGCCTAGCACATCCGATTTCGGCATGCCATCACAATTCGGGTGGGCTATCCTTAGCCTGTGACAGCCTCTATATCTGTCTCCAAGCACGCGTAGTGGAGACTCTTCGCCCAGACGATTTTTTGCTCTCGTCTGACTCGAACGAGGTGTTCCACTGTCTATGAACTTACTGTCAGGTTACTAAAACACTTACCTAGCCTATTAATAAAAATATATTTAAAAAAAAAAAACATACAATAAAACTAAACAGGACAATTCTCCACGTTTTACTTTGTCGGACACCCTCTGACCATTTGGTTATTTATAATTGGACGTGCTGTGCCTGTGCCCATTGGGTACTGAACCGTTTCTCATCCGTGAGCCTGGTTCCTTAAGGGGAAGAACTCAACAGAGGAGTTGGACCCTGGCTCTTTCGCCCTCTTAGCCGAGGTGTCATTCACCGACATCGTGTACCCCTTGTCCAAGTTCGAGTCTCACGCCACGCGTTTGAGAGCAAGGCGTTCTCGAGCTGAGCGTCCTTGTCCCAATAGCGCCTGAGCCCATCATGTACTGAACCCTTTCTCTCTTCAAGTGTATTTCCGGTGTAGGAAAACCTGACAGTAGAGTTGGGCCAGGGCTAAATCGTTGTCACTTTTGTGCCTGAGCGCATCGAGTACGGAACCCTTTCTCTTCGCGAGCATATTTCCGGTTTAGGAAGGCTAGACATTAGAGTTGGATTAGGTCTTCTTGCTTTACCAAACGCCAATGGATGGGTCTGGGTCTCTGCCTGTAAGGAACACAGGTAACTAGAAGCTCGTCTCGAGCTGACGGAGCTTGTAGTTCCCCTTTCCTAGGGACTTTTCACTTTTTATTTGCAGTTCGCGCTGCCCTCTAGCGCTGTTCTGCCCTTTCATTGTTTCATTGTACTCGGTATGAAATCTATTTGTCTCTCGCCATGCATCTATCTTTACGTGCATTTTACATTGGCCGCCCCTCCAATGTTCGGACTGGACTGACTTGCTTCACTGTATGTCGACAGTGTCGCTATATGTGGTGATGCTGGTGGTGTCGGAGATATTGTCTGTCTCTTGTGCAGTCAAATCTCTTTCCATCTGCTACCTCCACATTCTCGGACACGATCCCCAAATGATTTGGCCAGAATCAGCTCGAGCTGCTGTATTTCTGTTTCCAGGTTTCACCGCGTGGAGGTACATTTGGGATCTTGGTTATCTGCTAACCCTGGGTCCGCCTAGAGCAATGCGTTTCCTTTGCACGCCAGAGGGATCAGTGTTATCAGGGCTATGGCGACCGTCGACATGCAGCATTGGGTACCTTTTCTGCGTCTGCAAGTGATAGTTTTATCTGTCATGGATTGCCGCCTCAGCCTACTAACACTGTCACAGACACAAGTCGATATTTTTTTTTATAAGGCCAAAATGAGGCGTGAGCGGTACTGGCGGCTTACTAGAGATATACCCATCTCTGCTATGAGTTATGTCGAACCTTAAAGTGAACACGAATCAAGCGTGGCAGATCATGGATAGCAGAGGCTGAAGACACACTGTGAAAAGTATGTGAATTGGAAGAAATAGGAAAAGGCAGTGAATTGATGGAGATAGACACTGAGAAGAAATCATTGACTAAAGTAATAATGCAACTAGATAAAGCGTGTCGAAAATGGACGGGTGTCAGGGCCAGATTACAGTGCATGAACTAGCCCAGCTACACTCGAAACCACAAGACATAATTATATACATGGATGTCTCCGTTAACAGAAACAGCGTGAAGTTGTTTGAGAAATCTTCAGCATATTGCACTGTTGCATCGAGCATGAGGATGGGAATAGAAGGAATTAGATCAGCTCTTAAGTGGTTGATAACTGATACATCAACACACTCGGTAATACTCACAGACTCTTAAAGCATGCTGCGCAAGATAAAAAAGTTCACGCTTAGCAAAGAATGGTGGGACTTATTGAACTAATCAATTGTCCAGAGCATTACTTGGATATACTGCCCTGGTCATGCTGGAGTCAGAGGAACAAAAGAGCTTACTTATTGGCAGGCAATGCGGCGATATAGATAGCTGCACATTGCTGAGAAGAGATAAAGCAGACTTAATGATGGCAGTAATAAATTAATTTCACGATAAAGATGATGTCAATGAGGCTGAGAACGTGCACATACAGAGAATGCTAGAAATGGAAGTATCTAAATGTGAGGGAAAGAAAAGTAATTTTTTTTTGGAAAGTCCCGAACATAAACAATCAACACTGACCGGGACTCTGAGTCTACATACACTAGGATGGCTGCTGGAGCGGAGGGCGGAGCACTTATGGACGCTTGCTGTGAAGCCTGTTTCTAATCAAGAATCAATAATCAAGAATCTGCTCTACCATTAATTTCTATTCTCCTATACATTTTTCTCTGCTACTAAATTCAGCTTCGTTAATACCGGTTTGTCTGGTATGCCAATAATTTCTGTCCTGCTAATAGTTACTGCTCCTATGAAACAGTATGCTTTTGCTGTGCTATTAGTTTCTTTTCAGCTATTAGATTCTGCTGTACACTTTCGTTCTCCTATTAGTATCTGCTCTGCCCCACGTTTCCGATACTACTAATAGTTTCTACTCTGCAATTAGTTGTTACTGCTCTTTATTGCTATAAACTTAATATATATATATATATATATATATATATATATATATATATATATATATATATATACGCATACTATTATGTATAATTAGTGATAATGTAGAATCTATTGCTCTGTATGATACATCGGTGTTTACGATGATAGTGGCACTCCCTTAATATTGAGTTCATAATTTAGTGCACTAATGAATCTTATTTCACTATACTTAGTGTTCTTAGTTGTCAAACCTACCTATGTATACATACACATTTGCTGTTTTTCAAAGTTGTTCTGCCAGATAACATTAAATTAAAATATCACAACTAAAACAAGTTATCACATTTCCATATGATTAGCTGAGTGTAATTGTTTGACGTTTCATGCTTCTTTGAGCATAATTGCTAGATGTCAATTGTAGAAAATCCACTTGTATGGTATTTAACATATCGGCACGTGGCAGTGTGCTGCTGCTCTGTTTCATGTGGTGTCGACAGTTGTGACATCCTGACATCCATAAGTGTAGCTTATAATTAGTTCGTGAAAGCTGTGGATGTCGTCAAATAGTTTTAAAAATCTGACAATCGATCAAGCATATATACATATATATATATATATATATAACCTATATATATATATATATATATATATATATATATAATATAAAATGGAACAAATGTTGACAGCTTCAAGGAAACTAGGTTAATTGCGTTTTAAAAATGTTTTATCGTAAATACAGTTCACATATGTAAACGTTTATATACCATAACTTTCATGGTAGTCATACATACAAGTCTCCAGTTACGTAGTTTATGTTAGTATTAGTATAGATTGTTGCCAATATATTATAAGCTTCAGTGGCAAGAAATAAAATCATAGTGCAACACTCGACGAAGTCTCATGTGGGTCTACTAATTAAAGTCACTTTTATGTGCTCAACTTTGTTAATTTTTTTCATATTCCTTTTCATCAACATGCATCGCTCGTGTGTTGCTGGGGTCCGAAAGGGGAGCAAAGAATAGCAGCATTGTTTACCTTCAAGGCATGTCGTAAAAGTCGACTAAGGAGGTTATGGGATGGAGCTGGCTGTCCAATTCCATATAGGGTCAGTGACCCAAAGACATGCTGAAGTCGGATGTATCAGGTCGAAAGGTGCAGATATCGCACACAACGCATTCCGTTCTCCGGACTACATCCTGCGAGTCTGCAGGAGTTTGAGAACGAACGCAGAAGAAGAAGATCAACATACATTTTAGTCCTCTTCACTTTTGACGAGTTTCATGAATTACAACAATCAACTGCTAATATTCTGCGATAGCTACATCGTGCCTGACATATTTCTGTTCAGATAAGGTATTTAATATCAGACTGAAAGCAAGCTGTTGACGTCTGCCTACATACTTCTGTTTCCAGTGCAGTTAATCATTATCGATGCTGATATACCTGATGATACGATATCAAGACGTCCATTAAAACAGTACTTCTGGGTATGAAGTTCAATGAGCAGACTATCGGGCCTAGTGAAAGAATTAAATATCTGGGAGTAACGTTTGACAGGAGTCGGTCCAAAAAATACCGTGTAGGTAATTTTATCTAGAAAAGTCTAAATGACATGGCAGCGCTAAAAACAATGGCAGCTGTAAGTATAGATAGAACAGATAGCACTTTTTCTGAATTTCTCAACAATTGGCCACTCGGTAATAGATTAAGCATGAGACTCTCACAATGTTAACTGCATAATGTCACTAGGTGGAAAGAGTTCAGAATGAGGATATGCTTATAGCTCTCAGATGCATGCGTGTTACCGCTATCGTTATCATGAGATAAATACTGGAATTAGTATATATCACATCAAGACATGCACTGGTATCGGTTAAATACTATACGAGAGTGACAAGTGATAATGTGCACCATCTACTTGGAAACATATATGATGTTAACGGTTCAAGACTCTAACGAGCTGTCAGTGATCATAGGAAACGAGAAGATGACCTGGTTGCCCCTGTTGATACAATAATCAAAGGCGAGCAATATAAAATAGACCATAAAGAAGACATCTGCTCGGGTATAAGGTCTCGACGGAATATGCTAAAGTCTCCTGAAAGATATTGCAGACGACCGGCTTAAAACAATTGTTGATGATTTCAGCACATGTCTGAAAATAGAACGCGTACCAGAAGAGTTGGTGCACAGCTACATTTTCACCATGACAAAGCCAGGCAAAGACACCAACAACATCAAAATTGTATCATCATCTTAGAAATTGTTTACAACAAGGTGCCGGAGTTGAATCTCTAGAAGACTTGCATTTGATTCGGAAAATAGAGATTTCTTCATGGTGTATACTCAAGGTGCATACAGACCAGTCAAAGACACGACCACAAATAAGGCAATCCTCGCCTATGAACCCTACGAGGGTTTTTCCATTCAAAGGAGGAAACAGTGGTCGCCACGAACGACTTAGAAGATGCTTTCAACAGAGTTAGCTTCGGCTAGCTGATGCATTTACTCAGTGAATTCAGCATTGACTCGTGGATAATTCGATGTATAGCAATGGTGCTAATGTCAAGACATGTTGCTCTGAGTTTGGGATTCTGGACATCAGAGATCAGAACTATAGCACCGGGATTGCCACTATCACCTGTACTTTTTAACGTCTACACATACAAATTAGCGCAGCTTGAAGAGGCTAGACTAGGCAGGATATTAACATACGCGGACGACCTCTAGCTGTACAAACACGGCAGAAACAAGAGACATGATTGAAGGCATCCAGAGTAATCTAGAACATATGTCGCTCTGGTGCACTGACTACAAGGCAGTCATCAATCCCACCAAGGCAAAGATCCTCTGGTTCTCACTGAACAACAACATAGTCACAGACACATTACCAGCAGCCTCCAGATGTTCATCAACATTGATAGGCAGCAAACTATGCAATATCTAGGCATTACTTTTGATAGAAGTTTCGCGAAATATGTGGACAAAAGCTAAGAGAGGTGTCAACACAATCAAAATCATGGCATCTGCAGAGACGCCGCAACGAACCATTTTTCAGATGATGCAGGAAGTGGTATTTTCTGTGTTCAACTATGGTTTAGTTTTACTTACACTGTACACACACAGGTGAATAGACTGGAGAGAGTTCAAAACAGGGCCATGAGAGATTCCTACCAAAATGGTAAGACATTGGCTGAGAAGTCAGGTACGTTGAAAATTGTATGATCAGATCCGAATGGGTGACTATTCTCAACAACGTGCAAAGTATTACCTGGACCTACTGTCCAGGTCATGCTGGGGTCAGGGGAAACGAAAGAACCCATGTGTTGGCTGGTAAAACCTTGGTGAACCTTGGTAAAACCCGAGATAAGAAGAGACAGTATTGAATTGATTATAGCAGTCATGGAACACCCACGAGAAGACGAGGAGGAAGTAGAACGAGACAATGTACATCTTCAGAGAATAGTAGAAATGGGAGGGACTAGAGGTGATAGGCGAAAGTATTCCCTTTCTGAATAGATAAGAAGAACGTATAATCAGCAACTGACTGGCACGCTGAGCTTAAACACTCCTAGATTGCCGATGGAACGACAAGTAGAGCATATATGGGAATGCTCCCAGTGCTGTGACGCTTGTCCACAATCAAGAATCAAGAAGGTATATTCATAATTTTTTTTTGGTCTTTGGAAGTCCATTATGTTCTTAAAATTCTTCTTTATAACTGCTGTTTTTGCATAATTTCTGGATAATCTCAAATGTGTGGGAGATTTACTTTCATACATCAGGAATCACACAATATCTCTCCCAATAACTCTCGTTTTCATATCACTTGATAATGGATATACTATATACCATTTCGCTGTCTTTCAATTATTTAATACATCTTCCTGATCTTTCTTAAAGTGCCCCAAACCGTAGCATTTTGAATTGCTTCATACTGGCCCCATCATCAGCTGCCATACCGGCCGGAGTAGGCGACCATGGCTTTCCACAGCTCTCAAACTCCAGCATTATGTAACAAGATCGTTGTTGTTTACCTGTCGTGCCATATTGTCACACTGGCCCCGTATACTGTGATATTTCGTATTTAGAACATTCCTGCTATGTTATTACGCTTATGTCTGTTCTCTATCTCCAGTAATTGAAAGCAACTACCTTTTGTTTTATATGTGTAATGGGGTGGTTCCTCAGAGCTCTCTTTCATACCCAGAAGACTTCAGTTTTAGGTTTAATGTAATGTATATTTAAAAAAAATCAATTTCAGGTCTATGTTACGAGATAAACTGGTATTTTCCCTGGGTCACCACTTGTACATACTTCACGTTTATACTGTACTTTTCTAACAACGTTCAGAGCCCGAGTCTCAATGTTACTTCCGACACTAAATTTGAACAGAATGAGTTCTCCGACATTTGTTCGGCGCTTTTCCATGTAAATAATTGTAAATACATTCGAAGCTTTCGTTCATATCCAGGAGTACGTGCTATACTACTTTTATGAATCATACAACAGCACATATTTAACATTTTAGTTTAATATTCCTAATTATATATTTTGTGAATTTCTCCTGACTTCCACGTATTTCCCAATGCAAGAAAACTTCCTCCTGAATTCTAATCTAGACGTCCATATCTGCCAACTACCCTGCCCGCCCGATACCCTCTCTGTGGATGTTGCTGTCGATGTATGTATATGTCCTAAATGCCTAAAGCTGTTTACCTAGTGTACTCTGATTTCAATTCGCTGATTTATTCTCATATTTTGTGCACTTTTATTAGTTTTTTTTAAAGATTTGTCATTCAGAATATTCACCTTGTCGTTATTTTTACTCTGTAATATTTTGACAATTAAATTTCATCCGCAAAGTCGGTCACAATTTCCTCTTTTTTCTGTTTCCTCTCTCTCACTCACACACACAAACACACACAAACACACACATGAAATATACACGCAACACAATTGCAGCATCATGAGCGCCTAACAGTTAAGGTACCGTGAGAACACGTATATAACTAACTAAGCAACATTCAATATAACCAACCAAAATTGCACTCTTGATTTCATCTTTATTTTACATATCCGATATGAATGTAATTGATGTAAGCTACTTATTTATTAAATAACATTTCAGTAAACAATCAAATATTGGAAAATGTCTCCAACTTTAATTACTTAGGCAGCCAAAAGTTTGTTGACGAAGACCTAGTGAACGAAATAAATACATGCATAGCAATTGCAGCTAGCACATTCACTACATTAACTAATATCTGGCAACCATGCTAAATCTACTCAACTTCTGTATTTGTCTCCTTATTAATTTATGGGAGTGAAAGCTGTAAATCAACTCAAACGACAGATCACAAACTACACAGATTCAAAAACAAATGACTCCCAGAACTGATGAACATAAAATTGAGCGATTTCGTCACAAATAGTGATTTAAGAAACAAAACACACCAAGAATATGTTTCAGTCATATGAAAACGCACATGGAAATTCTCCTTTGTCACGTTTTAAAACAAGATGAAAATAGAATACACCAACAAGCCCTTATGTGGACACCTGATGGTAAAAGAAAACGAGGACGGCAAATCTTTAAAAATACCATACTTAAGGAAGGGGAGGAGTAGGAAAGCAATTTGGCCCTTTTCAACAAATAAAACAAGGAGTCAGACAGGGATGCGTGCATTCACCAGACCTGTTCTCTCTATACAGTGAAAACATAATGCGTGCAATAGTAGATATCCCAGGAATATCAGTGGGAGGACATAACATAAATAATTTGAGATATGCGGATGACACTGTTCTGATTGCAAAAAGTGAGGAAGACCTTCAAAAATTAATTAAAGTAGTAGTCACAGAAAGCAAAGAGAAAGGCATTTTCCTAAATATCAAGAAAACAGAAGTAATGGTTATTTCAAAGAAAGAAAATAACACACCTTGCAAGATCATAGTGAATGATATAGTATTAAAACAGGTCCACCAATTCAAATATCTAGGTACAATTATAACAGCAGATGGAAGAAGTTCAACAGAAATAAGATGCAGAATAGGACAGGCAAAAACAACATTCAGAAAAATGAAAAATATACTGTGTAATATGACCTTGTCATTAGAGGTGAGAAAGAGAGTTCTGCAGTGCTATATAACCCCTATACTAACATATGGGTGCGAGTCTTGGACAATAAACAAACTGGAAAGTGGGAGATTGGAGGCAACGGAGATGTGGTTCTACAGAAGAATGCTGAGAATACCATGGACTGCCAGAAAAACTAATGTAGAGGTGTTAAAAGAGTTAAATGCGAAACGGACCTTAATCAACAATATAAGAAAAAGGCAATCTTCTTTTTTTGGCCACTTCATGAGACAGGCAGGTTTAGAGAACATAATCACAACAGGCAAGATTGAAGGCATCAGAGACAGAGGGCGACAACGTGAGAAAATATTAGACAGTTTGACAACCTGGCACGGCAAAGAAACAACAACGACTTTGATACATAATACTGTGGACAGAGAGCTGTGGAGAGCCATGACCGCCTACGTCACCCGGCATGGCACCTGATGATGATGAAGGAAGGGGAAATAGCAGGCTGCAAGAACATACAAGAATTAATACTACAGGTAACGGACCGTAACACATGGAGTACTGGAAACTCTGCCCTATGTGCCGCCTGCGGACGAAAGAAACAAACTTATTCATTGCGTTTTTCTGTGATTTATGTGTAGCCTAACTAGTAACTCAACTCAGAATATTCAGCGAGAGAAATGAGTTTCCAATCTCAGATGCAAACCCATTAGTGTGTTGCAGAACACCAAAAGTAATGAAGAATAGTAATACTGTAAAGTGTCATTTACATTGTTCTGTGAGCCGCGACAGTATCATATTAAGTCATTCGCTCTCCTACGGCAACGTTCCAAGGTTCATGTTCTGGGAAGGTCCAGGTATGGTGCTGTCGTAGCCCCTGTAGTCGTCGCTAGTCAGGCGGCTTCTAGTCATTTACTAACTGGGCACCTGAATCACTTCTGAAACAATGTGTGCTATAACGCTTGTTCGTAACTCAGAGTAGCTTTACTTTCCTTTATTTAAATTGCTTGAGTCTACAAAGGAGAGCTGCGCGGTATAGAATTTACAACCTCATCTAATAGAAGACTTAAGTGACACAAATATGGCATGCTTAAGAAGGTTAACTGAGCTCTAATTCGAAAAAAATCGCAGGGAAGATGTAAGCTAATTTATATAATACATTGTACTAATTGTTCTGTATAAAAGATTGTGTGCTCCTTGAACTATATATAAGGTTTTGTGTTCATTGTACTATATATAATGCGTTCTGCTCAGTGTACTAGACTTATAACTAGAATGTTTTTGAAAAGAAATAGTGTTTAAACTTGGATATAATAATAATAATAATAATAATAATAACAATTAAGACAATAATAGGAACAGCCACTATAAGGAGTGTAGAACAATCATGCCTAGACCATTCCTTGAATTTATCTTTCCAGCATTGCATATCCAGCTTTCATATCCGTGTAAAAATAAACTGAGTACTAGTCATCTCAACAGATTATCTTTACTGTAATACCGATCTTACTTTTCCAATTCACATTCAACCTTACCATGGTAGCCATCGTCATCTCGAGTTTTAACTTAATCTCATTTCCCTAGTAGCCTCATCACATATGTGGGACCCGAGCTGTTTGAAGGTGGTAATTTCTTCAAGTTTGTAACCGCTTAACTGGATATTGGTGGGGATTTCTTGATATCACTAGTAACCAATATCTTGCTTTTTATCAATGATACTTATGATGCCATATATCCGACTAACGTCTTCCAACTTTGAGGTGAGTTACTGGAGTTTATGTTCAGTACCAGCCAAGAAATCGATATCATCGGCGTAACGCAAGTTACAAAGTGGTCTCCCGCCAATAGTTATTGATGTCTGGTGATCCTGAAAAATGATTCTGGCATTATATATATATAGTTAGTTAGTTAGTCGTCGGATCATCATCACTATCATTCTTCTGCACCCTCCAAAATGTTCAATTTTTATAGTCACACATACACAAATACAGATAAAATACAAGTTGGGTGTGCTTGTATTGCTTTTATTTTTTAATAATGTGACCTATATGTATCATATTAGTTTAAACAATCGACAAGTTGTTTTGTAATGTTGTAGTACGGTTATTATATACTGCTGTATCTTTCAGAGCCTACGAATATATTTAAAGTTGACGTTTGAAATATAATTACATATAATAAGAATCATAGCTGTAGACTGGCGTGCGTGGCTATATCAGAGGTACTCAAATGATTTATGAAATTAGTGCGAAACTGCTGCAATGTGAGACCTTTTGGTATGCTAACGCCGAACGAACACTGATAGTACATGAAGTTTGTTACATGGTGATGTGTCAATATGCATCCTGGTGGTAGAGAAAATTAGTGAAACAGGGCCCTGTAAGTATACAAAAGACACAACAATGTGGGCATATGGAAAAGTGCTACAAGGCTTTTAATTTGTAGTGAAAAATGCTAAACGCTGGTAGGACATAAACAAAACTATATCAAGTGGCTGCGTGACGTTAGTGAGAACGTGTTATAATATGATTTAGTATGGTGCGATAACTTAGAAAACGAACAAACTTGAAATTAACCTATGGCAAAATGGGGATATGGTTCCTGGTGTTAGGGAAAAGTATTGTGCTGTACCTTTGTTATTATAGAAAAGCATCAACCACCGACTTTAATCATATGGAAAATTCTTAAACGTGTGTTGACTAGTTAAAATCAGTAAACACTGAGAGTTCATAAACAGAAGTATATCAAATGGTGTATGAAAGTAATGTTAAAGCGATGCAATGTGAGTTGGTCTGACCTGCTTTTTTTAGAAACCTGATAAAAGAGCCAGTTGAATACATGAAAACGTGCCACAATGAACGCTGGTGGTAGAAAATCGATACAACATGCCGTTTTATATATAGCCATATGATTATATGAGTCATGGTGTTCAAGAAGCGTAGTGAAATGTGTCCCTGTTAGTATAGAACAGCGACAACCCATGACTTTGATCATATCGAAAAGTGATGAAAGTGGTTTTAGCGACTGTGAAAAGTGAATCAAAATATGATTCCATAAACAGCAGCCTCTAACAATGGTATATGAAGTTGGTAAGAAAATTTTAAAATGGGTTTTTGTGTGCTATGATCATTTAGAAAACCTATAAAACATGAAGTTTGCCCTATGGAAACATGATAACATGGTGGTAAAGAAAAGTAGTAAAATATACACATGTAAGTATATAAAACATGTCAAATAATGTATGGAGTAGGGAAAAATAATGAGATGTACTCGTAAAGTATATCAGAAAGCCAAATAGGATCTTTGATCATATCGAAAAGTGATAAAATAAAACTTTCGAGTTTTGTGAAAAGTGATAAATGATGTCGTTCCACGAATAAAAACATGTCGAATACGTTATTGGGTTAGTGCGAAAGTATTGAAAAATTATTTCGTGTGGCATGCTGATTTAGAAAAGTGACGAAACACGAAGTTTGCCGTATAGATATTTGGTAATTTAAACGCTGTGGGCGCATAAATGAAGTGCTATGCCCACTTGCCAGTATAGACAAGAACCAAATAATGTCTTTGAACAAATCGAAAAGTGGTAAAAGTAGTTTGTTTATTTGTGAAAAGTGATAAATACTGAATTTCCACAAATAAAAACAGGGCGAATACATTTTACCGTTAGTGAGAAAGTGCTGAAATGTGCTTTCGTATGGCCTGATAATTTAGAAATTTGATTAAACATAAAGTTTGTCCCATAGAAAAATGCTAAACGCCTCTGGCCTAGTTGTGAAAAGTGATAAATGACGAAGGTTCACAATTTTAAAAATGGAAAACTGGTCACATGCACTATGCTGTTTCTGAGAAAGTGCTGCAATGTGTTTTCGTGTGTGGTGGTAGTTTATAAAACTGATAAAACATGTAGTTTGCCGTATGGGAAGTGCTAAAAGCACTAGTTGTGAAAAGTGATAAATGATGACGATCAACAAATTAAAAAAACTTGTCAAATGTATTATGACGTTAGTGCAAAAGTGTTGAAATGGGGTTTCTTGTGATATGCTAGTTTATATAATTGATAAAACATAAAGTTTGTCATGTGCAAATATGTTAATTTGAACCCTGTTGGTGAACAAATATAATGAAATGCGCACCTGTTAAAATATTTTTTTAAACCAAGAAATAATGTATTTGATCATATTGAAAAGGGCTTAAATCAATATACTTAGTTGTGAAAAGTGATACCTTTCAAATGATAATATTCCAAATACTTTATGTTGGTAATAAGTTCATTGGAACCCTGATGGTCGTCTAAATGTCGTGAAATGCAATACTATAAGTATAGAAAGAGCGACCACCAATTTGCCTAGTTGTGAAAAAGTGATAAGTGATGTCTAACAGATAAAAACGTTTTATGTTGTTAGTGGCAACGTACTGAAAAATGGTTTCGAATGGTATCATAACTTGGATATCTGATAACACATTAGTAAAAAAAACACTAAATCTGGTTGTTTAATTGCAAAAAAAGTAATGACTGATGAAGGCCCACAAATATAACATGGTAAATGTGTTATGCTGTTTGTGTAAATGTACTGAAATATGGTTTCGTTTGGTATCATAATTTAGACAATTACTGATAAAACTTTACGAAATTCACTAAAATTTATAAAGGCTGGAGGCCTACAAATAAAAACAGATCACAATTTGTTATTTTGTTAGTGACAACGTACTGAAAAATGAATTATTTTGGTATGATAACGTAGTAAAAGTGGGTTTGTTATTTGCAAAATGATAGTAAAGGATGCACTCACACAAATAAAAGCATGACAAAATTTGTTATAATATGTATATATATATATATAAACTACAGCTACGGTAGTTAAAGCCGTGACCGCAAAACAGATAAGGCACTCACAAACTTCACGACAACCGTGATTCATTAATGACACATCACAAGAGGGATATAGCCGTGGTATAATGGTATACCGGATCCGCTGACCGGAGTCGTCCGGGTGGTGATCCTACGCGTTCGGGCCGTGACCTCGCGATCGCCTGCCATATTGAAATAAGCTGGTGATATGCTTTCCGTTTATTGCTATTTTTATTATATATTATCCGGACAAGTAACATGGTACGGCATGGCACAACCTCTCCGTACCCAGTATTTTGTTCTTTGTGCTATATAACTACTGCGTTGAGACATAAGAGTGTTGAAAGTGCAGCATAAAGACTAAATGGAGATTTGAGAAGACTACATGAGTATTTTCAAACATGAAAACTGAAAGTAATTCCTGAGAAAACTGTCTATACCATCTTTACCAAGTCATAAAGTAGCCAAAGACAATATCAGTCTATGTTTCGACACATACAAAGTGCCAAAGAAGATCATACCACATAAAATGGCATCACTGTTGAGCGGCAGCTCACCCTCAGGAATCATGTAGAAAATATAAAAAATAGAGCATTTAAAAGATTGCAACTACTGAAAAGTCTCACATGCACATTTTGGGAATCAGATATCGATACCCTTAGATGAATATATATTGAGTACATATGCTCATATATGATGATATGAGATGTCAAAAGGCAAATGCAGTAACATAACAACTGTCACCACTACTTCTTCACCCCAAGATCGAGATGGAAGTTATGAGACAAATGATCTACAATATATTCCTACCAACACTGTGTTACCAGTGCCAAACCTGGTCTCTCACATCTTCACATTACAGAAAGATAGTTTGTTGTTTGTTTTGTTTTTCGTTCGCTCCATTGTAACCATCACGGATATCCGTGCGATTTCCGCCGGGAGCGTGATTACGTTATGCCACCGTTATGCGCCTTGTAGGCCTAGCACATCCGATTTCGGCATGCCTTGACAATTCGGGTGGGCTACCCTTAGCCTGTTACAGCCTCTATATCTGTCTCCAAGCAAGCGTAGTGGCGACTCTTCGCTCAGACGATGTTTGCTCTCGTCTGACTCGAACGAGGTGTTCCACTGTCTATAAACCTGCCTCGTGTAATTGGACGTGCTGTGCCTGTGACCATTGGGTACTGAACTGTTTCTCATCCGTGAGCCTGGTTCCTTAAGGGGAAGAACTGAACAGAGGAGTTGGACCCTGCCTCTTTCGCCCTCTTAGCCAAGGTGTCACTCACCGACATCGTGTACCCCTTGTCCAAGTTAGAGTCTGACACCACGCGTTTGAGAGCAAGGCGTTCTCGAGCTGAGCGTCCTTGTCCCAATAGCGCCTGAGCCCATCAGGTACTTATCCCTTTCTCTCTTAAAGTGTATTTCCGGTGTAGGAAAACCTGACAGTAGAGTTGGGCCAGGGCTAAATCGTTGTCACGTTTTGTGCCTGAGCCCATCGGGTACGTAACCCTTTCTCTCTGCAAGTGTACTTCCGGTATAGGAAACCTTGACAGTAGAGTTGGGCCAGGACTACCATTATGTCCCTTTCTATCATAAGCCCATCGGGTACAGAACCCTTTCTCTTCGCGAGCATATTTCCGGTTTAGGAAGGCTCGACATTAGAGTTCGATTAGGTTTTCTTGCTTTACCAAACGCCAATGAATGGGTCTGGGTCTCTGCCCGTAAGGAACACAGGTAACTAGAAGCTCGCCTCGAGCTGACGGAGCTTGTAGTTCCCCTTTGATAGGGACTTTTCACTTTCTATTTGCAGTTCGCGCTGCCCTCTAGCGCTGTTCTGCCCTTTCATTGTTTCATTGTACTCGGTATGAAATCTATTTGTCTCTCGCCATGCATCTACCTTTACGTGCATTTTCCATTGGCCGCCCCTCCAATGTTCGGACTGGACAGACTAGCTTCACTGCATATCGACAGTGTCGCTATATGTGGTGATGCTGGTGGTGTCGGAGATATTGTCTGTCTCTTGTGCAGTCAAATCTCTTTCCATCTGCTACCTCCACATTCTCGGACACGATCCCCAAAAGATTTGGCCAGAATCAGCTCGAGCTGCTGTATTTCTGTTTCCAGGGTGCACCGCGTGGAGGTACATTTGGGATCTTGGTTATCTGCTAACCCTAGGTCCGCCTAGAGCAATGCGTTCCCTTTGCACCCCAGAAAGATAGAGATATGTGAGATGAAATGTTTGAGGAAAGCTGTCGGGGTCACCAAGCTTGATAGATTACGAAATGAATATAGCAGGGAAAGAATAGGTATAATATTTGTACAAATTACATAGAGAGAGAACAGATCAAGTGGTTTGGCCACATTTTGAGAAAGCATCACGAAAAGTTGCCCGTACAAGCATATAACCAAATGAGATCAGGGTAAGAGCCAGAGGAAGATCACGGAAAAGATGGATAGAAAAGGTCAGAGTCATCCTGTACAGACAGGGTCATAGCACAGCCGAGGCCACACATCTGGCTTTAGAACGCAAACTCGAGCTCCAATCACCCTACGTTTAACGGCAAGAATGGATCACAAACCACCTGGGGAAAGGCAATAGACAATAGACATATGCTCTGCTTTAAAATACAACAGTACACTCCTCACAACATGTTCCAAGACAAATGTAGAATCTCTAGACAGAGTGCAGAACAATGCCCTACGCCTTATTAGTGGAGTAATGAGATCAACACCAACGACTGCATGTGAAATACATACAAATGTAGAACCCCTTGATATGCGGAGAGATATGGTTGCAATGGAAGCTAATGAAAGAAGCAAACGAATGAACAAAGACCACCCAAATAAACAACTTGTAGAAAACTCGCAACCAAACTACAGATTGAAACAAAAGTCAGTCCTTAGCCATGTCGATGAAATAAAAGACAGCTATCACTTCCCAAATAAGAACTGCAAAGAGTAGAAAAATATTTACCATAACACGCAAGTTTTAAATTACCGGAAATTAAGACACAATTAAGAGTGAATGCAATGGAAAGTTCCGACCCAGTAAGTCTTATGAAAGCAACACAGAAAACAATAGACACCTACCCAGAACAATGGATCCATGTATATACAGATGGGTCTGCTTTTAAAGCCACCATCAAAGCAGGTTATGGTGTCTATATAGAATATCCAGACAAAACATCTGATGAGTTGTTATATGATTGTGGTGAGATATGTTCTAACTATGAAGCTGAAAAAACAGCACTAGAAGTTGACTTGTACCACCTGAAGACCATATTTGATGCCTTCCCATCAAAAGTCTAAATCATTGGTTTTTTTTACAGATTCTATGTCTGCTCTTCAAGCACTTGAATGTGATGGACATTGTAAGCCTGAGCTAGTTGAAATACATCACCATACAAACTAGCTGTTTTCATCTTATGAAGTCAGCATTGTTATGCAGTGGATTCCTGGCCACTCAATCACACCTGGCAATGACAAGGCAGACAGACTAGCTTAGAAGAGAGCACATCAAGAACAGCCATATATACAAACAACCATGCACACAGTTAAAATGATGTTGAAATCTGTGGGGAAAAAACTGGATGAATAGATGGGCCATGGGAAACACTGGGAGGGAAATCTATAAATATATGACCAGCCCAAATCCTAAAGACAACATCAACCTCCTGAAAAGGAAAGACCAGAGTATCATCTTTAGACTGCGCACACAACATGTACAGTTTAACAATCACCTGAACAGAATACAACCACAAAACACTCCAGGATGCCGGATATGCACTCATCCCTATGAAACTGTTGACTACCACTTTTTTGAATGCCCAGCGCTAGAGTACATAAAGAAAATGCTTCTCCTTCAAGGGCCAGATAAATGGAACACATTATATGGAACAAAACAATAGCTCACAAACACATGCATATGTCACACAATGGCATTGGCATGGGCATAAGCCCATGGACCGCTGGATCAGCAACAAACCAAACAGGGCCCCCACTTACTTGGGGGCCTCAAAACATGTCTTTATTTCACTATCTATATCTACTTATTCGCTAAAGGGGCCCATATCTCAAATAACTTAGGACCTAATATCTCAAATAGCATATCGCCTATCAAGTCTAAATACGGGCATATAGGCTTATATTATATAGAATATATATAATATATAATTTCTCTATATAATTCTCTATATATATGTAAACTTTGATAACATCAGATTGTATATGCAGATAAAACTTAAGACTATATTTTATGTGCAAATCCAAAATAACAGTATATGCTAATCAGAAATAATGCAATACAAGCACATCAGAAAAAGCATTAAAAAACATTAAAGATGATATATCAAGACATGAATCAACGTTAAATTACAAAGCACAATCAACGCACTAAAATACCGTTACATCAAATAGACTTAACAAAAACTGCATGGTACATTACAGATCCCAATTATGTCAAAAGTTAAAACAGATGTCTCAATAATGTCAATTGTTGAAGCAGACGTCACAATATCGCCATATGTTGAAACATACGTCCCAATAAAGTCACAATTTGAAACAGAAGTGTTACGAAATTTATCTCGTGTAAATTTACTGTGTATATTTTGTATATCTATAAACAAACATACACAAACACATTTAAAGTATATATTTTTACATATGCACATCTATAATGTAAACTTATGCACATGGATTTAAAAAATCACCAATGTAGCCATCCTAAGAGAAATGAATGTAAAAAAACTGGCTAAACAACATGGATCTTTCCAGAAAACGACAAATATTTGGATATATCAATCAAACCCCATGACAGCCTACAAAAGAACATACTTGATGGGATAATGCTAGGGAGCTGAACGAGAGGCATCTTTAAGAAGACGATGGACACAAGACATAAAGGACCCCCTGAGCAAGACAGTAACAGAAGTAGGAAGGCTGGCAGAAGTTTCGAAAGGCTGTGATGCCTGCTACATCCTGTTCAGAGTAAGCTAATGATGATGCAAACATACATGTACAAATTTACAGGTGGAATCATACATTTAAACATATATATTCCCGCGCACGGATAACATAAATGAAGAGCAAAGCAGCCACTTGTGTATGTGTAACAGATTCACTCAGAACAGTTTGCGTTTCATTAATTATTAATCTAATATCCTGCTAAACAGTTTTCATTCATATCACCTTGCCAGCTGAAACGTTCCTAGCGCAAACATAGTCACAATCGTTATCACAGCCCTGCATAACTATTAATTGCGTATTGTGAACTATTCCATAAAATTCATAACACAACTGTTACTTTACCGCCAGCAATAAACATATCTTTGTTTAACATTTATTTTATTGAAATTATAGATTCTCTTGTGTATTGTAGCAGAACATTATGACATGAACTCCATAGACCACTGATTATGTTAATCGACAAGGGATATTCATTTACATGTGTGGAAAAGTGCAATAACTGACTTTTAATTTTTTTGCGCAATATATCAAGCTGTACTGCAGTCTCTTTCAATCAATAACTGTTAACAACAGAAATGAATTAATTTAATTTCCTACAGTTTGTACAACTTGATATTTTTAAAAAAAATTTGGTAGTGAATCATTCTTAAGTAGAAATCAACATCTTAGCACACAAGACATTCCCATAAGTGCTTGACTCTTAAGTTCCAGCAGACAAATAAGAGAATGAAAACTCATAGAGGAAACAAATTCTCCCATAACCCCTGGACATTCCCATTTTTGACATTCTTTGTATTTGCACGTTATCACCTCCAACATTTTATTCTACCCTCTGTAGTATGTACACGATATCCCTTATTTAGTCGGCGCTATCTCTTTCCAGTATTGTAGAATTTACTATAGCACTGCCCCCCCCCCAATGCTATGCTGCTCTTTTATTGCCTCTGACCCATGCATCACCAGGGCAGTATATACATACATTCTTTAGAGAATATAGTTGTTCAGTAGCGTGATATGTTATTTTCTTAACATGCACCTTTCTATCTTACGCTGCATGCTATGGGAGTCTTAAAATATATGTGTGATTTGGTAATTCAATCACCAGCAGCGGTGCTGCAGTCATAAAATTCTCAAATTTTAGGAAATGGGCTAGATGTTCCATGTATCCACATTTTACACATTCAAAGTGTACTAACAAGCGGACACTAACTTCTCACACGATCTAGTTCATTAAATGAATAATTACATATACATCAAGTGACATAGTCTTTCCAGAACTTTGTCTTCAACGTGGATAGTCAGACCGCATCTCTGTCCCTGGCAAGCAGGCTTGCATTGGCCAGAGACATGTTCATACATTCTTTGTTGTCGGTGTTCCATCATCGTCTTGGTCTTCCTCTTCTCTTTCTTGGCGCTCTGCCCTCGAGAATACGCCTTTTGATGTCATCATGTCTCTATTAGTATCAAATATATTAAGTGAGGGCGAAACTTTGCACAACTGTTCCTCACTTTAATAAAAATCCCCAGTGCAAGTCATTTTCACATCCATCTCAAGGTGGCTAAAGGAAGGGCTACAAGGACTCGTTAAAGAACTCACCAAAAGCTTTTGAAATAGACCACGATACATGGGAATAACTTGCACAAAATAGATCTACATGGCGTTCTAAAATAAAAAAGAGCGCATCATCTTGTGAAAAGAAGCGAAATGCAGCAGCTCAACAGCGGAGAGCAGCTAGAAAGTTACGGATAGACCAAGATCCGTCTACAGTCGTCATTCCATGTCCGAACTGTCCAAGGACATTTACAGCTCGAATATGGCTCATTAGCCAGCTACGAACTCATAATCAAGGAAATAACTAAAACTGAATTTTCAAAAGTGGATGTAACAAATGGTCATCATCACTTGTGATGGACGAACAACATTAGTATCAAATTTACTGTAGTTTCCTTCTTATGTATGCATTCATAAACAACCCTTCATTTAGTTTCAGTAATTTCAAAATGTTTATGTTCTTCTTTTTCTCTGTCCATAATATTCGAAAGATCTTCCTGTAGTACTTCATTTCAAATGAATTTTTCCTTCTGGATATTGTTTAAAGTTAAATTCTCGCATCCGTATGTTGCAAACGGAAAAATTATTCGCGAACTTAGATGGTGTCATTATTACTATATTGCCACACGTTTCTCATTCGTGTTAGTTTTAGTGGTGCAATTTTTTTAGAGCCATCTTTTGATCTCAGCTGAACAATCTCCGGAACTGTTTATATTTGCTCCCAGATGTTCGAATTAGTTTGTATATTTCAGTTCAATTTTATTTATTTTTTATTTTAGTTTAATTTATTTTTTTGTTGTTGTCCTAATGTTTGTTTTCTGCGCGTTTATATATAAATTTTTGATATCGCTGCATGTTTGTGTTACTGTAGTTACCTGTTTCAGTCCCTCAGGATTTGTAGTAAGGAGGACTATATCGTCTGTACATATTATTTCTGATATCTTGCACTCATCGATATTTAATGGGTCAAACTCAATTTCCTATAGTCCTTCTCTTATATTCTATATTATAATATCTCCATAGAAGTTAAAAAGATAAAGGGATTGAGTACACTCCTGTCTCACTTCGCTTTGCACACTCTGTTGTTTCTCGCTCCACTCTTAATGCTGCTTGTTGTTGGTGGTACAGTGTTTCAATAAGGTGTATTATGTGTTTACACTAATGTGCGCACTATTTACGCCTGCGAAAAGTCAACGAACTTACACACGAACTAAACAAGTACACATGGGACATAATAGGCACGGCAGAGGTAAGGTTAATGTGTGACAGCTGGCAGTTCATGAGGCACATTGGTTCTATACAAATACCAGTAGTCAAACATCAGCGAGGCGCCAGATTCTGTCGAACATATATAACCAGTTTATTTATTTACAGAGGCCTGGTTTACAACATCAAGGTTACAAAGTCACGTTTTGTATGGACTTGATGACCTTCATTTCCCCGTCTCGTCGTCTCTTACTCCCACTCATACGTCTTGCTTCTTCTACCACATTTCCCTCTGATAGGAACAACTGATGGGCTGTACTCAGGCATCTCCTCCAGTCAGCGTTGAGGATAAAAGTTACAAACACGAAGCTACCGTATCGATTCCTCCTCTTGTCCCAAGGGACCACCAATTTGTTGATCTGTCCAAAACGTCCCAACCGTTGCTTCACCTCAAGGTTATAATTTCTTCACCCTTAGCTGGCTACGAATACTGTCATAAGTTCCTCCGTGGTATCTTTACCTCTGTCTCTCCTGGCCACTGATCCAATCCTTCCCCCTTGTCTCTCTTCATTTATGGGTCCTATTTTCTGCTATGCAGCCTGGTAGGTCCTTATTTTGACGTAACTCTCGTTTCCCGAATTCCAATCATTATGTTGCAATGCAGGCATCTCATTGCGTCCTTCAGGTTGTCTAGTCTCTTGGTTGAACCAGTATCTTCCTCTGCAATCTCCGTGTAAGTGACCAACTTTCCTGCAGTTTTGGCATTTTAATCTATCGCTTGGATGACCCTTGAGTGAACATGCAGCTACGTAATGTCCTATGTGGTTGCGGCGTGATATCTTCTCCGTATCATGTTTCCCGTCCTTTCGTATACTGAATCTCTCTGCCTTCCCTCACAGGGTCTTTTTTGCCCTCTCAAGTTCAGAGATAACTCTGGGAGGCTGTCTGTAGTCCCGTCACTCTCTAACAGGGAGGTTCCCCACGGTTCCTCTTCGCTTTGCTAGACGGTGCGACGTAGGTGGCCCTGCGTTTTTCCGCACTCTTGGTTCCTACAAACGGATCTCGCCGGAACTATCCTTCCGAAGGAGTTGAACTTGTGTTCGTATGGTTCTTTTACCCACCTGATATTTAATGATGTAGGAGACTGGTCCTGTCCTTTCTGAAAACGATGTAGCGTTTCGTCTAGTGTGCGTTCAGCTTGGAATCCCCACAATGCTTCTTGTAGTACACCCTATCGCATATTTCGAACTCTTGGAGCATGGCTTACTTGTCAGCAGATATCTTTCTCTTATCATTCTCAAATTTTACCTTATCTACATATCTACAATCAGCTTAGTCGAACTAGCCAAATGTTGCGACCGAACCTGAAGGCCGAGGTATACCAGCAATAACACTACGTCGAATTCTCTTGAACATTTCAAGAACATCACTTTTAGAACAACACGTTTATTAGTACAGTTACGAACAATTAGTCCATCAAAGAGGAATCCCGTAACTGATCGAGAATTATTGAATATCTGTGTCTAGTGACAGTGAACCAGAAAGACGGTCCAAATAGACCATCAAATTCATTTATTCTACAATTCATAATTGTCGACTGAAGGAAGAAATAGGAAAAATGTGTACTTAGAATTAGAACTGTTTGTATAACACATAGTGATAGTTGTTAATGTTATATAGAAATTCCATCTCAAGTCATCAACAACACATTCACTGAACAAGGAATGTGTAAGTACTTAATGTGGTTTGTTTCAGAGCGATACAGAGAGCATGTTTTGAGTATTAGTCATTTACTTTATACAATTGAGCCTTCATTGTGTCTCTGAGATTTACATAATAAACACACCACATCTGAACACCTGAATGGTCAGGAATACCATGGTGTTGTTTAATGATGTGATACTGTTAGATAGTAATATGTATGGTTAGAAATATGTTTACATTGACTTGATCATCTGTTTTTTCTGATGGTAGGTAATTAGTACATCTGGTTGGTCTACTGAAAGCCTTTGAAATAAACCAAGATACATGGGGAAAAATTGCACAAAATAGATATACATGGCGCTTTACAGTAAAAAAAAAATAGCGCATCATCTTGTGAAGAGAGAGAAATGCCGCAGCTCAACAGCGGAGAGTAGCTAGAAAGTCACGGATAGACCAGTATCCGTCTACAGTGGTCATTCCGCGCCCGATCTGTCCAAGGACATTTGTGGCTCGAAAAGGGTTTATTAGCCACTTACGAACTATTAGACATGGACATAATTCTAACTGAATTTTCAAAAGTGGATGTAACAAATGGTAATCATCACTTGTCATGGACGAACACACACACACACAATCGAAACTATCATACGAGGATTCTTAGTAGGATGTTATGAATAATATATTTAAGACAAATATGTCACGAAGGATCATAAGTAAATGGATTTTAAGTGAAATGATAGGCGAAATAGGAGATAAACCCCCTCAAATATGACCTTTTCGCACCAATAATTAAATTACGGATACCGAATCAACAAAAACACCAATTCAATTGTAAAATACATGTCATCACCAACAACAATTAAATTATGAAATATGTCTAACTAACAAGAATTATATTATGAAATACAGCAATAATTATTTTCTAAATGCTCCTCATCAACACAAATTAGATTATGAAGTACATCTCATCAGCAACAATTAGATCATGAAATACGACTCAACTGCAATCATTAAAATAAATACGACTCACCAATAAAATAATTGAATAGTAAAACACTACTCAATAGCACTACCAGTAAAACAAGGAGACACAACTCATCATCTACTGCAATTAAACAAAGATGTGCGAATCCTCAGTTACAATTATCAAACAAAGATACACGCCTCACAAGCTACAATATCATCCACAATTTAACAATAATGCATCATTAATCTGCTACATGAATTAATTCATAATACACAAAGCTCAACCTGAACCACCTAAACAATAATGCACACATCAACTACAATATTGGAACAGTGGTGCGCGAAATACCAGATACAATAATTAAATAATGGTACAATATTCACCAATTACAACTAAATACTGATACACAACCTATCAACAATAGCAGTTAAATAAGAATACACAAATCATCAGCTACATCAATTAAAGAATGATACATGAATAACCATCAACACAATATTATACAATGATATACGAATAACCAGCTGCAACAATAAAACTGTGACACATTATTTATAAGCTACAACAATTCAACACGAATACACGAATCACCAGCTGCAGAAATATACGTTTACACAACTCACAAGGTACAACAATTAATAAAATGACACACGACTCACCAGCAAAAATATTTAACAATGATATACGACTACAATCTACACCAATTAAACGATGATTACATATTCAGCTACTAAAAATATGCACGACGCACCAACTACAATACTTAAGCAGTGATACACGAATAACCAGCAACAACAATTAAATAATGATCTACGAATAACTATCTCAAATCATTAAACAACAATACATTATTAATCTGCTACAACCAACTTAACAATGATTCACGAATCACTAGCTACAATTAACTTGCTGCAACTATGTTTGTTTCTTTGAGAACAGCTTAGAAGTAGATAGGCAATTTGAGGTCTCTATGATTTCATGTGTTTAAGGCATATATTTGCTAGATCATGTTGCTATGATCCTAATCGCTGGTAATTATTTCTTGTCGTTGTAGATAAATTGTGTTGGCTATAGCTCGAGGGGAGAGGCCACCAAATTATACGGTGAAACTGTGGTTCTTTTGCTTTTAATCAATGTATATACATATCATGACATAACTATTTTGCTGTAGTAGTTCACAACACAACCACATTTGAACTACTCGTACTTAAGAGATATAACACGCGAGAGTGAGACTAATGTGGATGATGATTACTTTTCAATGGATAGGATTAAAGATCAGGGATTGAAATGCGGTGTTGCTAGAAGTGAACATTTTGGAGGGCGTAGAAGAATGATGGTCAACCAGTATAGGACCGGTACTGTCAGCAGAAGTGTAATGGCAGATACACTCAAGGAGAGATCGGAGCAACTATGGACGTGTCCAGTTTGCAGTGATGATGATCCGACGACTAACTAACTAACTAACCACAGGTACTAAGCTGGGCACGACACCAGTATTACTGAGTTTATCCTGCGAGGCTTCTCATCGTCACACACATTGTGACTCACAGGTGATACCTAGTCACTCGGTGGCGTATCTTTCCATAACTGTCACACTTTGTGACTAGGTCATGCCAAAGTGATGCATCAGCGTTTCTCTGTCACAATAGTCTGTCACAATAGTCTGGCAAAGACAAGTGACGTAGCCGTCATTATTCCACTGTCACACTAGACGACTGGAAGTGTGCTTAATATCCACTCTAAGTGACATTGTGACAGACATCACACCCACGTGCAAATCTAATAATTGTCACATAATTACCTTGGAGTTAAATTGGACAAGTGACATCTGACTGCGGTAGAGCAGAATGCAACACGAAAGCTCTCCCGGAAGAAGAAACTAGCTGGCACAAGCTGGGGGGAAAATAGCAATATACTCAAAAAATTGTACAAAGTCAGATCTCTGATAGAATATGGAATGACAACATTGACAACAGCATCCGAAACAAATGTATAACGCCTACAGAAAATTAACAATGCAGGTCTCAAACTAGTAACAGGGGTAAGAAGACCACCCCAACACAAACACTGGAGAAGCATGTAGACATTAGGCCACTCGAAAACAGACGCATTGAAAGAGTACTCTTACACAGACAAAAGCTTCTTCGCATGCCAAACCATCCAATGCACCCTAAATGCAAGTTACACAAACAAAAATTGAAGAGAACC
The DNA here is from genome assembly GCA_034231615.1 of Meghimatium bilineatum. Lineage (NCBI taxonomy): Eukaryota > Metazoa > Mollusca > Gastropoda > Stylommatophora > Philomycidae > Meghimatium > Meghimatium bilineatum. The sequence continues at coordinate 44,292,901 of CM067322.1, read as the reverse complement.
AACTTCTTGCACATATCAAAACACCAGCAACTGGAAGATGACGCCCCTATGACACAAAAACAAATAAAATTGTTTTGTGGTTTTGATGAAACAATTTACAACGCATGGTTTGCGTCTGTGGGTCTCACCAATGGGCCATTAGACAAACCACCCATGCAACAGAAAAACCTAAGTAGATGACATACCGTTATATTGAGGTTATCTATTATAGAAGCTTCACGGCATGTCATCTATACAATTATGTCTCTCATACTTTTAAATTTTTGTTACAATGTATTTTATGCCATGTTTTTTTCTTTTTCTTTTTTTGTTGTTTATGTATGCACCCTCTGTGGTTGGGAGAGAGCCAGAGATTTGCTGAACAGCGGTGGGGAGGAGGAAACTGACAGCACTGTTTTTCCTATGGCTGAGGCCCATCATAGAGGCACACTGACTCAGGACGTCACAATCCTTTTGACGTGAACATTTGGTTGCATGCATGGAGCAATAGAGAAGTTCAGCATAATCAGTAGTCAATTGGTGATGGGGAATGAGCACAGTGAACCCTATCTTGGCTACAGTGGCTAGGAGCAGTGCATAGGTTGAAACCTACCTTCCTAGTAGTGTGATAGTTTTTCTCTGGCTTTGGCCCGGGGTCGGACGAAAATCCACAGACTCCCCAGCAATATAATGCCAGTACAAAACATACTAATTACAAACAAAATCGGACGTCGCCTCGGTTATCAAGGTCCGCAGCAGGCAGTGGGTAACCAGGCTGCTCTGGCTGAGAAATTAACTACTGAAACGCATCCAAAACAACAGCACAAACACAGACATGCACAATATACAACACATCAACAACACATGTACAAGCACCAAAACATTAAACCCCGAAAACCTCGGAGGGAGAACTAGCAGAGCCAAGATTTTCATAAAACAAAGTCTTCACTTAATATTCTACAACTGAACATCGGTGGAATTAGAAACAAAAAACTAGAGCTTGCTAACTTATTACATGCTCATAAGATATATGTGGCCTTCTTACAGGAGACTATACACAAAGACACCGACCCATATCTGTCAGGATATACCAGCTATGCTCGTAAGTGTACCACCTGCCGTGGCATAATTACTTATATCAGGAATGATATTCAGGGACATGTCACCCAACTAACAGCCAATCCCACAGATATGCAGAAGGTCTGGCACACTGGAGGGAAATACACAATCTACAACATATACAGCCCACCTCAGACAACATGCCATTTACTGGAAATCCATACAACACAATTTATCAAAACAATACTTGCTGGTGGCTTTAATGGTCACCCACACCAAAAATGGTTACCAGAACCACAATAAGACAGGAAGATATATAGAATAACTCTCTGAAACAACATACCTGTCTGTCCTTCAAGATGCAAAGTCTGTACAAATACTTTTGCACAGGAGAAATATATATCTCAGTCGACCTGACTTGATTATCTGTTCATCTGATATAATAGACTCTTGCTCTCCAGAAATACTTGATGACATTGGAAGTGACCACAGACCAATCCTCACCACCATAACTACACCCACTAAAGCATATTTCAAACAGAAAATTCGCTGGAATTTTGGAAAGGCAGATTGGAAACTATTCCAAGAAACATCTGATTTCCTGCTAGGTAAAATCAAAAGCAATGACATAGAAACATTTACTGCAGAGGTGACAAAATCTATCCTCAATTCAGCATCACAAAGTATTCCAAGGGGCAGTAGGAAATCATACAAGCCATTCTACAACAAAGAAACGCAAGCTGGAATCCTCGATAGAAAAAAAAGCAAGAGAAGCTCTTGAGATCTCACCTTCACAAGAAGCAAACATCCTGTACAATAAAACATGTGCCAATGTAAAACTAATAGTGAAGAAGGCCAAACATGATAAACGGGCAAAACATACGCAAATTTAGATCTAAGGAAAAATGGCAGAAAGGCTTGGGGGCTGATAAATAATTTGTCTGGGAAAAGAAGAAGAACAAACGATTAACCTGTGATAGATGGAAACAGAACAATCACCAAAGATCAGAAAAAGGCAGAACACTTTAACCACTTTTTTGCCAGTGTAAACAGAATAGGGAAGCTGTCCGAGGTTGACAAGAAGCGTCTGTACCTACTGAAGCAGCAAGAAAAAGTCTAAACCTCTGGCTCAACCATATTTGATGATGACTTCAGTATGCAGGAACTCCAACAAGGGCTGAAGAAACTAAAGCCATGAAAGTCTCCTGGACCAGATACAATTTATAATGAAAGGTTAACACACATGAGCACATCAGGGAAAGAAGTACTCCTTAAACTAATAAATATGACTTGGAGAAATGGAAAACTGCCTAAACTTTGGAGAAATGCTAACGTCTTTCCCATCCTGAAAAGTAACAAACCTCCATATGAACCCAAAATCTACCGCCCCATATCCCTAACATCATGTCTTGGGAAATTGGCAGAAAGAGTGGTTAAAACACGACTTTACTGGTTCCTCGAGAGCTAAAACATCCTCTGCCATGAACAGGCTGGCTTCAGAAATGGCAGTTGCACAGAAGACCAACTATTTAGGTTGACACAGAAAATCCATGATGGGATTCCAGGAAAACAAACACACTGTAGCCATCTTCTTTGACTTACAACAGACTTATGATCGAGTATGGAGAAAGGGTCTTTTGATGAGGATGATTGAGATGGGAATTAGTGGAAAGCTATACAACTGGATAAAATACTTCCTCATTGACAGAACAATCCAGACAAAGATAAATGATGCAATCTCGTCTCAAGAAGTTCTAGAGGAAGGCTTACCACAGGGTTCGGCTTTAAGCTGCACACTCTTTCTCATTTACATTAATGACCTTGCCAAACATATAGAAGCTGAAAAAGCCCTCTATGACTTAACAATATGGCAGATCCATGAGAATGTTGAAAGTGCTGCCAAACGACTAAATGGAGATTTAAGAAGACTACATGAATACTGTCAAACATGGAAGCTAAAAAAACTGAGAAAACTGTCAATACCATCTTTACCAAGAGTCATAAGGTAGCCAAAGAAAATATAAGTCTATGGATGGATACACAAAAGTTGCCAAGAGAAGAACACCTCACATATCTTGGAATCACGCTTTATCGGCAGCTCACCCTCAAGAAGCATGTAGAAAATATTTTTAAAAAGCACTTAAACGGTTACAACTACTGAAAAGACTCACTGGCACATCTTTGAGATCAGACAAGGATACCCTTAGAGGACTATACCTTGGTTACATACATTCTGCTTTAGAATACAACAGTGCACTCCTCACAACATGTTCCAAGACAAATGTAGAATCCCTAGACAGAGTGCAGAACAATGCCCTACGTCTTATTAGTGGAGCAATGAGATCTACACCAACGGCTGCATGTGAAATACATACGAATGTAGAACCCCTTGAGATGCGGAGAGATATAAAGAATGAACAAAGACCACCCAAATAAACAACTTGTAAAAAACTGGCAACCAAACCACAGAATAAAACAAAAGTCAGTTCTGAGCCATGTTAATGAAATAAAAGACAGTTATCACCTTCCAGACAAGAGACAAGAACTGCAAAGAGTAGGAAAATGTTTACCACTACACGCAGGCTTTAAATTGCCGGAAATCAAAACACAGTTAAGAGATCATGCAACGAAAAGTTCCGACCCAGTAAGTCTTATGAAAGCAACACAGACAACAATAGACACATACCCAGAACAATGGATTCATGTCTATACTGATGGGTCCGTCTTCAAAGCCATCATCAAAGCAGGTTATGGTGTCTATATAGAATATCCAGACAAAACATCAGATGAGTTGTATGATGCCTGTGGGGAGATATGTTCTAACTATGAAGCTGAAATAACAGCACTAGAAATTGCCTTGTACCACTTGAAGACCATATTTGATGCATTCCCATCAAAAGTCCAAATCATTGTTATTTTTACAGTCTGCTCTCCAAGCACTGGAATGTGATGGACATTGTAAACCCGAGCTAGCTGAAATATACCACCATGCCAACCAGCTGCTCACATCTTATGATGTCAACATTATTATGCAGTGGATTCCTGGCCACTCAAACACACCTGGCAATGATAGGGCAGACAGACTAGCAAAGAGGGGAGCACTAGAAGAACAGCCTTATACAGAAACAACAATGCACACAGTTAAAATGATTCTGAAATATATGAACAAAGAAAATTGGATGAACAGAAGGGCCTTGGGAAACACTGGGAGGGAAATCTATAAATATATGACCAGCCCAAATCCTAAAGACAATATCAACCTCCTGGAAAGAAAAGACCAGGGTATCATATTCCGACTGCGCACACAACATGTACAGCTTAACAATCACCTGCACAGAATACAACCACAACACTTTCCATTGTGCCGGCTGTGCACTCACCCATATGAAACTGTTGACCATCACCTTTGTGAATGTCCAGCGCTTGATGACATCAGGAAAATGCTTCTTCCTCCAGGGCCAGATAAATGGAACACATTATATGGAACAAAACAACAGCTCAGAAACACATGCATATATCACACAATGGCATTGGATCAAAGGGCATGAGCCCATGGCCCGCTGGATCAGCAACCAACCAACCAACCATGAACCAATTTACAGTCCAAAAACATCTCCATCTTCAAAGACGTTCCTGGAATCATCAATATAGAACACCTGTCACAACCTCAGCTAAAGTATCTGACACATAATATGATTACACAGAAATATGAACCTTAAATATGGACACATATGTACACAGATGGATCGACAGAGGAGGCTCTAGAAAATGGAGGAGGACGTGTTTTCCGTCTTTTGTGGTATCACTGGAAAAGAGAGATATTATTCTGGCAAATACTGGAGGTAAAATGGAACAATTTAGTTACCGTCTGCTAAAGAGTGATATCACTAAGTTCTAAACAAACACTAAGATCTAGCAACATCAAAAGGTTTCTGAACGCAGAAGAAGAAGAACAATACATACACATTTCTGATGCTTCTGTCCTCCTGAGTAAATTCATTATATATTCGTTCGAGCACTTTTTCACATACACCAATCTGTCTTGTTTCACATAATCGTAATATGTTTACGTTCATTCTGTTCATTTAATTCTTTGATGTTTTCCAGATTGCGAACTTACATGAGTGTTCTCAGATTCCATGTTCCAATAACTGTAGGTATATTTTGTGTGTTGCCTACAGTACCCGGACGACGGTCTGGATACATGTGTAGTACATGGTGTTCCCTAATGAACGAAGGTAGCCTCAAATTCCCCATGACGTTGTTCAGGATAATATCATTATTCTGTATGAAAATGATATTTGCTTCGCATTAATACTTATAGTGTGTTGCAGTTTCCTTCTGTGAATGTAGTGACAATACTGGGCGGGTTGTTTTAGCTATTGCGCCTATATTGACAACATCTACCTGGCACAGCTGAAGTAGTAAATTAAGGGATAAATGTTCCAGCGTCGGGTAATAACTCTAACAAGGAAATGGCTGGCTTAGGTAGCACAGGGAAAATGTCAAAATGAACACACAAAAAAAGGTATACATGTTACCAAAATAAATCATAAAACAACCTAACAACGAGACAGCGATGGACAGTTTCGACTAAGAAGTCTTCATGATACCTCTGCATTTGAGGTGTCACTTACGCTAGCGGAGGGAAGGAAGCTCCTTACAACTCCTGTTGATAGGGTTACCCTACCTCGTTAAAATAGTCACAGTGTTACTATTCCTTATTCCACATATTGTCTTTTCCATTAATGCAAAATCAGGATACTAGTCTTGAATGAACATATGAACACCATTTGAATGATCTTATATTGTTCTTTCTTCAAGACAACACTGCCACCATAGACACGATATTTCAATGGACTACTTGTAACTGTGGCATACTTGAAAATGTAAAGATTGATGTCTTGGCATATAAAAGGGGCTGATTGATTACTCCCACTTACTCTCTCGCATTTACTCGATGATTACTCGATCTCTCCAATATTCCCTCAACATAATTTGATTACTGCCAAACAAAAATTTCATTTAAAAAAAAGGAAAGCGACATGCCATGCCACAAATGTTAGAAAGCGATGAAAGAAGAATTCAAGGAAATGTGAAAGCAGATATTTATATAAAACCAACCCTTCTACAGAAGCTATTGACTCGTACCTGTAAATCGTACACAAAGTACAAACCATGATCCTCAGCCTCTCAGCTAGACACGACTTATTGAGACACACATGCCTTGTACAGAAGGCACAAAATTTATGAGACGTGTCTAAATATGTCTTAGTCATGACCATATGAGATGTAAAAGGCCTCTGCACAGAATTAATTCGGACTTTTCGTTGGTCACTTTTGGCAATATTTGTGTATTTGAGAGAGTAATTAGGAACAATCAACATACTGTGTGTGAGTAATTGAGAGAGTCCATCAATCAAGTGCCATGTCAAGTGGCGTTGGCGATCATGCTTCTCCACAACTCTCTATCTTTTATTAATATGCTCAATTGGTGACTTCTTTTTGTGCGACAGTGACAAAACATTCAGAAATTTCTCTCTTTGTCTTCCTCTGTCTCTTCTCCCCTTGACCTTTCTGGTGGTTACTAAATGTTCAAGTTTCATTTCCTCATATCACATGCCCTAAAACTCTTGATTGTCTTTTTCTAATTTTTGCTATAATTTGTCGTTTTACTCCAGCATATCTGGGAGCTTCTACATTTATTTTCTTGGCTATCCGTGGAATTTTCATCATTCTTCTTAAAAACCACATGTCAGTTTTCTCTAGTGTACCTTGAACACTTCGGTATACTGTCTATGCTTCGCTTACGTAAAGAAGGATTGGTTCAATACAACATCTTAGCACTTGAGCTCGTGCATACATTGATAATATTCCATTGCATAGAATCAATTTTTTGAAATATTGATTTGGCATTTGCTATCCAGTTCTTGAACTCACTAGAGTACTTGCTATCTGATGCTAAAATGGTGCCAAGATATATGACTTTATCCGCTTTATTCAATTTTTCATCATTGATAGTAATACTGCATTTTGGTGGTGTGTATTTCTTAGAAACAATCTGTGAAGCACAAGTACAGGTAATTTTGTACTTCTTTTTTCCACCAATGTTTGTGGAAATGTTTGTATTTTTAGACATTATTTTAATATCGTCTTTAATATCGTTTTAATATCGACCAAAATTAATATTGAGAACTGTAATTTAGAAGAAGTGACACATTTTGACACATATATACTGCATTTCTTGCGCACTTGCCTTCAACAAATACACATTGCTCGTCAGCAATTTCTGGTTTTAATTTTCCTCTTATTCGTCTCATGATTATAGGATCTTGATCATCTGGAGTATAAGTATTATTGTATGGCGGTCTTCCCATTCTACTGCACCATGTTTCTTAAAAAATATTGATTATGAATATTGATTGCAATAACCGCATCAAGACCAGCACCTAGAAGTGGTGAGGTGGCTTAGTTCAGCCATCAGGGGCTGGAAACTAAAACTGGTCGGGCAGTCCCTCTCGAGAAGGACCATAGTCCTGCCTAAGTATGTAATGTACTGAAGACGGAGGGAAGATGGTACCGGTCCGTAAACCTCGAAAGTGCCCAACCTCAGTTACTATAAGTCCTTCTCAATTGCTTCGAGGAGCCAGGAGACAATGGAATAGAGCTACTGGCCAAAAACACCAACGACCAATAAAAATAATGTACTTGAATTCTGAGGGTGTCAACAGCAAAAGAGATGGTTACAGTGAAAAAATTGGAACTTGAAAATGTCATAAGTGAAGAACAAGTTAATGTACGCTGTATCCAAGAAACACACCTCAGCAGCGACATAGTCTTTAAAATCAGAGGCTACCAGTGCTACCGGTCAGACCGAAAGGACAGGCGAAAGGGTGGAATTCTGACACTTAAACAAATATCAGCGCTTGTCAGCTGGAAGAATGTATGGAGGGGGAAAGAATACCAGATGCTACACCTAAAGACAGACAGTACAGAATTCCATCTCCTGAACTACTACTGCCCAAATGATAGACCATTGGCACTAGACACAATCCCAGAAAAAGAGAGACTTATGGTGGGTGGTGACTTCAACAGTTACTCTCAGATCTGGGGCTACGATCTTATTGACAAGAGAGGTGAGGAACTTGAAAGTTGACTGGATGAAAATAATCTCATGCGTATTAACCAGCCATCAGACTCACCAACCTTCTACTCGATAGCATGGCACATCATTTCTACACCACACCTGACATTTCACTCACCAGGCCTGAAATGGAACATCACACGTGTCGTTGGAAAGCAGCTTGGAGGTAGTGACCAAGTCCATTATTTCTGGAAATCCACAATGAATTTATCAAGGACAGCTTCGCACTCACCAGGTGGAACTATAAGACGGCAGACTGGAAAATGTACCAGCATTTAACCAGTGTTCTAGCTAAGGACATGAACGTGGACAAAGACATCAATTAGAACAGTAAGTTCATTTAATAAATGTATACTACATGCTGCTAATAAAAACATACCCAGGGGGACACGCAAAAACTACAAACCCTACTGGAATGATGAACTAGAAAAGCTGCAAAAAGAGATTAAAACATATAGACAGTATGCAGAGAAGAGACCTAGCAAAGAACATCACAACAAATTTCAGCAAACAAAGGCTAAATTTTAAAAGCCAAGTTACAAGCCAGACGGAGCAGATAGAAAGAAAAAAACAGAGTCGCTGAACCTAGAAAGAAATACTAGGAAATTATGTAAACTTGTAAAACAACTAATTGACGAAGGTACAGGGAGAAATACAAGGATCACACTTTATAAAGGTAGAAACATTTTAACAGGTAAACATGCAGTAAACAAGCAACACTTTGCAGATTTCTTTTGCAGAAGACGATAACGTCAAAGTTAGCCCAGGAAATCAACAGAAGGTGCGAGAGAACCAGCAAAACATTGGACAAGGCGAATCTATACCTGAGGTCATGAAGTCATCAATCACTATGAAAGAACTGGAGCATGCAATATCCAAACTGAAAATGAAAAAGTCCCCTGGAGCTGATGGAATGTCCAATGAAATAATTAAAAACATGGTAACTGCAGCAATAGTGAAGTTACTGCAGATCTTTACCACAAGCTGGTCCACAGTAAATGCACTATAGTCGTGGTGGGAAGCAATAATGATACCACTCCTCAAATCAGGAAAATATGGCAACACTGTCTCCAATTACAGGCCCATCAGCCTCACAAGCTGTCTATGCAAAACAATGCAACACATTATCAATCATAGAATGTAGTGGTACCTTGAAAGTTAAAACTTTCCGGTATCGCAGCAAGCAGGCTTTAGACAGTGCTACTCTACTGAAGATAACCTACCTCTCCTAAGAGTTTGAGGACGCCTTCCAAGAGAAGAAACTGGTACTAAAAACATGGATAGACCACACGAAGGCATTTGACAAGGTCTGGAAAGAAGGGCTCTTAAAGAAATTGCAGTGTTAGCTCAAGAATGTACAAATGGTTAAAAGCATACCTGCATAATAATAGAGCCAGGATACAATTAGATGGTCGCGAGAGCAAGAAAGTCCTACTGTGTCGTGGAGTCCCCCAGGGAGGAGTCCTGTCACCCACACTTTTCTTGGTTTACACCAATGACCTAGTTGCTGAATTACCACATGGGATCAAAGTGGCAATGTATAATGACGACATAGTGATCTGGTGCACAGAAGAACATACGACAGTGGCCACTAAACAAATACAAAGAGCTATCGATAGCCTAACCTTATGGGCAAATAGATGGTGCGTCAGCATTAACAAAGATAATGATGCGTCAGTATTAACACAGATAAGTGCAGCACTACACTCTTTACCCTCTCACCAAAACACAAAGCCGGTGACATCTAGATAGTTGTAGAGCTCTTGAAAGAAGACAAACAACAAACATACATGGGAGTTACTTTTCTTGATGATCTCACATGGAAGCAGCACATAAACAAAGCAACAATAAAAGTCAGAAGGAAGTTAGCTATCCTGAGAAAACTAAGTGGAACCACATGGGGAACCAGTGGAAATATACTCAGTAAAGTTTACCATCAAGGCATAAGACCACACCTGGAATATTGTTCAGCTGCGTGGTTTCCTGCATCAAACACCACATTACAAGATCTAGATAAAGTGCAAAACCAGGCACTTAGAATAATGTTGGGAGCAATGAAATCAACACCCATAGTAGAGATGCAGAAATTGGGAAGAATGCAAACACTTGGCGAACGCAGATACACAAAAGTACTAATTCAAGCAGAAAAGTTTACGTGTATGTCAAGTCATCCAATGTAGGAAAGATTCCAAAATCTAGCAAAGGGGCGACTGAAAAGAAGAAGCTTTATCCATCAAACTAAACTACTCCCTAGACAACTTACAGACCTACCTGAAGTTGACAGCCCCTTAAGGTCTGTACCAGAACAAACCACCTGGAGTGAAGGTATGAAATACAAATATACATTCAGACCTATGTGAAAGGAATAGTAAGCGGGGATGAACATAACAGTGTGCAGCGAAGGACAGTCACCCTCAGTTTCTTGGACGAGGAATATCCACAAGATATATGGGTCAGAATATACACAGATGGCAGTGAGGAATGGAGGTGCAGGTGTATATATAGAATTTCCACACAAGCCTAGAGATACGACCATAACACCAACAGGGAAATTCTGCATATAACTATGATGAAGAAATCCAGGCTATTAGTGTGGCAACTAAAACACTGCTGAACTCCAACTCTGGCCTACAGCCTGTGGTATTCCTGACAGACTCAAGGTCAATGCTTCAATCTCTCCAGTCTGGAAAGCTAACAGATTTTCAAAAACTACTTAATGAATTGTCTTACCAGTATAGGGTAACCATGCAGTGGATACACTTTCACTGTGGAATACCAGGAAGTGAAGAAGCAGACCAACTGGCTAAGGAAGGTGCTGCAGAAGACCAACCAGATATACAAATTACATACCATCAGAAAGAAACAATTCATCAAGTCAATAAGAAAGCCACAAACACCATCACAGGATGACTATCACATTATGAACAGATGAGAACAGGTTGTAATTCTACGCATTAGAACGGGACACAACAGACTCCGCAGTTATATGTACACAAAGTTCAAGATTGACAACACGGCCATGTGTACATGTGGACAGGCAGTACAGATTGCCAAAATATACTTCAAGATTGTTCTCTGAGTATGAAACGCTTTTGCAGACATATTGATCACAGAAAACAACACTGGAATCAAAGCACTATGGGCCACTGTATGAACTACAAAAGACAGTGAGTTTTATTAAGGATACATAATTATAGACATGTGAACGAAAGAAGAAGAAGATTGCAATATATCAGATGGAATATCAACACTATTACAGATGTCATTTAACATTTTGGTGATTATTTCTATACCATACTCCCCCAGCGCTTCTAATTCTGCATTTGTAATATTATCTGGTATAGGAGAGTTATTCTATTTCAAGTGTTGCTTCTACTGTACATGAATTCAAATATCTGGGCAACACTTTGAGATATGACAACAAACAAGAAGCAGAAATAAACGCAAGATGTAATAAGTCCTTTCAAGTCATTGGTCAATTAACACCTTTACTAAGAAACAAAGATATTACACTAGAAACAAAGAAAGCTCTATTCAACACCATTCTCTTACCAGTGTCAAACTTGGTCTTTAGATTCTATAACAATTTATAACATTAATACTACTGAAATTCCGCCGAAGACGGATGTGTCGGGCCAATGGCGCAAATAAAACGGCGACACAACGCATTTCCAGCTAGATCCAGCTAGATCCAGTTGGAGTTTGAGAATGAACGCAGAAGAAGATACTACTGAAATGAAATATGTGAGACGTATGATTGGAGCTAGCTTGAGAGACACAATCAGTAATGAATCACTAAGGAAACAATTGCGGATCAAGTCAACAATAGTATACATCCAGAAACAACAAGTTAAATGATTCGGCCACATAACCAGGCAGAAAGAGCAAAGTATTATCCAAGAAACCCTTAACAAACGATACGAAAACAGTCTCTAATAGTGTATTAGAGAGACTCTGAAATATAAGAGCGGAAGAGGCAAATAGAAGGACAAAAGACCGTACACTCACTCTACCCTCAACACCGAAAAGGTACATGAGCACAGAAAGAAAAAGAAGAAGAAGAGTGTTGCTTCTTTCACCTCTGCAGTTAATATACATGAGCCATCGTTGTTGTACTGTAAGTATTTTACTTCTACTATCTTTATAAAGTTCCGTAATGTATTCTCCCCATTTGTGCGTGATTCCATTTTCTCCTTTAACTTATGCTCTTGCTTGGACTTGCTGATCCAGCGGTCCATGGGCTCATGCCCTTTGACGCTTGATTGGACTTCAGGCACCCAGTCTTGTGAAATTGCCTTGTAACTTTTAATTCAATTATTTCTTGATTTTTGATTAGAAACTGGCCTCACAGCACGTGGGGCATTCCCATAAGTGCTCCGCCATCTGTGCCAGCAGCCATCCGACTGAATGGTATTTCGAGTCAAATGCCGCTGAAACAGACGTCGACAGCAGGGCACAACTCTGACCCCTGTGACAGGTTTCTTTGTTGTTCCGTCCACCAACGCCGTGCCCGTAACTAGTTCAAGCACAGCGTCAGCTTGTCGGAACAACATGGTAACTGTTATCGAAGGTTACGACTACGGGATTCATTTATTTGTGTATGTGTATTCCTTGTATTTTCATGATGATGTTTTCCTATTTTACAGCATTTTGTGTTTAATCACTCCTCTTTGGCTGTATTGCATTTATGTTTAATTTCTCTGTGTATCTTGTTATATTCTTAAATGTTAGCTTTAACTTTCTACTTTGTTCCATCAACTTTAAGATATCTTCTGTCATCCAATCTTTCTTTGCTAGATATTTCTCAGGTGGTAGTATCTCTCTGCAAATGTTTGCTGTATATATTCTTTTAACATCATCCGCAGTTCTTCGTTGGTTTATATTTCCTTTATGGCGTTTTTGTATTGTTGTACCGATTTTGTATTGCTATATTTTACTGTGCTTGTAAATATGTGTTCTTAATAGATTTATTAATAGATTTACATCTGAGGTGTTATTTTTTCAGATGATTCTTAATCTATTTAATGGTATACTTAACTTTTCCACAACAAGAATATGATCGCGTTAGCAGACTGCACTTGGGCATGTTTTAATATACCTCAATGAGTTTTTGAATCTTTTATTGACTATTTTTTTAGAGAGTAAATAGGAGTATTCAACTGATGTTGAGAGTGTAGGCCTACTTGAAAGAATGAGTGCGAGTAATCAACTTATGATAAGTGTATTTTCGAGAGCGTAAGTGTGAGTAGTCGATTTATGTTGATTGTGTATTTGAGAGAGTGAGTTCGAGTAATCAACACATGGTGGTGCATGTTTGAAAGAGTAAGTGCCAGTAATTAACTTTTGCTCAGTGTGTATTTTTGAGAGCGTAATTGTGAGTAACCAATAAATGGTGCGTGTGCATTTGAGAGTAAGTGGAAGTAATCATCTTATGTTGAGGGTGTATTTGTGAGAGGAGTGTGAGTAATCAATGTATAGTGAATGTGGATTTGAAAGAGTGGGCCTAAAGGCTAGTAATAAACATATGCAGTTTGTGCATATCATAAAGTAAATTAGAGTAATATATATATATATATATATATATATATATATATATATATATATATATATATATATATATATGTATGTATATAAATATATGGTGGGTGTGAATCTGAGAAAGAAAGTACGAGTAATCAACCTACGGTGGGTCCGTTGTCTGTTTGAGAGAGAACGGGTAAGTAGTTAACTTATAGTGTGTCTATCATCATCGTCATCATCAAACTCATAACTCTTATGGGGCACTGGGGGTCTTAGGGGGCACTCTTCACACAGAACATCAACACAAACATTTTCCTATTCCTCTCAGTTCTTTTCATCAGTTTGAGTGTAGAGAATCGTAATATTGTCGTCTTTATTATTATCAAACTATACTGTCCTCTTACCTTCTCTTCTTCTTCAACCTCAACTGTTCTCTTCAATATATTTTTGGAAAAGAATCGTGCCTCATCACATGAACAAACCACACATGTTTGGGATGCCTCACCACTGCCATGAGATGTTCTTGTTAGCCTGCAAGAGTACTTATTTTGCTTCTCACGTATATGTTGGTTTTAAATTATGTATAATGTGTGTGCATATATATTAGTGGGATTAGTTTAATTAATGTACATAATATAGATTTAGTTTAGTCTGTACCTTTCGTATCGCATGCAGCACATAGGGTAGGGGTTTTGATTCTACATGTGTTATGGTTCGCTGCCTGCAATTTTAGTTCTTGTATGTTCTTCCAGCCTTTTATTTCCCCCTCTTTATAATATTTTTTTATGGTTGCTTTAGATCTTCCTCATTTTCGTTTACCATCAGGTGTCCATGTAAGGGCTTGTTGGTTTATTCTGTTTTCAGCTAGTCTTAAAACGTGAAACATGTTTATTCATCTGCGTTTCATTACGATGTTTGAAACGTATTCTTGGTGTGTTTTGTTTCTTAGATCACTATTTTTGACGAAATCGCTCTATTTTATGTTCATCAGTTCCGGAGACATTTTTTGAAGCAGCTTAATATTTGGTCTGTTACTTGAGTTGAGTTCCAGCTTTCAATTCCATACGTTAATACTGGGACAACACAGGAGCTTTAGCCTGCGGTTACTTCCTAGATCTTTGGATTTCCAGATATTAGTTAAGTGAATGTGTTAGCTGCAACTGCTATGTGTTTGTTTATTTATTTATTTCAGGAGTCAACAAACATTCGGCTCCCCAAGTAATTAAAGTTGGAGACTGTTTCCAGTATTTGGTTGTTTACTAAGATGTTGTTTGTTGAACTGGTAAGTTCCATGATTTTTTTATTTGGATGTGTTGATCTGAGAGTATGCATAGTTTGTTGGTTATATCTCATCTTTTTTGATGAGTAGAGTTTAATATTGCGATGTCATCCATAACACCAAGGTCAGTTAAAGTATTGTATTTGTGCCATTGGATGTCCGATTTTTCATCTTGAATGGTTTTACACAAAATCCAATGGATGGCTCTTCCAAATAGCATTGACAATAATACACAGCCCTGTTTCACTCCTGCGTCGACAGTGAACCATTCTGAATTTCTTGTTTCTGTTATACGAAACAGGTTGTTTCTTGGTAAATGGCTTTTATGATGTTTATATATTTTATTTGGACTCCATTGATCTTAAGGCTTTCTCAGAGTGTACGTCGATGTATACTGTCGAATGCTTTTTTCTTGGAACAATTATAGAGTTTATTACAGAAGGAGTTTGAAACTCAATTGAATTTTCTTTAATATTTCTAAGGATTGAAGATGTGATCTATACACGGCCGGTTGCCCGGTTTGTTCTTCTCTAAGTCCATAATGATCATTTTTTTCATCTTTCCATTATGATGCTACAAAACAGTTTTCCTGGGATTGATAGTAATGTTATTCCACGCCAGTTATTACAGTCTGACAGGTCTCCTTTTTTGGTAGTTTGAAGATTACACCATCTTTCCTGTCTGTGGAGGGGATTATGTCTGACATACAGTATTCACTATAGCACGTAGGTAACCTTAGGAGTTGTCTGTTGCTTTTAGCCTTTCACCCGAGATTTGGTAATTTCCACATGACTTCTTTTTTAATTTCTTGTTGGCTTTCATTTAATAAGATGTTGTCTTGTTAGGGATGGCCTGCTTAATAGCTCTGTGAAATGTTCTTCCCATCTATGTGTTTGTTGAGAGTATAATTTCTTTGTTTTTAATCGGAACGTTTGTAGTTGGAGGATGGTCTATCGAGTGGAGTGACATAATTAAATATTTAGAATTAATGTTTGACCGAAGATGCCCTACAATCATCATTAGATACAAGTAATCAGTAAAGTGAACAAAAGTCTGATGACTTCTTAGAAATACAAATTATGGAGGGCAGAGCAACTGGTAAAAGGAGGAAGATAGACAAAGAAGAGCATGGACTGACGACATTAAAGATAACATGAATATATCGCTAGAAAATTCAAGCCGCTTGGTTCAAAACAGAGAGAGGTTCAAGAGTTGATTAGGAAGACAACGTTCTGGAGAGAATATATCACGTGATAACCAGTCTGTCAGCGTAACAAAAGCAACTCTGGGTATAGAACAGAGGTTTATTGTTAAACCTTCCAACAAATGGTCCTTTCAGTGTTAACTTATGTCAACTGATAATTGTAAACTGTAATATGTTAACATTTCGAAGGCATTCAGAATGTGAGTGTGCAAATAACGATTGGATGTACTGTTAATACACCTATCGTGATGATGATATACATGCTGGGAGAAGTCTCCATCACATCAAGACATGCACTGGCTCGAATGAAATAATAGAAGCGAGTGGCGAGACACAAGAGGCGTACCTACATGCGTGACTACATGCCATATTGGCGTGACTTCATGTCATATTGGCGTGAGTACATGAAAGCGTACCTGATGTTAAAGATCCAAGACTCCAACTAGGTGTATATAACTCATGTATAGCAGGTGCGGCGAAGATGATTGACTATGTCCTTCCTTGGAGGAAATATTCAAATTGGAGGAATGAATCAAAGCTGGTAGAAATCGATCAATTTATTGAGTTGTTATAATCACATCTGTGCGGAATGCATGGAGTGATTAATTGGAAAAGATGATCTAGAAATCTGATAACCGTCAATATATAAGAGAATATATATATATATATATATATATATATATATATATATATATATATATATATATATATATATATATATATATATATGGTCATATTAAATATATATGGCTTTTTGTAGAGAAGATCTGCAATTCTAAAAGGTAAAGTTATTGCTGAAAAGTATGGGCATATATGCAACAACCTCTGGTGCATGAGAATGGAAATCAAGGCTGTAACAGAGCGCTAAGACAGATATCAGAAACAGTGATAATATTTCAGTGTTGTCATTGTGTCGGCTCTCACTCAATAATCCATATATAATTCAAATTTGGATTACTGCGTCATGCGTGAATGGAATATATTTGGGTGTCAGAACTCCATGGATTTAACGCGGATATTTTGTCCTGGTATCGCAGGAATTGAAGGAGATGAGAGAGCAGACAGTCTGATGTCAAAAGCATGTTGTAGGACAGAAGACAATATACAAGGCGGATGGGTGGGGGGGGCATGTCACTTTCCTATATTTATTTGTGTCGGACGAGGATACCATGTTGAATGAGATTTATTTAATACTTGATTTGGGGATTTTGACATTGCTCAAGGAGGACATAGTATAGGGGAAGATTGACGGGTAGGACTAGGAAAATATTCAATAAAAGCGACAGGATGCCCTTTGTGTCTCGCCAATCGCATGTATTATTTAATTCTAGTCAGTATACGTACGAATCGCCATTTGCTGAAAGAGACGGAACTCCTAGTGGTATTTTCGGAATGTACCACCATCAATTCAGATAATCACCAATCACTAATCACATGTCGTAAATGGTGACCAAGGAGTGTTTAGACGTGGAGCTGATTAACGTATGCTTTATTTAGATCTCTATAATTTGGCAATGGTATATTTAATTCAGATATGTCGGACAGAAAGGCGCGCAGATAAGAATAACATTGATGTAAACCACGAGGGACCACATTCCGTTCACCGTGTTACATCTTGGTAGCCAGCAGGTATTTCTTCTTCTTCTTCTTCTTTAGCGTTCATTCACAAGCTTCCGTCAGATCTCTCGTGTAGCAGGACAATTGTCCTACTAGATTTCCAGCAGGATTTAGTCCAGAGAATGGAAATGCTTTGTGTCACCGTTTTATTTCCGCCAATGGCCCGACACCTCCGTCTTCGGTGGCAGCAGGTATTTGAAAATGAGGGCAGACATGCAAGAACAGTATGTCATATCACTTTATGTGTTCTTATTCGTATCCCGTGGACGCGCCATGTCAGTTAGAGAAAGAACTATAAAGTAGTAAAACAAGCTGCTTATCTCACACGTAACACTGGCCCACAGAGATGGATATCCACAGAAAGATGTATGGAGCTTAGATGCACTGAGGAGCTTTCAAATACAGCAGCATTTATTAAGAAAACAGGACTTCCTGTGTAGATATGGCAAACTGCGAACGAGAAGAAGAAGATCTCACATATCAGACATAAGTTGTTTATCTCAAAAATGAAACATCTCTCAGATGAGGTATCAAAAAAAAATTATAATACATTTATTATTTCACAATAGCCGCCCTGATGCACAGGGTTGTAGTTCTTAAGTGTGGTAACTGGATATCTACACCAACGGTTATTAACCCTGGCCTACCACATGGATCACCTCTATCTCCTATACTTTTCAATGTATGCACAGTACATATCGCTGGCAATCAAATCACAGGTGTTGGCAGAACGATATCATATGCCGATGATATCCTGGTGTATAGACAGGGCAGAAATCGAAAAGAGTGCGTCGTGGAACTACAGAAGGAGCTGGACAGACTGACATATTGGTGTCGAGATAAGGGAGCAGTGGTTAATCCGTCTAAGGCATTCGTGACGTGGTTTTCCTTGAACAATCACATGGTAAAGACACCCATGCCACAAGTTTCGTTGTCCGAGAAAAGTTTAGAAAGAACTAGCACAATGAGATATCTGGGTGTGTTTTTTGACAGAAGCCTGAGTTTCAGGGAACATGTTGACCACATTATCATAAGGGCAGGCAAAGGCTTAGCAGCAATGAAGGTTATGGCTGCTGCGCAGTGTGAGCACAGATTGTTATTTCTTTTGTACCAGGGTTTGGTTGTGGCTGTGTTGGAATATGCACTGGCAATTCTGACTCTTAGCCAAACTCAGATCGAAAGACTGGATAGAGTCCAGAATGCAGCAATGCGTATCATTCTGGGATGCACAAGAGACACATCGACAAGAGCTATGCGATACCTACTTGACTTCCCAACAGCTGAGCATAGATTACAGTATTGCCGTGCACGGGCGTACCTTCAAATACATGCAGATAAGGAACACCCGTTGCATTCCGAAATACAGAAAGTTAAAGGCAGCAGACTCAAGAGAGGAAGGTCGTGGATGGGACGTGCTGAGGATGTAATACAAAGCGTGTGCAGATTACAGGATGTGGCAGCAGGTGCGGAATGGATAAGTCTACCCACAGATTTCGAAACTTGTTTGAGAGTAGTAATATCACTTAGCAGGGAATGCAGAGAATGGTGTCCCACAGCTGTGGAGAAAGAAGTGCAGGCTTTAATCAGTGAGAATATCAAAGAGGGGAGTGTGATTATATACACTGATGGATCTGTGTGCTTGGGCCTCTACAGCTCAGTGCGCAGGTAAAACGATCAAGGAGGAAAGTGGTGCGTTTGCGGTCACTACGAGTAGTATGACCATGGAGACTATGGCGTGACCAAGGCATTTGAGTGGCTACGCATACAGAAGGTAACGCAGGTTTGCATCTTGAGTGACTCTATGAGTATGATTAAGAAGGTACAGGTGGGTCTCGTTCGCGAACAGTGGATTGAGGCCTTGAGAAATGCGAGCTTGAAAGCGGTTACATTTATTTTCGTCCCGGGACATGTGGGCTTCGAAACAATGAAAGAGCGGATCAACTGGCATCGTGTGCGATTGTGGCACAGGGCGATGGGGCAATGGATCGAGCTGACGTTTTAAACTCCTTAAGAGATATAACACGCGAGAGTGAGACTAATGTGGATGATGATTCCTTTTCAATGGCTAGGATTAAAGATCAGGGATTGAAATGCGGTATTGCTAGAGGTGAACATTTTGGAGGGCGCAGAAGAATGATGGTCAACCAGCATAGGACCGGTACTGTCAGCAGAAGTGTGATGTCGGATACACTCAAGGAGAGATCGGAGCAACTATGGATGTATCCAGTTTGCAGTGATGATAATCCGACGACTAACTAACTAACTAAAGACCGAAGGTCTCTATAGATGAGACATATGTTTATTATCTCACAAATGAGACTTAAGTTATTTATCTCATATAGTATCCACATGCTTCTTGTCTCATAAATGAGATGTATGAGAAAGCATGTTGTTAGATCAGTAGTATTTTTTTTTAACTACCGGATTGTTAATAGTAATATGTTCAAAATTTCATCTACCGCTAGTTTCCAGATTTGATTTGGTTTCAATTTTCATTGCATGGATATACCTTCCAGCAGTTTGTGATTGCAATTTTAAAGCAGCATGCAGAGGACTTGCAGAAAGATCATGCTATGAATTTCAGTCGTAGTGCACTAACCAGTACGTTATAGTCTTATAAAAAGTAAGGTGTTTAAAGAAAATATCCGCAATGGAAATTAATGTTCACACAGACCAGGAAACTTGAGCTCTGTGGTAACTAACATCGACTGTTTGTGGTAGCATTTGGCCTGATCTGATATCACTCAAGTGTATCATGTGACAGCTTGATATGTATAAACGTTAATTTATACTCAACAGTTCTTTTTATAATATGTTTCCTGTTTGTTATTCTGAATATCGGATCTTTACGTAAATAGATTTTTTCGTTGGGGAATAAAAGGGGGGGGGGTATATGTTTATTTTTTGTTCATGGACACTCGATACCAGTCGATTATATATATTTTGTATATGGAATTTTATCATAAAATATAACAATCAATGTTATAAATTAATCAGCTCATCCATCCATTTATTATTTACATACATGCCTCATTACATCTTTTACACCGTTTTTTTTCTTACAATAAATACATATACGCATTTTATCTTTTTAACCGTCTTCTATATATTATTGTATTGGTACCTACCAACCCCTTCGACATATTAATGTATTGGTCATCTATCAACTCCATCGACATATTCTTGTTTTGGTCATCTATCAAATCCTTCTATATAAAATTGTATTGGTCAGTCATCGATTAACTTCTTCGGCATATTATTGTATTTTCATCAATCAACACATTAAACACATTATTATATTGGTCATCTAATAACTTCTTCAAGATATATTGTAATAATCATATATCAGCTACTTCTATATAACAGTGTAAGTAAATTGTTCAGTATCTACTCATTATATATATTAATGGTCATTTATCAACTCCTATATACGATTGCATTGGTCATCTATGAACTCCTTCTATATATTATTGTATTGGTCATCTTTTGATGACCAATTCATCTATATATTTTGTATTGGTCATGCTATCATCTGCTCCTATATATTATTACATTGGTAATCTATCAATTTATTCTATAAAGCATTGTATTGGTCTTCTATAGACGTTTACATATTGCTGTATTGGTCACTGTTTTCAATTTCTTCTATATTGTTAACATATTGATCAGCTCAGTAGTATATTGAGTAATGCTTGAGAACCTCGAGCCGCGTTAACGTGACCAGTCGCGTTGGTTGGGTTGCGGCCAAGGTGAAATAAGAACGTGGCCAGTTGCGGTCAATGATATTTATAACGCAGCTAGAGAAAGAGTCCCCCCCCCCCTCCCCCGAACACGGTAAGTTATATTCTTCTGGCCGCGTTGGTGAATGGTTATATTTTATTATAAAATAGTATAATTTGTTTGTGACAAACCTAAATAAAGACCCAAAATTAATATTGAGAACTGCAATTTAGAGGAAGTGACACATTTTGATTATTTAGGAACTAATATAAACAATGCGGGAGAATGAGCAGTTGAGATTAAGAGAAGAACAGCAATGACGCTGTCAAAATTAAAACTCTAAAGAAATTATGTCAGGGTACTAACATACGAAGTATGTTGTGTTTACTAAGGTGAGGTGGTATTTGGGTTGCGGCCAAGGTGAAATAAGAACATGGCCAGTTGCGGCCAATGATATTTATAACAGCTAGAGAAAGAATCCCCCCTCCCCCGAACACGGTAAGTTATATTCTTCTGGCCGCGTTGGTGAATGATTATATGTTATTATTATTATTTTATTATATTTTATTACACATTTTGATTATTTAGGAACTAATATAAACAATGCGGGAGAATGAGCAGTTGAGATTAAGAGAAGAACAGCAATGAGGCTGTCAAAATTAAATTAAAGAAATATGTCAGGGTACTAACATACGAAGTATGTTGTGTTTACTAAGGTGAGGTGGTGTTAAGAACAATTAACGTCCAGGAAGGCTGACTTCTGATAAGAAAAAGCTAGTTTTTTTCGTTCACATTAAGAGACACGACGGTATGGAGAGAGTGTTACTGGAGGGGACGATGGTTGGCAACAGGTGCAAAGGCTGCCGAAGACACCGTTGGACAAAAGATATTCAGGAATGCCTGCGCATGTCACTAAGAGAGGCAGGACAACCTGCTCAAGATCGCGGAAAATTCAATAGTTCCATAGGGAAGACTACGTTCTGGAAAGAATATGTCACCTGATGATAATGATGTACCAATGTGTGGATGGTCGGTCTGGGGAGGGTAGCTGTATACAAGTTGATATACAAAGGGAGCATTCGTAGACATACAAACAGACTTTTAGCATGGCACGAAGTGATATATTCCAGATATTCCCCAAGGTCCGATGGAAGACAAGTAACCTAGAATACTCGAAATCATGTCATGAACAACTCTGACTTAAACAATTCTGCTTATGATGCTTTGTTGGTCACTCTAACTCTACTCTTAATAATTGATATGGCACAAGAACAAGTCACTAAAAAAGTACGAACTATTTATGGGCAATTTTCAGCGATATATTGCTTTAACATTTCGAACGGTACAACGGCAGCGTGAACACATTCTAGAAATAACACTGACAATGTATACTGACAGCACGTCTGACATATCTGCTTGCAGTTCTTGGAGAATAACTTCTTTAACTCCCAACATTTCCCCGAACACTCATTTAAGCAAAACCACTCAAACCTATTTCATCAAGTTAACACAACAACCGATTTCGGCTTATCCTATATATATATATATATATATATATATATATATATAATATATATATATATCAATAAATCAATCAATCAATAAACCCATAACCCTTCAGGGTCGTAGGGGTACCACATTGGATGCTTCAGCGCACAGAGTCCTCCAGCGAATTATATCCTCAGCGATGCGGATGAGTGTGGAAATATCTAGCCCTGTCCATTCCTTGATGTTGTCTGTCCATGTCTTTATTTGTCCTCCTCTGCTTCTTCCACCCTCGACAGTTCCCTGCAGTATTGTTTTTGACAAGGAATCGTGCCTGCATACATGTCCGAACCATGCTAGTTTTCGTCGTTTCACTATTGAAAGCAATGGCTCCTGGACACCTGCACACATCTCTACTTTATTTCTTACGTACACATTGGTCTTATGTTCCCTATAGGAAATTCGTAGAATTCTTCTGTAATATATATATATATATATATTCACTTTCTATGCGAGGCTGCTTCATAATCCATAATCTATCTATATACTTTAATGTAGATACATGGGGTACAGTCAGAATGCTGAGTATAATCGAATCCGATTAATCAAATATGTTCTGCATAATTGGTCATATCCGCACCCTATCCACATGACATAGATAACATCACTCTCTAACCAACCAGATTTTAATCACATCTGCGTATAATAAACAGAAGGTGGTACTGCTATTGTACTGGTAGTGAAATCTCTGAGATGATTGAGTTCTTCCGTAGACGCTCCTTCTCTGACAGCATTCTTTCATTGGCTTGGCTTCGTGTACCCAGCTATCTCGCCTTGATACCTTGAATAATTCCCAGGGTTCTTCCTCTTCCTCCGATAGGGTTAAACTGGTTCTTACCTTCCATCCCCATAACTCGACTGTCCGTCGCATCCTGCTTAAACATTATTCCCTTCTCCAGTCTGATTCTGACACCCGTGACGCTTTCCACAAATTACCTCTGGTGGCCTATAGGTGCGACAAAAATCTGAAGGACATCTTGGTCCACAGCCACCTCAGGTCCTCTGCACCTGACAATTTTGGTACCGTTCGTTGCTCACGCGGTCGTTGCTACACATGTCCTTATGTGGTTCAGATGCGCTCCATCTCATTTCCCAAGGCCAGTTTCTCCATCTATGAGGCATTTACATGTGAATCCCGTAATGTTATTTACATGATCATATGTGAACGTTGTGATAAGCAATATATCGGTGAGACTGGCCTTAGACTGAGCGACCGTTTCTGTAGCCTTCTGCATGCTATCAAACACAGAACACCCACTCCTGTGGCTAATCACTTCAACTGTGTTGGCCACCGTGGTATCCTTGACATTCAGGTCACTGCCATCAGATCCTGCACCACCGATGATAGATCTAGTATGCCCTAGAAAATCGCCTCATTATCGAGTTGGGTACCATCAAACCATTTGGACTCAATTCCGACCACTCTTTCGCTTAGTTCTCGGTCGTATTGGTCTTTGCTGTTTTCATTCTTTTTGTGCCGCCATTTACGTCATCGTTTTGTTCCTCTCGTTCCACCTGTATTATCGTCTTTGTGTACTTCCTGTTCGTATGCTTCCGGTATCTAACTACCATATTTCACTCGGACACGCATTCATTTCTACTTGTGGTTTAAAAAAAAATGTTTTATGTTATGTCCGTATCTTGAAAAATTCCTATTGGTCCGAAACGTCGACTTTGTCCTGTGTATTGTCAATTGTATGATTATATTCTGTGTTTTGTTTTGTTGTATGTACTATATTCATTCATGCAAACATCCGCTAGTGATAGTGTGTTAGTCGTCATTCAGTAGGACTTCATTACCTGTCTTCCACGTGAGTATTATTTTCGTATAATAAACCTAGACAATTGTCTCTGTCGTTAACGATTCGGAATATAATTTAGAGAATCACACATTCATAATTCATCAAGATAGGAGATCCCTATTGTTATATAGGTCTTAATAATGAAATTTATTTAAATAACATTCCAAAGTTAGCTGTGGTGATTTTTTGTTCTGAAGTTCGTTCTGTTCTGAGGTTTAAAAAAAATCACCACAGCAAACAAATGCTGTGTTGATAGCTACGTCCTGATTAGGATATGCTATTTTTAAAAAAAAAACACATTCCAAAGTCATGAATTAGAAGATATTACTATTATGGCAAATAAATAGTTGCGCGACACAACACAACAGACCACGTGTAGAGTTCATAGGTCCTCGGAAACCGATGCACTTCTCATGGATCGGAGGTAATGCAAGGCACTTAATCACTCTTCGTCTCGCGCTACGATAGTATAAGCCCAGCTGGTGATTACAAATACGTGAGAACATTATCCAGTGATTCTTTCAACACTTGTAAATAATGTTCTTAGGAAAAAACAAAATGATTATATATTTGATGTCTTTGATATGATGATATATAGAAGAATAAGGAGAACATCATGGAAACAGAAGAAAACCAATGAAGAAGTTCTGACAGCACTTCGTATAAAGAAAGAATTATTAAAGAAAAAAAGATAAGACAAATAAAATATTTTTGCCGTATTAAAATATATAACACCTTGTTATCTCCACCATCATGTAAGAGCCGAGAAAGGGGGTTATGCAGACAATATCAACAGACACACGCATTGTTAACATATACGGACATCACTAATTAACAGATACAGACTTTGTTAACAGATACATATATTATTAATAGAAATATAGATTGCTAACAGATTTAGATATTTTAACAGACAGGGACATTATTAACAGACAAAGACAGTTCTGTGGTAAGGTTGGATCCCATCAAGACCAGAACAGTCTGGCATACATACAAATATCACTACGAAACAATCGCCCAATGTACTCAAGACCAGAAGTCAATCTATAATCTACTTTGTACACCAAAGATCTATCATTCTGCCATTTATTAAAACATAATAAATATTGTATCTCTTAACTCATCCGCGTCTATGCATTTGTTAATTAGTACAAAATAAACATACTAGTACTTCTACTACTATCACAATAACTACATACTACTTCTACTACTAACACCATCACAACAAACAATTTACACACAGAACCAGTCATACACTCAGGATACAACCAAACTTGTACAACCAAACATCACATAGTCATGAAACTTATATAATGAAGACGAGGAAAATGGTCACCATTCTCAAGAAAGGAAATTCAAACTTCTCCAAGTAGCCATCGAGTTCAAATTTCATACGCCGCAAATAAAAACGAAAAAATATTGACATTTATGACCTTTACGTCACCAATAGTGGAACAGATCCCACTGTTTCGAATTTTCCCACTGTTCCAATATTTCGCTTACAGCAACTTTTTGAGTTTTCTCTAGCCATGAAACCAACGAGATACGTAATACTTGTATGCATAATAAATTACGCATATTACTTTTCACTTTCAGGTTGATATATTAGCAAATATTTTTACCAATACAGACGAAGCCACATACAAACATGGTATAAATGGGACAACTTACAACAATCATCACAAATTGATTTCATTCTCGTTACACAAAGACAAAAGAGACACATCACTGATGCAAGAGATTTCCCAAATATAGACATTAATACAGATCACAGATTTGTTATACTCACCGACAAAAGAGAACACACAAGAACAACACAAAGAAAAGAATCAAGACAATAGCAGGAACAAGTTCTAAACTTGAAAGCACTGGAGGACACCGAAAAAAGTGATGAACTGTGCAAGGAAATAACTCAAATTTTTCATAGCCTACCAAAAGAAACTGATAATATCCAACAAGAATGGGACATTTTCAAAAATGCAATGTTAAAACAACTACAAAACACATGCGGCACAAGACATCCCAAGAAAGACAAGACAACATCATGGTGGAGTGTAGAGATTCAAAAAGTTATACAACATAAAAAACGATGTTTCCAGAAATGGTTGAAATCCAAACATCGTGACGACTATCAACAATATCAACTTGCTAGAAAGAATGTCAAGATTGTAATCAAAGAAGCAAAAGTTAATTCATGGAACAAGTATGGAGAACATTTAACTCAGGCGTGTCAAACTCAACAAGCACCATGGGCCGCATAAGATACTTTGAGTATACCGGCGGGCCACACTACAAATCTGAGAAACACTGTAATCTTATTGAATTATATTTAATTAATTTGCACGCCTATTACAACGGTTTTATTAAGCTAACGCCCCACAACGCCAAATATAACAATTGTAATGCAACATTTATTTAAGAACATTCAATTATTTGTATAAAACACTGATTAAAGAATCAGTGTTTTGTCCTGAGGTTTGATGCCTCTTTATCATGACAATTTTTCGTATATCTGGCTGAAATGTATTTGCAGTTCCGACCTTCATCAGGGATGACAAGTGTTCATCGGTCAGCCTTGTTCTTCGGGAAATTTTTGTTAATTTCATGAAGGAAAATAACTGTTCACACACATAGGTGGAACCGAACATTGCCATATAATCCTAGTTGAAAACTTTCTGAAGTTAGTAAACTTTTCAGGAAGGTATGAATAGAGGCCAGGTATGCCAACTTCTAGATACTTTGCTTTGAGTGTAGAATCAGACTGCATGTCTAATAGCCCCATCTGCAAGTTTTCCTCTTCTTTGACAACATCAAAGTTGAATGGTGCTGAGAATAATGCAAAATGGTATTCAAAAGATGAGAAATCACTAAATCTTTACTGGAACTCTTTTGACAATAAATCTAGGTGACTCTCATATTTAGCAAAGGTAAGTACAGATTCAGCATTGGCCTGGTTTTCGAGTTCTTTGCAGTTAGGAAAATGAATCAAATTTTCACGTGACAACTGTCTTCCATAGCTTACTTTTGTACTGAAACATTTGATATCGTCGTACAACTGAGTGATGAGTTTGTTTTTGCCTCGTAATTTCAAATTACTTAAAAATCACTTAAATGTGCAGTAATGTCCACAGCAAATGCTAGATCCTGGACCCAACTTTAATCTTTTATTTCATCAGCGTTTTTACAGCGTAAAACAGCGTATTGTTTTCTTATACGTGGCACTATGCCAGCTTTATGTTTTATACACCCAGTTTAAAGTATTAAAACTGCAATTTTCGCCATTAAATGAGACAATTGCAGTATGTTTGTGTGGGCCGCACACGCGCTTGCAAAGGGCCGCATGCGGCCCTAGGGCTGCACGTTTGACATACCTGATTTAACTGATATATGTAAAACAATCCCAAGAGAATTTTTCAAAAGTATTAAATCTATGCGAGTAAGAGAAGAGAGTTATAATCCCATAACGGGGTGCAAAAGGAACGAATTGCTCTATGCGGACCCAGGGTTAGCAGATAACCAAGATCCCAAATGTACCTCCACGCGGTGCACCCTGGAAACAGAAATACAGCAGCTCGTTCTGATTCTGGCCAAATCATTTGGGGATCGTATCCGAGAATGTGGAGGCAGCAGATGGAAAGAGATTTGACTGCACAAGAGACAGACAATATCTCCGACACCACCAGCATCACAACATATAGCGACACTGTCGACATACAGTGAAGCTAGTCAGTCCAGTCCGAACATTGGAGGGGCGGCCAATGTAAAATGCACGTAAAGGTAGATGCATGGCGAGAGACAAATAGATTTCATACAGAGTACAATGAAACAATGAAAGGGCAGAACAGCGCTAGAGGGCAGCGTGAACTGCAAATAGAAAGTGAAAAGTCCCTAGGAAAGGGGAACTACAAGCTCCGTCAGCTCGAGACGAGTTTCTAGTTACATGTGTTCCTTACAGGCAGAGACCCAGACCCATTCATTGGCGTTTGGTAAAGCAAGAAGACCTAATCCAACTCTAATGTCTAGCCTTCCTAAACCGGAAATATGCTCGCGAAGAGAAAGGGTTCTGTACCCGATGGGCTTAGGCAAGAAAGGGACAACGATGGTAGTCCTGTCCCAACTCTACTGTCAAGGTTTCCTATACCGGAAGTACACTTGCAGAGAGAAAGGGTTCCGTACCCGATGGGCTCAGGCACAAAAGGGACAACGATTCAGCCCTGACCCAACTCTACTGTCAGGTTTTCCTACACCGGAAATACACTTGAAGAGAGAAAGGCTTCAGTACCTGATGGGCTCAGGCGCTATTGGGATAAGGACGCTCAGGTCGAGAACGCCTTGCTCTCAAACGCGTTGTGTGAGACTCAAACTTGGACAAGGGGTACACGATGTCGGTGAATGACACCTCGGCTAGGAGGGCGAAAGAGCCAGGGTCAAACTCCTCTGTTGATTTCTTCCCCTAAGGAACCAGGCTCACGGATGAGAAACGGTTCAGTACCCAATGGCACAGGCACAGCACGCTCAATTACAAGAGGCAAGTTCATAAATAGTGGAACACCTCGTGCGAGTCAGACGAGAGCAAAAATCGTCTGGGCGAAGAGTCGCCACTACGCGTGCCTGGAGACAGATATAGATGCTGTCGCAGGCTAAGGGTAGCCCACCCGAATTGTCAAGGCATGCCGAAATCGGATGTGCTAGGCCTACAAGGCGCATAACGGTGGCACAACGTAATCAAGCTCCCGGCGGAAACCGCACGGATATCCGTGATGGTTACAATGGAGCGAACGCAAAACAAACAAACACAAACAATAATCCCATAACAATCATCAATGATAAAATGGCAAACCATTAGTGAAAAGCATGAATAGGAAAGCCAGATGGAAAGAATACTTCCAGGAATTATGCAACCCAACAATAACAACAGAGTATAGACCCACCAAGGCTCAAAATGATATAGAAGCCACAGAACCAATTATACAAAATCAAGAAATAGAAGAAGCCTTAGAACATAGCCCAAGCAATAAATCATCAGGAGAGGACGGTATACCAAACGAAGCAATAAAAACGTGTAGAAATACAGGAGTCCAATGGTTAACCAGACTATTCACAATAGCCTGGTCAGAAAGAAAAGTACCAGATGACTGGCAAAACTCAGTAATTGTACCACTATGGAAAAACAAAGGTAATAAGAGAGAGTGTGAATCACATAGAGGCATCTCCTTGTTAAGTCACACAGGTAAAATCTGCGCAAAAATAATAGAACAAAGAATGCGATAAATTGCAGAACCACAGTTGAACTCCTCTCAGTTTGGCTTCAGAAGGGTAGCAAGCTGTAGAGACGCACTTTTCACACTGAGACAACGGAGTGAAAAAGCAATCGAATACAATCAAGATTTAAACACAGTATTTGTAGACCAGGAAAAGGCATTCGACAGAGTAGATAGAAACATTCTATGGGAAACCTTAGAAATGTATAACATCAAAGGACAACTGTTAGATAACATAAAAGCGATATATCAAAAATGCCAAAGCTAAGTAAGAACAACAGATGGAATGACTGAACCTTTTGAAACAAGATCTGGAGTAAGACAAGGATGTGTACTTTCACCCCTACTTTTCAACATATACATGGACAGAATAATAAAAGAAGCTCATATCAACACAGAGGAAAACATTGCAAATAAACCTGATGAAGAACTTAATAATGAAATCAATGAACTATTATTTGCTGATGATCAAAGTTTAATATACAAAGATGAGGAAACTTTGCAAAAGCACATCAATGCATTGCTGTTAGCATGTCAGAAGAACAACATGAAAATTAATGTACAAAAAACAGAAGTTATGAAAATTAGCACGTCTTCAACGCCAATGAATATAACAATAGATAACACAAAAGTGAAACAAGCCAAAGACTTTAAGTATCTAGGCAGCATTTTTTTCGAAGATGGAAGACTAGACAGAGAAATAGAAACAAGGTGCCAGTAAGCAAACACAGTGACTTACCAGCTTTCACCATTACTTCTTCATCCAAAGATCAACATGGACATTAAAAAACAAATAATATCTACAATTTTTATACCAACACTGTGCTACCAATGTCAAACATGGTCTTTAACAACTTCGCAGCAAACACAAGTCGTCACATATGAAATGAAGTGTTTTCAGGAAAGCTGCAATGGTTACCAAACTAGATAAAATAAGAAATTAAGAAATTAGGAAAAGAGTTGGTATAATATCATGTATCGAACATATTGGGAGACAGCAAGTAAAATGGTTCGGTCACCTTGTGAGAATGAAGCCAAACCAAATACCAATAAGAGCATATAATACAAGAATATCCGGGCGTAAAGCCAAAGGTAGACCAAGAAAACGGTGGATAGAAAATATTAAGATAACCTTGAACTAAATGAACTAAACCGTGGACTAAATGCAACCTCCGCGACACATCTGGCCTTGAAATGACAGCTTAAGATACCACGCCTACGCTTAACGGCAAGTGTCAATGCGATCAACAATCATTCACCTGGGAATAGACAATAGTAAATACATTTCAGTTAAGTTATTAGCTAAAATATTATCTACTAATAGTTTCTACCATCAAAATTTCTGCTCGTATTGTTATTCTAAAGCAGGTCTCCCCTATCAAACCTGGCGATTAATCATTCTGAGAAGATATATACCAAGGTAAACAGACATAATATATGTAAAACCAAACTGGCATATGGATAAAGATGTGTCCCTTCGTCTCGTATTTTCAAATTTAGTTCAAACTCTATCAATAAAGGCCAATATATTGAGACTACAACATCACTATAGTACTGTTAACATGTTTCACTCATTTTAACAACAAACATACACCATTTCATACACAACTAAACTCACAACTTGCGATGAAGTATTTATAAACGCACACAAAAAAATCATTTTTAAAAACAAAGATTTTTATTGGCCTTGTATTTTTATTGACACATAGTTAACATTGGAGTTCTAAACCATTGAAGTTCTGGGTGAATATCAAGATGAACACAATTAGGTAGAAGTGTTACCAAAATAAGACATAAAACAACCTAACAACGAGATACAAGTATCTGTATCTCGTTGTTATGCTATTTTATGTCTTATTTTGGTAACACAACTACCTATTTTTGTTCATCTTGATATTTGCCTTTGTTACTCCAGCCACCTACTTCCTGTTTAGGGTTGTTATCCTACACTGGCACATTTATCCCTGAAGTTCTGGGTGGCCTGAATTTGCTGAGGTTGCCAGGGGATCGTTGTGTTCTTGAGTAGAAAATATCACAAGACAATGAACACGTTTATTACAGCACATTTTAAACCAACACATACAAAATAATTTTACAACCATAATCATAGAAATGTTACATATGTCTGTTTTTTAATACAATCGCCTGTACCCTATCAGACATTCTATCGTTGGTGTTCATAATTGTTCTTTTCTTCTACAGGGTATTTGTCGTGTATTTCTGGATGTTTTAGTGCTGACGTTCTCTACCTCTGGATCTTGACGTCTTCGGCAATACACCTAATGTCCAAACATATCTCCACAAAGCAATAGATAAGACCCTTCCACCCACACAGCAAAAAAAGCACTTCCTATGGTGACTATATATTCTTATGGAGATTATATAATTAATGCTTTTTCTGATTGGTCAGCGCTCGAAGCTACAATTAATGCGGCATATCATCATATCTACCCTTATGCAATCGGTTCAACCAAATTATGTAGGCCCCTGTGCGGATTACTGCTCAACATAGGAAGCATATACGGTTGCTATCTAGAAAACTTTACGAAAAGTATGTTCATTGCCTTTCGAACAAAACCTTGAAAGACCGTCATTACACTTAACAGAGAGTTCAGGAATAATAGCCACGTAAGCGTGGATGCTGAGGTCAAGGCACTAATATGCGAGAATGCCGATGACACAGATGTTGTGTTTTACACGGTATCCGTCACGAGCGATGCGCATGGGCCCTTAATGTAAGATCAAAAGGAAGAACAGTACACGAATCCAGTGGTGCCTTGACCGCAACAACGAGCAATCTAACTATGGGAGTATTCCATAAGCAGGTACTTTACTAGGTATATCGCAAGCCTAATCACATGCATGTATTCTAAATGATTAATTGAATATGATTCAGAAAGTCAAAACAGGTGATGTACGTAGGGAATGGGCGGAGTCATTGTAGAAAGCTAAAATGCGGGCATCACTGTGAAAACTCACGCTTACTTTTGTCCCCGGACATGCGGGCGTGTAGGGACACGTACGGGCAGACAAATTAGCTAGTCTCGCCACAACAAGAGACGGTCAGCCTATGAACCGAGCAGACATATTCACTGCTCTTCGTGAGTCCTCACAATTAGAGGTTTTCGAAATGAATAAACAATATCTAGAATGCAAGAATTGGGAGTGAGAATGGCGTGACCCGAAGAGAACCCCTGGCAAAGATTTCAAAAAGGGTAGTGAACCAACATAGAACCGGAACCATCAGCAGTTATACCCTGAGATATTTACTGAAGTGGAGATCGGAGCACCTATGGACGTGTCCGGAAGACGGAGATGATAATCAACATACCTAATACCTAAAAACATGAAAGAGAACCAAATGATATTGCTGTTTTCTTCTGACTCACATGATGCATTGATAAATGTTAGAAATTGGAGAAACTGTTCATTAGATATAATTTAAACACTTAT
Source organism: Meghimatium bilineatum (assembly GCA_034231615.1). Classification (NCBI taxonomy): domain Eukaryota; kingdom Metazoa; phylum Mollusca; class Gastropoda; order Stylommatophora; family Philomycidae; genus Meghimatium; species Meghimatium bilineatum. The sequence continues at coordinate 44,259,318 of CM067322.1, read as the reverse complement.
AGAAATATATCACAAAGTTAAATACTATATAACATCCAAATGAACGTGCAGGTACGTTTATACACACTATAAGGAAGAGAGATACGTTAGTAAAACTGGTTGCCTAGATGCCATAAGCAACCGATGCATATCTTTCGTTACTGCATGTTTTCCTGTGAATGAGTGCAGGGAGGTTGTCCTGCATATGACAACAACAAAATAAATTACCAAACAAAAATTATAAAGAGGAGTGAATAAATGCAATGGTAACAGCAAAGGCAGGAAGACAACTTTACCACCATCTATAACTACACCTTCTAGATGAGACGCATAAACATCTTCGAAAGCAAACACCAGATAGAAATAAGATATTGCTAACTGGACATTATTTAATTGTCACCAAAACAGAATCAAACCCAAAAATAACCTAAAGGATAGCCGGATTTCAGTGTTTCTACAACAGGCGATATCTTGGACAGGCAATCTTAGTACGCGAAGGTTTTAGTGTATGCGAGGTTGATATGTCCAAGTGGGATAGTACAATATCCAGCTACAGGCAGTGAGAGTCCAGAGGGTCCAGCACCCAATCATGATTGTAAATGTGTATGCCTGCAACACGAGCATTGATCTTCAGGGTTGGAAAATCCTAGGGGAGATAATGAAACAGGAAAAGCAGATCCTCTTCTGTGGTGACTTCAATGCGAAAGGTACATCATGGGGCAATAGTGCTTCGAACAAACAAGGAAGCGAACTTGAGGAGACCCTGACAGATACATACCTGGTGTGCCTTAACGATGGCCGTATAACAAGGATGGCAAGCAGGGATGGTGATGATAGCGCTATCGAGGTGGCATTGGTGTCATTAGTTTCTGTGCCTATCTGCAAATGGGACGTGCTGGGGCATCATGGCAGTGACCACCTCCCATGTGTTGTTCTCTTGAAAAAATGACAAAAGTAAGCAGATAATGCCAAAAGTAAGATCCTTTACGTATGATCGCAGAGGAGTGGGTGTTGTGAGCAGAATTCGACAAGACAAACGTAAGGATCAAGTAGTGGGAAATCAGGTGTGGGATAGGCCTGGTGGAACGCAGAGGTTCAAAGGGCATGGGGCGAGAAACGGAAAGCAGTAGCACTATGGCAAAGGGCAAGGGAACGTATTGCGGCTCAGCCCATGGAGGTCGCACAATTGAAACGGAAGAAAGATATCTCAGTCCAAACATTCAAAGTCAGCAAAGGCGTCAAAATGGGACGAATTTTGCCAGGAGATCACACGCGAAAAGTCATTAAAATTGTTCTGGTGTTTACACAAATCCATGAATGGTCTGACAAGACGCGTGACTATTGCAGATTTCCAGATCAACGATACCGTCTGGCAGAAGACGTACGAGACAAAAGGTGCGGCGTTGCTGGCACACTACACCGCACACATTGGTCAGAGAAATGTGGATGCATATCAAGAAATCAGGAAAACGATCACAGACACGTGTAAGAACTTGAGCATGGAAAACCATATGCTAATCACAGTTGAAGAAATCAGGAAGGCGCTGAAAAGTACAAAAAGCACAGCACCAGGGCCAGATGGCATTAGATACGATGACATTAGTCGGAGAACGGATGAGGAGTTGTGAGAGTAGGTGGTCATGTTCAATAATAGCCTTCTAAAGGGCACAGTGAAAGAAGACTGGTTGCACAGCTATTTAGTTCCATTACCAAAACCTGGGAAGGACCACACCAGAATACAAGGCTAAAGAATAATAACAATGCAGAATACGATTGGCAAGCATTTGGAAAAAATTGTGAACTGGAAGGTATCTTGTTATCTTGAAAGAAATAAGTGTTTACCAACATTGTTAGGAGGATAGCGTCCAGGAAAGAAGACATGACAGAATGCAGCAAAATTTGCGCAGGATGTTTTTGAGGGGTTCGATTCGCGCATGGAGACATGTGCTGTCGCAATAGACCTTGAGGATGCTTACAATAGGGCATCATTGGATATCTTGATGCACCAGCTGTTAAATCTTGCAGTTAATCCTTTTGTCGGTGGGTTGGCGCCGCCCTGATGCACAGGGTAGTAGTTCTTAAGTGTGGTAACTGGATATCTGCACCAACGGTTATTAACCCTGGTCTGCCACAGTGATCGCCTCTATCTCCTGTACTTTTAAATGTATACACAGTACATATAGCTGGCAATCAAATCACAGGCGTTGGCAGAACGATGTCATATGCGATGATATCCTGGTGTATAGACAGGGCAGAAATCGAGAAGAGTGCGTCGTGGAACTACAGACGGAGCTGGACAGACTGACAAATTGGTGTCGAGATATGGGAGCAGTGGTTAATCCGTCTAAGGCATTTGTGACGTGGTTTTCCTTGAATAATCACTTGGTAAAGACACCCATGCCACAAGTTTCGTTGTACGGGAAATGTTTAGAAATAACTAGCATAATGAGATATCTGGGTGTGTTTTTTGACAGAAGCCTGAGTTTCAGGGAACATGTTGACCACATTATCATAAGGGCAGGCAAAGGCTTAGTAGCAATGAAGGTTAAGGCTGCTGCACAGTGTGAGCAGAGATTGTTATATCTTTTGTATCCGGGTTTGGTTGTGGCTGTGGTGGAATATGCACTGGCAATTCTGACACTTAGCCAAACTCAGATCGAAAGACTTTATAGAATCCAGAATGCAGCAATGCCTATCATACTGGGATGCACAAGAGACACATCGACAAGAGCTATGCGATACCTACTTGACTGCCCAACAGCTGAGCATAGATTACAGTATTGCCGTGCACAGGCGTACCTTCAAATATATGCAGATAAGGAACATCCGTTGCATTCCGAAATACAGAAAGTTAAAGGCAGCTGACTCAAGAGAGGGAGGTCGTGGATGGGACGTTATGAGGATGTCATACAAAGCGTGTACAGATTGCAGGATGTGGCAGCAGGAGTGGAATGGATACGTCTACCCACAGATTTCGAAACTTGTTTGAGAGTAGTAATATCACTTAGCAGGGAATGCAGAGAATGGTGTCCCACGGCTGTGGAGAAAGAAGTTCAGGATTTAATCAGCGAGAATGCCAAGAGAAGGATGCGATTGTATACACTGGTTGATCTGTAATTAGGCATGTTCGCAGTGCTTGGGCCTTTACAGCTCAGTGCGCAGGTAAAAAGATCAAGGAGGAAAGTGGTGCCTTTGCGGTCACTACGAGTAGTATGACCATGTAGACTATGGCTGTGACCAAGGCATTTGAGCAGCTACGCATACAGAAGGTAACGCAGGTCTGCATCTTGAGTGACTCTATGAGTATGATTAAGAAGGTACAGGTGGGTATCGTTCGCGAACAGTGGATTGAGACCTTGAGAAATGCGAGCTTGAAAACGGTTACATTTATTTTCGTGCCGGGACATGTAGGCGTTCGAGGCAATGAAAGAGCGGATCAAGTGGCATCGTGCGCGATTGTGTCACAGGGCGATGGGCAATGGATCGCGCTGATGTTTTGAACTCCTTAAGAGATATAACACGCGAGAGTGAGACTAATGTGGATGATGATTCCTTTTCAATGGCTAGGATTAAAGATCAGGGATTGAAATGCGGTGTTGCTAGAGCTGAAAATTTTGGAGGGCGCAGAAGAATGATGGTCAACCAGCATAGGACCGGTACTGTTAGCAGAAGTGTAATGGCGGATCCACTCAAGGAGAAATCGGAGCAACTATGGACCTGTCCAGTTTGCAGTGATAATGATCCGACGACTAACTAACTAACTAGCTAACTAACTAACTAACTAACCTAAATTGCTGAAACTGCCATCATATTAGCGAGACAGTGAAACATCACCGGATATCCTGTCCTGCTCTAAAACATATACGGTTTATCCTGTTCCAAAAAATATAAGCAATGATAACATTTCATATTGCAACATTAAATAACTGAAAAGAACAGCACAGTTCATAATGTGGCATTGAAGTCATCAAGAGATGACTCTAAGTGACTGGTGAATAAAAGACAAAGCAAGTACAGCTCTCGTGGCATCATACTGAATTATTTATAATTTGTACAATATGCCCACTTGGTTTCTTTGACAATGACAACATACCAAGGCCGTCATTGATGATATATAAAACACTAGTGCTTACAACAAGAGTAAAGAGCATCAATGTTTCTATTTCACTATATCTTTGACAGCACTGATTTCTGTCTAAGTTTTGCGAAGTAGATTGTCGTATTTTTCTGAATCAGATACTTATGTTGAAAGATGTTTTAGGATGCTGTCATATTGGATAATATAGTTCATAAAACTGATATTTGTTAGTGTGTATGTTACTAGCGTGCCACACAGCATTTGCCTTCGAGGTATTCCCAACAACATTATGAGAAGTATACCATATGACAGTTGGTATAAATTTCTCTTTACACCACCAACGATGTCATTTCTTACTCTGTCTATTGTGTATAGCAAAATATCATCATCGTGTGTGAAAAAAACTACCTGATGTTTGTAATTATGCAATGTTTATAAAAGCTATACTTAGTATCTGACTATTGCTGTCATGTCCTGTGACGTATTCTCTCAAGAACATTTTCTTCCCAATGAACTCTCCGGACCCTTCACTGTCTTTAGCCATGCGGCTAGCATTTTCCAACGACGTATACCAGCTGTCATGTTATTTTTATTATCGTCAGTCAATCGTCTTCTTGGTCTGCCCTTCTCTTCCTCCAAGGTGCTCTGCTCTCCATTATTTTTTCATTATAAATAGGTGTGTCTCTTTAGATGACCAAACAGGTGCAGTTTCATTTTTGATGTATGTTTAGTAACCAACCTTTGGAATCTTCAATATGTGTATAACACCTGAGTTTCTCTTTTTTTTCCTTCCATAATATTCTAACTTTTTTAAGCATTTCATTTCAAAGACGTTGATCTTACTAATGCTATACTACAAGTTCACAATCCTTGAGAAAAGTATGATTATTTAAAGATAAATGTGTAGAATTCCAAAACAGTATCTATATTTGCTTTATATACTACAGCACGACATTTGACAGAATCCAACGTGAAAAATTTATTAAATGTTTTCAAGAAATAGGCACAAAAAAGATAAACAAACCGGTAAGTGTGGAACTTTTAATTTGAACATTTTTAATTAGCCTAAAGTACTCCGTACTGAACCACTTAGAATGATGGGTGTGATGGACGCTTATAAAGCTGCTGAACAATCTGCTTGGGGATACAGTGATCACAATTTAGCCGACATCGTTTTAAAAGAAATTTTAATCATGGCTAGTCCAGCGAGGCAACACACATAAAATTATAACACTCCGAGCGAAGCTATTCACGGTCTAAGCCCCGAAAAACGTTTGACAGTAGGAAACCACTCGATAGTGAGTATTCGATATTGTGTAACGGATACACATATTGCTGTAAACAGCATATATGTCCACGCGTGCACACATAAACAAAAATATGTAAATATGGCCGCGATAAGACACAAGAAATATCCAATGAATAAGGAAAAATTCACAAAATCCCTGAAATCGCAACACTAGCTGGTTAACATTTGCACCTGTTTCAAGAGCCCAAGGCATTCGCGTCTGCCCGTCATGTTGTTCAATTACATACATAATACATGCATGCATAAATCATATACATTTACACCCAGATACATTGATAAATATATACGTTTATTTTCACATATATACACAATACACACTCACACATGCATACATAAATATATATACTTAGACTAACATATTATAACTCACACATGCATACATAATACATCGCATATATACATAATAATGCACACAAGCACACACACACACACACACACACACACATATATATATATATATATATATAACACTGACATACATACATATTACATTACAAACATAAATATGAGTATATATATTAACACCAAAATACATAATAACACATACATACATACATGTATACATACATATAAGTACACGCCCTCGCATATACACTTCTGTACGTACATACATTTGTATATTCATGATTATACATGCATTCATACATACATATATATACATATATATATAGACACGTACACACATAAATACAAGTACATATACGCTGCACAAGTTGACATTTTCTATAGTGTCGATCAAGTTACCAAATGTAACATAAATATCACAAACAGTTGGAAGCCTATGTCTATCAGTTACACTTGCCAATCTTTTGTGGTGTATAATTTGCTGACAAATTCACAAACAACACACATTCTAACATTTCTTGTATGCAAAACTGGTCTTATTTACATAGAAAATACAAGGGATTAATTACAAAACAGAATTATAATACATTGCCATGAAATTGTGTATACTTGATGTTCATGTTGCAAACCTGAAGAAAGAAAAAAAAATACAGCTTGATATCATGTTATGGAAATATATACACCACACCTAGTATTGAGCTTCGGAGTGAATGCAAATCAAACTGTGTGTGGCGTTTATACAGGTTGAATGTAACGATGTTTAGAATTGCAAGTGCTGTAGATTCTTGGAGACTTGGACAAGTGGCGACGATGACACAAACAGTTGTTGATTGTATTAGGGTTACTTGTGTGAATCGAATCTATTGCACTCCGCCAAAGGGCACTTCATTGCACTCCACCATATTACAAGCCAGGTAGAGCAGCCGGAAAAAAACACACGGAGCCGCTGATACAGGAAGGAGACCCTAGCAAACTATGGATAGTTGTAAAACAACTTAATAATCAGTCTTTCTTTCTTCTTTAATTAGTTTTATACCCCTTTATGCTTTGCAGCGTCAGGGGCAGAAGAGTTCTCTGGAGATGGATTTTTTGTGTGCTTCATATATGTTTGTTTTCAATGACTCTTTTTTCTGTAATCCATCATATGCAAGGTCAGCACCTGACATCCTGTGTATTAATGAATACACAGTGTCTGTGTATTAATGCTCGTTGAGGGGCACTGTCTGTGTAGTCTGGAAGCATACGAAAACCACTTAATCTGTTGTCTTCTGATATACTCCAGGATTGGCATTGTCTATGTTAATCTTCTGGTGTTTTCATAACCTGATTATGTCTCTTATTGTTACTCCGAGGATTATATAATCATAACACTGGGAGCAATACAAGGATCCCACTTCATAAAGACGAAAACGTTCTAACAGATAAACAATATAAGGCAATACCGCTGTGAAACGGAACAGCGATAGTACTTACGTAGAACACAGGTTTTTGAAGTTTCACTTGAACACATCAGACGGACTTTAACTAAAGGGTTATGAGGTGTAAACACGAAAATAACCCCAAAAAAACAAATGACAATAAACAAGACATTCTCAACGTTTCGAACCGTTACATCTTTCTCAATAATATATAAAATAAACAGTTAAAAACAATTAAAACAGTAAAAACAATGTTACTACCACAGAGAAACTAGATACATTATTGAAATGTAAATAATACGAAGTTGAATGTGACAATGATGTACTTAGAAACATATAGTCATGGAAGTGGGATTTTTTTTTAAAATGGGATTTTATATGAGAACAGATAAGTAACAGCACAACCAGATCTTGTTTTGCAATTAAAACAGACAAAAGACGACAGAGTTGAACAATTTAAAGATATTGAACATCTGCAAAGGTAAAAATGGGAAGACTTTTGTCAGGAGGTTGCAAATGAAAAGTCACTAAAACTGTTCTGGCGCCTGCGTAAATCAATTAACAATCCAAGGAAGCGTATAGCAATCCCCAATTTCCAAAGCACAGAATTAGTATGGCAGTAGACATATGAGAATAAGGATGCAGCACTGATGACTCATTATAAGGAACACATTGATCAGATGAACTTAGGGAATTGCAATGAAATCATTAAAACAGCCACAGACATGTGCAATAAGCAAGTTATGGAAAGCGATAATGCAATTACTGATGAAGATATTACATCCGCACTGAAAAGACCAAGAAACTCAGCGCCTGGACCTGACGGCATTAGGTACGATAATCTCAGTGACAGGTCACACGAGGACCTTTAGGTTAAACCCCCAATATCAGTATTTTTCTTTAAAATTTGATAATTTTAGGTTTTTGATCCATTTGAAAGAGTAAACATTTGTGCAAACAATGATACATGTCTAGTTGTAATCATCCGTCTGGAAGTATTTTAAATTAATTTTTAGAGTTTCCATGGTTACTGGTTTTTGGGTAAATTACTAAGAAAACTATAATGGTGAGGCCATGTTCACAAGTCTATCCAGAATATACTATCCAAACTTGGCCCACATGTATGAAACTATCACACACACCATTTGTAACGCTTGCACGGAAACAGATTGAACAATTTATGTATTTATGTCATTTTTGTTAACCCATACCCCTTACTTGAATTTAAGAATTTTTTTTTAACATAACATAGTATAATATTGAACCATATCTCTGACCAAAAGCTTAAATAGTTCATCTAAAAGGTACCATTATCCTTTATGTGTATATATAATTTCATTAAGATATCGATGTTAGTTTTTGAGATAGAAGCCTACTGTGAGGCCCATAGCTTTCACAATTTTGTCACATAAAACATCATATTTTCAACGAAAATTCCAAAATTATGCTCAAGTTACTCCAAAAAGTTAAATTTCCTGAATCTTTAACCCATTATATATCAATTGAAAGCACTGCTTAGAGCATATGCAATCAATTTCTATTGGGGGGGGGGGGGGGGTTAACCTGTCATTAAGGAGCTGGCAACGTTGTTCAACAAGAGCCTAGTGAATGGCACAGTAGAAGAAGACTGGTTGTATAGTGACTTAATCCCACTACCCATGACTGTCATACAGAGTTTCAGGCTCATAAACATGCAGAATACTATCGGCAAGTTGTTAAAAAAAATGGTTGCGTGGCAATTGTCTTACATCTAGAGAGGAATAACAGACTACCCTCAACGTTGGGAGGCTATCGTCCAGGAAAGTAAACCCGGCACAACGTCGCCGTATTTGTGCAGGAAGTGTTCGAAAGTTTTAGCGCACGAATGTAGAACTGCGCGGTTGCAATAGACCTAGAAGATGCCTATAACAGATTGCCCTTGGATTTCTTGATGACCATAAAACTGCAACTCCAAGTCCTTTTATTGTCAAGTGTATTGTCTCAGCACTTTTTCAGAGACATGTTCTTAAGTGTGGGAGTTAAACTTCGGCACCAACTGTCATAAGCCCGGGACTACCACAAGGGTCACCTCAGTCCCCATTATTATTTAAAGTGTATACAATTCAAATTACGGGCTGTCCGATTGCAGGATCGGGGAGAAATATGCCCTATGCCGATGACATCTTGGTATATAGTCAATGCATAAATAGGGAAACGAGTCCCAGGAATTTGCAGAGGGGGCTTGACCATAAAGGGAAGAAGTGCAGTAATTCTGGAGCTTTTGTTAGTTAATCCATTAAAAGCATTGATAACATAATTTTCCCTAAATAATCACATAGTAAATAAGTCCACGCCATCGGTTACTTTGAGAGGGGATGTCTTTGAGAGCACCAGCAGAATAAAGTAATTGGGGGTTATGTTGGAACAAAGTCTGAGTTTCAAAGATCAAGTCGACCAGATCTTTGTAAAGGCTTATAAAGTTCTTGCGGCGATGAAAGCTATGACTGCTGTTTGTGAACAGAGGCTGCTATGTCTACTGCAACAGTGATTGGTGGTGGCGGTGGTAGAGTACGAACTGGCGATTCTGACACTGAGTCAGACTCAACAGAAATATTGGACAGAATCCAGAATGAGGCAATGCGAATCATTTTGGGGTGTACGAGAAATACATCGACACGGGCTATGGGATACTTACTTGATTGCCAAACTGCAGAGCAAAGAATATAAATGTACAGGGCGTGGTACTACCTACGAATCGCCGCTGATAAAGAACACCATCTACATCCTGAAATTCTTAAAGTGAAAGGCAGTCGACTTAAGAGAGGAAAGTTGTGGATGGGGCACGCAGAGGATATTATACAGAGTGTGTGCAGATTGGAGGATGGGCTACCTGGTACGGAATGGAGTCGTGCGCTCTTAGATTGTCCGACAGCCTTCAAAGTAATAATAACACTCAGTAGAGAATGCAGGGAATGGTGTCCGACAGTGGTGGAGTCCAAGGTACTCGCTCTAATCGGTGTAATTCCAGGGAAGGTGATATGATTGTATATACAGATGGGTCGGTTGAGAGACACATCAGAAGTGCCTGTGCCTTCACGGCTCAAAGGTAGGGAGAAACCATCAGAGAGGAAAGTAGTGCTTTCTCTCAGACGACAAGCAACATGATAATCGAGGTTTTGGCAGTAACCAAACCTTTGAATTGGGTGTCCTTGCAGAGTGTCTGCGAGTATGTTTATATACTCAATGACTCGATGAGCACGATTGTGATATTTCAGGCAGGATAGATTCGGGAATAGTGGCTTGATGCAGTGAAGAATTCCTGTTTGAATAAAGTGACTTTCATTTTTGTGCCGGGACATGCGGGAGTCCAGGATAATGAGAGAGCAGATAGGTTGGCCGCACACGCTGCTACTACGGCTGTTGGTGGATCGGGCAAAATATTTTGAACTGAAAACGAACGAAAAAAATGACTGTAAAAGTGACCGTGACTCTTATTCTATGACCAGAATAAGGAGATTGGTTTGAATTGTTGTGACGCTAGAAAGGAGCTGTTTCGGGGGCAAGAAAGAATGATGGTCAATCAACGGCGTACTGTGACCATCAGTGAACGCGAAATGGCGGATACACTCAATGATAGATATGTGCACATATAGACTTGTCCGGAGTGCAGTTATGATGATCCAACGACTAACTAACTAAATGGGAGGATGTTAAATCTATCTCTATCTATCTATACGATGTGTCCCTTGTTTGCCTTGCGGCGTCAGGGGTGGAAGAGGTCTCTGGAGATGACCTTCATGTGCGCTGTTTGTAAGCATGTTCCTGTGGCTTCTTTGATTTCTGTGATCCATCTTTTACATGGTCTGCCTCTGGCTTTATAGCCGTTATGTCTATGTGTCATGGTCATTTGTGGCATGCTATATGTCGGTAGTCTGGAAGCGTGTGAAAATCATTTGATCTGTTGTCTTTTGATGTGTTCCAATACTGGTATTGTTTTGGTTAGCTGTCTCATGTTATCGTTTCTAATTCTATCTCTTAATGAAACTCCGAGTATTCTTCGTAGATATGTCATTTCTGTTGTCTCTATTTTTCTTTTGTCTTGTGCTGTCATTGTCCAGGTTTGGCACTGGTAGCATAGTGATGGAATAACGATAGTCTTGTATAAAGCAACTTTAATGTCTATGTCTACATTTTTGTTCTTGAAAATGCGTGTCATCTGTCCTAGGATCTGGTGTGTTTTGTTGCATCTATTTTGTATCTCTTTACTTATTTTCCCTTTACTCAATATAATGCTTCCTAAGTAAGTGAAAGCATTTACTTATTTAAGGTGTTTATCATCGATGGAGATAGTGATATTTCTTTCTTTCTTTGCTATTGCCATTATTTCAGTCTTTTCAATATTAATCTTCATGTTGAATTTTTGACATGTTGTGTGGATTTTGTTCATATGGTCTTGCAATTGTTCTTCTGATGTCGCTATTAGTACTTGGTCGTCTGCAAAGAGTAGTTCGTTCAATTTGTCTTTTATGTTATCTTCTTCGTTGGTACTTGTTAGTTTACAGATATGGTCGATATATGTTATAAAAAGTAGAGGGGATAGGACACACCCCTGGCGAACTCCTGATTGAATTTGGAACTTATTGGACACACCTGCATTTGTTCTTACTGCACATTGGCTATTTCCATAAATGCCCTTGCATATGTTGATTAAATGTTCTGGTACTCCATATATTGATAGTGTTTTCCATAGTTGTTGTCTGTCTACTCTGTCGGATTCGCCTGCCCATGGAATGTTAAATATACGTAGTAAAGTTACATTTCTAAGCAAAGCGTGTGACAATACATGGAATGTGGGCCATCTACATTAAGAATTACATGGTGCATGCCACTACAGGAATCAACCACAGAGCCAGTTATATATATATATACATATATATATATATATATATATGAAAACAAATCATTCCAATCTTGGTCTATAGTTTGCGGTATATCTGACAATTCATTCATTTCCCTTTTGCGCTGAAGTTAGCACATAGGGCAGAGGTCAGATCTCTCCAATTATGTCTGTTCAAACTATTCTGTGCAGTTCTTGGATAGTGTGATCTGACCATTGCAAGATCAGTATTCTAAGCACTCCAGTCTGACGAGACTACGTTAAAGTACCATCACATTTAGTAGCACAATGAGGTGGACATTCAAGGAAAAAAAATATAATTAATTGTAATTAATTGAAATTATATAAAGAGCGAGAAACGGATAACTTGAACATTTAGTAACAACCGGAAAGATCAAGAGAGTAGACACAGAGGAAGACATTTCTGAAAGAGTTGTCGCTGTGGCACAAAAGTTGTCATCAGCTAAGCTCATTAACAATACAAGATAAAATTGTTGTGGAGAGACATGATTGCCTGCTACACTCGTTATAGCTCTTGATATATTTAAAGAATTTAGAAGAAACTAAACTTCTTCATATAGTATAATACCATCATAGATAGAGCTATAAAATACATATACACATGGAGCAATTTAATATGAAATCTAATAATTATTAAGATGTATTTGCATCTTCTTCTTCAGCGTTCATTCTCAAACTCCCACTGGATTTCTCTTGCAACAGGACAATGATCAATGATCCTACAAGATTTTCAGTTGAATGTAGTCCAGAGAATGGAAATGCGTTGTGTTGCCTTTTTATTTGCGCCAATGGCCCAACACATCGGTCTTCGGCGGTATTTGCATCTGAATTGTAAGTTTTAGTTTCTGTATAGCTGCGCCATTTTAAAATCTTTTTTACCCCATATCTTTATATAGACTTCACACACTCTTACATATTATCATAAAATAGCATTATTTGAGTTTTATGCACACAATTTTAAATATTTTATTTAGAATTCAAGTACATCCTGTAGTAATTTCCTTCTTTTATCTGCTTGTTTTATTTTTATTGTGGCGTCAACTGTTTGATATATTACTATTGTTCATTTTCCTCAACTGTTCCCAAAACCGAATTCTAACTTTTTAAAAAGTACCTTTTTACTCATAACAAGTCTGCTTTCAAAATGCTTCTATCTCTACGAAGACTTTCTAATTTTCATGAACCATTGCGTAGCGTTTAAAGTAGCTTTTCATTGTTTGTGAGAACTTTCGTGGTAATGTATACATAACATAAAAGTTCTTCACGGAAGATCGCTTGCACATTTTCTCAACTTACGTGTGAAGCAGACTCACAAGAAGAACAATTTAAACCGAACCATATGCAACTTGCAGCCACTTATTTTTCTCCAAAAGATATGTGTCCTGAGGAAATAAAAAATTGTATTTCTTTCTGAGGATCCCTCAGAACATAAAGATGAAGAGAAGAAATAAAGCCAGTTATAGTCATTAAACGCCCATATCTATTTTCTCCTAGATTCTTCACAGGGCAACTAATTGCCTTCTCATTACCTTCACTGGATACAGTCTATCGTGCGTGTGTGTTCCTTACGAAAACATATCTGATGCAATCTGTCTAAAGATTCGGACAGTTATACACTGGAGATATGGCTGGGGGGGGGGGGGGGGTAAGCAACGTTGCTTTCCAAGATTTTACTTTCTTCAAATCGCAACTTTTCTTCCTTCAAAAAAAAAATTGTTCTCTTTCAACTCGGATGGTTTTGTTCAAGTTCAAAACTTGAAAGCCACAATAAATATCAGTCTTTATTATGTCTGATGAGTCTCATCAGATTTATATTATTTCCTTGTGTTTGTAGTAACTTTTTGTGTGTTTGTTTGTATTCATACCCCATTACTCTAATTTCTTTCTATAACATTTCGCAGTGATACGAGATCAGTTTGTTGAAAAATCTGGATTGGAATAAGATTTATATTATACTTTACTAAGCGCACTGTAGACGGTACTGCAACTCTCCAAGGGATGTAGATGTTCGCTTTCTCTATCTATCTATCTATCTATCTATCTATCTATCTATCTATCTATCTATCTATCTATCTATCTATCTATCTATCTATCTATCTATCTATCTATCTATCTATCTATCTATCTATCTATCTATCTATCTATCTATCTATCTATCTATCTATCTATCTATCTATCTATCTATCTATCTATCTATCTATCTATCTATCTATCTATCTATCTATCTATCTATCTATCTATCTATCTATCTATCTATCTATCTATCTATCTATCTATCTATCTATCTATCTATCTATCTATCTATCTATCTATCTATCTATCTATCTATCTATCTATCTATCTATCTATCTATCTATCTATCTATCTATCTATCTATCTATCTATCTATCTATCTATCTATCTATCTATCTATCTATCTATCTATCTATCTATCTATCTATCTATCTATCTATCTATCTATCTATCTATCGATCGATCTATCTATCTATCTATCTATCTATCTATCTATCTATCTATCTATCTATCTATCTATCTATCTATCTATCTATCTATCTATCTATCTATCTATCTATCTATCATCTATCTATCTATCTATCTATCTATCTATCTATCTATCTATCTATCTATCTATCTATCTATCTATATATCTATATATCTATCTATCTGTCTGTCTGTCTGTCTGTCTAGCTGTCTGTCTGTCTGTCTGTCTATCTATATATCTATCTATCTATCTATCTATATATCTATCTATCTTTATTATGGTTTTTGTTAGTGTTCTCAAGAGCTTTCACATACAGGAATCACTTTATCATGATCATTAAAATGACCATGAATGGGAAATATTGAAAAGGTGTTAGAGAATTCACTTCATTGTTCTTCATTATACCATATTTACTCTGTCTCCAATACGAAGCGGCACACCTCCTGACAAGAGCACCACTCGTAGCACGTAACTCCGTAGTTTCAAAGGACAATCCACAATGATCTCGGGAAAAAAATCGACTTTATGAACACAACAACGCCAGCGGCAATTGAGCCCACAACCTCCTGAGCACAACACGAATGGTTTAACCATTAACTTACACTTGGTATACTTTATCGTCAGAAGATGTTCGTTCAAACCAGGCAGCGAAGTGCCTTTTTCAAACATGAATATCAATAGATATTTCTGCTAGCATCCTGATTATCACTTGTCTTAGGTAGTTTCGTGCTGTAAGATTAATTCTCTTTACGAAAATCTTTCTGACCTTGTGAGAAATAGCCAGTAAAGGAAGCAATAGTACATGAAGTCGGCATTATGTTTTGTGAACTCTTACTGAAATAGTGTAATTTTGTTGCAAACTAGCTCAAGAGTGTACATTTATGTAGTTTTTAATCTTCTTCTTTTATATTTGTTTTCACAATCCTGCAAGTTGGCGGGATGTAGTCTGAAGAAAGGAATACGCTGCGTCATAGTTTACTTCCGGTAAAAAAATGGCGTATGAAATGAATGTATTAAATTGGTGTGCTACTCGTTAAACACATTTTCTCCCGAAAGCAATGACAAACTACAAGAGTAATGTGTCTAAAATCATGCGTCAAGACCACATAGACCATATTCCAATCGCGGTTCGCAAAAATACCATCCAGATAGCAACATAGAATGTGAGAACATTACATATTTAGGAAAATTATAAAACATCGAACAGGAAGTGGGGAGAATGGATGTCAACATACTTTATGTGAAATGAGATGGTTTGGGGCAGGAAGTATTGTATCAAAAGGCTTCAAAATAATATACCCGAGAGGAGATCAACATATGATGGAGTAGACACAAATGTATGCACGAAGAGAGCAAGTCTGTAAAGGGTTTCTGGAGTATATTAGACAGACGTCTACTCGTTAAATTAGATGGGCAGACCATTAACATAAATATTATTCAAGTATACGCACCAACATCAGAAAATTCATATGAAGACATACATAAATTCTACAAAGATTTAAACACAACCTTGAGACAGTGCAAGCACCACAGGTTAAATATTGTGATGGGAGATTTGAACGCAATGGTAGGTTAAAGCACGATATTGATGTCACTGGTGGATTTGGTTTAGGCATCAGAAATGAAAGAGGTAAGATGTTAATGAACTGGGCCAGAAGTAATAACATGATAATAGGAATACATGGTTCTTTCAACATCCTAGACGACGACTATGAACATGGAGAAGCCCAGATAACATGACTCACAACCAGATCAATATTATTGTCAATAAAAGTTTCAAAAACTCATTAAGGTCTTTCAAAGACACTCAAGTGCAGAATGCAATAGCCATCATATTCCTGTTGTGGGAAAATTAAGTATAGGATTAGAAAGAATAACAACTATCTGAAAAAATAACACCCCAGACGTAAATCTATTTACAAAGAACAAAGATGTGCAAGCATAGTACAATATATAATACAAAATAGGTACAACCCAATAGACAATATATATATAACGCAATACAAACCAACAGCGTACAGTGGATGATGTTAAAAGAATCTATACACAAACATCTGCAGAGATTACTACCACCTTAGAGACATCTAGCAAAGAAAGATTGGATGACAGAAGATATTTTAAAATTGATGGAACAAAGAAGACATTTTAAGGCTAACATTTAAGAATATAACAAAATAAACATAGAAATTGAACAAAACTGCAATACAACCAAGGAAGAATTGTTAAATACAAAATGTGAAATAGAAAAATATCATAATGGAAATACAAGGGATACACACAAACAAATAAAGGAATTAACAGGTACAACGCAATTTCACAAGACTGGTTGCATGAAGTCAAAGCAAGGATATCTGCATATGTTAAAAGGAACAGATAAAATCATGCACAGGTGGGAATAATACATTAAGGAACTTTACTAAGATAGTAGAAATGAAACCGACATGCAGTACAATAACGAAGCCCACTGTATATTAACTGCAGATGTGGAAGAAGCTATACAAGACTTGTAATGCAATACATCACCTGCACGAATATATATTAATCATGAAGAATTAGAAGTGCTGGGGGATTATGGCATAGACATAATCACCAAAATGCTAAATGACATCTATAACAGTGGCGATATTTCATGTGATTTATTACAATCAATACTCATAGTCCTACCGAAGAAACCTGGTTCATTAGAATGTGAAGACCACGGAACAATCAGCTATATGAGCCAGATGACCTAGGTCCAACTGTGTATAATCATGACAATTGGAGGAAAATTTTAAACAGAAAGTGCATACGAGAAATGTGGATTTGTTGAAGGAAAAGGCACAAGAAATATGCTATAAATAATATGAACATTGAGGGAGAGGGTAATGACCTGTAACTATGCTTCATAGAATTATAAGAATATGACAAGGTGAAGCATTCAGAAATGATACACATGTCAGAAAACCTCGTAATTGATGAGAAAGATCTAAAGATAGTAAGAAATATATATTGGAAAAAAAGCTGCAGTGAGGTTTCACAGAAATGTAGGAAAATTCCAAAACATTCGTGATTCTTGATTAGAAACAAGCGTCACAGCACTGAGGGCATTCCCATATATGCTCTGCTTGCCGTTCCGTCAGCCATCTAATAGTGTATAAGCTCAGTGTCCCAGTCAGCTGCTGATTGCGCGTTCTTCTGATCTTTCCGGAGAGGGAGCACTTTCTCGCATCACCTCTAGTCACTCCCATTTCTATCATTCTCTGAATATGTACATTGTCACGTTCGACTTCCTCCTCGTCTTCTCGTAGAGTATCCGTGACTGCTCTAATCAATTCAATTCTGTCTCTTCCTATCTCGGTACCGTTCACCAAAGTTTTACCAGCCAACACATCGGCTCTTTCATTTCCCCTGACCCCAGCATGACCAGGACAGTAAATCCATGCAATGCTCTGCGCATTGTCGAGAAGAGTGACCCATTCAGTTCCGGTCATACATTTTTCTATCTTGCGCAGCATACTTTGAGAGTACGATAGAATAACTGAGTCTGTTGGTGGTTGCGGCAACAGCCAAGTGAGAGTTGATGTCACCGCTTCTATTTCCATTCTCATACTCGATGTTGTAGTGGGGTAGGCAGCTGACTTTTCAACTAACTTCTTGCCATTTTGGTAGGCCACGAAGCCCCAACCACACCTGTTTGTTTCTTGCGTTACGGAGCCGTCTGTGTAAATTATTCTAAATTCCAAAAGATAGAGATGTGTAATGTAACCAGATCTATTCTCCCTGTATACATAGACTATCATGCGAAACATAGAAAGTATGCCAGGAATATCAGTTGGAGGTTACCATCTAACCAAAGGTATGCTGACAATAAAGTTCTGATTAAAGGGAGCGACAAGAACTTCGAGCCCTGTTAACATGGTAGTACAAGAAAGTGAACACAAAGGCCCCAGTCTAGACAAGAAGAAAAGTCAAGTAATGGTTGCTTCAAAGAAATGCACACCGCCAAAATGAGGTACTACTACCAATAATGCAAACTTAAGTCAAGCGGATAATGTCTAGCATCTTTGCAGCAATTTAATAATACATGGTAGGTGTTCCAATTAGATCAAGAACATGATACCACATGACAAATCAACATTTCAAAAATGAGAAACATTCTATGCAATGAAGTAATATCAATGTATACACGAGTTCGAGTGCTGGAATGTTATATTGAGTCAATCCTTCTTTATGGAACGAAGTATGGACATTAAAAATTGCCCAAGATAAGCTGTGGGCACCTGAGATGTGGTTTTTAAGAAGAATGATGACAATTCCACAGACAGTCAAGAAAACTAATGTAGAATTTCACAAAGATGCTACAAATTAAAGCAAAAAATAGTAACAGACAATCAAGATTTTAGGGCATGTTATGAAAAAACGTGAACCACCGAAAAGATCAAGGGAGAAGAGCCAGAGAAATACAAAGCTAGAAATTTTTGAACGGTTTGTCACTGTGGCACAAAATTAAGTCACCAACTGAACTTATAAAAAACACAAAAGACAAAGAGTTGCGGAGAAGCATGGTCGCTACGCCACTCGTCATGACACTTGCTTTATTGATAGTATAATTTTTGGCTGAGATATATGCGCCTTTGTACTTGATACTTACGATCGCAGCATGGCTTTGCGAGTTGTGTCGGTGTTCGCAAGGGAAGTAAACAACACCAACACATCAGGTCTGCCAAGCTTGTTGTAAGAGACGACTACGGATGTTTTGGTGATGAAAATGGCTGATACATTCCATAAATCGTAAAAATTACACACCGTACTCCGTTCCATGGACTGTATTATGCTAACCTGTAGGAGGATGAGAGTGAACGCAGAAAAAAAAATAAGAAAGCATGACATTTGGATCAATGTGGTGTAACCAGGCAGCCATTTTCATAGCCCCTTACGTGCACATTTCTCACATAGCTATTATATTTGTTTCAGTTTTCATGATACAGACAAACAGAATTTAATCCGGAGAATGATGTTCATTGTGTCATGGTTGACAGCTTTTCTTCAGTGTGTCTTCGGAAGCATGACATTTGATGAAATGCATACAATTGTTGTTGTTGTTTTTTTGCTCCTTTACGGACAGCTGTCTCAAATAGCTATTACATTTTATATATTATGATCATACTCCTACATGTAAATGAATAATATACAGTGGAAGCATCCAGGAATTATAGAGAAAATCGGACGCCATTAAGCGGGATGTGAGGATCCCCTGTGAGTAGAAAGCTCCTTCAATAAGCAATAAACAAAGCCGAAAGCTGAAGTCTCCTGGGTATGAAAGAAAGTTTTTTTTAAACCACACCACTGCAATTAGAAAGTAACAGCTAATTCCTGGGGATTCTCAAGCAAACAAACAACAAACGGGATGTGAATCGAAGCCGCTATGCTGGATCTATTCGTCTTTACCTTGAGTCGACCCGTCAACTTAAGATGTAATATTTACGTATATATGTTACTTCAACGCCGAATACGTTGCATAGGCAGGAACAAGAGCTCTCCAGTTCCATCGGTTTTATGCTGTTTTTTATAGTTCTTAAAACAACACAAATTACTTGTATCAAAATTTAAGATAAAACTCAGAAAGGTCATACAAAACAGCAACATGACTTGATATGATACATCCGAGATTCTATAAGGATATAATATAGAGATCAAAAACAGATGTTCTCCTGAAGCTTGTGCACGACAAGAAATCATAAGTCAATGAAAGATGCAGAAAGTAAGACAATATATAGAGAAATCATAAGAATAATTAAAAATAGTTATTGACAAGATAAACAACAATAAACAATATATAACCTTGATGACACTGATCCCTCTCGTTGCCTTCTAAAGCATATTCGTGATATGCTTGTTGAATGAGAGACATCTATTAAAAGTTATCCTCAGATATTTAAGGTCATGTTCCCTTTCAAGGAATGAGACCATGCAACTAAAA
Source organism: Meghimatium bilineatum (assembly GCA_034231615.1). NCBI lineage: Eukaryota > Metazoa > Mollusca > Gastropoda > Stylommatophora > Philomycidae > Meghimatium > Meghimatium bilineatum. The sequence continues at coordinate 44,238,851 of CM067322.1, read as the reverse complement.
GCGGCAGTGTGTTATTGCATAGATTATTATCCAAAGAGTGCAAGACAAACTTTTCTTTCGCGAGATTAATCATTGCATTCTGTGTTATGCACCATATAAACAATTGATGTAGTCCTATCTGTAGACTGCAAATAATGTCTGTTCTGTCCCTGCCTGTGTTGTATAGGAGGATATCATCAGCATACGTTAGAACTCGACACTGAGGTTTGCACCTAAACAATTTTTAAGCAAAAAATGACTTCAATGAGTGTTACCAGAGGTGAGGGGAGAAAGCTTATCTTCTCTGGAAATATTCGAAGATCACATAATTAGAATATCTGACAGTACTTTAAGTGCATATTCTTGGATGGATGTTGGAACGTACATTGGTGCATTTATGGTATATGTCCTGTACCATGATACTGGTTTCTAATCTAGAATAAACAATGAGCCCTACCTATCAACTAAGTATCTATATTGTTGCTGATACCATGTTATGTTATCAGCCCTTATCTCACAGTGCTGCTACTTACTTTGGTTCGTGCTACAATTCCAGTTTACCACATATTCCTATTAAATAATGTTAATATTGAGTTTATTACTTGAACTTAGTTGTGTTGTACTTGATGGGTAAAAAGCAAGAGCTAGGCAGGGATACAAATTATAAAGAGTCATAACGAGGTGGACAGAATACATCATTGAAGAGTGCATAATCAAGACAAGAGATGTTGTTGCAGCCAACCTTTGCTGCGAAGACGGCTCTGTTAATGATGACGAAATTTTAAAAAAAAAACAATTATCATACTTTGTACAAAAGAACAAATTAAATGTGCAAGATAAATTAAATACTTTATACAAAGAACAGAATAACAATTTACAAATACTTGCAGAAACAATTACATTGCATAACTTTGGTTCGATATAGAAAATTAGAGACAACAGTAAATAAATAATGTGATGATATGACGAATGTATCATATCTTCATATCTTTACAGTGTTCATACAGAGAACATCATAAGTATCAGAAACAATCAATTTGTACCAGCTAAATTTCTGAAATAGCAAGAAACCAGTACTAAGATATGCAGATGATAATAATTATACATAACCACACTTTCAGAGGATACCCAACAAGGTGGCGAGTGTGGCAGTAACAAAACTAAGAAGCGATAACAACTATGATAATGTATTATTGTTACTAACATAACTAACGAATTGTCATGTGACGTATTCCTTCCAGAACGTTGTCTTCCCAATGAACTCTCTGAACCTCTCTCTGTCTTGGGCGATGTGGCTTCATTTTCTAGCGATGAATTCATGTTATCTTTAATGTCATCAGTCCATCGTCTTCGTGGTCTGCCCCTTCTCCTCTTCCCGGGTACTCTTCCCTCCATTATTTGTCTTTCTAAACAGTTATGTCTCTTTATATGACCAAACAGGCGTAGTTTTCTTTTTGTTATTGTGTTTAGTAACCAACACTAACGAAATAGTAAAACGAATGTCAAAGAGAAATAACCCCTCCAAAAAAACCTCAAAGCAACAAGAACGTTATATATGTAAGATTAGGGACCTTTATCAAGAAACAAAAACAAACTAGACAAAATTATAAATGCAAAGAGGTGGTCTCACAAGTCAGAAAATAATATAAGATTAGATTATGTTAAGTTATGGACAACATCGGTGCGACACTGATCTTCACGCAACATTGATACATAAAGATATAAATGGAACGAAGAAAGAGAAATGCTATATAATAGAAAACATCTTGAGTGTCATTTACAATTATGTAAGATCAGACATCTATAGAGATGAGGACTTAACAATACACACAGTCGAAAACTGGGGGGGGGGGGTTTGAAGGAATGGGATGAGAACAGTAGTTGACAAAGTCAATGGAGGCTAGGTTTAATATATGAAAACTAAATTGTATGTGTGTGTGTATATATATATATTATATATATATATATATATATATATATATATATATATATATATATATATATATATATATATATATATATATATATATATATATATATATAAATTTATATATGCCTATATATAGTTATATATATATACCTTATGTACACAATTACTCATGTATACATGCATATACATATATACACTTACATCTACAAATATGCACACACAAATGGACGTATATGTGTATATATATATATATATATATATATATGGGGATCTCCCTGGCGTAGTGGTTAAGCTGTTCAAGAGGTCACGGTTCGAATCCGGCTCGTGTCGTCTTTTTTAAGGTGGATTTTTTTCGAAGATCCCTGTGGATTATCACTTGAAGCTACGGAGTTACGTGCTATGAGTGGTACTCTCGGCTGGCGGCGTGCCGCTTTGTTGAGAGGAACGGAGTATATATGGGAAACCGAGTACAGTGAAGTCAATCTTCTACGGCCTTTAAGACCACTTTAAACCTTTATGTATATATATTCAAACATTGTGCGGAGATTACAATGCTCGAAATATCGCTTGGGGAAACCCAAACAACAGCACACAGGGAATGGCACTACACAGGCCCTGTTAGAGACTGACCTCACTATTCTTAATTGTGCCAGAATGACCAGGTTACCAAAGAGAGAGACTCAGATTCAAACATTGACCTTGCACTGGTGACGTGTCATGGTGAAATGGAAACGACTTGGGCGGCACTGGCTTACCATGGCAGTGACCACCTACCGTGCGCGGTAACAATCACAAAAGGGTAGAGCTGTAGAAATAACAAGATACAACAATGCCTTTAAATATAGAATCAACGAGGAGTCAATTTTGAGCAAGTTGCGATAACTAGCAATGGCAAAGAAATACAGTGAGGCCAAATATACGACAACCCAATGAATTAGAAGAGGTAGAGTCTGCATGGATAAAGAAGAAGCGCAGTGCCAGGGAGTGGCAAAATAAGAGACGAGACGAAAGACACAAGTCACCATGGAAAGCAAAAAATAGTCCGAGAGTACTATGAAGAAGACCACTGAAGCCTTTGAATCAAATGGTAAAGGAAGCTAAGAAAGAACGCTGGGATAATTTCGGACAAGATGTGGCAGCCGACATTGCCCTATACACATTTTGGAAATTACTCATGGCAATGAATCGAAAAACTGACACAAAATTAAACGTGTTCTTGAAGGACGAGTCGGGGCTTATACTATATAGATGAGCAGACGGGCAGCGCTTTCTTCAGCAGATACCTCCAACAATCAGACAAGAACAATATTGATGAACGTAAGACTTTAGTGGACACTTTAACAGCACCGCTGAAAACAAACGATATCGCTGGTGAGGAACTGGTCTCGTTGGATAATGTAACAGAGACCATAAAGAAAACATCAGATGGCACACCAGGAGCCGATGGAATACGTAACAGCCTCCTGAAAGATATTGCAGACGACCAGCTTAAAACAATTTTTGATGATTTCAACACAAGTCTGAAAATAGGACGCATACCAGAAGAGTGGCTACACACCTCACCTACCTTCTACCCGTGGCAAGGCCAGACAAAGACACCTCCGACATCAAGAATTATCGTATCATCACCTTACAAAATGTCTACGGGAAGGTGTTGGAGAGGGTAATCGCTAGAAGACTGACATTCGATTTAGAAAATAGAGGCTACTTCCTGACACTCTAGGTGCATACAAACCGAAGAGAGACACGACCATATATGAGGCAATCCTCGCCGATGACATCTACGAGGGATTTCAAAAGGAAACAGTGGTCGCCACGGTAAACCTAGAATATACTTACAACAGAGTCAGCTTTGGCCAGCTAATACATCTGCTAAGTGAACTCAGCATCGACTGGTGGATTATTCGATGGATAGCAATGGTGTTAATGTCCTGACATGTTGCTCTGAGATTGGGATCCTGGACATTGGAGATCAGAACTATTGCACCGGGATTACCACAGGGATCGCCACTATCACCTGTACTCTTTAACGTCTACACATACAGAATAGCGCAGCTTCAAGACACTGGGCCCGCAGGACACTAACATATGTGGATGATTTCTTGCTGTACAAGTACGGCAGAAACAGAAGAGACATGACTGATGACGTCCAGCGTAATCTAGAAGATTTGTCGCTCTGGTGAACTAACAACACGGCAGTTATCAATACCATCATGGCAAACATTGTCTGGTCCTAACTAAACAAAAGAATAGTAACAGACACATTTCCAGCAGTCCCCTGCATGGGCATCCAGATTGGCAGGGAGCAGATTATGAAATATCTAAGCATCACTTTTTTTTTATAGAAGTCTATCTTTCGCGAAACAGGTGGACAATATCATTCAGAAAGCTGGGAAGGGTGTCAGTGCAGTCAAAATCATAGCATCTGCAGAGATGTCGCAGCTAACCCTTTTTCAGATGATGCAGGCAGTGGTATTATCTGTGTCGGACTATGGTTTAGGTTTATTGACACTGTCGCGAACACAGGTGGATAGATTGGAGACAGTTCAAAATGAGGCCATGAGATCTCCAATCTCTAGACAGCACAAAAGGAAGGCGTATCAAGAGAGGAAGGTCCTGGATGAAAGAAGCAGAAGATACCCTATTCAGATTTTGTGAGCACGAGGAAGTGGGTAGAGGCTGTGAATGGGTGACATTTGGCAAAGAATGGAAATAGAAGCGGTGACAGCAGCTCTCACTTGGCTGGCGACGCAACCACAACAGACTCAGTCATTATATAGGACTCTCAAAGTATGCTGCGCAAGATAGAAAAGTGTATGATCCGAACTGAATCGGTCACTCTTCTCGATAATGTGCAGAGAAGAGTCCATGGATTTATTGTCCTTGTCATGCTGGGGTCAGGGGAAACGAAATAGCCGATGTGTTGGCTGGTAAAGCTTTGGTGAACGGCACCAAGATAAGAAGAGACAGGATTGAATTAATTAGAGCAGTCACGGGTACCCTACGAGAAGACGAGGAGGAAGTCGAGTTGACAATGTACATATTCACAAAATGGAAGAAATGAGAGTGATTTGAGGTGATAGGAGAAAGTGCTACCTCTCCGTAAAGATCAGAAGAACGCGTAATCAGCAACTGACTGAGACATTGAGCGTATATACTTTTAGATGGCTCACGGAACAGCAAACAGAACATATATGGGAATGCCGCCAGTACTGTGACACTTGTTAGTAATCAAGAATCCACACCAGCATGGGTTCACATGTTAATACGTGCACATAATAACATAATCTGCTCGCAAAGAGAGATTCTCAATACATATAAATACATACGTTTACAAAACAACATAACAAATATATCCCTGCCTTAACATAAACATTTATCATATAAAGATAGATGCATGCATTAATATACAACATGCGTTCAAGTAAAACATTTGACAAGATGAAGCATTCGAAAATGATAAAAATGTTAGGAAAACTCAATGCAGATGGAAAATATCTCAAGATGGTATGAAATATATATTGGAAAAAAAGCATTTGCGATGAGGATTGACGATGTAGGAGAATAAAAAAGTTAAAACAAACAAAAAGAGAGAGATTGCAGTCTGACAAACTATGTGATGTCACCAGATTCTTTCTCGCTGTATACAGAAGATATTATACGAAACACACAAAAATGTGATAGTAATAGCAGTTGGAGGTTACAATCTTAATAATATAAGATATAATAATTTTCTTCTTCTTCTTCTTCTTTCGTTCACTTGAAACATGTCTATATCTGTAATTCTGTCTCCTTAATAAAACTCACTGTCTTTTGTAGTTCATACAGTGTCCCATAGAGTTTTGATTCCAGTGTTGTTTCCTCTGGCCAATATGTCTGCCTCAGCGTTTCATGCTCAGAACACTCTTGAAGTATATGTTTGGCACTCTGTTCTGCCTGTCCACATGTACACATGGCCGTGTTGCCAATGAGAGGGTATCCACTGATATAATAATGATTCAGATAGGATTGCAGAGAGCGCGCAAAAACTTATAGCCCTGTTAAACACGGTAGTACAAGAACGTGAAAATAAAGGCCTCGGTCTAAACAAGAAGAAAATAGAAGTAATGGTTATTTCAAAGAAATAAACACCGCCAAAATGTACTATTTCTATCTCTATGTATTTATGTTTCTTCAGCGTTGTACATGGTGCATACGGCAGAAACCAGAGCTCTTCAGTTCGAGCGATGTGATGCTTCTGTAGGTAATCCCTGTATGTTGTTGTGTTCCATAGTTATACCCTCTTTGATGTTTGTTCTGCAAAGATTCTTTTTTTGGTCTTCCTCTTTTTCTTTTGTCATTTGGTACCCATTTTAATGCCTGTATGGGCAATTAATTTTAATTCATTCTAATACAAGTCCGATATTAAGTCCATCGTTTTCTTTTTATTGTAGAAACATATTTCTGCTTGGTGTCTTATCTTACGTGTTTGACTTGAATTCTTCGCAACAAATATTTTAGAATCTTCTAAAGACATTTATTTTCAAATGAACTCAATTTCTTTTGTCATTTTCCAACTTTCGCAACCATATGTCAACACGGATGTCACATTGAAGTAGAACAGTGGTAGTTTGGTATGTTTACTTTTGTTTTTTTAATTTCCAGATGTTTGTTAGGTGGTAGAACGTTATTGCAACGCAATTCTGGTATAGATCTCCATCTTGTGTAATTTTTCGGAGTAAATGAGAAAAGTTATCAATTGTCTGAATTGTTTCTCTGTTGAGGGTGAGGGTTTTAATGTTACAGTTAGTAAATTTCATGAATGTAGTCTTGTTGACCTGAAGGCCAATATGTTCTGAAAGGTGTCAGTCGATTCATCATATCTTGTGTATTATCAGGAATTTGATTTAATAACGTAAAGTCATCTGCAAAATCAAGATCACAAAGAGTTCTATCGCCTGTCCATTTTATACTAAAATGTTAATTTCAATTGTAAAGTTTCAACTTCTTTGCTAATGGACGTACGCAGATTTTGCGGCCATGTGGAGAGTGATTTGCAGATTGCTGTATTCGGCCGCACAACCGATTTGAAGGTGGTAGTATTCACATTTTGGGAGAATTAAATTTTCACTATTGCTTGCCTCTTCAAGTATTCCGTGGAAATATTAGTGTGAGATATAGAGATGAGGTTCTGTGTACATTGGTTATTCCCGGTTTACAAATTATACAGACTTATAGCCTCTCCAGCAGAATAACTACATCAATATCTACAGCAGTAGAACATTGCGACGATTAATTAGTCAGTTAGTTAGTTAGTTAGTTAGTTAGTTAGTTAGTTAGTTAGTTAGTTAGTTAGTTAGTTAGTTAGTTAGTTAGTTAGTTAGTTAGTTAGTCAGATAGTTAGTTAGTTAGTTAGTCAGTCAGTCAGTCAGTCAGCCAGCCAGCCAGCTAGTTAGCTAGTTAGTTAGTTAGTTAGTCAGTCAGTCAGTCAGTCAGTCAGTCAGTCAGTCAGTCAGTCAGTCAGTCAGTCAGTCAGTCAGTCAGTCAGTCAGTCAGTCAGTCAGTCAGTCAGTCAGTCAGTCAGTCAGTCAGTCAGTCAGTCAGTCAGTCAGTTAGTTAGTTAGTCAGTTAGTTAGTTAGTTAGTTAGTTAGTTAGTTAGTTAGTTAGTTAGGATCATCATCACTGCAAACTTGACACGTCCATAGTTGCTCCCATCTTTCCCTGAGTGTATCTGCCATTACACTTCTACTCACAGTGCTGGTCCCATGCTGGTTTACCATCATTCTTCTGCGCCCTCCAAAAACTTCACGTCTAACAACACGTCATTTTAAACCCTGATCTTTAATCCTGGCCATTGAAAAGGAATTATCATCCACACTAGTCTCACTCTCGCGTGCCATATCCCTTAAAGAGTTCAAAACGTCAGTTCGATCCATTGCTCTGTGCCACAATCGCGCATAACACCAGTTGAATTGCCTCTTTCATTACTTTCTCAAGGCATCAATCCACTGTTTGTGAACGAGACCTACTTGTACCTTCCTAATCATACTCATAGAGTCACTCAAGATGCAGACCTGCGTTACCTTCTGTGTACATATCCATTCAAATGTCATGTTCATCGCCATAGTCTTCATGGTCAAAGTCTACTCGTAGTAACCGCAAAGGCCCTACTCTCCTCCCTGACCGTTTTACCTACGCACTGAGATGTGAAAGTCCAAGCACTGCGAACATGTCTAATCACAAATCCATCAGTGTATATAATGACATCCCCCTCTTTGCCATTCTCACTGACCAAAGCCTGCACTTCTTTCTCCACAGCTGTGGGACACCATTCTCTGCATTCCCTGCTAAGATGTATTACTACTCTCAAACAAGTTTCGAAAGACTTATCCATTCCGCAAATGCTGCCACATCTTAAAATCAGCACACGCTTTGTATGCCATCATCAGTACGTCCCATCCACGACTGCTGCCACGACTCTTACGTCTGCTGCCTTTAACTTTCTGTATTTCGGAATGCAACGTGTGTTCCTTATCAGCATGTATTTGAAGAAAGCCGGTCACTGCAATGCTGTAATTACTCTCTGCTGTTGGACATTCAAGTATATACCACATAGCTCTTGTCGATGTGTCTCTTGTGCACCCATGTGTGATACGCATTGCTGCATTCTGGATTCTATTCATTCTTTCAATCTGAGTTTGCCTAAGTGTAAGAATTGCCAGTGCATATTCCACCACAGCTAGAACCAAACCCTGGTACAAAAGAAATAACAACCTCTGCTCACACTGCGCAGCAGCCATAACCTGCATTGCTGCTAATCCTTTGTCTGCCCTTATGATAACGTGGTGTACATGTTCTCTGAAACTCAGACTTCCGTCAAGAAACACACCCAGATATCTCACTGTGCTGGTTCTTTCTAAACGTTTCCCGAACAACGGACCATGTGGCATAGGTGTCTTCACCATGTTATTTTTTCAAGGAAAACCACGTCACGAATGCCTTAGAGGGATTAACCACTGCTCCCGTATCTCGACACCAATTTGTCAGTATATCCAGCTCCTTCTGTAGTTCCACGACGCACTCTTCTCGATTTCTGACCTGTCTATACACCAGAATATCATCGACATATGATATCGTTCTGCCAGCACCTGTGATTTGATTGCCAGCGAGCGATATGTACTATGTATACATTGAAAAGCACAGGAGATAAAGCAGTCCCTGTGACATACCAGGGCTAATAACCGTTGGTGCAGATACCCAGTTACCACACTTAAGAACTACTATCCTGTGCATCAGGACCGCATAAATCCACTGAACGACATAAGGTTTTCAATCAATCAATCAAGTACAATGCCGACTGGCGTAGGCGATCATGTTTCTCCACGTCTCTCCGTCTCTTGTGTTGTCAATAAGCTCGGTTGGTGAGCTTCTACCGTGCCACGATACAAGCCCATCTAGTAACTTTTCTCTTTGTCGACCTCTATCTCTTCTCCCTTTGATCTTTCCAGTGGTTATTAAGTGTTCAAGCTGTGTTCTTCTCAGTACATGCCCTAGAAACCTTGACTGTCTGCCTCTAATGTTTGATATGATTGATCTTTTTACGCCAGCATCAATGAGAACCTCTGCATTAGTTTTCTTGGCTGTCCATGGTATTTTCATAATTCTTCTCAGAAACCACATTTCTGTAGCCTCCAATTCACTTTGAATTTTCTTGTTTATAGTCCATGCTTCACATCCATAAAAAAGAATCGGTTCGATATAACATCTCAGCACCCGAATTCGGGTCTGCATTGATAGACTTCCATTGCAAAAAATGGTTCTCATTTTTTGAAATGCTGATTTGGCTTGTGCTGCTCGGCTCTTTATCTCACTTGAGCATCTACCTTCTGATGTTAACAGGGTGCCAAGATATTTCACTTTTTCAACTTGTGCCAATTTTGTGTTATTAATTATTATGTTGCATCGTGGTGGTGTATGTCTCTTTGATACAGCCATTATTTCTGTTTTCTTCTTGTTTAAACTGAGGCCTTTGTTTTCACTTTCCTTCACTACTTTATCTAATAGGGCTTGCAATTCTTGTTCGCTTCCTGCGATCAGTACTGTGTCATCAGCATATCTCAAGTTATTTATATTGTATCCTCCCACTTTTATTCCGGGCATATCTTCTATATTTCGCATAATGTATTCTGTATACAGGGAGAACTGGTCCGGTGACATTAAACAACCTTGCCTGACACCCATTTCTATCTTTTGAAATCTACCTATAGTGTTGTTAACTCTCATCACATCTGTTTGTTTCCAATACCTATTTTTTACTATTCTTAGATCTTTCCTATCAACGTTAAGACTTTCTAGCAATTTTATAATCTCTTAATGCTTCAACTTGTCAAATGCTTTGCTGTAATCTATGAAGCACAGATAAAGATCTTGCTGTACTTCTATGGCCCTCTCCATTAATGTTCTTACTATATATAGGGCATTTCTTGTGCCTTTCCTTCTACAAATCCGCATTGTTCGTCTGTTATCTCTGGTTTTATTTTTCCTCTTATACGCCTCATTATTATGCGCAGTAGAATCTTGGTCATCTGACTCATAAGGCTGATTGTTCTGTGGTCTTCACAATCTACTGCACCAGGTTTCTTTGGTAGGGCTATGAAAATTGATTGTAGCAAATCTGATGGAATATAGCCACTGTTGTAGATGTCATTTAACATTTTGGTGATAATTTCATGACCATAATCTCACAGGGCTTCTAATTCTTCTTTTTAAATCTTGTCTGGACCAGATGATTTGTTGTTTTTTAAGTGTAGTATGGCTTCATTTACTTCCGCTTTTAAAATACTTGGACCTTCATTGATGTAATTTAAGTTAATATCATTTCTGTTATATTCGTACAATTCTTTAATATATTCTTCCCATCTGTGCATGACTTCATTTTCTCCTATTTGTATGTGTCCCTGCTTAGATTTCAGACACCCAGTCTTGTGAGTCTGCCCTCTGCCTGTAATTCATTTATTTGGAAATGTGTATCACTTGTATTTCTATGATAATGTTTTTCTATTTCACTGCACTTTGCGTTTAACTAGTCCTCTTTAGCCTTGGTGCACTTATGTTTAATTTCTTTGTTCATCTTGTTGTATTCTTCGATGTTATTCTTCATCTGACTTCTTTTCTTCATCATATTCAAAATATCTTCTGTCATCCAGTCTTTCTTATTGAGATGTTTCTTAGGTGGCATGATCTCTTTAGATGTTTGCTGCAATGATTCTTTTAACATCGTCCACTGTTCTTCAATGGTTTCTATTTTTTCTATCGCATTGTACCTATTTTGAATTATTATGTTATACTGTTCTTGTAATTCTGTATTCTTTGTCAGCATATTCACATTAGGTTTGTTATCTGCCCTTGTAGTTTTTAATCTCTTTAACCTAATATTAATCTTTCCCACAACTGGAACATGATCACTTTGGAACATGATAAGGTTTTACTGCACAATTTAACAGTTGGTCCATCAAGATATCCAAGGACACCCTTGTTTAAGCATCCTAAAGATCTATTGCGACCACACATGTCTCCATACGCGAATCGAACCCCTCAAAAACATCATGCCCAAAAAATAGCTGCTCAAAAAATAGCTGCATTCTGCCATGTCTTCTTACCTGGGCAATACCCTACTAACAACGGTGGTAAACATTAAGTTCTCTCAAGATGACACGATACCTTCAGGTCACAATATTTTGCAAAAGCTTGCCTATCGTACTCTGCATTGTTATTATTCTATTGATTGGTCTGCCCTATCACAGGACATGTCCCCCTATAGATCATCCGTGTTATGACCTTGGACGAAAAGTCTACAGGTAAGGTTCTCCCGCAAATTTGCATGAACTCGAAGATGCTCTCACAGTGAATGGGACTTGATTGCTCGTAATTTCCTTCAGAGACATACTTACAATGAGGATTCACTGCCAACCTTGTTTGGAAAGCACACAGTGGACATACCAGATATTGAGGTTAGTGTGAAAGATTTTGTATTATTGGTTGCCATTTTGGTTTTCTCCCTAGCCTGCACAGTATGCAAAATATTGCATAACAAATGCAGAAATTAATGACTAGCATGAATTCATAGGAAAATTAATAAAGATTCCAAACATGTAAACTTGTAAACACTTACATTAACATTTCACACTCTTTTCCTGGATTATTCAGGTCCAGAGTTTTTAGTGTGCTTCAGTATATATACATAAAATTTGATCCAGGCCTTTTCAGTGAACACACATTCAATAAGCAAGTATTTTACATACTTTTGGAATGGTGGCTATGAAGTATTTTAACATCATAATGAGGAAATGGCGTTGTACATTTTGCAGCTGTTGATTTGAGGTAGACATTTATCCGTCCATTATTCCAGCGGTTGTATAAGTATTATATTCTTTTGTTAGCAAAGTTTTTGAGTTTAGCAGAGATTCAAAACGAAAGATCATTGAAAGAAATTATATATATATATATATATATATATATATATATATATATATATATATATATATATACATACATATATATATATATATATATATATTTATATATATATATATATATATATAATATATATATATATATATATATATATATATGTCAAATTTATGTAGTAGTAGTATATGTAGTAGTATTTTTTTATGATTTTGCAATTGACATTACTTTGTTTTTTTCTGGTTTAACTTCATGTTAAAGTCTTTACATGTTGTGTGCATGTATATTTTTGCCTATTTATATGTTGTTGTAGTTCTTCTGATATTGATATAATTGATTGATCGGTTGCAAATAGAAGTTCACTCAGGAGGTTGTTAGACTGTCTTCTTCATTGGTGTTGGCAATTTTACATATGCAATCGATATATGTGATGAGTACAAATTGAGATAGAACACATTCTTCTGTTCCTGTTTTTGTTCGAAGTTGCATGATTCATTAACTATCGGATTTCGCGCTATTTTGGTATGTTTAATCGCTTAAGATGCAGTAATTTTGTGTCGTCTTAAGACGTCTATGACTCTTGGTCGAACCATTTGAGGCTTTTTTTTATATGTTTGACTAAGATGACAGACGAATTATAATGTGAGCCTGAAAACAGGAGTGATACCAGATGAGTGACTACATACATATTTCATACCGTGACAAAACAAGGCAAAGATGTTGCTGACATTAAAGGTTATCGCGTCGTAACACTGCAGAATGTGTACTGTAAGATTCTGGAGAGAATTATTTTAGACGCATAGACAGGAACTATAGACCAAAGGTGATCTCCCAAATAGACTAGGTGCATACAGACACAGAAGAAATTCAACTGCAGTAGTTCTTGCATATGAAGTTTATGAAGGTTTTCAGAATAAAGAGAAACTGTAGTCGCAGCGATAGACCTAGAAGAAGCGTACAATAGATTTAGTTACACTCATCTTGTTGACATTTTAAGGGAGCGCGATGTCCACCTCTGGATCATACGCTGGATAGCTATGTGCTAATCTGTAGGAAAGTCGTTCTGAGGTACGATCGTGCACATCTGAAATCAAATCAA